>CM034297.1:22497276-23141730 GCA_019925795.1 Dendrobium chrysotoxum
GAATATCCAAATGTGTAGTTTCCAAGTTTCTAGACCCGCCATAAGACCATTGTTAATCAATTAAGCTAAAACAACCTCATTATTATTATGGTCCTTCCCATAAGAAATGTCGGCAGCCTTCTCTCCCTTATTTCCCTTTTTTAACGTTGGGATGAGCCATAAAACATTCATTGAAAGCATGACCATGCACTTTTCAATGAGAACAAAAATCATTTATATTTTCAAATTCAACCTATGGAGAAAACTAGCAGCTTCAGATCCAATCCACACTTCTCTAGGATGTTTTTTTGGTAATGTCCAGTTCCACAAGAATTCGGGTAATCGAAGGTCTCCATCTAGAAGCAGTGGCTTGGTCAGATTGATGGGGATGACCAAATATGGATCCCAAAGCATGTAAAACATGCGAGTTAAAGAAATGCAACCTCAAATTCAAAAAAGATAGCCAAACAGGAACTATAAGAGATTCTTCTTTAATGTCAAAGTACGGAGTCCACTTCAATAATCTCATTTGAAAGTTATTTATGTAATAAGATCTCCTAGAAAAAATCCTACTATAGTCCAAATCATTGGAAAGTTGAATCGCTGCATGCCTAGCATCCTACAAACCAATGGAAAAAACCTTAGAAAGTTTGAGATTACCAAAAAATGAACTAATGGTATTGAGGTTTGGGCGTCTTAATGAGAACTTTCCAACTAAAGTAAACTGAAAAGGGAAGAAAGTTTCATTATGTCTTCTTCAGAAACCAACAAAGAGGGAACTCCTTTGAAAGAAGAACAGGTAAATGAGAAACCATAATCTTTTGTGGAAGCATTGCCCGCCAAAACATCACAAAAAGACAAGGTATTAGTGGAAGAAATGTTACCCGAAGCATCAAAAAAACCTTTATTAACTTCGACAGAGCCCACTGGAGGATTACCCCAAGGGGTCATGACGGTCGAAGATGGCTCCGCTGCCATCGAAGCATAATTGAAAAAACACCAAAGGCCAAAAGGCCTCAGGTGGAGGAAGCAATGAAAATAAACCACAAATCGAGAGCTAAAGAACAAAATTCTGGAAGACTACAAGAGAAACCATGAATAGCTATAAAAGAAACCCGATCACCAGAGCCTGAGCATGCCGTAGGAGAGAGAATATAAACATTACGTTATTGATTTGATGGAGAAGAAGGTTTTTGACCTCATTTTTGAATGATGTCATTTTCCCTATATCAAATATTCATCTCCTTACATCAATAGTTGAACCATACTTCAAACCCTAAATTAAACTCTGTACTATACATTGCTATAGTACCTTAATCATTAACATGTAAAACCATCACTTGACAATCACCCAAGACTGTAATTTGATCATCTGATCTATCACTTGATAATCACCAAACAATTGTAAACTATATGATCATTACAAAGCTAAAATTATCCTTTGATCAATTAATAAATTCATCACTTGACAATCCCTAGTAAAAGTTAGCTGATAACATGCTTAATCACTGACGATCAATAATGATTGTCAATGATCTAAGCATTTTAAAATCTAAATTCTCCTAATCATTAACTAAACCAAATCCAAATCAAATCCAATGATCAAACTCAGTGCAATTCAAAATTCTTAAATCTAGTGTTAAAACCAAACCCAAAACCCTTTTGTCTATAACCTATTTTTAGAGATATTTCCATTACCTTGAAACCTCACCATATGATCTTGGATTCATGATCTATCACTTGTATATTGACTAGGCATATCCCTAGGATCATCCATATCAGTTTTAAGGCATTTCAAAATCCCTAACCCCTAAAACTCAAAGAATTTCCATAAACTATATAACCATCAAATATTTATAGCTTATGCCACTGAATATGGCATATTGTGATTTTTGACCTTGGATGCCTCTCCAAACTCATCGATCAAGATCATCATCATTAGCATGATGCATTAAACCAAAATTGAACATTGATTAACCTTGGTTGACTAAGGTTGACAATAGAACTCTAAAACCTTAAACCTTGGAAACTAAGTTTTTATTAAACCTCAATATGAACCAATCAAACCAAGCCTTGTAACCTTATCCAACATATCCAAAAAATTATTTTGAGTGTATTGAATAAAATCTCAAGCACTGGTCAACCCTTATTGAGCAAATTAACATAGGTTGACCAAATTTCCCTTATAACCCTTTAAACTGCATTACATGCAAGGAGACCCCACTAACCCTTGGGACCACCTCCAACAAACCCTAAACATTATTTAGGGTGCATTGAACCAAGTCTCAACCCTTGGTCAGCCCTAGTTGACCAAGTTAACCTAGGTTGACTAAAGGGCACCTTTTGCCTTTAAAAATACAGTTTGAACTAAATGAGCCCACCAAACCATGGGACCACTTTCAATATGTCCAAAATATCATTTAGAATGAGTTGGTCCCACCATTGACTCTTGCTCAAACCTAGTTGACCAAGTGAACCATGGTAGATCAAATCCTTGCATACACACTTTAAAAATTTAAAATAGTAGATTTTGACCTCATCATTGTACCAAGGTTTAGGGATAACTCATTAAATTACCTGAGTCATCAAAAAATATTTTAGGCCTTTGGCCCACTAGGTGTGACCAATAGAGTTAACCAAGTGCTAAAAAAGAGTTTTTTATGATCTAAATCATTTTCCTTAACAAAAAAATTTTTGAAATTTATTTTATTAGGTTAGTATTTTCCTGATGCTCACACCTAAGAGCTAAAACCCATGATTTTACTTGGTTTAAAAGTATAGGTTGAACCAAGCTCCCTAAAACCCATGTTTCTGAACTCTAGATCCACCCAACCCAACTTGAACCAAACCAATTACTTCCATGCACTCTAAAACCTTCTCCCTACAGGTCATGTTATTCTTAAGCCACATGGGCTACTGACATGCCAATAACCTCCAAAATAACCTCTCTCTAATTATTGGTTCAACCCTGACTCCCTTAACAACAAACCATGTGCTTTTAAACTATCCAAAATGTTCATTGAGCTCTCATTTGCAGGGCCTAAAATGATTTGGAGGTGGGCAATGGATTAGGTGGAAAGATCTTGGCTACTGAACCTTTTTTCTCTCTCTTACAAATACCCTCAAAAATTTTCAAGAAAGGGTTAATCAACTCGTTCCCCAGGCTCCAAAGAAAATTCCCTATTCACTCCTAAGTATTTTTTAGCCACGCACAGTTCAAGAAAACCCCAAACCATTAAGAGAGAGAAAGAAGGAAAAAGAAAGCATAATCCAAATCTATGTTCTAAACTAGTGGAAAGTAATGCTTGAGCCATCTGGAAGTTAAAGTGGACCTTCCAAGATTTCCATAAAGACAAAGATCTTGAAAATCCAACCATATGCTAGTAAGTTATTGACATTTGAAGTTTTGAAGTAAAAATAAATTTCGCAAATATTTTAATACATGAAGCCTCCAAACTCCAAGGATTGAAAGTCTAGGGTGTCATGATCCTCTGTTTCAAAATTTATCAAATTTAGACCGTTGGATCAAAAGTTATGGGATTTTGAACTTGTAGTTCATTTTGAATTAAAAGTTCTAGTCAAATTAGAACCATCCGATCACAATACACAAGAAATCGAATAGTCTACATCGCACCAGATGAAATGGCTTGTACGATGAGTCGAGAGCACACTTTGTCAAAGAATGTGGCTACATGGTTGCATCCTGTGCGTCTATTATCCACAGTTCAATCAGACGGTCTGATCAGAGTGCCAGCATGGATATGTGTCCCATTCACATGTTGACATGTGTCCCGTATGTGATGCACTGCCACCGCATGTGCCAATCACTTCCAGTGAACCCAAGATTCATGTACATAATTAACCTGGGATCTTTGAAAATTCATAATAAATCCATTTTGAATAAAAAATTACATTTCATATGTCAAAATGCTCAAAATTAAAAGCTTAATAAAGGAAAAAATAAAAGCACCTTAAAATTTACACAAAATAAAAATTAATTTAATTATTATAAAAAATCTAAGAATTAATTAAAATAAATAATTTAAAAAGTATAAAAAATATCAAATAAATTTCAAACTCTTAAAATCATCCCAAGGAGTAATTTCTTTGAGCAAACTTAAAGGCATTGGACTGATCTCTTGGTGAAGTATTTACAAAAACTATAAGAACTACAATATTGAAATTTATTTAAAATCAAAGAAATTCATAACTAATTCTAGAAAACTCTAAATTTTGTAAACTCAAAGGCATTGTGCTCATCTCTTGATGAAGTATTTATGAAAATTATAAAAGCTCCAAAATTCATAGTAAATCAAAAGTCAACATTTGGGTCAAACTTAATACATAAAATGCATCAAATTTTTGAAATTGATAATAAATTATAGAAAAATTCAAATCCAACATACTCAATAGCATTTTACACATCTTTGGGTCTAGTATATATGACGAATATGAAAACCCTAGGAATGACTATAAATAAAAGAGCCAATTATTTGGTCAAATTTACTTCAAATAAAAAAAATAAGTTAATAAAATTCATAACTAATTTCAATAAAATCAAAATCTAGTATACTCAAAGGCATTGAACTCGTAATTTAATCTTGTATTTATAAAAAATATAAAAAATTTCCAAAAATCATTGTGAATTAAAATGTCAAGAATGGACCTCATTAAATGCATAAAAATATTCATTAAAATATGAAAAATCCATAAACCATCAAAATTTTAGTAAATTGATAACCCAATGAATTAAATTAGATAACAATATTATAATAAATAATCAAGACTCTATTAATAAGTTTTTATGTTGGACTACACTAGGCTGTAGGGCTACGTGTCCTAAGGTGGCCTTGGTCCTTATGCCCGTTGTGACGATGCCACTAATGAATTTGACAGAATATAAATACTAAAATAATAAATTTAATAAATCAATAATCAATCAAACTAAATAATTTTAAATGTTAATAATAAAACATTTTAACAATATAACTTATATACCCTTGTGCTTGATTCCTGTTAGGAGGACAAAGGTGTATTGGACAAAGAAGCTTTAAGAACCAAAACACTTAATGAAATGAAGAACTCTATGCCAACCATCTACCCCAATTTTTGAGGATTGGTAGCATTACAAATATTGGCCTAGGACTTGCTAATCAATATCTTCTTGCACTTAGAAGTGGTTGAGTGTTATGTTCTATAAAATTTTAAATTAACAATTACAATAAAGAAAATCCTATTTAAAAATAAAATTTAAAATATCTAAATCATTAAATTCAAACCACCCTTAAAGACCATAAATAGAGTATGTTAATCTTAGACAAATTTAAACTAGTAAAACTTAGGACTTATTTAAACCACACAGCCTTTCTACGCACATTTATATAGTTTGTTAAGACAACCAATTTTAGCCTAGATTAGGTTAGTGATTTAATTTGATTTATTTGTAATTTCTATGATCTAAATATCATATTTACATTTCTATTAGTGCACAAGAGATCAGAGTAAAAATTTAGAGCTGTGCAATTTTATTTCAATTTAAATTTCTATATATATAACTACTCACACTTCACCATTTCATATATGTATTTTTATATAACCACTTTTTAATATTTTTGCAAAAGTAGGATGTACCAAGGAAATAATGTAGTGGCAAATATAAAAGTAATGATGTAAATATTTTAGATCTTTATATAGTAGCTAAATTAAGTGGTACAGTGTCAAGTGTTGTAAATGATATAAATTATTTTTTTATATTCATATATATATATATATATATATATATATATATATATATATATATATAATCCAAAAGAAAATCATTCTTCTACTTTTGAAGTTAATTATCTTTTAGAATACAATAGTGGATCCAACATTTACAAGATTAAATACTAAAAATAAACAATCTTATTAAAAAACTATTTTATATAGGAGTAGAAATCCAAGCTTGTTATTGGTGGAGCTTAACCACCTTTTCTTTATAGCAGACACTAGGTTGTACACAAAGTTATAAATGAATAAAAATTCTTTTATTTATATTATGATTCATACATTATTTCATTGGGTGATCATATATATATATATATATATCTTATTTATAAAGCTTTTAAAACTATAATTTCAAGATTCCTAGGATAGAACCTATCTAATCTTGCATTCATGTGGTGATTAATTGTGCTTAGGATTATTAGCTAGTAGCTCATTATAGGCATGTGCAAGCCTAGATTATATACACCCCTTCGTATCTGCACATTCCTATTCTACTCTTTCAAAATTCCAAATAAAAAATCTAAATCTAAATTCTAAGTATAACTAAAGCCAGTGTAATGAAATCTTATTAGCCCAACCATTTTATTAAATCTATATGCATTTACAAATATTAGTCTTTACTTTAATCAAGAGTATTCCCTTAAGAGATATAATTAACTATAAGGGCTTACCCTTATAAGAAGTTTATAATCCAGTAATAAAATAAACCCTACTTTAGTTCCTTTCTAAGGTAGGGGAAGAATCTATGGATGCAGACTTAGCTTCAAATATTGGTTGAATTTCATAATCAAAATGATAAATGATTATTCTTTTTCTCCTTAGAGATGAATTGAATATTCCTTATATTGTTATGATTATGAAAATAAATTTATTGATTTACTTTTTTAATCAATATGATAAGTAAATATTCTTTTTATCCTTTAGGATGAATTGAATATTCCTAATGCAGCAGTTTCTTATAAAAATAAATTGAGTTTCTCTTTCCAAATTGATAGAGAAACATTAGTCTATCCCTTAGACTGGTATAATGTTGTTCCGTACTGATTTGTCAAAAGAAACCTTTTTTTAAAGGATATCTTGTGTGGTAAGATAGGAAAACTTGCCCATATATTTTTTGGTAGTTGTACTGGGGATAAAATTCTCTCTCCAACTTTATTGAAGACTAAAATTTAAAATACGTATTGATTTAATTAAATATTTGGGCTATTAGATTACATGTAGATACATATTTATCAAGTATGTGTATGTTTGGTTCAATCTTGTGTGTTCATGCTTTATTTAATCCTGTATATCCTATTACAAATCTAGATTTAGGTAGTATAATTTTGATGATAACAAATATTTCCGTCATTACAACACATCTATTTTGTTGCCCTGCATACTAACTTTTTAGGTCCACAAGATCAATTGTAATTCAAGCCAGCTCAAGATTGGACTGAGTTAGTCCATAATTTTAAATTCTAATAGTTTTTTTCTTTTCTTGAGTCAAATGTAATAAGGTGGATCATAATGCTAAGTAACCTTGCACACACAGACTCAGGGGGAGAAATTAGGTAAGTCAAAGTGTTTTCTATTTTTTGATCATATCATACAGGATGATCCAAAATCATCCTAGACAATCAGTTAAAAATAGAAACCCGAATTAGGGCATCTCGGTTAAGAAAAACTTATTAGGCATATCCTCCTAGATGATCCTCCCATCATCCTAGACTATATGTTTAAATTCAGAAATCAGCCACCAATCACATTGTAGGCAATATTTTATTTATATATTTTAAACTAATCGTACAGGATGATCCTAATCATCCTGGATGATTTATTATAATCTTGCCTAAAATAATCCCCTGATTAGGAGACTAATTATAATTTAATTGATCAATCACATCATAAAGGATGATCATCTTGATCGTCCTGGATGATCCTTTATATTTCGTGGGACGATCTCTAATCATCCCAAACAAAAATCATGATTTTTTTCTGATCGTCCAGGATATCATTCGGTACATCCCGAATTTTTTTTGGACGATTTGTCATTTTCCACTCAAATTGAACTAATTATCCTGGACAATTGAACAAATCATCTCGGCTGATATGTAGAAAGTATGTCTTCTGATCGTTCAAACCATGGCAATCATCCTGGCAAAATGGGTAATTTTCTACTGATCATACAAGATGATCGATAGATCATCCTGGATGAGATAGCTGACAAGTTAAATTTTAGGGCACTTTTTGAGGCCTTCTATTTAAGCTCTTTAACCATCTCTTTAGTAATCTTTTGCTGATTTTTCCACTCTAAGTAAGATTAGAGGACAAGAAGAGTTTGGGAGAGAGAGAGAGTATCTTATGAGGGGGAGCTTTTGAGGGGATTCACAAAGGTTGCTCCAAGTAAGGATTTAATCATCATCTTCCTTCTTCATCCCTGGTTCCATGGTGGCTCTAGAGAGACGATCATCAACATCAGATCTAGGTTCTTTGCCTGCTTCAGGAGGAAGCAAAAGGAGTTTGAGGTTCATTGCCTGCTTCAGGAGGAAGCAAAATGATTCTAGGGTTCTCTGCCTACTTCAGGAGGAAGCAAAAGGAGTCAAGGTTCTCTTCCTCATTGGTGTCAGTGGAAAGATTTTGTAAGGGCTTCTCCACCTTACTGTGGGAGACAAAGAAGAGTCACTATAGTGTTTAGTGCAATACCTAGAGGGGAGGCTCCGGGGAGTGGACGTAGGTCAAGTTGATCGAACAACTATAAATATAGTGTGCTCTTTACATTTATTATTTTTTTGCACTTTATTTTTACTGTGATTAATTGCTTGGGTTAAATCTCTGATTTATCTTTTTATTATTGATTTAATTAATTTTTGCTACAAGATAGAAAAGATTTTTCTTTTTGTTAAATAAGTTTTTAAAATACCAATTCACACCCTCTTGGTTAGCCTTAGGACTAGCTTAATAACCCTAATAAACTTTCAGGTGGTATCATAGCGAAACTCATAAAATTAAGTTTTGAAGAACTTTTGAATTCTGATCCATGACTAATTTTGGAAATTATAATACTATAAAAGGTTATTCTATTACTCGACCACCTTTATTTGATAATATTCCTTTTGATTTTTGGAAAACATACATGCCCACCTTTTTGCAATCGATCGATTATCGTATGTGGATGCTCATTAAAGAAGGTTATACTGTACCTTATAGACTTATTAATGGTAATAAAATTGAGATCCCTTTTGGTAAATGGATAACTCATGATAGAGATCTTGCTCAATTGAATGCTAAATGTTTGAACTGCTTTTTTTGTGCATAGAAATCTGAAGATTATATGGGTGTTTCAACTTGTGCAACTAGGAAAAAAATTTGGGACAGATTATGCATTACCTATGAAGGAACAAACAAGGTTAAATAATCTAAACTAAACATTCTCTTGCATGATTATGAACTCTTTTGCATAAAACCCAATGAATCAATTTATGAGATGTATACTAGATTTACACAGATTGTCACTTCCCTTATGCCTTAGGAAGAGAGCTTACAAACTATGAAAAAGTGAACAAGATTTTATGATGTTTGCCATCTTCCTTTGATGCTAAAATTATTGCAATTTCTGAATTAAAATAGTTAAATAATTATTCAATTGATAACTTACCTGGATCACTAATTACTTACGAGTAAGGAGTGAACCAAGGGCAGCTTGATGCAGGTAAGAAGAAGAAGGAGAAAGCCATAGCCTTGAAGGCTAATGGTTCTGACTCTAGCTCTTCAGGTTCTGATGATGATGATATGACCTTAATCATAAGGCAATTCAAGAGCTTCTTGAGGAAGAAACAAAAGCATCATCAGAAGTGGAACAAAGGTAAATTTGGTAAAAATTTTAAAGGTTCATTTGATGTTATCTACTTCAAATGCAGGAAGCCTGGGCATATGAAGTCTAAATGCCCAATATTTAAGGCTAACTCAAGCAAGGATAATGGTGAGGAAAAGCCTAAGTTTAAGAAGAATACGAAGAAGATCCAAAAGGCCTTCTATGCTGATTCAGCATCTGACTCCTCTGAAACTGAAGCTGAAGAGGAGGTAACTAACTTGTGTTTGATGGCGGATGATCATCTTGGTAACTTTGACCAAGAAGAGGTATGTGAATTAACGTACGATCAATTTCTTAAAGTTTCTGAGAAAATTTATACATCGTACAAGAAGTTGAAAAAATTGCATGCTAGCCTGAAACTGGAATTTCTGAACTTACAAAAGGAGCATAAAATTTTGATTAAAGATCATTCCACCTTGGATAGCAATCATATGACATTACTTGATGAATTTGATGAATTAAATAAAAAGCATTCTAATTTATCTGCTGAGCATGATATCTTGAAAATATTGCATGTTGAGTTAAAAATTACTTTCAAAGAACTAGACACCATGGCATGTGAATTAGAAAGTAGTGAGCATGCTTTGAAATAATAAGTGGCAAGCTTTGAAAAGGCAAATGAATTTCTAAAAAAAAAGTCATTGCATTAGAGCAAAATGAAACACCACCTTCACTTATAGGATATTATAAAACATCATCAAAGTATGCATCATCCAAACCTAGGAAGAGGCACTATCACCCACGTAGATTAGTTAACCCTTATTTGGATTTTAGATGTTTTTCTTATGACATGATAGGACATATCTCCCACACTTGCACCATTCATCGTAGAACACATTTGGTGTGGAGACCAAAATTACAAAATTCATAGCATAGCATGCATGTATCGCATTCTTCTTTTTATCACAAGGGACCCAAACCTGTTTGGGTTCCTAAATCTGATAATTGATGATTTTTTAGAGGTGCTCTCACAAAAGGCCTCATGAGAGCATGTGGTACCTGGATAGCAAATGTTTAAGACATATGACTGGAGATGCAAATTAATTCATTTTGCTGGAGACTAGGGCAGGAGGTAAGGTAACACTTGAAGACACCACCACCAGGAGAGTGGTGGGATCAGGTATAATTGGTGATTTAAAAAATTTCATCATTGATAATATTTTGCTTGTAAATGGATTGAAACATAATCTACTCAGCATCAGCTAGCTCTACGATAAAGGCTTCAGCATAAAATTTCTACCAACTTGCTGCCTTATAAGCTTAAATGACAAAATTATTTTGGAGGGAAAAAGAATCAACAACGTCTACATGCTAGATTTAAATTGCTTTAAAGTTGATATTGTTATTTGCTTAAAATTAATTACTGATGAATCATAGCTGTGGCATAGGAGATTATTTCATGCAAGTATGAAAAGCCTTAGGAAGATCACCCAAAAAGACTTAGTGAGAGGTATCCCCAAGCTAGAATTCATTAAGGACCACCTATGTGATGCCTAGCAGTTAGGGAAGCAAGTCAAGTCCTCCTTCCACTCAGTCAAAGATATAAACACTAGCAAACCCTTAGAAGTCCTACACATGAATCTCTTTGGACCTATCAGCACTTCAAGCCTAGAAGGGAGAGTCTTTGGGTATGTGATTGTTGATGATTATTCGAGGTTCACCTGGGTTAGTTTTCTATCTCATAAAAGTGAATCATTTGAGGAGTTTAGATCTTTTTCCACTTGGATTCAGAGGAAGCTAGGTTGTGAGATTGTAACTATTTATAGTAATCATGGGGGAGAGTTTGAAAATGAGAAGTTTGAAACCTACTGTAAGGAGCAAGGGATAGATCATAATTTTTCATCTCCTATGATCCCTCAGCAGAACAGGGTAGCTGAAAGGAAAAATAGGACCCTGGTAGAAGCTGCTAGAGCCAAGTTAGCTGAGTACTCACTTCCTAAGTACTTTTAGGCAGAAGTGGTGAATACAACCTATTATGTTCTAAATAGGGTAAATCTTAGATCCAAGCTGAATAAAATACCCTATGAAATTCTTAAGGGTAGGACACCTAACCTCTCTCACTTTCGTGTCTTTGGATATAAAGTGTTCATTCTAAATAATGGGAAGTCTCAACTAGGAAAGTTTGACCCAAAACTTGATGAAGGAGTATGCCTTGGTTACTCAAGTGTTGGGAAATCCTATAGAGTCTTAATAAAAGAACCCTGATTGTTAAGGACACCACTCATGTTATGTTTGATGAATCTGATAATTCTGGAGAGTCTAGGGTAAAAGAAGAGGAGGTTGTAGAAGTCACCTAAGGAGTAGAGTCTGCCAATCTTGAGGAAAGGGTGGAACCTAAAGTTTCACTGCCTAGAGATTGGAGATATTCTTCGAGTCAACCTAAAAAACTAATCTTAGGAGACCCTTTCGAAGGTGTTAAAACTAGGCATGAACTTAGAAAAGAAGTTAATCATTTTACCTTCATTTCAATGATTGAACCCACCAACATCAATTAAGCCCTTTTTGATGAATTCTAGATCCTAGCCATGCAAGAGGAACTAAACCAATTTGTTTGGAATGATGTTTGGGAGCTGGTAGCAAGATCTAAGGACTAGAGTGTAATGGGAACCAAATGGGTGTTTAAGAATAAAATGAATGATTCTAGTGTTGTGGTTAGGAATAAGGCAAGATTAGTGGCTAAGGGGTACAACCAAATAGAAGGGATTGATTTTGAGAAAACCTTTGCCACTGTAGCCTGTTTGGAAGCCATTAGAGTGCTACTAGCCATTGCCTGTTATAAGGGATTTAAGCTTTTCCAAATGGATGTCAAGAGTGCCTTTTTAAATGGGATAATAAAGGAATATGTGTTTATAGAGCAACCCCTAGCTTTGAGAATTCCAAATTTCCAAATTATGTTTTCAAATTAAAAAAAGCCTTGTATGGATTAAAATAAGCACCTTGAGCATGGTATGAGGGGCATAGCACATCCCTACTAGAAAGGGAGTTTGTTAAGGGGAGCGTAGACACCACCCTTTTTTTGAGGAGAGTAGGAGATGAATTTCTCATTATCCAGATCTATGTTGATGATATACTTTTTGGATCTTCTGATAAAAATTTATGTGATAATTTTTCTAGATGGAACTTTTCTTAATCAATCAAAATATATAAAGGACATCCAGAAAAAATATGAAATGGATAAAGCCAAGCCAATTAACACTCCCATGAGCTCTAGTGTCTAGTTATATAAGGATTCAAATGGAAAATCTATTGATTCAAAGAAGTACAGAAGAATAATTGGATCACTTCTTTACCTGACTGCTAGCAGACCTGATATTATGTTTAGTGTTTGTCTCTGTCCTAAATTTTATGAAGATCCAAAGGAGTCCCACCTGACTGTTATTAAGAGAGTTCTTAGATATCTCTTAGGGACCCAAAACTTAGGAATCTGGTATCCTAGGGACAACACCTCCTTTAAAATTGTAGGATACTCTGATTCTAACTTTGTAGGATGTAGGGTGGATAGAAAGTGCACCTCTAAAATATGTCAATTCATAAGACAATCCTTAGTCTCCTGGTCTAGTAAAAAATAGAACTCAGTTACACTATCCACTACTAAAGCTAAATATATTTTCTTAGGAAGTTGTGTAGCCCAGGTCCTTTGGTTAAAATAACAAATTCTAGATTTAGGACTATAGGCATAGTTTCTGTCTTATGTGATAACACTAGTGCCATCTGAATTTCAAAGAACCTAATCCAACACTCCAAGACCAAACACATCAATATCAGGCACCACTTTATTAGGTACCATGTTACCAAAGGAGACATAGTGCTACATCATATAGCCACTGAAAATTAACTAGCAGATATCTTCACAAAACCATTGGCTTCTGAAACTTTAGCACCTTAAGAACCAGATTATGTGTGATAGATATTCATGCTTAAAATTGATACTCTCTATTTATGTTTCAGCACTTAGTTTTTATTTGGTTTTTTTGTCTGTCTCTTTTTTATGTGTTTTTGATTTCCTGTTGATTTTCCTCATTTTCCTCATTTTTTCTATTATTATTTGTTTGATTTGGTTATTTCTTTTTATGTGCTTTCCTTTTTTTTTTGATTTCCTATTTATTTTCTTCAGAATCAGATCACTGCTCACTACTGCTGATGAACTTGATTTTTTAAATGAGAGTTTTATAATGTTTTTGTTTAGAAGCTTGTAAGCAAAAATTGATTTCTCTAAAATAGTTAAGGGAAGAAATATTGATGATTATTTCTCTTCCTCTAACTTTTTTAATGATGTATTTTTTTGTTTGAATAAAATTTTTTTTTAAAATTAAAAAGTTGGACTTTAAAATAAAGATATATTTTTTCTTCTTATAGGAATCTATCTCATATGAGTAGTGTTCCAAATCATTGAATCACTTTCATGTTTTCTTAATCAGGTGATTGCATTTATCATGTGAGAATAATTCTATTTTGTGATTACTTTTTCTTACTAAGAGAGTAAGTTTTTCTTCTATTATATCTGGAAGATAATCTCACAACTGTGAGTCTTTCAAAGGTTTTGAAAAAAAGGATGCTCGTAAAAGATGCGTAAAGTGCGCCAATCAACTGAAAAAAGGCACAAAATGAGCCCAACACTTAAAAGATGCACAATGTTCGCCAAAAAATTAAAAAGATACACAAAGTGTATCAAAAATTAAAAAATGTGCAAAGTGCGCCAAATAATTAAAAAAGAGGCACAAAATGAGCACACAAAGAAATAAGCTTCCTCCTCTTTCAAATCTTTAAAAATGTTAGAAGAATTCATGTGCCACTTAATATATTCAAACACTTGAGATAGAAAATCATGATTTTTGGTTCTTTAATTTGCAATACTATTTTATCAAATTTATTTGGAATGAAGTTTGAAAGGATTACTTTTCTTATCTAATTTCTTTTTCTTCTGAATTAGATTTTTATTTGAAAAGAATTTGAACCTATAAGGTGTCCGAGATAGGGTTTACAAAAATTAATTTTCAAACTTTTCTGGATTTCAGCTCGTCAATTTCTTCTTTTTGGATTTTGAATTGAAAAATAAGGGAAAATTTTCATTTACTGGAGCTGATCGATTCAAAATTTTTTTTTTTTCATTTTTAGTGTGTATTTCCTAATTTTATTTTAATTTTTCTAGCTTTTGTATGTTTATTTCTGAGTTTGTACTTGTTTCTATTATGTATTCCATTTAGTCATTGCTTTTTTGTTTCCTCCTTTTTTTGATATCAAAAGGGGGAGTAGTAGTATTATTAATGTTTAATGTTGGTAGTGTTGTATTGTTTGTCTGGTTTAGTAAATTGCATTCTATTTTTTTTCCTTGCCTTATGTTTCATTTATTTATATATATGATTTACTTGAAATTGTTCAACAGATATTTGCCATCATAAAAAAGGGGGAGATTATTGTAAATCTGGATTCAAGCAATATAATTTTAATGATATTAAACATTCCTGTCATTATAGAACATATGTTTTGTTGCCCTGCCTACAAACTTTTTAGGTCCACAAGATCAATTACAATTCAAGCCAGCTCAAGATTGGACTAAGTCAATCTGTAATTTTAATTCTAATTATTTTTCTTTTCTTGAGTCAAATATAATAAGGTAGATTCTGATGCTAAGTAACCTTGTACACACACACTTAGGGGGAGAAATTGGGTAAGTCAAAGTGTTTTCTATTTTTTGATCATATTGTATAGGATGATCCAAAATCATCCTAGACGATTAGTTAAAAATAGAAACCATAATTAGGGAATCTGGGTCGAAAACTGATTAGGCAGATTGTCCTGGACTAACCTCCAATCATCCTGGATGATATATTTAAATTTAGAAATCAGCCACCAATCACATTATAGGAAATATTTTATTTACATATTTTGAACTAATTGTACAGGATGATCTTGAACGTCGTGGATGATTTATTATAATGTTACCTAAAATAATCCCCTGATTAGGAGACTAATTATGGTTTAATTGATCAATCACATCGTGTAGAATGATCGTCCTAATTGTCCTAGATGTTCCTTTATATTTTGTGGGATGATCTCCAATTATCTTGGATGAAAACCATAATTTTCTTCTGATCATCTAGGATATCATCCTGGACGTCCCGAATATTTGTCTGGATGATTTATCATTTTCCACTCAAATTAAACTAATCATCCCGGATGATCGAAAAATCATCCTGGAAGATATGTAGAAAGTATGACTTCTGATCGTCCAGACCATGGTAGTCATCATGGCAAAATGGGTAATTTTATACTGATTGGACAGGATGATCGACAGGTCATCCTGGACGATATAGTCAGCAAGTTGAATTTTAGGGTACTTTTTTAGGCCTTCTATTTAAGCTCTTTACCCATCTCTTCAGTAATCATTTGCTATTTTTTCCACTCTAAGAGAGCTTAGAGGAGAAGAAGAGTTTGGGAGAGAGAGAGGATCTTGTGAGGGGGAGTTTGTGAGGGGATTCACAATGGTTGCTCCAAGAAAGGATTCAATCATCATCTTCCTTCTTCATCCTTGGTTCCATGGTGGCTCTAGGGAGATGATTATCAGCATGAGATCTAGGTTTTCTTCCTGCTTTAGGAGGAAGCAAAGGGAGTTCAGGGTCCTCTGCCTGCTTCAGGAGGAAGCAAAAGGACTCTAGGGTTCTCTGCCCACTTCAGTAGGAAGCAAAAGGAGTCAAAGTTCTCTACTCATCCGTGTTAGTGAAAAGATTTTGTAAGGGCTTCTCTGCCTTACCGTGGGAGAAAAAGGAGAGTCACTACAATATTTTGTACAATACCTAGAGGGGAGGCTTCATGGAGTGGACATAGTCAAGTTGACCAAACCACTATAAATATGATGTGCTTTTTTATTTAGTTTTTTGCATTTTAATTTCAGCATATTTTTGTGATCTGATGTGTAATTGAAAATTTGATTTTGGTTATCTACTTCCACTTATATGGTTGTGTTTTAATTATTCAAAAAATAAAAATATTTTCTTGTTTGTATGAGAATTTTAAAATACGAATTCACCCTCCATCTTGGTTAGCCTTGGGACTAGTTCATAAGGGCTTAACAACCTTAATGAACCTTCATATCCAAATTGTTTCTACCTAGTTTAGCCATGTATATGCATGCTTTGTTTAGTCTTTCATAATCCTTCATACTTTCATGTTATTTACATTTGAGTATATGCTTATGCGAGTAAGCATATCATATTGTTACTTATTTTCATCTAAATACCAAGAGGATTAGGCCAACAAAGATATTGAATCGGTTCTAAGTTTTGTAGGGGTTCTGCATGTTTATAGTCTTGAATTTGCATTTATATTATATGTTAATTTAAATTTCAAGCATTAGTTCTACACTTACACAAGTAGCATATCTTATTGTTACTTGGTTTCATTATAAAAACCTAAGCAGAATAATCAAATGAGAATACTAATTTGGTCATAAGTTAGGTAGGAGTGTGGCCTATTTATAGTCTTATATTTGCATTTGCATTTGTATATTTATTTAAGTTTAAGCATTGATTTTACGCTTATGCAAGCAATTATATCTCATATTTACTTGGTTTCATCATAAAAATTAAGCAGACTAGGCTAACCGGAATACTTATCTGGTCTTAGGTCTGGTAGGGGGTGCCTGCCCATTTATAATCTTGCATTTTTGCATGTTTTATAATCTTGCCTATATATATATATAATCTTGCATGGTTTATGTCAATTTCAGGCTTTAGATTATAAATTCCAAAGTTATTCTCCATTTGGTGTAAAGTCCCATCACTAGGGTTTAATTTAAATCCCAATCTAAAGCATGTCACATTCTAACTTTTATATCAAGATTTATGGATAAGGGTCCTAATCCAATAATCATAAAAAAATCATACTCAAATTAAACCCAAATCTAAAGTAAGTCATTATGAAATCATCGAAACTCAAATATCTAATTTAATTACTTTCCCTATTCTTTCAAAGTGGGGTCCTAATTTAAATCATTCAAAGTCAAATTTCTGATCCAATAATTTCCCTAGTCTTTAGATTCTTGAAAATAAAAAAAAATCTTGGTTCAATAATCTCCCTATTCTTTCAAAATGGGTCTCATTTTAAATCCCTCAAAATAAAAAAATAATCCTGCTTCAATGACTTTCTCTAGTCTGATGTCTGTCAAACTTGGTTGTGATCTAAATCTTTAAGAAAACAAAAATTAAAAATAAATTTCAAATCAAACCCTTTATTATGAAATTTTCTTAGAACTTGACATTCGATTTATGTTAGAAATTATTTAATACATCTTTCTTAATAGAAATTGCATCCTCAATCTTATATAAAGAAAGTTTTGGTAGACTACACTAAATACTTAAAGGTAGAAAAGCGAGTGATTGATCAAAGGTATAAAGAAAAGTATATTCCCTCCCTCCCACCTCTTATGTGTGGGTATACTTTTGTTTTAAATTTAAAACTATATCACAACTAAAATGGATAGAAAATAAAGTCTTAGCAAACTTCTTATTAGTTTATATCTATAGGCATCTTTTACATGATCATAAATCTATTCAGTAATTTTCCTAATCAAGTTTATCATTATTGTCAAAGGATTGGATTTGTTTTGTAGATACTCCATCCTTATATAAGAGAATAAGTTCTCTTCTCTTATATTTGTAAGATAATCTTACAACTGAGAATAATCTTCTTGAGTTTTCAAATGGAAGCCTCTTTACAAAAATAAAATATGTGTAAAGTGCGCCACAAAATAAAATGCATAAATCATGCAAAAATAAAAGACGCACAAAGTATACAAAAATAAAAGATGCACAAAGTACGCCAACAAATAAAAAGATGCACAAGGTGTACCAAAATAAAATGGCTAAATGGCTTTCTTTTCAAAACCTTAAATCTAAAAAAAAATCAATTTTTCTTAGATATTTTTCTTTATGCTTGACTTTCAAAATTATGACCCTAAATCATTATCATGCTTTAATATTCTATTAGATATAAATTTCTAGCAAGAAAATAAAAAAAATAAATTTCTTTATCTAATTTAAATATTTTGGAATAGATTTTAATTTAAAAATATATAAGGGAAATCACAGTTTTTCTTCTCGGGATCTCAATCATGATCTACAAAATATAAATCCTAAGACCTTTTCATTTTAGTTGTAGTCAATCTACATCATCCTTTTCTTTTAAAAATATTCTTATTTGTCATTTTGCTAGTGGCACTATTGATTTCTTGAGGTTACTCTGAGGAGAAAGACTTCAAAGCTGAAGATCGAGGTTCTCTGCCTTCACCAGGAGGGTGTAAAAGGAGTGAGGCACTCTGCCTTCACTAGGAGGGTGAGAAAGCTTCCAGGTTTGCTACCTTCACCAGAAAGGTAAAAAGAGCTTCCAAGGTTCTCCACCTCACCAGTATGGTGAAAAGGATTCTAAATCTCTGCTGCACCAAGTTAGTGGAAGTGATTCTTATAAGGGTTTCTTCGCCTTACTATGGGCGTTAATGGAGAGACACTAAAGGTTTAGTGCAATGCCCAGAGCGGAGGACTCTGGGGAGAGGACGTAGGTCATTATTCGATGGAATCACTATAAAATCTAGTGTGTTTATTCTATGATATTCTTTATGCATTTTACTTTCTATATTATGTTATGATTTGTGCAAATCTATTCGTTCAAGTGAATTTTGATACAAGTTATTTTTTATGATAATAAAAGCCTATGTTTGTTTTATTCTTCTCCTAACAAATATTGGAATTTCTTTCTTTTGGGTCTACTAACATGTTTTTCAAGAAATTCACACTCCAAATTTCTGAAGACTTCAAGTTTATTTATTAATGTTACTATAAGTGAAGTCTGTATTTTTTATTTTCTTGCATCTGAGTAAGTGTGATTGTAAGTTGGATAACTGTGCACACACACACAATGGGGGAGGGAAAAACTTAATTTTTAAAACTGATCGTACAGTATGATATTGGATCATACGGGACGATCTGTATTATATGTCCTCCTCAACGAACATATCTATCTTGAAATTTCTTTTAAGTTCTATCGTAAAGAACGAAATAGAATCGTACAGGAGATTTTGAGGTACGAATGGCTCTGAGTTAGGTTTGTACTTGATCGTATAGGATGAATCATTCAAATTTTGAACTATTCGTACAGTACGAATTAGAGTTCATATAGGAGATTTTGAGGTACGAGTGGCTCTAAGTTACGTTCGTACAGGATCGTCTGGGACGAATCGTTCAACTTTTGAACTATTCATACAGTACGAATTAGAGCATGTACAGAAGATTTTGAGGTATGAATGCCATGGAGTTAGGTTCGTACTGGATCGTGTGGGACGAATTGTTTAATTTATGAACTATTCATGCAGTACAAAATATAATTCGTATATAATATTTTGAGGTACGAACGGCTCTAAATTGGGTTCATATGGAATGGTATGGGACGAATTGTTCAGTGATTTAAACTATTCGTAGAGTATGATGTGCGATCGTACGGGACAATCAGTACGCGTGAAACTTAAAATTTTTAGTTTTTGGATAGTTTTTCTTGTCCTAAGTACTTAAGGGTCTTAAAACTGATGGAAGAAAAATCCTTCCATGAAAATCTTTTTGAGAGTGAAAGGGAGAGTGATTGGGAGAGTGTTTGCGAGTAAGTTCTAAGAGATCTTTGAAGAGAAAAATTATGAGGGGATTCACAAGGTTATCCAATAGTGAGGTTCTCATTGTTTATACTTCAAGCATCTTCCAAATCTCCTTGGAGACTCTTGCAAGAGAATTGTTTGAGAGGTTTTCGATTCTGTACCATCACTTGGAGGGTGAAAATGATGATTGGTTCTCTACCGACACCAGGAAGGTGTAAAAGGATGTGTGTGGTTCTCTGCCTTCACCAAGAGGGTGAAAAAGGATGACAGTTCTCTACCGCACCTGGTTAGTGGAAGAGAGTTAGTAAAGGCTTCTCTGCCTTGCTGTGGGGGCAAAAGGAGAGTCACTTGAGTATAGTGCAATACTTAGAAAAGGAGTCTCTAGGGAGTGGATGTAGGTCGTGTTTGACTGAACCACTATAAATTCTTGTGTTATCTGTTCTTACTTTTTGCTTTTCTACATTGTTACTTTTATGCTTTTTATTTTTCTATGGTTGAATTTCTATGGTTAAAGAAAGCAGTAAAAATTATCTCTGTTTGCACTATACGAAACTAAATTGTACAGTACGATTTGCTTAAGTTCTTAAATTAAAAATTTTCTAAAATTCTAAGAGAAATTTTTAAAAAGGCACCAATTCACCCCCCTCTTAGTTAGCTTAGGGATGTAAGCAATAGGTCTGACAACCTATTCACACTTTCAAGTGGTATCGGAGATAATTTCAAAAATCTTTGTTTAAAATACTTTTTGAAATTCGATCATGGCTAATTTTGGAAACGAAACACTTTAGAAGGTTACTCGGTCAGTAGACCACCTTTGTTTGACAATATCCCATTTGATTTTTGGAAAACTCGCATGTCTACTTTTCTATAATCTCTTGATTATTGTATGTGGATGTTAGTATAGGAAGGTTATACTGAACCCACAAGAATTGTAGAAGGAATTAGAATTCAAACACCTTTTGCTGAATGGACTATAAAAGAATGTGAGTTAGCTCAATTGAATGCTAAGTGTTTGAATAATTTCTTTTGTACTTTGAAATCAGAAGACTACATACATGTTTCTACTTGTAAATCAAGAAAAGAAATTTGGGATAGGCTTTGCATTACTTATGAAGGTACAAATAAAGTGAAGCAAACTTGGTTGAACATTCTTTTGCATGATTATGAACTATTTCGCATGAAACTGAATGAATCATTCTCAGACATGTATACACATTTTATGTGTATAGTCACTTCATTGCATGCCTTAGGTAGGGAATTAATGAATGCAGAAAAAGTAAATAAGATACTTCATTGCTTACCTATTGCTTATGATATAAAGATAACTACTATAACTGAATCAAAAGATTTAAATGTTTATTCTATTGACAATCTTCTTGGATCACTAATTACTTACGAGCAATCTGTGACTCAAAGATAGATTGATGCAGGTGAGAAGTAAAAGGAGAAGAACATAGCTTTGAAGGTGGATGATTTAGAAAGTGATCAATCACTACCTGAAGATGAAGAGGACATTGCCTTGAGGATAAGGCAATTTAAAAGTTTCCTAAAAAGGAAGCAGAGAAGATGCCAACAGTGGAACAAAGGTAGGTTCCAAAAGAATGTTAAGGATTCTAATGAAGTTATTTGCTATGAATGCAGGAAGCCAGGACACATAAAGATAGATTGCTCCAATCTCTAGGGAAATCCTAGCAAGGAGAAGGTTGAGGAGAAACCAAAGAAAAGAAGGGGTAAAAAGACACTTCAATAAGATTTTTGAGCGGACTTAGCTTCAGATTCATCAAAAACTACACCTGAAGAGGAAGTCACAAACTTTTGCTTAATGGCTGACAATCTTGATCATTCAGATTAAGAAGAGGTATGTGACTTAAGTTACAATGAACTATTTGAAGTTTCTGAACACATTAATTCTACATATAGGAAACTGAAAAAGTTGCATGCTAAGTTAAATTTAGATTATCTAGAGCTACAAAAAGAGTACAAAATTCTTAAAAAAGATCATGTTTTAATTGATAGCAACAACATGACTCTACTGGATGAATATGATGATTTAAACAAATAGCATGAACTTTTAAAATCATCACATACAGAACTTGAAAATGATTTTAAAACTTATATTGATGAATCAAATACTAGAGAGGATAATTTGAAGATTGATAATTCGATTATAGAAAGTGCTATTGCTTATCTTAAAGTTCAATTAAAAGTACTTAAAGAAATAGGAAACCATCCAAACTTGAAGAATTTCATAAATCCTACAACAAGACCACTGGTTCAAAGTCTAAGAAGAAATCTTTCAGGATGAATAGATTGGTGAATCCTTTTCCTGGAATAAAGTATTTTTCTTGTGATATGATAGGACATATTTCTCACACCTATACTATTCATCACAGAACACACCTAGTGTGGAGACCTAAGATGCATAAATCATAGCATATCACACATGCATCTATTTAAAAATTTTCTAGAGGTGAACCCAAACTTGTTTGGGTTCCCAAGTCTAACGTTTGATATTTTTACAGAAATGCTCACGCACAAGACCTTGTGAGAGTATTTAGTACATGGACAGTGGATATTCTAAGCATATGACTGGATATGTAAATCAATTTATAACACTGGAAGCCAGGAATGGAGGCAAGATTACACTTAGAGACAATACAACCAAGAGAGTGGTAGGTACAAGTATAATTGGAAATTCTAGAAATTTTGTGATTAAAAATGTACTGTTGGTTGAAGGCTTAAAACACAATCTGTTGAGTATAAGTCAATTGTGTGACAAGGGTTATCATATAAAATTTTTGCCTACGAGTTATGTTATTAGTCAAAATGGAACTGTTGTGTTACATGGTGATTGAGTGAATAATGTTTACATGCTAGATTTGATTTCTGCAAAACCTTCTACTGCTCTTTGTTTGAAAACTATATCTGATGAATCATGGTTATGGCATAGAACGCTTTGTCATGCTAGTATGAGAAATCTTAGGAAAATCACCCAAAAGGAAATAGTTAGAGCTGTACCCAAATTGGACTTTACTAAAGACCATTTGTGTGATGCATATTAATTAAGAAAACAAGTCAGATCCTCTTTCAGTTCAATCAAGGAAATTAGGACTAGAAAGCCTTTAGAAATTCTTCACATGGATCTATTTGGACCTGTTAACACCTTAAGTTTAGGAGGAAAAAGATTTTGGTATGTAATTATGGATGTTTATTCTAGGTTCACCTGGATTAGATTTTTTGAATCATAAGAGTGAATCATTTGAAGAGTTTAGATATTTTGCCACTTGGATTCAAAGAAAACTAGGTTTTGAAATTGTAACTATCCAAAGTGATCATGGGGGAGAATTTGAAAATAAATTGTTTGATGATTTTTGCAAATCTCATGTGATTGAACACAACTTCTCAGCTTTAAGGCACCTTAACAGAATAGAGTTGTATAAAGGAAGAACAAAATATTAATTGAAACTGCTAGAGCCATGTTGGCAGAGTATTCACTTCCAAAATATTTCTGGGCTGAAGCAGTTAGCACGGCGTGCTATGTACCGAATAGGGTGTATATAAGGTCTAAATTAAATAAGACACCCTATGAACTTCTTAAAGGTAGAATTCCTAACCTCTCACATCTACATATTTTTGGATGTAAAGTGTTCATTCATAATAATGTTGATGAAGGAATCTTTTTAGGTTATTCAAGTGTTGGAAAATCCTATAGAGTTTTTAATAAAAGAATATTGGTAGTTGAGGAGACCACTCATATTATTTTTGATGAATCTTATAATAGTGAAGGGTCTAAGTTGGATGAAGATGAGGTTGAGGTAGTAACCCGAAAACTTAAAAATCAAAAAGTTGAAGAAAGGGTTAAAAAAGAAGAAGAAAACCAATTTCCTGAAGAATGTAAATTTGTTAGAAGTCATCCTAAAGAATTAATTTTAGGAGAACCAAGTGAAGGAGTTAGGTCTAGGCATGGTTTGGGGAAAGAAGTAAATCATTCAGCTTTTATTTCAATGATTGAACCCACTAATATAGATCAAGCACTTTTGGATGAATTTTGGATTTTAGCCATGCAAGAAGAATTAAATCAATTTAAAAAAATTATGTTTGGGAGCTAATTGAAAGGCCAAAAGATCAAAGTGTATTTAGGACTAAGTGGGTATTCCAAAACATAATGAATGATTCAGGAGTTGTAATTAGAAATAAGGCTAGATTTGTTGCTAAGGGGTATAATCAAATAGAAGGGATTGATTTTAAGGAGACATTTTCCCCTGTAGCAAGACTTGAAGCAATTAGGGTACTATTAGCCTTTGCCTAATGTAAAGATTTTAAATTGTACCAAATTTATATTAAAAGTGCCTTTTGAATGGGGTGATAGAATATGATATTTATGTTGAGCAACCTCTAGGTTTTAAAAATTTTAAATTTCCAAATCATATTTTTAAATTGAAAAAGGCATATTATGGACTAAAACATGCACCTCGAGCAAGGTATGAGAGGTTAAGCACTTTCTTTTTAAAAGGATCATTTGTTAAAGGAAGTGTGGACACCACTCTATTTTTGAAAAGAATTGGGAGTGAAATACTTATTGTAGAAATATATGTGGATGACATTATTTTTGGATTAACTGATAAAAATCTATGTGATGAATTTTCAAAAATAATGAGTAGTGAATTTGAGATGGGTTTGATGGGTGACTTGAGTTATTTTCTTGGTTTTAGCATAAAGCAAAAAGAGGAAGGAACTTTTCTTTATCAATCTAAGTATGCTAATGACATCCTCAAGAAGTATGAAATGGATAATACTAAACCTGTAACTACACCCATGAGTTTCTCAGTACTATTAGATAAGGATCCTAAGGGAAAATCTGTTGATCAAAAGAAATTTAGAGGAATAATTGGATCATTGCTTTATTTGACAACTAGCTGACCAGACATTATGTTTAGTGTTTATTTATGTGTAAGATTTTAATTTGATCCAAAGGAATCACATTTGACAGTAGTGAAAAGAATATTAAGATATCTTTAGGGAATTCAAAATTTAGGGATTTGGTATCCTAAAAGATAGTTCTTCTTTTAAAATTATTGGATACTCAGATTCCAATTTTATAGGCTGTAGGGTTGATCGGAAGAGTACTTCTGGGACTTGTCAATTCATTGGAATTTCTTTAGTATCTTGTTCCAGTAGGAAACAAAATTTAGTAGCACTTTCTATAGCTGAAGCAGAATATATTGCCTTAGGGAGTTGTGTTGCATAGGTGCTTTGGTTGAAATAATAATTGGTTGACTTAGGATTTTCTATTGGTACCATTCAAATCTTTTGTGATAACACTAGTGCCATTTGCATTTCAAAGAATCCTATTCAACATTCTAGAATAAAGCATATTGATATAAGGCATCATTTCATAAGAGATCATGTAGCGAAAAGGGAAATTGAACTACATCATGTCGCTACTAAAGATCAACTTGCAGATATTTTCAGAAAACCCTTAGCTTTTGACACTTTTAGCATGTTAAGGATAAGATTAGGTGAGATTGATCTTAATGCTTGATTAAAAATTCTATAAATTTTGTTTTGTATATATTCGTTAGCTTATTTTTAGTCAATTGTGTTTTGTGGTTATTCTGTTTGTCTTCTTTTAAAATTAAAAAAAAAAAATTTTTTTGTCTTGTGTTGGTTTTTATTTGAGTGTTGAAAACCTATAGAGTTGAAGTAACAAAACTTTATTTACTTTGTCTGTTCATACTGTACGATGAGGTCATTGTACTATATGATTGTAGAGGTTTCGTTTGTACGAATGGGAAGGATTCGCAGCTAGTGTCAGATATTAGTGTTGATCGTCCCGGACGAACACATTTTCATTTGTACGATCCATGTGTCAATTTGGATAAGGATGAACTGAATCGTCGCCTGAATGATCCTTTAATATCCTGACATCCTGGACGAACACGTCATCATCTGTACAATCAGGAAGTCGAAAGCCTATACGAAGGGATGCCTCAGAATGAGCAATTTATGAAAAATAGTTTCATTTTTGACCACTTTTGTTCATCCCATACAATATTTTATTCATCCCGGATAAAATTCATTTCATCTTGTACGAAAATTTTTCGTACAGTAAGATTGTTTATTTTTCTATATAAAGGAGGGACGTTTTCTTTCATTTCACTTTCATTTTCAAACCCTTCAGAGCATAGAATAGAGATGTCAGGCAGTGGAAAGAGAGCAAGAGTGGCTAGGGGATCATCATCTAGGAGGGATTGGGATGACAACTTCTTGAGTGCTCAAAATGAGGAGGCATACCTTAGGTATGCCGCATCTAAAATTACCCCTTCTTGCATTCTACTGCAAGAAAATCTTCACTTTGCAGTAATGCCATTATTAAACTCTACCCAGTTTCTTTTCTTCTTACTCTGATCTTTGCATACAACAAAGATTTCTTCCATGTATTTTTGGCCAATATGACTTTTAATCAGGCCCATAATATAATCTCTTCCTATGTCTTAAAGCATAGAGTTGAAATTACCAAGGAGGACCTTGGAGAATATCTTCATTTAAGAACTCAAGGGATACAGGAACATACTCTATCTTCTCGATCGGACTATGATTGTTCTGAAGTCAATCAAGTCATTAGAAGTGTAAGCCAACCTACTCATATTCGTAGAGTTGCCACCTTGAATCAAAATGCTCGAATAATCCAATATATTCTTAGGAACTCCATCATTCCCAAGGCCAGAGATAGAGTAAACATGACTCCTCTTCTTTCCTCTGTCACTTGCTTAATTATGTCTGGCCAACCCATCGATGAAGCTCAATTAATCTTGGACTATATCTTTTATCTCACCGATATTGGCCATTCTAGTGTCAAACAAAAGAAGAATATTACCCCAGGACATATTATCTGTTTCATTCTTGAGAAGAAGTGTAATTTGGTCCATCCTGACGGAC
Source organism: Dendrobium chrysotoxum (assembly GCA_019925795.1). Lineage (NCBI taxonomy): Eukaryota > Viridiplantae > Streptophyta > Magnoliopsida > Asparagales > Orchidaceae > Dendrobium > Dendrobium chrysotoxum. The sequence goes on from CM034297.1 coordinate 22,524,450, forward strand.
CTTCTGAACTCCCACTCTATTTTACTGATGCTTCTTTTCGGGCACTGTTTGGGAGAGATGGAAATATTGATAGTTCTGAGGACGAACCTGCTCCTGTACCTGCACCTACACCTGGACCAAATCAAGACTTCTTTCAGGATAAGGTCCAGTGGTTTGATAGGCTTGATTAAAGATTTAATCACATGGAGGCACACCTGAAGCAGCAGGATGATCAGTATAAAGAGGATAGGGGGTGGATTAGAGGACAGTTTGATTCTATGAACACCAATATTGCGACACTCAATAGCTATTTTGCTATGTTTGGTGTTCCTCCAACTCCTCCAGATGAAGGTCCTTCAGGCTTTTAGATTTGTTCTTCTTGTTACTTGGCTTGGTTGTTATTTTAATGTTCTATGAGCTGTTATTGGTTGTGTTTGTTGTTCTTGTTAGTTATCTTTGATTGTTGTATGGATTTTAGCAAGCTTATTCTTATGAGATGTGATTGAATATAAATCTTACTATGTTATATGTTTTAATCTAGAAGTAATGAAGATGTTCAGTGTTTTATGCATATTATTCTGTGATAGTGATTATGACTGAAAATTAACTAATCTCTAACACTCGTCTGAAGTTGATTAAATTTCTAACATGTTAATTGAGATTATATTACAATAGAAAATTCTGTGCATAATTTTAATTTCTCAAAATATTTAGATTTCATTATGATTAGGTGTAGATTAGAAGATCTTACTTTATCTTATTTTAGACTTGTGTTACTTAGCCTAAATTGTTGTGTATTTAATGTCTTAATATTACTCTTAAAGTCTATATCAAAGTGTTTATTATTGTAATTGTGACCAAGGGATAGGGTTGTTGGAAAGAATTTTATGAAATAAAAATCAAAAGAGCAAAGCTTGAAAAGATGCACAAAGTGTGCCATATAATAAAAGATGTGCAATGTCGCCAAAATTAAAAAGAGGCATAAAATATGCCCAAAAATTGGCTTACTGCACAAAATGTGCCCCTTCATTTGAAAATATGCGCAATGTTGCCAATTGTTCTTTCCTTTAACATTTTCTCCAAGTTCACTAAATAATGATATTCACTTTTGATTTAGAGATTTCGTAATTTTATTTTATCATTTGTGTAATAGTTGTGGTTATTTAATCTGTCTATTACATTACTGCCATAGATCAACTCTTCTTCTCCTTATTATAGTTGACAATCTAAACCATTTTGAGTCTTTAATTTTTGCATTTGATTTTAATATTGTAGTTAATCTTCTTTTAACATTATTTAAATCCTCAACCCTTTTGAGTGTCATCCCTTTTTGTTGTTGTCAAAAGGGGGAGTTTTGTATTGTTTGACTTGCTTGTTGTATGTTTTATATTGTTGCATGTAAGTCTAGTTGCATGATGTTATGATGTCATGTTATGTGTGGTATTTTTTTTATTTATTTATTTTGCATGTGTAAGTACATGTATTTGTTTTCATGGTATTCATGTTATGTGTATGTGTTTTTACTTATATGTGCGTGTCTTGTTTGTTCTTGTCCTCCTTTTCCCTTTGCTTATTTCGTGTTAAATCATCTAATCTCCTCTTATCTCTTGTTTAGGATAGGTCATTTCTTTAGCGGGAGCTTAGGAGATCATTTATCTAGGGGGAGCGTACATTTAATGGAAGCTTAGGAGAAATATGAATTTAATTGTTAAATTAAATAATAAATGTTTTGCCATCATCAAAAAGGGGGAGATTGTTATGATTTGTGCAAATCTGTTCGTTCAAGTGAATTCTGATACAAGTTATTTTTTATGATAACAAAAGCCTATTGTTTGTTTTATTCTTCTCCTAATAAATATTGTAGTTTCTTTCTTTTGTGTGTACTAACATGTTTTTCAAGAAATTCACACTCCATATTTCTGAAGACTTCAAGTTCATTTGTTAATGCTACTGTAAGTGAAGTCTGTATTTTTATTTTCTTGAGTCTAAGAGAGTGTGATTGTAAGTTGGATAACTTTTGCACACACACAATGGGGGAGTGAAAAACTTAATTTTTAAAACTGATCGTACAGTACGATATTGGATCGTACGGGACGATCTGTATTATATGTCCTCCTAAATGCACCTATCTGTCTTGAAATTTTTTTTAAGTTTTGTTCGTACATTACGAAATAGAAGGAACGAATGGCTCTTAGTTAGGTTTGTATTGGATCGTACGGGATGAATCGTTCAAATTTTGAACTATTTATACAGTACGAATTAGAGTTCGTATAGGATATTTTGAGGTACGAATGGATCTGAGTTAGGTTTGTACAGGATTGTACGAGACGAATTGTTTAATTTTTGAACTATTCATAAAGTATGAATTAGAGTTCGTACATGAGATTTTAAGGTACGAACGGCATTGAGTTAGGTTCGTACTGGATTGTACGGGATGAATCATTCAATTTTTGAACTATTCGTGCAGTACAAAATATAATTCGTACATGATATTTTGAGGTACGAACGGCTCTGAATTGGGTTCATATGGAATCATACGGGATGAATTGTTTAGTGATTTGAACTATTTGTACAGTATGATGTCCGATTGTACGGGACGATCGGTATGCATGAAATTTGAAATTTTCAATTTTTGGATGGTTTTTCTTGTCCTAAGTACTTAAGGTTCTTAAACTGACTGAAGAAAAAATCCTTCTGCGAAAATCATTTTGAGACAGAAAGGGAGAGTGATTGGGAGAGTGTTTGGGAGTAAGTTTTGAGAGATCTTTGAAGAGAAAAATTGTGAGGGGATTTACAAGGTTATCCAATAGTGAGGTTCTCATTGTTTGTACTTCAAGCATCTTCCTAATCTCCTTGGAGACTCTTGTAAGAGGATTGTTCGAGAGGATTCCGGTTCTCCACCGTCACTTGGAGGGTGAAAAAGGATGATTGGTTCTCTGCCAACACTTGGAGGGTGTAAAAGGACGTGTGTGGTTCTCTACCTTCACCAGGAGGGTGAAAAAGGACGACTGTTCTCTGTCGCACCTGGTTAGTGGAAGAGAATTTGCAAAGGCTTCTCCGCCTTGCTGTGGGGGGAAAAGGAGAGTCACTTGAGTATAGTACAATGCCTAGAGAAGGAGTCTCTAGGGAGTGGATGTAGGTCGTATTTGACCGAACCACTATAAATTCTGGTGTTATCTGTTCTTGCTTTATACTTTTTTGAATTGTTACTTTTACGCTTTTTATTTTTCTGTGGTTGAATTTCTGTGGTTGAAGAAAGCAGTAAAAATGATCTCTTTTTGTACTATACGAAACTTAATCGTACAGTACGATTTGCTTAAGTTTTTAAATTAAAAATTTTTTAAAATTCCAAGAGAAATTTTTAAAAAGGCACCAATTCACCCCCCTCTTGGTTAGCCTAGGGACGTAAGCAATAGGTCTGACAACCTATTCACACTTTCATATTGTATATTTCTTGTGATTTATATTCTTGCAAATCTCTGTTGTGAATGTTTTGATTGGTTTGAACTTATATTGTGGAAAAAGAAAAAAAATTATTTTTTATATTTTATGGTTTTTACCATATCAAAACAAAAAAATTCATATATTGACTAACTTATATATTGTTAGATATTTATTTTTTTTTTGAGATTTAAATTTGGTAATAAAGTTTTCAAAAAGTATTTCTAAAATTTAAAAAGTTTTTAAAAACACTAATTCACCCCCCCCCCCCCCCTGTTGGTGCATCTTAAGCAGTTGAATGAGGTTTAATACCCACCCTTGAGCTTTCAATTGGTATCAGAGTGGGTATAAAAAGTAATGTTTTAGAAAACCTTCAGAAAAATGACCCATGGCACACTTTTGAAATAAAAACACCATGGAGGGTTATTTAATAACTCATCTGCCACTTTTTTATATTATTTTATTTGATTTTTGGAAAATATGCAGGTTTACTTTTCTATAATTAATTAATTTTGGCATGCGGTTTTTGATGTAAACTGGTTACTCCATATCATCACATATAGTTAATGGAGTAAAAATTTATATCCATTTCACTGAATAGAGTATTGAGGATATAGACTTAGCTTAATTGAATGTAAAATATTTAAATTGTCTTTTTAGTGCATTGAAATCTAAAGACTATATGACAGTATCTATAAATACTACTCAGAAAGAAATTTGGGATAGGGTATGCATCACCTATGAGGGTACTAGCAAAGTTACTTAGTATTGGTTAAACATTTTGTTACATGATTATGAACTATTTGCACGAAACCTAATGAGAGTAAATCAGACATGTACATTTGGTTGACCCAAATAGTGACATTCCTATACGCACCAGGTAAAGAACTATCAAAATTTGTAAAGATCAACAAAATTTTATGTTGCCTACCTAGTAGTTATGATGCTAAAGTAACTGTTATTTCTGAATATAAGGATTATTATATTGATAATTTGCTTAATCACTCATTGCCTATGAGAAAAGCATGAGTTAAAGGTTACTTGATACAGGTGATAGAAAGAAGGACAAAGTAGTGGCATTGAAAGTAAATGAATCTGAAAGTGAAAGATCTATAGTTGAGGAGGATAATGATATAGTACTAATGACCCAGCAATTTAAAAGCTTTCTGAAGCAAAAGTAAAAGTGTCATCAGTAGTGGACCAAAGGTAACATGGTAGAAATTTAAAAGCCTCGTCTGTTACTATTTGCTTTGAATGCAGAAAACTAGGGCACTTGAGAATAGTCTACCCAAATCAGAAAACTCACCCTACCAAGGAGAGGGGTGAAGAGAAGGCCAATCTCAAAAAGGGGAAGCATCGGACATAAAAGGCATATGGGCTAACTCCACCACAAAATCATCAGAACATGAAGCAAAGGAGGAGGTAACAAACTTGTATCATATGGGTAACGATAATCTTGATCTTTTAGATTAAGATAAGGTATATCAACTATTTATTATTTCTAAGAAATTAAAGAAAATATATGCTAGTTTAAAGTCAAATTTTTCCATCTTGGAAAAAGAGCATGATAGTCTTAGGGTTGAACTCATTGCTTTAGATAAGGAGCACCTCTCTTTACTTGATAGATTTGAAGCATTAAACAAGAAGTATCTTGATTTATCTCAAGCATATAATTCTGAGTATATTGAGTTAGAAGAATTATAGAATTAACTAGAAATACTTTTATCTTAATTAGACCATAATTAGTATGATTTGAAATATGAAGTTCAAAGCTTTTAAAGTTGAAATGTATTTTTGAAAGCAAAAATTGATGCATTCCAAAACAATATACTATTGCTTACACTAACACAACGGTATAATCCCACATCACAGCATGCATCATTTCATACCCCTAGAAAGAGGCACAACACCCCATATAAATTAGGAAACCCATTACAAAGTGTTTGGGGTTACTCTTATGGCATGTTAGGTTACATTGCTTGTGCTTGCACCATACACCATAGGCATATTTAATATGGAGGAAAAAATTATTTACATTACAGTTTAACATGCATGCAATTCATTCATTAAAGCATAAGGTGGAACCTAATTTCTCTTGGGTTCCCAAAACTAATTATTATTTGACATTATAGGGAAGCTCTCACAAAAGGTTGAGTGAGAGCATGTGGTACCTGTATAGTGGATTTTCATGACACATAACTAGAGATATGAAGTAATTCGTCCAAGTTGGAGGCTAGGGCATGAGGCAAGGTTATACTAGGTGATAACACCACCAAGATAGTGGTGGGCTCAGGAATGATTAGAAATTCTAAAAATGTTACCATTGAGAAAATTTTGTTACTATATGGTTTGAAACATAATTTGCTTAGTATTAGCCATTTATGCAAAAAAGGATTTGATATCAACTTTTTATCTACTAAATATTTGATTAGTTTAAATGATAAACTTGTTTTAGAAGGAAAAATGATTAATAATGTTTTCATGCTTGATTTAAACTATATTGAATATTCAAATTTCTAATGTTTTAAAATTATTATTGATGCATCCTATCTATGGTATAAGCGACTATGTAATGCATGAAAGTTCGATAGGGATGTTAAGCCCTGATGAACTAGTCCTGAGGCTAACCAAGAGGGGGGGTGAATTGGTTATTTAAAAATTTGAGAGCAACAGGAAACAATCTTTTTGATGATTTGCAGTGAAAACAAGTAAATATATAAACAAAAAGATTAAACACAGATTTCACCCAATTAGATAATCACAAAAAACTAAAGTGTAGAAAATAATCAGAAAGAACACACCGGATTTCATAGTGGTTTAGTCAACTTGACCTACGTCCACTCTCTGGTGCCTCCCCTTCGGGTATTGCACTAACTCACAGTGACTTTCTTTCTGCTCCAATAGCAAGGCGGAGAAGCCTATAAAAAAACTCCTTTCCACCGACACTGTGAGGCAGAGAACCTAACCTCCTTTCGCTTCCTCTGAAGAAGGCAGAGAACCTCAGAATCCTTACTCTTCCTCCTGAAGTAGGCAGAGAACCTGAACTCCTTTTGCTTCCTCCTTAAGCGGGCAGAGAACTCGGATCTTCTTGTGAATGATCCTCCCAAAAAAAATACTGATAAAATGAGAGACGATGAATGGAGAAGACGACGTTGATCCTTGCTTGGAGCAACCTATGTGAATCCCTCACAAACTCCCCCTCACAAGATCCTCTCTCTCTCTCCCAAACTGTCTCTCTCTAGGGTTTCTCTGTAAAGGAAAGTGGCAAAAGATTTTTCTTGTTGGAAGAAAAAGATCTTTTATAAGAGGGCTCAAAATTTGCCCTAAATCTCAACTGGTCGGCCATGATTATCCAGGACGATTGATAGATCGTCCTGTACGATCAGTTCAAAATTAGCTGTTTCAGCCTAGACGATCTGGCTCTTCTAGATGATCAGTAAAAAAAGTTGTTCAGATCGTCCCGTACGATTATGCGATCGTCTGGGATGATTAGTGTAAATTCAGGAATTTTGTCCAGGAGACCGCTTTGGTCATCCAGAGAAACTTGTGCTGGATGACCTAAAAATGACTTGATCGTCTAGGATGATAAGGATATCATCCTGTACGATTAGTTCAAAAAGTGCAAAAATTGTCCTGATCAGCGCTCTGTACGTACAGCTGAAACACAGTAGGCGATCATGATCGTCCCAGATGATGTGATCATATCAATTAAATATTAATTGCTTTCCTTAATCAGCAGACTAATTTAGGCCTGATTGTACTGGATCGTCCAGGATGATACACATATAGTCCAGAATGTTCAGATCAAATCTCTAAAAATAAAACTTGCCTAACTTGATCTGGCGGCTGAGAATTTCTGATTTGAGTCTATCATCCTATATGATGTATGGATCATCCATGATGATTTGCTTAATCAGACAGACTTAACTAGGTCGCCCTAATTAAGGTTTCTATTTTTACTTGATCGTCCAGGACGATGTCCATATCCAAGTGGAGAAGGACTTAAATTCATCAAATGACTCAGATTTATGTGATAGATATTTAATCTAAGTGAACCTCGAGTAATCATCAATATTCACAAAACCATAGACTTTTCCCCCTAAGCTGGTAGTGCTAATGGGTCCAAAGAGATCCATGTGAAGGACTTCTAAAGGTCTAGAGGTGCTAATGTCCTTAACAGAGTGAAAAGAGGACTGGATTTGCTTCCCTAATTGACAGGCATCACACAAGTGGGCCTTAGTGAACTTAAGCTTGGGGACACCTCTAACTAAGTCCTTTTGGGTGACTCTCCTAAGGGTTTTCATACTAACATGACACAATCTCCTATGCCACAACCAAGACTCATCAACAGCAATTTTTAAGCAAATTGAATTATTAGCTTTAATGCAACTTACTTCCAGCATGTAGACATTGTTGATCCATTATCCCTGCAAAACAACTTTGTCATTTAAGCTTAAAATGTAGCAAGTGGGCATGAATTTGATGTTGTATCCTTTGTTACAGAGGTGACTGATGCTCAACAGGTTGTATTTTAGTCCATCTATAAAGAAAACATTGTCAATCATAAAATTCTTTGAATCACCAATTATACCTAAACCTACCACCCTCCTGGTGGTGTTATCTCCAACTGTAACCTTACCTCCAGCAAAATAAACTGATTTGTATCTCCAATCATGTGTCTTGAACATCCACTGTCCAAGTACCACATGCTCTCACGAGGTTTTATGTGAGAGCACACCTACAAAATCATCAATCGTCAGATTTAGGAACCCAAACAGGTTTGGGTTCCTTCTTATGAAAAGAGGAATGCAATGCATGTGTGCTGTGCTATGAATCAGGCAATTTGGGCCTCTACACCCATTGTGTACTACGGTAAACAGTGCAAGTGTGAGAAATGTGTCCTAACATGCCACAAGAAAATCATCTAACACCAGAAAAAGGGTTAACTAATCTACGTGGGTGATAGTGCCTCTTTCTAGGTTTGTATAAAACATGCTTTGATGATTTTGAACCAGATTCTTTAAAAGGTGGAGGTGCATAAAATCGTGCAAAAGTAGGAGGTGTTTCTTTTTTCTCAAAAGCACTGATTTTAACATTAAGAAATTCATTCTCCTTGTTAAGACTTGCAATTTCAAATTTCAATGCACCATTGCTACTCTCCACTTCAACTGCCAGATTATCTAATTCTTTGAAAGCTTTCTCTAAATCAATATGTGAGATTTTTAGTAAATCATGTTCAACAATTAAATCAGAATGCTTTTTGTTCTGCTTATCAAATTCATCAAGTAAAGACATGTGATTGCAATCAACAGTAGAATGATCTTTAATCAAAATTTTTTGCTCTTTTTGTAAATTTAGAAGTTCTAGTTTATGGCTAGCATGAGTTTTCTTGAGCTTCCTATACGATACATGAATTTTTTCAGACACTTCAAATAATTGATCTTAAGTAAGCGTATATACCTCTTCCTGGTCAGACTAACCAGGATGATCATCAGCCATCAGACACAAATTGGTTTCCTCCTCTTCAGCTTCAGTCTCAGAGGAGTCAGATGTAGAGTCTACCTAGAATGCCTTTTGAATTTGCTTCTTATCCATCCTAAACTTGTGTTTCTCCTTACCCTTCTCCTTATTTGGGTGAGCTTTAAGTGTAGGACAATCTGCCTTAATGTGTCCAGGCTTCCTGCATTCAAAACAAACAGTATCAGATGAACCTTTAAAATTTTTGCTGGACTTACCCTTGTTCCACTTCTGAAAGTTCTTGTGTTTCTTCCTTATAAAGCTTTTGAATTTCCTAGTGATTAGGTAACACCATCGTTATCAGACCTGGAAGAATCAGTGTCAATTTCGTTGGCCTTCAGCGCCACAGTTTTATCCTTCTTCTTCTCGCCTGCTTCAAGCTGTCTTTGGTTCACCCCTTGCTCGTAAGCAATGAGTGATCCAAGTAAGCTATCAATAGAGTAAGTATTCAAATCTTTAGATTCAGTGATTGCAGTTATCTTAGCATCATATGAAGAAGGTAAACATCTAAGAATTTTTGTTCACTCTTTCATAGTTTGTAAGTTCTCTTCCTAAGGCATGCATAGAGGTGACAATTTGAGTGAACCTTGTATACATTTTAGAAATGGATTCAGTAGGTTTCATACAAAAAAGTTCATAGTCATGAAGCAATATGTTTGACTTCAATTGTACCTTCATAAGTGATGCACAATCTATCCCAAATTTCTTTATTAGTTGTACAAGTAGAGACACGCATGTAATCATCAGATTTTAAAGCACAGAAAAAATAGTTCAAATATTTGGCATTCAGTCGGGCTAAGTTACGATCATCAAAAGTCCAATCAATGAAGGGCAGTTCAGTTTTAACATTGTTAATCATTCTAAAGGTGGTTCATAGCCATCCTTAACAAGCATCCACATGCGATAATCAATTGATTGAAGAAAAGTGGACATGTGAGTTTTCCAAAAATCAAAAGATATGTTATCAAATAATGGCGGTCATGTAATTGAATAACCTTCAGCAGTATTTCGATTACCAAAGTTAGCCATGGATCAATTCAAAAGTTTTTTAAAACTAGATTTTATGAATCCCGCTCTGATACCACTTGAAAGTTTGATAGGGATGTTAAGCCCTGATGAACTAGTCCTGAGGCTAACCAAGAGGGGGGTGAATTGGTTATTTAAAAATTTGAGAGCAATAGGAAATAATCTTTTCGATGATTTGTAGCAAAAATAAGTAAATGCATAAACAAAAAGATTAAACACAGATTTCACCCAAGCAGATAATCACAGAAAACTAAAGTGCAGAAAATAATAGGAAAGAATACACCAAATTTTATAGTGGTTCGATCAACTTGATCTACGTCCACTCCCCGGAGCTTCCCCTCTGGGTATTGCACTAACTCAAAGTGACTCTCGTTCTACTCCCACAGCAAGGCAGAGAAGCTTGTACAAAAACCCTTTCCACCAACACGGTGAGGCAGAGAACCTAACCTCCTTTTGCTTCCTCCTGAAGTAGGCAGAGAACCTCAGACTACTTTCACTTCCTCCTGAAGCAGGCAGAAAACCTGAACTCCTTTCGCTTCCTCCTGAAGCGGGCAAAGAACCCAGATCTTCTTGGGAACGATCCTCCCACAGAAAACACTGACAAGATGAGAGACGACGAACGGAGAAGATGACACTGATCCTTGCTTGGAGTAACCATTGTGAATCCCTCACAAACTCCCCCTCACAAAATCCTCTCTCTCTCTCCCAAACTCTCTCTCTCTCTCTAGGGTTTCTCTGTAAAGGAAAGTGGCAAAAGACTTTTCTTGTTGGAAGAAAAAGATCTTTTATAGGAGGGCTCAAAATTTGTCCTATATCTCAACTGGTTGGCCAAGATCATCCAGAATGATCGATAGATCGTCCTGTACAATCAGTTCAAAATTAACTATTTTAGCTCGGAAAAATCTGGCTTTTCTGGACGATCAGTGAAAAAAGTTATTCAGATCGTCCGGGATGATTAGTGTAAATTAAGAAATTTCATCTAGGAGACCGCTCTGGTTGTCTAGAGAAACTTGTGCTGGATGACCTAAAAATAACTTGATCGTCCAGGACGATAAGGATATCATCCTGTACGATTAGTTCAAAAAGTTCCAAGATCATCCTGATCACCGCTCTGGACATACAGCTGAAACACACTAGACGATCATGATCATCCCGGACGATCTTGTAATCATCCCGGATGATATGATTGTATCAATTAAATATTAATTACTTTATTTAATCACCAGACTAATTTAGACATGATTGTACTGGATCGTCCAGGATGATACACGTATCATCCAGAATGATCAGATCAAATCTCTAAAAATAAAACTTGCCTAACTTGATCTGGCGGCTGAGAATTTTTGATTTGAGTCTATCATCCTATACGATGTATGGATCATCTAGGATGATTTGCTTAATCAGACAGACTTAACTAGGTCGCCCTAATTAGGGTTTCTATTTTTACTTGATCGTCCAGGATGATGTCCATATCGTCCAGGATGATCTGAACAAAAATTGAACAGAAACTCTAATTCACTCAAGCTCTCCCCCTGAGTGTGTTTGTGAAAGGTTACTTAGCTAGGGAATCAGTTACATTATATTTGACTCAAGAAAAGGAAAACATTACATTTAGACACACTTGGACCCGATCTTGAGTTGGCTTGAGTTGCTTTTGATCTTTTGTACCTGAAATGGATTAGCCAAGCAAAATAAAATATAAATATATTTATCATCATCAAAATAGTACTTTTTGAAACCAGATTTGTAACAATGCAATCATGAATACACTTAGGAAGATCACCCAAAAAAATTGACTTAGAGGCATACCTAAGTTAAATTTCTCTAAGGACCACCTTTGTGATCTTGCCAACTATGAAAAAAAGTTAAATCACCATCTCAATCCATTAAGGACATCGTCAACTCTAGGACGCTAAAACTTCTTCATGTGGACTTGTTTAAACCGTTAGTATAGCCAGCTAAGGAGGGAAAACTTAAGGATATGTGATTGTTTATCATTAGTCCAAATTAAAATGGGTTAGATTCTTATCTTCTAAAAGTGATTCATTTGAGCATTTTAGAATTTTCTCCACTTGGATTTAAAGAAAATTAGGATGTGAAATTTTAAATATTCATAGTGATCATGGTTGAGAATTTAAAAATTATAAGTTTGAATCTTTTTGCAAAGAGTTAGAAATAGAACATAACTTTTCTACCCTTAGGATGCCTTAGGGCTATGTTAGCTTAATATTCAGCTTAATGGGATAGCTATAAGAATAGAACCTTAGTTGAAGTTGCTAGGGCTATGTTAGCTTAATATTCTCTCCTTAGGTATTTTTAGGCAGAAGCAGTAAATAATGCTGGTTATGGTTTAAATAGGATTAACGTTAGATCCAAACTCAACAAGAAACCCTATGAGATCCTTAAAGATAAGACACCCAATCTCTCTCAATTGTATGTCTTTGGATGTAGATGTTTCATTCTTATCAGTGGTAAATCTTTTACAGGAAAATTTAACCTAGAATATGATGAAGGAGTCTTCTTAGGATATTGATTTAAAGGTAAAGCCTATAAGATCTTTAATAAGAGAACCTTAGTAGTAGAGGAGTCCACCCATGTTGTATTTGATGAATATGATAGAACTGTTGAACCAAGGTTAAAAGGAGAATATGTAGAGGTTACCTAAGGTACATAATTTATTAACTATGGAGATAGAGTAGAACCACAGGAGTCATTGCCTAGAGATTGGAGATATTCATCTAGTCATCCTAGGGAACTCATCATAGGAGATCCATCTGTAGGAGTTATAACTAGGTATGGACTTAGGAAGGAGGTTAGTCATTTTGCATTCATCATTATGATAGAACCTTTTAGTGTATATCAAGCCCTATCTATTAAATTTTTTATATTGGCTATGCAAGAAGAATTAAATCAATTTGTTAGGAATAATATTTAGAAATTAGTTAGCAGACATAAGGACAAGAGTATTGTAGGAATCAAGTGGGTGTTTAAAAATAAGATGATTAACTTTGGGGTAGTGATTAGGAATAAGGTCAGATTAGTAGCTAAGTAGTACAATTAGCTTAAAGGCATTAATTTTGAGGAGACTTTTGCCCCTGTAGCTAGATTATGAAGCCATTAGAGTGCTGTTAGCCTTTACTTCCTTAGAGGCTTTAAGATGCATCAAGTAGATATAAAGAGTGCCTTTTTTAACAGGGTTATTAAGGAAAATGTTTATGTAGAACAACCCCCTAGATTTAAAAATTCAACTTTTCTTAATCATGTTTATAATTTTAAAAGGCATTGTATAGGTCAAAGCGAGCACCTAAAGTTTCGTATGAGAGACTTATCACATTTCTCCTAGATAGATCATTTGTTGAGGGTAGTGTAAATACCACCCTATTTTTTAAGAATAAGGAGGTGATTTACTCATTGTTCAAATTTATATGGATGATATACTATTTGGATCGACCAATAAAAATCTTTGTGATGAATTCTCAAAAGTAATGAGTGAGGAATTAGAGATGAGTATGATGGGAGAGCTTACATATTTTCTTGGATTTAGTGTGATATGAAGAGATGATGGAACAATTTTTTAGTCAAAATAAATATATCAAGGATATTCTAAAGGAATAAGAGATGGAAAATAAAAAGGCAATAATACTCCCATGAGCTCTACCATTCAATTAGATAAGGATCCAAATGAAAAATCCATAGAATAGAAGAAGTATAGGGGCGTTATAGGATCACTTCTATATTTTACTACTGGCAGATCAGATATAATGTTTAGTATATGTCTTTATGCTAGATTTCAAGTTGATTGCAAGGAATTCCATATGACTATAGTTAAGAGATATTTTAGATACCTTCTAGGCACAGAAAGCTTAATTATCTTATATTTTGAAATAGATTTTACTTTGAAATCATAGGATATTCATTCTCAGACTTTATAGCTTCCCAATTCATAAGAAAATCATTTGTTTCTTAGTTAAGTAGGAAGCAAAATTTAGTAGCCCTATCCACAGTTGATGCTAAATACATAGTTGTAGGAAGCTATGTTTTCCAAGTCTTATGACTAAAACAACTGATCCTAGAACTTGTACTAGTTGTAAGAACCATTCATATCTTGTGTGACAACACTAGTGCCATTTGTATTTCTAAAAATCCAATTTAATAGTCCTGCACTAAGCATATAGATATTTGGCTCTATTTTATTAGAGATCATGTAGCCAAAGGATATATAGAACTATGTCACATAGCTATAAAGATCAGTTGGCAGAAATTTTTATAAAACCCTTAAACTATGACAACTTTAGAACCTTGAGGACTAGAATAGGTGTTATTGATATTCATGCTTGATCCAGGGTGAAAGTGAAATCATTAATCATCTATAATCAAATATTTTTATGTGTGCTTAAATATGTATTATATCTTAGAATTCATTTTTTATGTTATTTTGTTATCAGTTTTATTTGTTATTGTTTATTTCTAATTAATAGGTATTCCCTTAACATCACACACATCAAACCACATTTAAAAATAAAAAAATAAAAAATTTAAAACAAAAAAAATTATTCACATCGTATTATATGATCCTTATTTGTATTGTACGATCTACACAACACCGAACCACACCATTCATGTTATTAATGACTCTGATCAAACAAATAATTGATGATCATATAGTATAATTCTCCCTTTAGTATGATACATGTGTCAATAATCATTAAATAAAGTTAATCAGCTAGTATGAATTTTGAAAAGACATCACACTATATGAACACATGCTTGTACTGTATGAACCTTTTAGTCAAATGTCATACCAACGATTCCTCGGGATGAACATTTTCATTAAGATCATCTATTTGTTGTAAATCTAGTTTTGATGATGACAAATATGCCTCTATTGTGTTTTGCTTGGCTAACCCATTTAAGGCACAAAAGATCACGAGAAACTCAAGCCAACTCAAGATCGGGTCCAAGTGTGTCTAAGTGTATTATTTTCTTTTCTTGAGTCAATTGTAATGTAACTGATCCCCTAGCTAAGTAACCTTGCACACACACACTCAGGGGGAGAGCTTGAGTGAATTAGAGTTTCTGTTTAAATTTTTGTTCAGATCGTCCTGGACGATCAAGTAAAAATAGAAACCCTAATTAGGGAGACCAAGTTAAGAGGGTCTGATTAAGCATATCGTCCTAGACGATCTTTGGATTGTACAGGATGATATGCTCAAATCAGAAATTCTCAGCAGCCAGATCAAGTTAGGCAAGTTTTTATTTTAAGTTATTTAGTCTGATTGTCCCGAATGATACGTGTATCGTCTTGAACGATTCAGTACAATCATGCCTAAATTAAACTGGTAATTAAGGAAAGCTATTTATATTTGATTGATACGATCATATCATCCTGAACGATCGCAGGATCGTCCCGGACATTCATGATCATCTAGTGCATTTTTGCTGTACGACCCGAACTGTGCACAGGACGATTTGGGCACTTTTTAAACTAATCATAAAGAATGATATCCTTATCGTCCTGGATGATCAAGTCATTTTTTCGTCGTCTAGCATAGTTTGCTCTGGACGACCTGAACTATCTTCTGGATGATATTCCTCGATTTACACTAATCGTCTCGGACGATCGCAAAAATCGTATGGGACGATATGAACAACTATTTGAACTGATCGTCCAGAAGAGCCAGATCGTCTAGGCTGAATCAGCTGATTTTGAACTAATCGTACAGGACGATCTTGGACGATCTTTGCCGACTAGTTGAGATTTAAGGCAAATTTTAAGCCCTCCTATAAAAGAACTTTTTCTTGAAATAAGAAAAATCTTTTGCCACTTTCCTTCCTAGAGAAACCCTAGAGAGAGAGAGTTTGGGAGAGAGAGAGAGGATCTTGTGAGGGGGAGTTAGTGAGGGATTTAATAAGGTTGCTCCAAGCACGGATCAAAGTCGTCTTCTCTGCTCGTCGTCTTTCGTCTAGTTGGTGTTCGTTGTGGGAGGATCGTTCGCAAGAAGATCCGGGGTTCTCTGCCCAGTTTAGGTGGAAGCAAAAGGAGTCTGAAGGTTCTTTGCCTGCTTCAGGAGGAAGCAAAAGGAGGTCGGGTTCTCTGCCTCATCGTGTGGTGAAAAGGAGGTTTTCTACAGGCTTCTCCACCTTGCTGTGGGAGCAAAAGGAGAGACACTTTTTGTTTAGTGCAATACCCGGAGGGGAGGCTCCGGGGAGTGGACGTAGGTCAAGTTGACCGAACTACTATAAAATCTTGTTTGCTTTTCTGATTCTGTTATGCACTTTACTTTTCTGATAGTAACTGCTTGGGTGAATATCTGTGATTGATCTTTTCATTCTTGTTTACTTGTTTCCGCTGCAAAGTATCGAATAGATTTTTCTGTTGTTCATGAAATTTTTAAATAACCAATTCACCCCCCCTCTTGGTTAGCCTCGGGACTAGTTCACTAGGGCTTAACATCCCTATCAAACTTTCAAGTGGTATCAGAGCGGGATTCAAAATTTAAGTTTAAAAACTTTTGAATTTGATCCATGGCTAACTATAACAATCATAATACTGCTGAAGGTTATTCTATTACAAGACCGCCATTGTTTGTTAATATTCCTTTTGTCTTTTGGAAAACTCGCATGTCCACTTTTCTTCAATCGATTGACTATCGCATGTGGATGTTAGTTAAGGATGGATACGAACTACCTTTTAGGATGATTAACAATGTAAAAACTGAACTCTCGTTAGTAGATTGGACTTTTGATGATCATGATTTAGCACAATTAAATGAAAAATGTTTGAACTGTTTCTTTTGTGCTTTAAAATCTGGAGACTATATGTGTGTTTCTACTTATACAACGGGTAAAGAAATCTGGGATAGATTGTGTATAACATATGAAGGTACAACTGAAGTCAAACAGTCTAGGTTAAATATCTTGTTACATGATTATGAACTTTTTCGCATGAAACTTAGTGAGACTATTTCAGAAATGTACACAAGGTTCACTCAAATCGTTACCTCTTTGCATGCTCTAGGAAGAGAACTAACTAATTACGAAAGAGTGAACAAAATTTTTAAATGTTTGCCTTCTTCATACGGTGCTAAGATTACTGCGATCACGAAATCTAAAGATTTAAATACTTACTCTATTGGCAGCTTACTTGAATCACTCATTACTTACGAGCAAGGGGTGAACCAAAGATAACTTGATGCAGGTGAACGAAAGAAGGAGAAAACAGTGGCACTGAAGGCCAACAATAGTGATTCTTGCTCTTCCGGGACTGATAGCGATGACATGGCCTTGATCATAAGGCAATTCAAAAGCTTTCTAAGGAAGAAACATAAGAACTTTCAGAAGTGGAACAAAGGTAGGACCAGTAGAAACTTTAAAGGTTCATCTGAATCTGTTTGTTTTGAATGCAGAAAGCCTGGACACATAAAGGAGGATTGTCCTACACTCAAGGCTCACCCATGCAAGGAGAAGGGAGAGGAGAAACCAAAGTTCAGAAAGGATAAGAAGCGGATACAAAAGGCATTCTGGGCAGACTCTGCATCCGACTCTTCTGAGACTAAAGCTGAAGAGGAGGAAACAAACTTGTGTCTGATGGCTGATGATCACCCTGGTTAGTCTGACCAGGAAGAGGTATGTGAGCTTACTTACGATCAATTACTTGAAGTATCTGAAAAAATTCATGCATCGTATAGGAAGCTTAAGAAAACCCATGCTAGCTTGAAATTGGATTATTTGACTTTGCAAAAAGAGCATGATATTTTGATTAAGGATCATTCCACTGTTGATAGCAATCACATGTCTTTACTTGATGAGTTTGATGAATTGAATAAAAAATATTCTGATTTAGTTACTGTGCATGATTCACTGAAAACCACTCATGTTGATTTGGAGAGAGCTTTTAAAGAATTAGATACTATGGCATGTGAAGTAGAAAGTAACAACGGTGCCTTAAAATTTGAAATTGCAAGTTTAAAGAAAGAGAATGAATTTTTGAAAGTGAAAATCAGTGCTTTTGAAAAGAATAAAAAACCACCTACTTTTGAACAGTTTTATGCACCGCCACCTTTTGAAAAATCTGTTGCAAGTTCATCAAAGCATGTTTCATAAACATCTAGGAAGAGGTACTATCACCCACGTAGATTAGTTAATCCTTTTCCTGGTGTTAGATGTTATTCATGTGGCTTGTTAGGACACATTTCCCACACCTGCACTGTTCACCGTAATACACATTGGGTGTGGAGGCCCAAACTGCCTGTTTCACAGTACATCACGCATGCGTTACATTCTTCTTTTCATAAGAAGGAACCCAAACTTGTTTGGGTTCCTAAGACTGAGGTTTGATATTTTTGTAGGGGTGCTCTCACACAAGACCTTGTGAGAGCATGTGGTACCTGGACAGCGGATGTTCTAGACATATGACTGGAGATGCAAATCAGTTTATTTCGCTGGAGGCCAGAGCTGGAGGCAAGGTTACACTTGGAGATAACACCACCAGGAAGGTGGTAGGCTCAGGTATAATTGGTGATTCAAAGAATTTTATGATGGACAATGTTTTGCTTGTAGATGGACTGAAACATAACTTGCTGAGCATCAGTCAACTTTATGACAAAGGATACAGCATCAAATTCCTGCCCACTGGCTGCATATTAAGCTTAAATGATAAAGTTGTTTTACAGGGGCAAAGGATCAACAACGTCTACAAGCTGGATGTAAGTTGCATTAAATCTGAGAATTTAATTTGCTTAAAAATTGCTGCTGATGAGTCGTGGTTGTGGCATAAGAGATTGTGTCATGCTAGTATGAAAACCCTTAGGAGAGTCACCCAAAAGGACTTAGTTAGAGGTGTGTCCAAGCTTAAGTTCACTAAGGATCACCTGTGTGACGCCTGTCAGTTAGGGAAGCAAGTCCAGTCCTCCTTTCACTCTGTTAAGGACATTAGCACCTGTAGACCTTTAGAAGTTCTTCACATGGACCTCTTTGGACCCATTAGCACTGCCAGCTTAGGGGGGAGAGTCTATGGGTTTGTGATTGTAGATGATTATTCGAGGTTCACTTGGGTGAAATTTTTGTCACAAAAATCTGAGTCATTTAATGAGTTTAGATCTTTCTCTACTTGGATTCAGAAGAAGTTAGGATGTGATATAATTACCATCCATAGTGATCACGGAGGGGAGTTTGAAAATTAAAGATTTGGAAGTTTTTATGAGGAGCAAGGGATTAGTCATAATTTTTCAGCTCCTAAGACCCCTCAGCAGAACGGGGTAGCTGAAAGGAAGAACAGGACCTTAGTGGAAGCCGCTAGAGCCATGCTTGCCAAGTATTCACTTCCAAAATATGTTTGGGCTGAAGCGGTGAATACTGCCTGTTATGTGCTGAATAGGGTGAATGTGAGAGTCAAACTGAATAAGACACCTTATGAGATCATTAAAGGTAGAACTCTAAACCTGTCCCACCTCCATGTCTTTGGCTGTAAGGTTTTTATTCAGAACAACGGGAAATCACCCTTAGGAAAGTTTGACCCCAAATCTAATGAAGGAGTGTTCTTAGGCTATTCTAGTGTGGGGAAATCCTTTAGGGTGTTCAATAAAAGGACTTTGGTGGTGGAAGAGACAACTCATGTGGTGTTTGATGAATCTGATCCTAAGGTGACTAGAGTTGAGGAAGAAGAAGAGGTAGAGGAAATTACCCAAGGGGTTGGAAATGCAAATCTGGAGGAGAGGGTGGAACCTCAAACCACATTGCTTAGAGATTGGAGATACTCTTCGAGTCATCCTAAAGAACTGATTTTAGGTGATCTTTCTGAAGGTGTTAGAACTAGGCATGGACTTAGGAAGGAAGTAAACCATTTTACCTTTATTTCAATGACTGAACCCACCAACATCAATCAAGCCTTGTCGGATGAGTTTTGGATTTTAGCTATGCAGGAAGAATTGAATCAATTTGTAAGGAATGATGTTTAGGAGTTAGTAGAAAGACCCAAAAATCAAAGTATTCTGGGAATCAAGTGGGTCTTTAAAAATAAGATGAATGATTCTGGTGCGGTGGTTAGGAATAAGGCAAGATTGGTGGCTAAGGGGTATAATCAGATAGAAGGGATCGATTTTGAGGAGACTTTTTCCCCTGTAACTAGATTGGAAGCCATTAGGGTACTACTAGCCTTTACCTGTTATAAGGGATTTAAGCTGTTTCAAATGGATGGCAAGAGTGCCTTTTTGAATGGGGTGATAAAAGAGGACGTTTTTGTAGAACAACCCCCAGGTTTTGAGAGTTCCCAATATCCAAATCATATTTATAAATTAAAAAAGGCCTTATATAAATTGAAACAGGCACCCAGAGCTTGGTATGAGAGGCTTAGCACATTCCTGTTAGAAAGAGAGTTTTTTTAAGGGGAGCACAGACACCACCCTTTTTCTGAGGAGAATAGGGGATGACTTACTCATTGTCCAGATCTATATTGATGATATAATTTTTGGATCTTCTGATAAGTATTTATGTGATGAGTTTTCTAAAAAAATGAGTAAGGAGTTTGAGATGAGTATGATGGGAGAATTGTCCTACTTTTCGGGATTTAGCATAAGGCAAACGGATGATGGAACCTTTCTCAATCAATATAAATACACTAAGGATATTTTGAAAAATATGAAATGGATAAAGCCAAGCCAATTAATACTCCCATGAGCTCCTCTGTTTAGTTAGATAAGGATTCAAGTGGAAAATCTGTTGATCAGATGAAGTATAGAGGCATAATAGGATCACTGCTTTATCTGACTGCTAGCCGACCTGATATCATGTTTAGTGTCTATCTTTTTGCTAGATTTCAGGCTGATCCTAAAGAGTCCCACCTGACTGCTGTTAAGAGAATTCTTAAATATCTTTTAGGGACCCCAAACCTAGGAATCTGGTACCCTAGGCATAGCACCTCTTTTGAGATCATTGGATATTCTGATTCTGACTTTGCAGGGTGTAGGGTGGATAGAAAGAGCACTTCTGGAACTTATCAATTCATAGGACAGTCTCTAGTCTCCTGGTCCAGTAGAAAATAGAACTCAGTTGCACTTTCCACAGCTGAAGCTGAGTACATTGCCTTAGGAAGTTGGGTGGCCCAAGTTCTATGGTTAAAGCATCAAGTTTTGGATTTAGGTTTACCTGTTGGCACAATTTCTGTTCTGTGTGATAATACTAGTGTCATCTGCATCTCTAAGAATCCAATCCAATATTCTAGGACCAAACACATTGACATAAGACATCACTTCATTAGGGACCATGTTACAAAAGGGGACATTGAGCTACATCATGTAGCAACTGAAAATCAGCTGGCAGACATATTCACTAAACCACTGGCCTTTGACTCATTCAGGATTTTGAGAACCAGATTAGGAGTGATTGATATAAATGCTTGATTTTGATGACTGCTGATTTCTGATTGTTCTGTTTTTTATTCCGTTTTCTATTAGTTAGTTTTTTGATTTGATCATTTATTTTCAGTTGGTTTTATTTCTTTTGCTGATTTCTATGTTAGCCTTGTTGTTAGTTTGATTTGAGTATTTACTTCGATATGATTTTCTATCTATTTTTTATTCATTGGTTCATCTCTTGCACTTACTATTTTATACTTTTCAAAGTGTGATCACTGCTCACTACTTCTGATAATCTGAATTTCTGACTGGGAGTTTTACCTTGTTTTTATTTGGAAGCTGGTAAGCAGTGATTGACTCCACTGGATCTGTTAAAGGGAAGAAACATTGATGACTGTTTCTCTTCCTCTAACTCCTTTGCTGGTGTATTGTTTCTTTTGGATAATTATCCTCTTCAAAATTAAAATTTTAGTTTTTGAAATAGAGATTTATTTTATCTTCCTACAGTAATCTATCTCATATCAATAGTATTTTCAAAGTCTTGAGTCATTATTTTGATTTTCTAAACCAAGTGATTGCACTTATCATATGACGTCTGGCTTTTTTTTGTGAATTACTCTTCCTTATCGTGGAGAGTATCTCCTATATCTGGAAGGTAATTTTACAGCTGAGATCTTTTAATGATTTTGAGAGGGAGAAAGCTTACAAAAGATGCGCAGTGCGCCAAATCAATTGAAAAAGAGGCACAAAATGAGCCTAAAGCTGAAAAGATGCGAAATGTCGCCAACTAAAAGATACACAAAGTGTATCAAAAATGAAAACATGCACAAAGCGCCAAATAAATTGAAAAAGAGGCACAAAATGAGCCCAACCAGCTTTCTTCCCTTTCAGATCGTTAAATGTTTTCGAAAAATTCGTGCGCCACTTAATATTTTCAAAAGCTTGAGTTTGGAAATCCTGATTTCTGTTTTTTTTACTTTGTAACACTATTATATCAGATATTTTTCTGGAACGAGGCTTAAAAGGATCTCCTTTCGAATTTAATTTCTTTTCTTCTGAGTTGGATTTTTGGTTTGAAAGAAATTTGCATTTATAAGGTGCCCGATGTGGGAGTTACGAAAGTCAATTTTTCCAACTTTTCTGGATTTCAGCGCTGTCAATCATCTTCTTATTGGTTTTTGGATCTAAAATCAAGGAAAAATTTTAATTTACTCGAGCAGCTTGATTAAAAAAAAAGTGTGTTGTTTTTTTTCTGTGTTCTCTTTTCAAGGTTTCCTCATTTTTGTTTTATTTTTTCATCTTCCTGGTTGTGTTTTTGGGATCCTGATCTATCATCTCCATCCTCCTTTTTTTTTCTGTCTTCTTCACTTCATCCTGGACGATCCACAGATCATCCTGGATGATCCTCTTCATCCTGGACGATCCATAAATCATCCTGGATGATCCATTCAAAATCATCCCCACTCTGATCATGCTGCTAAAAACCACCAATTATTGGTGATCATCCTGGACGATATCTACATCGTCCTGGATGATAGGATCCATATATTCCGGATCTAATCAAACGGCTGAGATTGCACCAATTATTGTCGATCGTCTTGGACGATCCACGTGTCAGCCGCTGGACGATTGGAATTCGGCCCGTCCGTCACACTTATTGCACTTCGTCCGGGACGATCCACCTAATCGTCCTGACCATACTTTTCATCAACGTTCGTCTGGCCTGACTCCTCGGGATGATCATCTGTGTCTAATCGTCCTGGACGATATCTGATCGTCCTGGATGATCGGACCGCCTTTTTGACCAATCGTCCAAGCCGTAATAATTGCACCGATCATCCTGGAAGATCACGCTATCGTACGAGATGATCCGGCCAAGATCTATTTAAACAACCATTTTCTTAAGGATTTTCCACACTCTTTCTTCCAAACTCCCTCTACTTCCCATCATTTTTATTTCCTAATGGCTGGTGGCAAACGTTCGCGGCAAAAGGGTGCAAGTTCCTCCAGGGGACCTGTTGATCCTCGCTTCCCAAATGTAGCCGATCAGGCTGCTTACGAGTGCTATTGGGATCACACCGTGCAAAATAGTAAATTCCCGCACTCTTACTTATTCTGTTCTTGACCTCTTTGCACACACCTCCCTCACTTTCATCATGGCTCTCGCCTTTCCTTCTAGCACGGAACTTCTTCACATTTTCTTTGCAAATTTGTGTATTTCGGTGAATTATTCCACCCTCCGCTCTTATGTAAATCAGCATCCCATCGAACTCACTAACCAGGACTTTCATAACATTCTCCAACTTTCTGTCACTGGCGACAAACTCCACATGCTTATCACCGACCCTGACTATGATTGGAGTGTCGCCAATCATTTCCTTCACAATATAAATGCCCCCTATCATGATAATGCATGCACTACACTTTTTAAGGATGCAAGAACCATTCAGCATGTCCTTTGGTCCTCCGTCATTCCAAAGGTGGGGGATCGAATTCATATCACCCCACTACTGTCCTTGACCACTTACTACATCTTGGCCCATAGGGAATTTAATGCCACTGACCTTATTATCCGGTACATCGAGCACCTCACCACTATTAGGGATCCAGGTCATCGTCGTCGTCCCAATCTAGCCTTAGGACATATCATTGCCTAAGCCCTAGAAACCAAATATGACCTACAGTATCCCGCAGCTTTTAATGTCCCTCCTTCCTTCTTCACCAATAATTTCTTCCATGTCCTACATAGTACCTGACTACATCCGGAGCCTGCCCTAGATGTTGAGGAGGAATAGGAAGAGGCTATTCTAGTTCCTGCTGCACCAGATGCACCTGCTCCCCTTCGCATTGCCTCTCCCTTTGACTACCTGGTGCAGCGCTTCGATCAGTGGGAGGCCAGATTTGACTCCTATGTGGCTACCCAGGAGCAGCGGCACGCCGAAGATATCCAGCGCTTCACGGACTATGCTGCGCAGCAGCAACTGCAGCATGACCAGGACATTGCCTGGATTGGAGCTCACTTTTAAGCCATTCACAACTACTTCAACCCACCACCGCCACCTCCTCTTTCCGATCAGGATCCGCCTCAGTTCTAGTTTTCTATTTTGTACTTGTTTTCTTTTATGTTTTGTACTTATGTTTCAGTGTTCTGTTTTACCCTCTTCCTTTTTGTGATGTCAAAAGGGGGAGACAGTTGTCGTCGTCTCTGTTTTTGTTATGTGTTATGTTTCATGTATTAGTTTGATTGTTAAATGAAAATTTGAAAAAAAATTATTTTTCGATACTCTAGTTATTTTTCAAGCTACTGTACAAATGTTTGCCATCATGAAAAAGGGGGAGATTGTTGCAAATCTAGTTTTGATGATGACAAACATGTCTCTATTGTGTTTTGCTTAGCTAACCAGTTTCAGGCATAAAAGATCACAAGAAACTCAAGCCAACTCAAGATCGGGTCCAAGTGTGTCTAAGTGTATTATTTTCTTTTCTTGAGTCAATTATAATGTAACTGATCCCCTAGCTAAGTAACCTTGCACACACACACTCAGGGCGAGAGCTTGAGTGAATTAGAGTTTTTATTTAAATTTTTGTTCAGATCGTCCTGGACGATAGTCACATCGTCCTGAACGATCAAGTAGAAATAGAAACCCTAATTAGGTCGACCAAGTTAAGAGGGTTTGATTAAGCAGATCGTACGGAACGATATGCTTAAATCAAAAATTCTCAGCCGTTAGATCAAGTTAGGCAAGTTTTTATTTTAAGTTATTTGGTCTGATCGTCCCGGACGATACGTGTATCGTCCTGGACGATTCAGTACAATCATGCCTAAATTAATTTGGTAATTAAGGAAAGCTATTTATATTTGATTGATACGATCATATCATCCTGGACGATAGCAGGATCGTCCCGGACGAATATGATCGTCTAGTGCATTTCTTCTGTACGACCCGAATTATGTACAGGACAATTTGGGCACTTTTTGAACTAATCGTACACGACGATATCCTTATCGTCCTGGACGATCAAGTCATTTTTTGGTCGTCCAGCACAGTTTGCTCTGGACGACCCGAACTGTCTTCTGGACGATATTCCTCGATTTACACTAATCGTCTCGGACGATTGCAAAATCGTACGGGACGATATGAACAACTTTTTGAACTGATCGTCCAGAAGACCCAGATCATCCAGGCTGAATCAGCTGATTTTAAACTGATCGTATATGACGATCTAACGATCGTCATGGACGATCTTTACCGACCAGTTGAGATTTAGTACAAATTTTAAGCCTTCCTATAAAAGAACTTTTTCTTGAAACAAAAAAAATCTTTTGCCACTTTCCTTCCCAGAGAAACCCTAGAGAGAGAGAGAGAGTTTGGGATAGAGAGAGAGGATCTTGTGAGGGGGAGTTAGTGAGGGATTCACTAAGGTTTCTCTAAGCACGGATCAGAGTCATCTTCTCTGCTCGTCGTCTTTCGTCTAGTTGGTGTTGGTTATGGGAGGATCGTTCGTAAGAATATCCGGGGTTCTCTGCCCACTTCAGGTGGAAGTAAAAGGAGTCTGAAGGTTCTCTTCCTTCTTCAGGAGGAAGCAAAAGGAGGTCGGATTCTCTGCCTCATCGTGTGGTGAAAAGGAGGTTTTGTACAGGCTTCTCCGCCTTGCTGTGGGAGAAAAAGGAGAGACACTTTTTGTTTAGTGCAATACCCGGAGGGGAGGCTCCGGGGAGTGGATGTAGGTCAAGTTGACCGAACCACTATAAAATCTGGTTTGCTTTTCTGATTCTGTTCTGCACTTTACTTTTCTAATAGTAACTGCTTGGGTGAATATCTGTGATTGATCTTTTCGTTCTTGTTTACTTGTTTTCACTGCAAAGTATCGAAAAGATTTTTCTGTTGTTCGTTAAATTTTTAAATAACCAATTCACCCCCCCCCCTCTTGGTTAGCCTCGGGACTAGTTCACTTGGGCTTAACATCCCTATCGAACTTTCACTATTATCATCCTAATTTCACTTTATGATATGACCAATTTTTTGTTAGATCATCTAGATGAATTGAACTCCTTTGATCATCCAACATAAACCTCGATTGTACTATTTAATCAGCTAAAATTTCTATATAAGAGAAGGATATCTAAGGTCTCATTCACACAATTTCATTCAAGTATTACAACTTCTAAACTCCCATTCATAAGATTCTTATGGTTGGTAGCAAGCGAGTCCATCAACTACTCCAAGGTAGTTCTTCTCATTGTCCTATCGATGACTAATTTCAAATGATTAAGGATGAAAATGCCTACCACAGATTCAAGGAAGCTCATATTACAACCTTTCGACTCATAAACCACCCACACTAAATTATTAGGTCATTAATCCCTTTGCTTCCACTACCCTATATTTTCTCCTTAACCTAGCTATTTCTTTCCATTCTGAACTCCTCTTTGAGTTCTTTACAAGTCTTAGGGTAAATGTTCCATGCATGGTTATGTCCTCATATGTCTGTAGGAGACTTATTGAAATAACTAAGGAAGGCCTAGCATAATACATTCACCTTTCTACTATAGGCCTAAACCCCACTTCTTCTTATATAGGGGTGACTGTGATTGCACTATTATTAATCTCACCATTATGTACCAACCCTTGAATCAACACCAGCCCTTAGTTCAATCTTTAAAGCAAAATGCCTGATTCATCTAGCACATCCTTAGAACGTTAATCCTTCCTAAGGATGGTGATAGGGTCAATATTACTCCACTCATATCTTTGATTACATATTTCATTATGTCAGACACACCTTTTAATAAGGTTCATATGATTACTAGCTTTTTCTAGAATATCACTGCTATTCATTGACATTCCACCCGATGAAAGTAAAATATCATTTTAGGACTTCTAATAGCCTATATCCTTGATAAAAAATATCAACATGTCTACCCTAACACTGTCGATCACTTTTCTATTTTTATATCGATAGCTTATTTTATGTTCTTTTTTACTGATATTAGGAAGCTAGCACTAAAACTAGTAATCACTGTAGGACCTACATAGCAACCACATTACTATGACACATTAGTTTAGAGATTTGATCAGTTGGAGGCACGTATTGATACTCACATTCAGCAGTAGTAGCATCACAACACTAATATGACTTGGTTTGGAGAGTTATTTACATCTATTGATAAGTACTTACATCTAGCACCACCACCACCACCTGATCAGGGCCCCTCCAACTTTTAGGATGTGTGTTTATTTATAGTTTTTCCTTATGATTTCTCTTTATTTCCTTTCTATTTGTATGCTTATACTTCTATTGTGTTGTCTCTCCTTTTTGGTTATGTCAAAAGGCGGAGTATATGTTATTTGGTTGTATATGTTCATTTATCAGTTCAAGTTTTTGTTTTTCCAATATTTGTGTACCTGTGTGGCTTTAATACTTTATATTTTATCAAAAAAAATTGTGTGATTGTTCCCTTACTTTTAAAGTATTTTCACTTAGTAATGGGAGGCTTAGGAGAAAATACACAAAAACTTGGATATTCAACCAAAATATTTTCCATCTTTAAAAAGGGGGAGATAATTGCAATTTAGAATTGCTAGCTTCTGATTTTAATGATAACAAATATTATTGATTTATATTGCATATTTTATTTTTGTGTGTACGAATAATTTCTGGTACATCATACACCACTCAAGAACTTTCAGGTCTTTAGATTGGGTAGAATATGATATATTTTATAAGTGTCTGTATTTTTTATTTCTTTAATTTTATATTTCTTGAGTCAATGCTATGTAAGGGTGTGTGACGATTTGGCAACCATGCATATACACACTTGAGAGTGAGAAAATAATTTTTTTAATTTTTTTGAACTAATTATGACATATGATCCATATCATATTATATGATCAGTTATTCATAAAATCACTAATAATGATAAATTTTTTAATTAATGTTTTTAACCTAATCATTTAGTTTGATCAATATTGTACTAGAGTTTTTTTTTTGGGAAACCCCATAGAGGGGGCTAATGCGTTACTTCAGGAAAAAATTACATGGTCCTTAAAGAGGCCTCAAGCTCACTCTTGCTTGAAAGAGCTACAAAAAGAAAATAAAATAAAAAACCTAAGAGCTTGAGGCCTCTACTAATCAAAAATACAGGATACCCTAGGTACATTCTACGGTGCACAAGTATGAGCACTGAAAAATAAGGAAAGCAACAAAAAGCGGTAACCAGCACCACAAACTTCTCCAACGTGAGCTCTCTATAAATACCTGCAAAGTTAAAATTCTAGAAAAAGGGGTAAAAGCCCAAGAAAGGCATAATAAAATTAAGGTAGAGGATAGTATACCAATCCCAGTAGTTATCAACAAAACAACTTTTAATAAAGGAATACCAATCCCAGCAGCTTTCCACAAGAACAGGGAAAGTCCAGAAACCAAACAGAGAAAAGAAATAGCCACCCCACGAAGGAAACAATAACCTGGAAGCAGAAAATCCAAACAACACACAATGAACCACCCAACCAGCAGGAATGAAAACAGACACCACCAACATAAAAAAGACAATACCAATAGAGCTCCATCCCAACCAGGCCACCAACACAACAAAATCAATAAAGGTAGCAGAACGAACGAAACCTAGCCACCACACAACCTGGAGGTAGGGCCACCAAAACTGATTCAGCTTAGGTAGAACCAAAAAATAAAACATAAAAAGAGCAACTGCCCAATCCTAAAAAGAAGGCAACTATAACACCCTAATAAAAGCCTAACCGGCCTCTAGAGAAGCGGCAGAAGGGCAACAACTAGGCCCCAGCAATCACGACAAAACATGACAACCCAGCCAACCAGCAAACCACCACTTAGTTGCCCAGAATGAAAAACACATGCCACTAGAAAACCCCATAAACCAACATCCTTGATAGCCACCAGAATGAGACCCATCAACCTCAGCAAAATAGGACAACCCAGCAAACCAGCGATGGACCACCCAGGAGCCCAAATTGAACAAAACATCTAGTAACTAGTAAACCCAATAAACCCACATCCAGACAGATGAGAAAAAGCAAAAACCAGAGGAAGGAGAGAAACAATAGGGATACCTATCAAGTAAAAACCATTGCAAACATCGCTCAGCCCCAAAATCCCATAACAAAGACAAATAAAAACTTCCATAACAATAAAAGAAAAAATAGGAAACCTATCCATAAAATGCACTAGAACAAACTCAAACTAGGGAAAAGGCACCACACATAAACCTGATAGATAAAAAAGAAACAGATTAAATCCTAACATAAGGTAAGCAAATTTTGTCCAATCTTAAAAGGTCTTTTAAAGTAACAGGAACATTGGCTTCCAAGAAATCAATAAAGCATTCAATCCCAAATCCAAAATACACCAACCAAGCATTACCTTCCTTAAACACATGGGAGTCAGAAACATTGATAAAAACCATCAAATGTTTAATATCCCTAACAATATAAAAAACCTCAAAATTACAAATAGAATCAACACCTTAAAAAATACACCAAATATTATGAGTAGACTCAGCCTCAATACCAATATTAGAAATGCCAAGAGACATAAAATTCTCAACCCATAAAGAATCGCACTAAGAAATGTGAGATGAAAATTACCATTAAGCAAAGGACCCGCAAAAGCAAAGAATAATATTACCATGGAAATCCCTAATGAGGCCACTACACCCCATGCTATTAAGCTCATTAGCAACACCAACATTCAGCTTGAAGTAGCCCAAAGCTTGTTTAATCCAAGAGACAAAATGAGGGCGAGAAGAAAGAAAAGGAACCTCCAACATGATACCTAAGTCAATAGCAACATCATAATAATTTTGAAAACTTTTGGTAAAAAGCAACTTAACAGAAAACAAACTCAGCAATTTGTCTTTCACATTCTTAATAACCCTATGAGAGTCCATTCTAATGCCATTAAAAAAAGAATTATTCCTCTCTATCCGAAGAAACCACAGAATAAGAGAAGGGATAACATT
Organism: Dendrobium chrysotoxum; assembly: GCA_019925795.1. NCBI lineage: Eukaryota > Viridiplantae > Streptophyta > Magnoliopsida > Asparagales > Orchidaceae > Dendrobium > Dendrobium chrysotoxum. The sequence goes on from CM034297.1 coordinate 22,554,762, forward strand.
TCTAATATGGCCTTTAGAATTAACAAACTAAGTATTAAGAAGAGCATTAATAGACAAATTCGCATTAAAATAGTTTAATTTGAAGAGACAATCAAAATGACAACAAATTTTAATAACTAAAGGACCTGAAACAAAAACAAGATGCATACTCCCCACATGATAACAACATTGACACTTAGACTGAAGGAAAAACCCTCTTTTGATCATGTTATCATCCGTAGGAATGAATCTATATAAAATTCTCCAAATAAAATTGGCAACAATAGGAGGGATGCTTCTATGCCAAGTCATCAAAAAAATGCTAGTAACAACATTTTAGTTCTAAAAACATGCCAAGCATCTTTTAATCTAAAAACCCCATCATTAGCCAAATTACATAATAAAATATCCTTAGACTCAAATTCAAAGGAAGATTCAGAATTTTTTGAATAATAAAGTCAGGAATCACATTAGCAAGCTTATCATAGTCCCAACAATTATCATTAATGAAAAAATTTACCTTTTTTTTTGAAGAGAATGCATGAAGCAACTTATTGAGCAAGCTAATTACAACCAACTTCCTCCTTCAACAAGGCTAAAAAAGAAGGAGGAATACTACCACAACATACATCATCCCAAAAAAAAAATGGAAATAAGGGCAAAGTTAGCACATAAATCAGCTAACTTATTACATTCTCTATTAGAAAAATGTAAAATAACTTGCTTAAAACCTATAAGAAAATCTAACACCTTTGGGTTTAGAAAAGCTTCCGAGATGACTGGCTTATTCCATAAGTTTTGAAAAAACTTGATGACATTATAATTATCACCTTCTATAACAATACCCTTGGCTTCAAACATCCACTCTTGCATATAATTCCTCAGAGCAAGAATTGATAAGATTTCCACTTGTGAACTATCCCAATGATAGCCGTTGTAACCGAAGGCACCCAGGAACCGGCCATTACAATCTTTGAAAACTCCTCCAATCCTCACTTTGTTATTACTAATTAAAGAAGCATCCACATATACTTTAATCCAACCAGGAGGTGGAGGATGCCAAGAGGATTGAGACAGCTTATAGAGCTGATTAGCATCCCAGTTCTCCCAAATCAGATAAGACCAAAAGATCCAACTGCATGACTAATAGAATTAGCTACAATGTATGAGCAGCTATCTTCAGAACCTCCATGAACCGCCTTATTCTTGCTTTTCCAACAAAAGAAAACCATAAAATAGTACAAATTACAAAGGAAAGGATTAACATCAACAAAATGTTGTAATGACAGATACATTTCATCCGGAGACTTAGAAGCAAGAATACAAAAATCCCAATCAGCCAGCCACTCCAGAACTTGTTTGACCTTCTCATATTTAACAGTAACATGTTCAACATCTTTAACAACTTCGCATCCTCTCGGGCAGCCATCAAACTCAACTAATCTTCTATAATACATTAACCCATTTGATGGAATCACATTCTTACACAAGCACCACCAAAATAGTTCAATTTGCTGTCTTAACTTCAACTTTTTCAACCAGCACCAATATGCATCTTCCATGGAGTTTTCATAAATTTTAATAATTTCTAAAGCTTCTATGGATCTACCTTAGCATTTGAAAGTCAGTTCCAACTTATCTTTATCAGGTCTTGAATGAATAGGAATTGAGAGAATCATATCCACCAGCTCCTGCCCAAAATATAGCTTCAATTTATCTGCATCCCATCGTCCATTTGTAATGAAATCTAACAAACGGACTGACCCCTGATTTATCTTAGCTATAAATGTAGGCCACCTGCCAATGCTTTTGTCCAGAATCCATATATCTTTAATAGTATCCACTTCCTCTCCATTAAAAATTTTCCTTCTCATGAGAGGATGTAAAAAACTAGCTCCATTCACAATGATTTTCCATGTAGAAGAATATAACTTCTTACTATCAACATTCCATATCTCACACCCATATTTGGAACTTAAAGTTCTATTGAGAAGAGAGGTAGGATTATTAATGAAATTAAAAGCAAACTTAGCCTTTAAAGGACCAATTTTATCCACAATTGACTACACACCACATCCACCTTTTTTTTGGCTTGCACAAAAAATTTACCTTAACTGCAGAAGTATAAGTAGAATTAATAAGAGAGTCAATGGATTTATTACCTAACCATTGATCTTGCCAAAAGAAAATGTTGCCACCTCTAAGACCCCAAGAGAGATGAGGCTCGACATCCCACTTAACCTTGCACAACCTCTGCCAAACTTTAGAATCACCAATATTAAAAGAACAAGTAGTAGGATGCTTTCCCACACAGTATTTGGAAAACATAAATTTATCCCTTAAAGATGATTTAGCACGAAAAGTAAACCATAATTTGAAGGAAAAATCAAGGGCCAAATCTGCCAGGATTTTACATCCCAGGCCCCCCTCCTTCAAAACCCCACAACACTTGTCCCATGAAGCCCAAGTAATTTTTGTTTTACTATTAAAACCTTTCCAAAAAAATTTATGAACGATCTTATCAATTCTATTACACACCATTTTAGTGGGAAGCAGAGTTTGGAAAGAATAGACAGGGAGCGAACAAAGAACACTTTTAATGACAGTAATCCTACCTCCAAAGCTCAAGAAATTAGAATCCCAAGACAAAAGTTTACTCTGCACAGAAGTGATTAAATCATCAAACAAAATAGATTTCTTTCTACCTTTAAAAAGAGGAATACCAAGAAACTTGATAGGTAACTGGCCATGCACAAAACCAGTAAAGTATTTAATAGTTGTGATACAAGCATTAGGCAACTTATTAGAAATAATGAAATAACATTTCTGATTGTTTAAAGATAGGCCACTAACAATTTGAAAATTGTAAAAGAAATTTAAAAGTATATTAATCTTATTACAAGATTCATTCATAAAGATTATAAAATCATCAGAAAAATATAAATGAGATATAGGAAACCCCCCTAGTCCAAAAATAGAAGGTGGGATGGTTTTCAAAAAGGTTAGCAAGGCTTCTAGAAAGATAACCAACTTCAATAATGAAAAGAGCTGAAGACATAGGATCTCCCCACCTTAAACCATGAGAAGATTTAAAAAAACCAGAGGTCTTGCCAAAGAACCATCAATACAATTTCTAATAAGGTTAATGAACACCAAGTTAAAATCAAATAGTTGCAAGATGTTATAATTGAATTGCCAACTAATGTTATCATAAGCTTTAGAGATGTCAAGCTTGAAGATAATATTACCACCCCTCGCCTTGAAATCCAAATCATGGTAGAATTCCTGGGCCAACAAAATATTATTAGAGATAGCGTGACTTTTAACAAAGCCCATTTGGGAAGGAGAAATAATCTTTGGAAGAACAATAGTTAAACGATTCATAAAAAGTTTAGAAATTAATTTACTTAAAAAAGTGCAAAGACTAATAGGTCTAAAGTCATTCCAATTGCTAGCATCATTATCCATAGGGATGAGAACAATAGAAGTAGAAGAAAAAAAATTAGGCAAAGCATGACCAGAAAAAAACTCCAAAACTGCAGCATAAAGATCATCTTTAACAATACCCCAAGCTTTTTGAAAAAAAATGGTAGTGAAACCATCCAGACCAGCAACAGAGTCACCATTCATGTCAAAAATGATATCTTTTAAATCATCTAAATAGGGAGGTTTGGTAAGCATTTCATTATCCTCATGCGAGATGAGATTAGGAATAATAGCAGGGTTGTTAATATTACTAGGGATAAAGTCCTTGTTAAGCCGATCCTGAAAATGTTTAACAGCAAACAGGGCAATTCCTTAGTATTCTCAGAAACAGAACCATCCTCACATTTGATTTTATTAATGGAATTCTTAGCACATTTCCTTTTAACCAAAGCATGAAAATATTTCGTATTATTATTACCTTCCACTAGATGTTTAGCAGCAGCTTTTTGTTTCCAAAAATTTTCCTCTTAAGCATGTAATTTAAAGAGACAATCCTTAGCCTCTCTAAGTAAAGCAAAATTAGCATCAGAAGGAGAGTTTTGACAAATAAGCTCAGCATTATTAACAACCTCTTCGGCATTTAAGATATTAGAAAAGATACTTTTAAAGACATTGTGATTCCACCAATTTAAAAGTTATTTAAGCCTTTTCAATTTGAGCCAAAGTCTTTTCATGCCAATGAGAGAATTATCTAGATGTAAATGGGCATCCCAGTTATCCTGAACAACACTCAAAAAAGAGTCATGCTGTAACCACATATTTTGAAAATAAAATTGAGGAAAAGAGTTCACATGTCCAATGTTAAGAGCAAGGAGCAAAGGAGAATGATCAGAAAGAGTACGACTAAGATGCTCCACAGAAATGGAACTAAAAGTGTTAAGCCAGTTATCATTAAATAAAATATGATCCAACCTTTACCATAATTACCCCCGGTTCCAAGTAAATTTATTATCGAAATAGCCAATATCAATGAGATTATAATCCATAATCATATTATTAAAATCCTCCATAGATTGCAAAATAGAAGAGGACCCCCCAATTTTCTTCGAAGGATTAGATATGGTGTTAAAATCACCACCCACCAACCAAGGCAACTGACAAATGCTATGAAATTTGGATAGCTATTTTGAAAGAATTTTTCTAATACCGTGAGAGGAGGCAGCATAAATGAAAGAAGCACAACAATTAAGATTTAAAATTTCAATGTTATAATGCAAAACTTGAGTAAAATTGCTAAGAATCTCAATCCGAATTGGATCTTTCCAAAAGAACCAAATTTTATTAGCACAATTAGCAGTGGCATGCTTAAAACCTAAAAATCTAGCAGTATTAAGTAAGTTAGAGACATTAACAAGAGGTTCAAGTAAAGAAAGAATAGAAATATCATGGATACGACATAAATTATTCACCAGCAAGCGAGAAGAAGAACACCCAATACCCCTAAAATTTTAAATAATAGATTTAAATATAAGAAACAATGCTAACGACTAGTTTGTAAATGGGTATTTCTACCCGATTGTAAAAAATGGGTCTTGCTCTTTCTACCATGCTTATTTTGAGCTTTAATGAAACTAGTATCATTATCATCTTTAGCAAATCATTTAGCAAAAAATTCCAATTCATCATTATCAGTAAAAGCATCACTATTATAATGAGAGGTAGAGGGTGACATACAGTAATTAATCAAATCCTTTTCCTTACCCTTTTGAGGAAGCTCACCTTCTTCCAACAAGTCTCCATCTTCATTAGCATTACTATTCAAGCCAAGTTCTACATTCTCTTTCTCAACTAAGGCCTTTTCATTAGACCTCAAATTATTGTCTCTACTGTTCGCTTCATTTTCAGACACATTTCCCTGATCATGAGCAATACATAGAGAAGCATCAACATTAGAGGATTTGTTAATATTAAATAAACTATCCATAACTGGCAATTCAGAGATAGCATTATTTAGAGGAAAAGAATCAATTATCCCTTGGTTCACCAAGTTGTCACAATCATTGGGACAACTAGCCAAAGTACAAATAACATTAACCTACACACAGGGAGGAGCATCCACATTGGTAGGATCCAAAGAGGTATGAATGGGGTGAGGGTCAAAAATCACAAGTAAAGGAGCATCACTCAAATTGGAAATAATTCCTTTAGTCTTAATAGAAGGCAAATTATCATACTTAAGTCGAGGCCCATCATTTTGTTGAGATTATTTGGACACAGCTTTATCTTTACAAAGTTGAGGATGCAACCTAAAACATTCATTAACACCATGGCCATGCATTTTACAGTGAGAGCAAAAGATAGGAAGATTTTCAAATTCCACTTTTTGGAAATATTTATTCAGCTCAGAACCTATCCAAACTTCACTCGAGTTTTTTTAGAAACATCAAGTTCCGCAAGAACATGAGCCGTTGAGGGTCGAAAGATAGAAGCAGTGGCTTGATCTGTTTCTAAAGGTCTCCCAAAAATCGATGCAAGCCCAAACAAGATTTGTGAATTAAAAAAATGAAGTCTCAAGTTAGGGAATGAAATCCAAACACGTGCAATAGGTGATTCTTCCCTCACATCAAAGTTTGGCATCCATTTGAGAAGATGCATTTGACAAGCTTGAATATAGTAGGACCTTCTTGCAAAGATACGACTATAATCAAGATCATTCATCAATTCGATCGCAATATGATGAGGGTTCAGCAAACCCACATGAATGGCACACGAGAGTTTCAAGCTTATAACAAATTGTCAGATAACATTCAAATTAGGCCTACACAAAATAAATTTACCAACAAGTGTAAGCGCAAACGGGGCGGCCAACAGAGAGACCACCGATTCATCAAACATAAGAGCCGGGTAACCCTTGAAAGAGCCGATCAATATTCTATTAGATGATCTATTAAAAATGGAAACCCTTACCACCAATCAAATACAAGTAAGTTTTTTTAATTTCTAATTTTATACCATTCATTCTATATGATATTTGGAAACTTATGAATTAAATAAAGGTGTAATTAATAAGGCAGATTTTACCATATGGTGTTAATCATATAATATGATAGGTAGAGATGATTTTCAATCATCCTCAGGATCATCTTGTATGAACTTAAGATAATTGAACTACTCATACCACATGATCTCGTAATCATACTATACGATCAATATATAGATCTTAAATAGTTCATCCCATGAATATTCTATCATACTAAATGATCTTTTATTTTTGAACTAATTGTACTGTACAATCCTCAATCATATTGTATGAAAAGAAGTGACAAATTTGAAATTTTAGGGTTTTTCTAAGCCTTGTATAAATCATTTTTATTTGATTCTTAGAAATCTTTTGGCTATCAAAGTGATTCTGAGGGTGCTTTTTTAGAGGACTTAGTGCATAGGAGAAGGGGAAGGTGAGGTTGCATGAAAGGGAGAAGGAGTGTTAGGGGATTCCACACGGTTGCTCCAAGCAAGCTTGCACCTTGATTCCTCCAATAGCTCTGTTGATTTCTTGGGGTTGATTTGGGGAGAAAGACTTCAAGGCTAAAGATTGAGGTTCTCTGCCTTCACCGTGAGGGTTAATAAGGAGTGTGGTACTCTGCCTTAATAAGGAGGGTTAAAAAACTTCTAGGTTCACTGCCTTCATGAGGAGGATGAAAAGAGCTTCTAAGGTTCTCTACCTCATTAGGATGGTGAAAAGGATTACGATTTGACACAGGGTTTGTGAAAGTAGTTCTTGTAAGGGCTTCTCTTCCTTGTTGTGGGGGATAAAGGGGAAATGCTAAAGGTTTAGTGCAATACCCAAAGAGGAGAACTCCGGGGAGTGGATGTAGATCGTTGTTTGACTAAACCACATGAAATTCTAACATGTTCATTTTTTATTTTTTCTTTGTGCATTTCAATTTTTGCACTTTATATTTCTTGTAATTTATTTTCTTGCTAATCTCTGTTGTGAACGTTGTGATTGGTTTGAACTTATTTCATGGAAAAGAAAAAATTTTATTTTTTATGTCTTAAGATTTCTACTGAACTAAAAAAAATATCATACAATGACTAGCCTTTGCATTGTTAGATAACTATTTTAATTTGGTAAGTAATTTTTAAAAAGTTTTTAACAGCATCAATTCACCCCCCCCCCCCCCCCTCTTACTATGCCTTAGGCAGTTTAACTAGGTTTAACACCCGCTTTTAAACTTTCAAATCCTTCTTGTATCGGGGATGCTATCCTAGTTAAGTATAAATAAGATATGATTGAGAGTTGCTATGCCATCCAAAATTTAATCTTTCATGTCTAGAGGATGCTATCCTAGTAAAATATAAATCCATTTACTTGAGAACCACTATCTCATTCATATTTCAATTTTTTTTATCTAGAGGATGTTGTCTTAGTCAAGTATAAATACATCTATTTGGGAGCTTTTATTCCATCAAAATTTCAATCATTCTTGCCTAGGGAATGCTATCCTAGTCAAGTATAATCCTCTTATGCTTGAGAGCTACTATCTCATTCAGATTTCAATCATTCTTATCTAGGGGATGCTATCCTAGTCAAGTATAAATCCCATCTGCTTGAGAGTTGTTAACTCATTTAGATTTCAATATTCCTTTTTTACAAGATGCTATCCAAATTAAGTATACATCAATCTATAATCAAATCTAAATGTTAAATTATTTCATGGATTTTGTTGATCACTTTGATCAATGCCAACATATGTGATTTATTTTACAAGTTCATCACACCTGTTGGTGGTCCATTTATTAACCTCATTTTTAAATGAGGTCATTTTCCATATATCAAACACAAATCTCCTTACATCAATCATTCAATCATACTTCAAATCCTAAATTAAACTATATACTATACATTGGCATAGTACCTTAATTATTGACAAATAAAACCTTCACCACACAATCACCCTTGGCTGTGATTTGATCATCTGATCTACCACTTGAAAATTACCAAAAGATTATCAATGGTATCATAATTTCAAAGATAAAATTCCCTCAATCATTAATTTCCATTGATCGATTCGAAACCTAAATCTAAATAAAGCATTAAATTCATCAGTTTATAATTCCTGGTGAAAGTTAGTTGATAACATTTCAATCACTGACAATAATCAATGATTATCAAGGATATATACTTTTGAAGCTCTAAATTCCCCTAAATCATTAACTAAACCAAATATAAATCAAATCCAGTGACCAAACTCTGGGATAATTCAAAATTCTAAAATGATGTGTTAAAACCAAACCCAAAACCCTTCGATCCATAACCCAATTTTTGAGAAATATCCATTATCTTGAAATTTGACTAGATGACCTTGTAAAACCCTAAACCCTAAATCTTGAAAACTAAATTTTTAAATAAACCTCAACATGGTAGTGTCAAACCAAGCCATGCAACCATCTCCAACATATCCAAAATATGATTTGGAGTACATTGAACCAAATCTCAAGCCTTGATCAACCCTAGGTAACCCACTCAACCTAGGTTGAGCAAATTGCCCTTTACCCCTTTAAACCACATTACAAGCATAGAGACCCCACTAAATCTTGGGAACTCCTCCAACAAACCATAAATATCATTTAAGATGCAATGAACCAAGTTCCAACCTTGGTTAACCGTAGTCAATCAAGTCATCCTAGGTTAACCGAAAGGTTCCTTTAGCCCTTAAATATGAATCTTGAAGTAAATGAACCGACCAAACCATGAGACCACTTCCAATATGTCTAAAATAACATTTGGAATGAGTTGGACCCACCATTGACCCTTGGTCAAATTTGGTTGACTAGGTCAACCATGGTTGACTAAAACCTGCATACACACTTTAAATTTTAAAACTCTAGATTTTGACTTTGTCATTGAATCAAAATTTGGGGGATAGCTAATTGGATCCCCATAAGTCCTCTAAAAAATTTTACCATACGACCCTATCAAGTTAGACCAAAAGGATTAAATGAAGTACTAAAAATAGGGTTTGCTTGATTTGAATCACTACCCTCATCAAAACAAATTTTTATAATTATTTTAATAGGTGTGCATTAACCTCATGTACACACCCAAAGAGTTTGAACCCAAGGTTTTAGCTAGTTTAAAATTTTGGGTGAACCTACTCTCCAAACCGCATATATTTGGACCTTAAATCAACCCATCCCAATTTGAACCCAACTAATGGATTGCACACTTGCTAAAACTTTCCTCCTTATAGGTCATGCAAAGATTAGGTCATACGGGCTATTGATGTGGCAATAACCTCCAAAATAACCTCTCTAATGATTGGTTCAAGCCAAACTCCCTCAACAACCAGCCAAGTTCTTTCAAACTCTCTAGAATGTTCCTTGATCTCCCACATGTCATTCAAAAACCCATTTGTTAGTGGTCCATAGCTTAGGTGGTAAGATCTTAGCCATTAAACCCCATTTCACTCTCCTACAAATACCCCCCAAACTTTTAAAGTAAGGGTACATTAACTCATTCCTCTAGCTCCATAGGAACCTCGCTAGCCTCTCTTAAGTCTTTCCCAACCATCCCTAGTTCAAGGACACTCCAAATAACCAAGAGAGAGAAAGAAGGAGATTAAAAGGATAATTTAAATCCATTTTGTGGTCCAGGGGAAACCATTCCTTAGATCCTTCTAGAAAGTTGAAGAGGACTTTTCAAGCTTTCCACAGAGTTTATGATCTTAATTATCCAACCACATGTTAGTAAAAAACTATCATTTGAAGTTTTAAATTCAAAGTTATATTTCCCAAAGATCTCAATGCATGGAGTCTCCACTTTTGAAATTAAAAGTGTAGGATGCCATGATCTCCTATTTAAATTTTTTTCAAATTTGGATGGTTGTATCAAAAGTTATGGCCCTTTGAAATTATAATTCATTTTGAACTAAAAGTTCTTATAAAAATAGAACCATATGATCTTAATACACGTGCAATCAAATGGTTCAGGTCATGGTGGAGAAATGCTGCATCCAATAGATTCAAACATGTGCTCTTTTGAACCATGGAGTGGCTATGTGGATGCATCCTGTGCGTCCATTATTCATCATTATATCTGATGATCTGATCATTATGCTAACATGGATAAGTGTCCCATTTACACGCTAACGCATGTCAATAATTACACACTAGCTGAGATTTCAATTATAATTAATTAAGAATTTGTTTAAATGCCAACAAATTCCATAAATCATAGAAAATCCATTTCATATCCACATTGAGTAATTTTGGACTCATTGGCAAGGGTTTGATGCATACTATTTTCTAATAATATTTCAAAGGAATTTTGACCATAAATTTTGAGAAAATTAGAGGCATAGATTTTCCTATTTTATTGATTTTGTCAAGATCAAATGGTCCATTTGAGCTCAATTTTTGGAGTTGATTCTTAAGCATGTTATTTAGCTCTTGTAATTTTCTTGAGTTATGGTGAGCTCAAGATTTTTGTGATTTTAATTTTTAAGGTTATGGGTTTATTGTGGACCCATAACTTTAAAAATTCATAACTCTTAAAGTATTTTGAATTTTCTTGCAACATTTTTGTGGTGTGGTTATATTCATGTAAGGGTTAGTTAGCTACTAATTTCACCAAATCCAGTTAGTGAGCTCCAAATACAAATTATCAAATCTATAGATTCATTTTGTTTTGATGATTGATTTTAAAACCTAAGGAGGCTTTGATGAGCTGAAATTCAACAGGTTTAAAGCACATGTACTCATGTACTTATGTAATAAATTTCACAACATTTGAAGGTCATTTAGTAAATAAAAAATTCATGAACTTAATCTTTGAAAATTCATAATAAATCCATTTTAAATCAAAAAATTACATTTAATATTTCAAAATGCTCAAAATTGAAAGCTTAATAGAGGGATAAATAAAAGCCCATTAAAATTCATGCAAAATAAAAATCATTCAATAATCTAATAATTAATGAAAAAATTAAAAATATATAAAAAATATCTAAAAAAATTCATGCACTTGAAATCATCCCTAAGAGTTAATTCAGATATTTGGAGAAGATTTCAAGATGTTTGGAGATGATTTGGTACAAAAATAAGAAAATTACCCTAATTTAATAATTAAATAAATCCATTTATTCATTAAAATTCAAAAGTTCATAATTAATTATAGAAAACTCCAAATTGAGCAAACATAAAGGTATTGGACTGATCTCTAGGTTCGATATTTAAGAAAAATATAAAATCTCCAAAATTCACTACAAATAAAAAATTCAACATTTGGGTCAAACTTAATAAATAAAATGCATCAAACATGTAAAATGCATAACAAATTCCAAAAAACTTCAAATTCAACAAACTCAATGGCATTTTTCTCATATCTAGGTGTAGATATATGAAAAAATGATAACTCTAGAAATTACTATACACCAAAAGTTAATTATTTGGTCAAATTTAATTCAACTAAATAGCCTAAGCTTATATAGTTTTTAACTAATTTAAAAAAAATCCAATTCCTATAATTCAAAAGCAATGAATTCAAAATTGAATCTAGTATTTATTAAAAATATAAAATTATAAAAATCATTGTAAATTAAAAAGTCAATAAATGGACCTCATATTAAATGTACTAAAATATTCATTAAAATATGAAAATTTAGTAAATCATCAAATTTTTAGTAAATCAGCAATCTAAAGAATTAAATTAGATAACAATAGTAAAATAAATAGGCAACACTCTGTCAAAGAAGTTTTAGGCTTTACTACCACATGCTGCTAGGCTACATGTCTTGTCGAGGCCATGGTCCTCATGCCCAATGTGATAATGCCAAAAATGAATTTGACATAATGTCAACATTAAAATTATAAATTTAATAAATCAGTAATCAATCAAAAAAAATAAATTTAAAATTTAATCATAAATATTTAGACATTGTAGCTTCTACACCTATGTGTTTGATTCCATTCTAGAGGGCTAAGGTGTATTGGATTGAGAAGCTTTAAGGACCAAAATACCTAATTAAACGAAGATCTCTATGCTATCCATCTACCCCAATTTTAGAGGATTCGTAGCATTACAAATATAAGAATAGGGCTTACTGATCAACAACCTCTAAAACAAAGAGGTTGTTGAGTGCTATGTTTGATAAAATTTAAAATTAGCAATTGGAAAAATTAAAATCCTCTTTAAAAATTTAAATTAATAATATCTAAATCACTAAATACTTAAATTCAAACCACCTTTAAAGACCTTAAGCAAATTAATGTGATTATAGATTGTTTTAAATTAATAAAACCTATGATCAATCTAAAGCACACAACCTTTCTACACACACTTAGATGGTTTGCTAGGATAACTAACTTTATCCTAGGTTAGGCTGGTGATTTCATTTGGTCTGTTAGCAGTTCATTATCTAGAGGTTACTCATGTTTGTTTGTTTACTTTCTATACTTTGGTTATCATATTTACATTTATGTTCGTGCATAAAAGATTGGAGTAAAAATTTATAGACGTATAGTTTTATTTTCATTTAGTTTTTTTTATATATAACTACTCATACTTCACCATTTATATGTGTATTTTTATTTAACTACTCTTTTATATTTTTCCAAAAGCAGAATGCACCTAGGAAATTATGTAAAGGCAAATGTAAAAGCAATAATGTAAATGTTTAGATCTTTGTATAGGTAGATTGAGTTATACAGTGTCAAGAGTTATAAAAGATTGAAAATGATTGTTTGTATATATATATATATATATATATATATATATATATATATATATATATATAATAGATTTGAATATGATAATTTATTTTTGGTCCTCAATCTTCAGAATGATGGCTCTTCTATAGTATTTTAAAAGATAATGATCTTCAAAAGAAAAAAAAATTATTTTCTTTTGGAACATATATATATGTGTATATATACATACATACATATATATATGTTTCAAAAGAAAATGATTTTTTCATTAAAGATCGTTACTTTTTAAAACACTATAGAAGAGTCATCATTGTTAAGATTGAAGACTAAAAATAAATAATCATATTTAAATATATTTTATATAGGAGTAGAAATCCAGGCTTGTTATTGGTGGAGCATGGACACCTTTTCTTTATAATAGACCCTGGGTTATACTCTAACATTATAAATTAATATAAGTTCTTTTATTTATATTATGATTCATACATCACTTTGTTGTGTGATCATATACATATTTGTAAAGTCGTAATTATAAATTTTTTTAAACTAAAATTACTTGATTCATATGATAGTGCCTATCTGATCATGTATTTACGTGGTGATTGATCGTGCTTAAGATTTTTAATTGGAAGCTCACTCTAGGAAATTATGAGCCTAGATTATACATACAGTCCTTAGTCTCTAAACATTTTAATAATTTCTTTCAAAATATTAAATCTAAATTGTATGTACAACTACAAAATTTATAATCTAATGCTTTTGCATTAAAATCTTATTAGCACAACCATTTCCTTAAATCAATATGCATATGAAAACTTCAGGCTTCACTTTAATCAAGAGAATTCTCTTATGAGATGTAATTAACTATATGCCTTGCCTTGAAGCCTATATCCTATTAATAAAATAAACCCTACTTTAGTTCCTTTCTAAGGTAGGGAAAGAATCTATTGATGTAGACTTTATTTTAAACATTAGTTTTACATCATTCAAAATGATAATTTAATATTCTTTTTATCTTTTGGGATTAATTGAACATTCCTTATATTTTTATGGTTTTGAATAAAATTCATTGATTTAGTTTCAAAATCATGCAAGGTGATAAGTGAAAAATCTTTTTATCCTTTGGGATAAATTAAATATTCCTTATGCTATATTTGATTTTGAAAATAAATTGATTTTCCCTATTTAAATTGATAGTTAAACATTAGTCTATCCTTTGTGATGGTATAGTGTTGATTTATGTAGATTTGTCAAAAGAAATATTTTTTTTAATGTGAATCTTGTGTGGCATGATAGGAAAATATGCCCATAATGGCTGGTGCTTATACCTTTTGTGAGGAGAGCTAGGCTTGGTAGTAGGGGATGTCACACTGGATTGCCCACATTATGGACATGCAACAAAGGTAGTAAGAATATGCTTCATTGTTCAATGAAGCATTAATTGGAACGTTTAGAGGAGTCTATTTATGGAGAAGTTTGACCACCTCCATTTCCCTGTAGCTCCTACACATGATCTATTTATTTTGTAGCTTCTGTAAGCTATAATAGTAGATGATAATGATGATGATGAGGAGGAGGAGGAAGATTGGAATTGAGGAGAGTAGTTGTGTTTTTTCTTTTTTTTTTTCTTTTTTTTTTTTGAGAGAGATGGTGATTGAGGAGGTTGGTTATTATTTTTATTTTTCTATGTTTTTTTTTTCCATTCATTGGAGATTCTAAATAGATGTTGTGAGGATAATTCTTTGGATGGTCAGTGCAATGGTTCACAAGTTGTTGGTAGTTTTGGATTTAATACTAAGAATTTATTGTAGAAGCCTATTTACTATTTATCATTGTAATAGAAAAGCCTTTCTAGTAATTTGCTTTTCATATTTTTTTGTGCACTTAATTGTATTTAATTTTATTATTATTAATTATGTATTTTGTTAAATATTCATAGTTAACTTAAATTCCTACCTACTTAACTATTGTAATATCTTTTTTTATATTACATCTTGATTGCTGATTAGGCCAAAAGGAAAATTATAATTAAAAGGTCTTAAAAATAAGAATAATAAAAAGCTAAAGGTGCTTAATTGAATGAACAAATAACAACTATTCTAATTTAAAAATCATAACATGTAACTAAGAAAAATTATCCAAATTAGTACTTCACATTGAATACACATCCTATAATACAAAATCACTGACTATTGATTATATGATTGAATAAATAAGTTTAGAAAAACTAAGTACTTAGATTAATTTATGAAACTCATTATAAACTCAAAATATGAAATTAGTAAACTTATTACAATCCTTACATAATTTCAATTTAGGATCACTTGAAGGAATAACATGAGCATTAAAAATAAAGATATAAAATACAATAATACCAAAGAAAGAAAGAAAAAGCCAAAAGAAAATGAGTACTATAACATAAAAAATTTGTATTTGATGATGATTGAATTCCTAAAGGATCTAAAATTTAAAAAGGAGAGTGCATGTAATCTAGTACATAAGAATGTTTATAAAGAAAATCTAAAATTAACTAATTTGTAACCAATTCCTACATGATAAATTATTAAATCTAAATCAGTAATCAAACTACACTTACACTAGTATTAGATGACTTCAATTTGGATTTTAATAAAGTTGATTCCTAAGGATTCTTTGTTTATTATTATTTAAATAAAAATTGCCACAGTATGATCATTGAAATTTACATCCAAATGGTGAAGTATTATCTTACATTTTAGTCATTTTAAATTACAAATTTTTATTTGGAATGGTGAATTGAGTAAATGGAGTAAGAATATTGCTTGAGGACAAGCAATAGCTAAATCTTAGGGGAATTCATTAAATTAAAATTACACATATTCTTATTATGTTAAATTATAATAAAAATGTTTATTTTATTGATGTTGTGTAGGAATGTCTTAGGAAAAAAAGCAAACAATTTGTAAAGCAGGAATTAATGTTATAGTGCCCCACACATCAGCACTACAATGCCTTCAACGCCTGATTGCTAGAACCATATATTGTAATGCAAGAGTCTATAGAAAACTTTATTTAATTTAGCACCTTGACCAAATAAATATTAGTATCATAATGTTATTAGCATCTCAGTGCCACTAGAGGAACACCGCAGTGCTCTATCAAATTTTTAAATAATTCAACATTCAAGCACCAACCTCTGGAGCACCGCAACACTCAAGATGAGTCAAGCATTATAGAACTTTAAGTTTTATAGTGACATAGTAAAGAATTTATGAAAGGAAGAGTTGTATCAAATTAGCCAAGCGTCATGCCAGGTTAGCCGAACATTATGCCGGGAAAGCCCAATATTACAGAGGAGCCATTTTAGCAGTGTCGAGGTGCTAGTTTGTATTTTATGTTGTGGTGGCACCCTGTCGAGTGTCATGATTCTTAAGTCTATTTATGTAATATATAAATATTTTTGTCTTTCTTTTAGAGAGTCCTTATAAGGACTTAGAGAAAGACAAGGGGATAGTGGGTTATATCTAGTGGATTGGTTACTAATCCTTGTAATGAGTAAAATAATGCTTAAGAGTGGAAAGGAGTGTGGAGAGTTAAGGTGTCAAGAGGGTTTACTCCAGGAAGAGTCCATCTGAAGAATCTGTTTGGGTTTCTCTAATCTGGGTGATATTATGTTCATCTTTTCTTTTTAAACTTTTTCTTAAGTAAGGAATGAAAAGTGCTTTGCTCCAATTTAAATCTATGGCTGGCTAAAACTCTTAGTTTTTGGTAGATGATGTGAATAATCTATATATATATATATATATATATCTAAATATAGGCACTTGTATATAAATGTGAATAGTTATTCTCTATTTCTCTCTAGCTTTATTTAATTTATGCAATGGCCATGTATGAAGTTAAAATCAAATGTGATACATTGCCTTGGCGAAGGAATGCTGGAATAATTAGGTGAGTTTTGATGGAATGCTTTTATACCTAGACATAGAATGACTAGTATTCTAGGTTCTATGGAGATATGATCATTGTAGAAAGGCCATAAACCTTTTCTTACACCCTCATAAGATTGACAGAGATTTAAAGCTACATATTCTTTTATCCATAACTACTATAGATGAGTTTGCACAGGAAAATATTTGTTCACTCACTATCATTAGTCTAGAACAACTTTATTTCTTTCTATCCTCACTATTTTTTTGCATTTTAAAGTAGTTATGGCATCTGCCTATTAATTCATCATCTAGGATAAATTCCTTAGCTAGAGTAGATAGTATTAGAGTTATTTATTGCATACCATTCTTCTAATGGGAATGATACTCTCTCATACACTTTATTACTTGATCAGTATTTACACTTAAATTATTTGGAAGTATGTAGAGCATAACATCATAGTAGCAAGAAAACTCTTCAGCATCACATAGATAAGCTCCATAAAGTTCCCATTGTGATGGTAATCTCATAATCTAAAAGCTTATGATTTTAATTCCCTATATGAGCACCATAGTGCTACTTATCCTGAACACCATAATGCTTGTACCCATGTTAACCTATTTGATAAAGTGCCACAATGCTATCCCACAGTAAGTAAGGGTGGACTATTTTTATCTCAAATCACTTATGTTATTATTTTTCTTAGGTTTGCATTTTTATACCCTTAGTCATTTTAACCCTCTAGAAATGAACCTTATGATTATGGGCGGTAGGAAGAGGTTTGGGTTAGCTTCCTATGAGGCTGTAAAGTTTGTTAATATAGCCACTGAGAAGAGATACAATAGTTTATTGATTAAAATAATAATTCCTGAGCATGTGTTTGATAATCTTGGGGGATTATTCAAGTCTAAATTATAAAGAAAAACTAGGATTTTCTTGTAGTCCAACCTCATCCTTCTATTGCCTTTATAGTCCAAGAATTCTTTATGAATACAATAGAGCCCTAAAATGAGTGTATCTTATCTATGGTAAGGGGGTCCCTTGAACTCCTCTAGCAATAAATCAAATCTTCTAAACCCTGAATTATCAATATGATGATGATGAGTACCTTAATTTTTGCCTAACAACTATTGATTATGAGAAAATTATAAGGTTCTTAACCTAGAGAGACTTAAATTCCTACTCAAAGACGAAAGAGAAAAATTATTAATATTCTTATGTCAACCCCACCCAAGAGTCTAAAGACTAACACTACTTTATTTTTGTGAAGTTCATGCCTAGTAGAAATATAGGTGAGGTGACAAAGGATATGGAAGTTTTAAATTATTATATCCAAAATAAAATGACTATAGATTTTGGGAAGATTATTTGCCAGTTCATTCAATACATACTTAGGGAGTCAACTTCTATGGGTGTAGGGTACCCTAGTTTAATTCATGAGTTGTATATATTTTTTGGGGTAGTAGGGTTCCACCTTCGTGCTTCTGATTTTTCCCTTCTGGCGTGGTTTTCTTACAGTTTTTTGTTCGTTTTTAGTTTGTTTTCCTTTCCTTGATTTCTTCCTATTATTTCCTGTTTTGGTTTTGAGATTTCTTTGCAGTTTTTGGGTGTTGGGAGATGACAACTCCGTCATCATCCTTCCCTTTAGCTCCCTCTTCTACTGAGGGTAAATCTCGTTCATTCGAGGATGTTTTAGCTAGTTTTGCTTATTCATCATCTTAGCTTCATTTTTTTCATATGTCATTTAAGGGTTGTCCGGCTTTGATGTTTGAGGATTCTGTGGTTGCATAGTTGGCGGCTGCGTTTGCTTTAACACTAGTAGGCAAGTTTCTCTTGAGATGTCCCAACCTTGATGTTATTTGAAAATTTTTTGTTAACCTTAAACTATCGGGTTCTTTCTATATTGGTTTACTTGATCATACGCAAGATTTGCTAGGAGATCTTACTATATCCAAGTGTGTCAAATGTATTTACTCAAATAGACATGGGATTTTGACGTTAGGGAGGAATCCCCTATTCAACCTGTGTGGATTTGTTTTCCAAATCTGAGACTTCACTTCTTTAATTCTCAAATCTTATTTGGTTTGGCTTCAATCTTTGGAAGGCCTGAATAAATGGACCAAGCCACTGCTTTTGTGTCCCTTCCGTCTGTGGCTCGGGTCTTGGTTGAGTTGGACATTTCTAAGAAATATCCAAATGAGATTTGGATTGGGTCGGAATTGAAGGGTTACTTCCAAAAAGTGAATTTGAAAACTTGCCCATTTTTTGTTCTCATTGCAAAATGCATGGTCATGGAATAAATGAATGTTTTACGAAGCATCCTCACCTTCGCAAGGAGGAGTCTTCCAAACAACTGCAAGGGAATGTTGTGGATTTGGCTTTGCATGAAAATATTATTCTGGATCCTTGAAACTTGGAGGGCAATATCCCTCAGCCGAGTGAAAATACTGAGGATCCTATGCAATTAGCTAGTGTTGATCTTGAGCCAACTGTTACTAATGTTGATTATTCAAATCATGATCAGGGAGTAAATGTTAAATCTACACTTATTTTATCTTCTTGATGTAAAAATATGGGTGAACAAATTATGGCTAATACTTCTGACCAAAATATTGCTAGTGACAACTCTATTATTCCTTGTATTATTAACAAAAATTTGTCTGAGATGAATGTTATGCTACTATCTAATACGCCTACTAATCTATTTGTGTTGAATGAGCAGGAGAAAGTGGTGGAAGTTAATGCGGGTAGTGAATTTTTTAGTAAAGATATTATTGGGAATGCTAACACGTTGGAGGAGGGTGAGTTGGCTATAGTGGAGGATAGCATTCCTCTTGGGGAAGGAAATGATGAGCTTGCCTTGAGGAGCAAAGGTAATGTGGAGGATGGTATGTTTTTGGAGGATGAATGTCCTCAATAGAAAAACCAAGTGGCCCAACAAAATGATAGTAAGCTTCCTTCAACCCTTCATCATAATAATGATGCTTTTATTGACACAGCGGATATCGAAATTATTTCTAAATATTTCGCTAAAGATGATATTGACACTACTTTTTCAAAATTTCAGAATAGGAAAGGCAGGAAAAGAAAAAAACAATATTTTATAATCTCCCAGAATTGGATGCCCCTCTTCTAGTATTGGATGCCCCTCTTCTAGGTTGAGAGTTAAGAATTTATGCCGCATTTATAATGTCTCTATTCTTATTTTGCTTGAGCCACTTATTAATGTCTCTAAACTACCTTCTACTGCTAAAATCTTGGGTTTTAAGCATTGTGTTTCTAACTCTGCTAATAAAACTTGGGTTTTTTGGAAGGAACCTGTTAGGATAGATGTTATTGGTGACTTTACTCAAGTTTTACATTGTAGTATTAAATTTTTCAATATGAATTATTATGCTTCCTTTATCTATGCTGCTTCTACTTAGAATATTAGAAAAACTTTATGGGAGCAACTTATTAACTTTCATAGTATTTGTAACTTACCTTGGCTTATTGGTGGAAATTTTAATACTATTTCTAATCATTCTGAGCATTTGGTGGGTTCAACTCCAAACTTTCATTTGATGGCAGATTTTAACATTATGATTATGGATTGTAATTTTATTGATAATGGTTTTACTGGTAATCAATTCACTTGGAATCGTGGTCATTTATGGCAGCATCTGGATTATGTTTTATTTAATAATAATTGGCAGAATTCCTTTAACACTATTTCTATCGAGCATCTTAGTAGAACTCTTTTTGATCATTCTCCTTTGCTTATTATGCTTAAAGTTATACAGATGAATTCTCTACCTCAATTTAGATGTCAAAATATGTGGTTGCTTCATGAGACTTTCCTGGAGGTAGTTCAAAAAAAATTGGCATGCCCCTTTACACCCTGATAATTCTGTTCATGGCATGAAGAGGTTTTGGTTCAAGCTGAAAAGATTGAAACAAGCCCCTAATCGGTGGAATCACAATATTTTTAAAAGTATTTTCACTAATATTCTGATTGCTGAAGACAAAGTTAATTCTATTGAGGCTAACTATCAAGTTTTTCCTTCTGATGCTAATTTTAGCTTACTTAAATAGGCTAAAGTTTGTTTGTTTAAATTACAAGCTCAGGAGGAATCCTTTTGAAAACAAAAAGCTGCTGCTAAACACCTGGTAGATGGAAATAATAATACCAAATATTTTCATGCTTTGGGTAAGAGAAAAAGAGCCAAAAATTCCATTAATAAAATCATTCGTGATGATGGATCTACTACTAAAGATGGGGAGGAAATTGCTAATTTAGCTGTTCAGCATTTTCAAAATCAGCTTAATAAAGTTTTTACTCCTTGTAATATTAATAACCCTGATATCATTCCTAATCTTATATCTCCTGAGGATAATGACTTACTTTCTAATCACCCTTCTTTGGAGGAATTAAAAGAGATTGTTTGTGGCATGAATGGTGATTCTGTGGCTAGTCCTAATGGTTTTACTACTAAGTTTTTTCAGAAAGCTTGGAATATTATTAGCTTCGATCTTTTTTCTACTGCTTTGGATTTTTTTGCTCGGAACTGTATCCCCAAATTCTTTACCTCTACTTCAATTGTGCTTATTCCCAAGACCAACTCGATTAGTAGTTGGAATGATTTTAGACCTATTAGTCTTTGTACCTTTTCAATAAGTTAATTTCTAAAATTTTTATGAGTAGGTTAAACTCTATTTTGCCTAAAATTATTTCTCCCTATCAAATGGGTTTTGTTAAGGGCCTGGCTATTGCTGATAATATTCTTTTGGCTCAAGAATTTTGTCACGACCTCGATGTTAGGGTGAGAGGTAAAACATTATTTTGAAACTTGATAATGCCAAGGCTTATGACAATATTGATTGGAGTTTTCCTTATAAGATTTTATATTTGTTTGGTTTTAATTCAGTTTTCATCAACCCTAGAAGAAACTACCTATAGTAGTTCAATTCAGTTTGGAATGAGATTTTGAAACTTTAAGCTATCAGTTAATGGAGAAAGAATGATTGATCTGTCTGTCGGGACACAAAAGGATGTCCCCTTAGTAGAGATTGCCTTAGGTTCAAGAGTTGACTCCCCCATCCCCAAAATGGTGGCCATTGTTGTCCCCTTGCTCACTCTGCCCTCTACTAGAGAGTGTTGACCTCATTTCTGTATGAGGTCACTAGGACTTTTCCCAGACTCTAGATTAATCCTGGCCCCAGATCAATCCAACCTTCTATCAAACTCCAGCCTTATCTTATCATATACAGTCATGCAAATGATTTTCCATGATTTAGATAATCCAAAATCAAGTAATCAAACCCAGAATCCATATTAAATCCAAAAAAATTAAACCAAAATCAAAGTCTAAAGGCTTATATCCTAAAGACCTTTTTTAGTGATTTTTTAAATACTTCAAGGCCCTGTCAAATGACCTCTGACTCAGATATTAAACACTTTAAAACCCAGTCAAATAACCTCTAACTTAAAGTCTATCAAAATATAGATTTATAGGATAAATCTTCAAAGTCAACTCCAAATTTGAGCTCATTTGGAGGTCTCTAACCCCAAAAATTGAGTCCATTTTTAAAGGCTGTAAAGCCTTCAAATATTTATAGCCTATGCCACTAGACCCTCTACCCTACGGATTTTGACCTTGGAGCCCTCTCTAAAGCCTCCAATCACATCCAGACCCTTAATCATAAATTGTTAAGCATTAAACTATATTTTGGTGGACTCAGTTTGACCCCTAGTTAACCAAGAGTTAAAATGACCAAAATGCCACTTAAGGACAATTTTGAAGTTTTCTCTAAACTTCAACATGGCCTTTTGAAATCAAGCCCCAAAACCTTATCTAATGCATTCTAATCATTATTAGCAGCATATTGAACTCAAGCCCTGACCCTGGTCAAGCTTCGTTGACCAGGTTAACCTATTTTGACCAAAATACCCCTTAGGGGTTTAAATAGTTATTTCAAACAAAATGGCCTCATCATTGCTTTAGACCACTTCCATTCAATTTTAATGATCAAACCAAACTTATTGGACCCAACACAATACCCTGGGTCAACCTAGTTGACCAAGTAAACTAGGGTTGACCCAATAAGCCCTTATGGGTCCAAACAACCATTTTCACTCAAATGACCATTCCCGACTATGAGACCACCTCCACTAGTCTCAAAATATCAAACCAAACCTGTTGAGCCCAAACCCAGCCCTTGGGCCAACCTGGTTGACTAAGTCAACTTAGATTAACCCAGTAACCCATTATGGGCCCAAATGGGTATTTTGACCCAATTGACCTATTTGACCCCTAAAAACCCCTCTATTAAACTCCAAATATCATTTTAAATCCTTTAAGCCCAAGCTCTGGCCTTGGTTCAACCTGGTTGACCAAGTCTATTGTAACTCAGGAATGAAGATTGTGATTTTGGATGATAACAAAATATTATGTTTCTCATTTTATTGTTTCTCCTAACATATAATAGTCATGTCTATGTGTTTTTTGTGTGTACAAGCATATCAGGGAAATCATATACTATTCCAGCTTGCTGAAGACTTCAAAACATGTTAGAATAGGATTTCATGTAATAAGAGTCTATACATCTCTATTTTTAATTTTTTGAGTTTGAGCAAGTGTGATTGTAATTGGGTAACTATATATACACACACAGGGGGAGAGAGTTAAAACTTAAAAATTATAAAGCTAATCATACTGTATGATATCCAATCATACTGTAAGATTTGACTTAGGTTTCCTCCTAAATGTAATTTCTTAAATTTGGGCTTGAATTTTCTTAATTATTCATACAGTATGATGCAAGTTGTACAGATGATTAATAGTGTACGAAATTAGGTTCGTCTAAGGTTGTAACAAACAAAGTCTTGATTTGTTGAAATGTTCATAGTATACGATGCAGGTCATACAGATGACTTATAGAGTAACAAATAATAATTCCTACCAGATCATACCAAATGAACACTATTTATTTTTTTAACAGTTCATACAGTACGATCTGAATTCATATAGATGAAAGATAGGGTATGAAAATGGGTTCGTACCAGACAAAGCCCTGCATTTTGAACTATTTATATGGGACACTCCATGATTATATAGTATGATCATAAGTCGGTTCACTTGAATTTTTTAGTTTTTGGATAGTTTTTCATGTGGTTTCTATATAAGGAGTCCTAAAAGCTGTCACATAAGACCTTTACTGTGAATTTCTCTTCAGAGTGACCATTGAGTGTGAGTGTTTAGGAGAAATTATGAGAGTGAACTATCAGAGATCAAGTGAGAGGGAGTTATGAGGGATTCACAAGGTTTCCTAAAGTGAGGATCTCCTTATCTTCTTCATGTTTTTGCCCATGTTCTCTGGAGGCTCTTGAGATAAGATCTTCATCATTGTGTCTAGGTTCTCGGCCTTCACCAGGAGGGTGAAAAAGGATGACGGTTCTCTGCCGCACTATGTTGGTGGAAGAGAGCTTATAAGGATTTCTGCGCCTTACTGTAGGGGCAAAAGGAGAGTCATTATTATTTGTTGCAATACCTAGTGAAGGAGTCTCTAGGGAGTGGACGTAGGTCAAGTTGGACTGAACCACTATGAAAATTGATGTTCTTCTGTTGCTTTTACTTTTTTCACATTTTTATTTTCTACTTTTGAAATTTTAGTGGTTGAAAAATTCTCTGTGACAATCATTTCTATAAGTAATTGTATATTTCAGAATTAAAAATTTGATTTTTTTAAAAAAAAATCTAAAAAGGTTTTAAAAAATTCAAGAAATTTTAAATAACCAATTCACCCCCCCCCCCCCTCTTGGTTAGCCTTGGGATAAATCTATACGGTCTAACAACCTACTCGAACTTTTAAAGTTAACCTAGGTTGACCCAATAACCTATTAGGCCATTTCTACATAAAATTAAAGCATCTAGCCTATTTCAAAACTTAAATTAGTCCTAATTCATGGTTTAATCATACTCTAATAATTTTCCATTCAATCCAAACTAAGTTAAGCAAGTCAACATGCCCACACTTGGTCAAGCCACCTTGAATACCTTTCCAAATTTCAAGTATTTAATCTTAAGCCCTTAGGGATCAATCCAATCAACCTTTGGTGCCACCTTGCATGCCACATCACCTTATTTGACATGTTGACTGGTCAAACCAATCAACAAATGGTCAAGGGACCTTTAAACCATTTAAATCCTTGATGACATGGCATTTTTTTAAACCCTTTTAATCCCATCCATCCAAATAACTTTTGGAACATTCCCAAAGCATATCCTAGCCTTTGGTTTAAGATTAAATGGCCCAAGTAGCCCCCACATGCTCATATGGAGACAAAACCCACTTTCCACCTAATTATTCTTGGCATGTCCTCCTCCTACCCACCTAACCACCTAGGGACATGTGTCAACTATCCTAGCTACCCTCCAAATGATCCTAGCCATCCACATCAATTAGTATCATTTGAATAGGGTAAATAATTCAAAATGATCTCATTAATACCCTCAACCTACTCTCACAACCTCAAGCTCCTCTAGCCCAAATCTCTATTCATTCAAGCTCCCCTCGACCTCCCACACATTTCCCCAGGCAAATCTCACTGGTCAAAGCTGTCTTCGGCGAGTCTTCTGCCACCTCAAGCTCCAAATCTATCCAAGGCTCTGTCTAATTGATCCATGGCATTTTGGAATGCACTTTCAACTATGAAAACTTACGAGGACAATCTACAAGCTCAACCTAATCAAAATCTTAAAGATCCAATGGTGAAATTTCTTAAAAACTCTTGACCTAGGTCACAATACATAAAGTAAAATAGCTTTTTATTAAATGATTTTCAAGTTGTTAAATGTACTCCCTAGAGTTTCTGTTTATTAGAGCAAGCTACATTTAAAATTTTGTTGCATTTGATTGAATGTATTGAGAGAAAAGTCCAGAAAACCCATTGCTAGGGTTTTTTTTCACAACGTGAAGCAGATGTACATTTTTTGGACTATAGATCGCTCGATCAACTTCCCAGATTGAGCTATTTCACAGTTCTTTTAAACCGTGGATTAGATATTGTATTGTAGTTTCTCATCCGGTGCGATTTGGTCTGTTGGTTCAAATTACGGGCGATCGGACGGCATCTGTTATGTGCATTAATTGCATGGTTTATGGGCCATTGGTTCTTAAATCAACGACTTGGATTACGCCATCTTACGTCCATCTCAAATTGTGGGATTAGCTATTATAAAGATCCTTTTTTCTGGTGCAACCCTAATAGTTAGTTCAGAACTGTGCTCGTTCGGATGGCCTACGACCCATGCTGACTTGGTTATGTGGCCGCAAGACCGAGCTGTGCCACCTTTGCAATCATTTGCAACGATTGCGTGATGGCATAATCATTATAAATGATTGCCGCCAACTCCGTAGTTGAATCGCCTAATCAGGCCCTGCCACGTAACTATCGCGCCATCGTTTTAATTAAATCATTTTTTAAATTAATATTAATTTAAAAAATTAATAATAATTTAAATTATTTTAAATATTAAATATTAAGTGTTTTTATTTAATATTTGATTAAAAATACTATAATATTTTCTAAATTTTAGTCTTTTATTTTAAAATACATTAAACTTTCTGATAAATATTTAAAATATTTTATTTTAAATTTAAATATTAACTTAAATTACTTTCTTTAAATGTTTTAAATAATTTTCAATATTTTAACATTTACATAATATCACAATAAATATTAATTTAATTTCTCTAAAAATTTAAAATATCATTCTAAAATATTTTTAATTAAATTACAAAACATATTTTAAATATTTCAAATTAAAATTTAATTCAAACTATTTAATATTATTTAAGTAATTTATATTATTTAAATATTTAAATAATTAATTATTTTTGAATTAATTAAATATTAAATAATTTTCAAAATCGAAGACTTATTTTAAATACTTTAAATAATTATAAAATTATTTTTAAATATTTTTTTTAAAAAATTAAAATTAATTTCAGATTTTTTATATTTTAAATAACTTTTAATTAATTAAGTATTTAATATTTAAAAAATACTTAATTAAAATTAAACTCAAAATTATTTTAAAAATTTTAAGGAACATTATTTTAAATAATTTTAAAATTTTTCAATATATTTATGATTTATTTTAATTAAATTTAAGAATTATTTTGAATTTTAATTAATTTTAAATTTATTTACATATTTTAATTAACTTAAAACTTTAAAAATTCAAAAGAAATTCATTTTAAATTTCAAAAACAAAAATAATATATCAAAACTTTTAGAATTTTAATGACTTTAATTTAAAATTAATCTTAAAATTGAAAACTTAAATTTATTTTAATTCTAATTATTTAATTATTTTAATACTTAATTAAAATTTAATTAAATATTAAATTAAATACTTTCAAAATTAAAAAAATTATTTTTAGATTATTTTAAATAAATTAGAGGATCTCTCAAAATATTTTGAAACTATTTTAATGATATTTTAAATCTTTAATTTCAAGGCTTACATTTTCATATATAAGTATATATATATACATATATATATGTATTTAAATCTTATTTTAAAATTATGTATATATGTTAAATCTTTGAGTGTTGAGAGATCCCTTGAAATTTTAAACATATCTTGAGCATGCTTCAATAGAATTGATGGGGAAAGGTGATTAATCAATGAAGAATTATTTTGCTAATTGCTCATTGATTAATCTTGCAATGTATTAAGTTATATCTTAATTTTGTATGTGTAGGATGCACGCACGCACTTAGTTTTAGGCTATCCTAGTTCTAAGGATTTGATTTTAGTTGTGTGTGGTTTATATGTGCATGTAAGGGTTAGAAAAACATTAATTTGAAATCTACTCAACTTAAGGACACGAAGGACAAAAATTATGGTTATGTCTTAGTGAATTTAGTCAAAACTTAAGCTTCATACATACATCTAGTATTGATGAAGTTCAAAATACTTAAACATAGTGACACTACCTACTTTAGGATAGGATCTCACTAATTTTTAAAATTAATTAAACCAAAATTTAATTAATTCAAATCAAAGCCTTAATTAAGCTCCAAACTTCTAAAAATTATAAAAAATCAAATTCCAATTCAAAAATCACATATAAAACCTCTAACTGACTAGAATTTAGTCCTTAATAAAATAAAAATAAAAGCCCCTTAATTGGACTTTAATTTCAAGCTTAATTTAATTTAAATTAAAAATTAATATTTGATTAAATTAATTAATTAAAGAAATAATTAAAAATTCTAAAAAATCCCATACACTTAGGAATTTCTCCTTAGGTTATTCCTATCCTTAAAAGTGATTTCAAGGAGTTTGGAATTTATTTGGAGGAAAATCATTAAAACCCTTCAAATTAAATAATTTTTAAAATTCCAATAAATATTAAAAAGTTCTACAAATCATAACTAATTCTAAAAAAAATCCAAATTGAGCAATCTTAAAGGCATTGGACTCTATTTGGGGTCTAACATTTATTAAAAATATTAAACTTTCAAAAATCAATAAAACTGAAAAAGTCAACTATTTAGTCAAACTTAAGTTAAAATCAAGTTAAAACTTCAAACCTACATAATTAAATGTAGAAAAATCCAAATCTAGCAAAGTTAGTGTCTAATTACTTATTTTAAGGACTAATACTTTATAAAAATACTAACCATCTAGAAATCAATCTTAATCTAAAAGTCAAATTTTAACCCATTTTATTAATACATTTAAATAATTTAAATAATTCGAGAAACTTCAATAATTAATTTAAAAATTCAGAAAATCTCAATCCAACTTTAAAACCAGTAACTATTCAATCCTAATTAAATTTCATCAACTTTCAATCTTTAATCGGTCAAATTCATTTAATTATATCGGTTACTGCTATGTAACCCAGACCTACGAGGCTTTTAACTTAGCCCCAAGTAAAGTGAAAAAAACTTCACGGCCTTGATGAGCAATGAAGGTGGGAGCAATTTAACACTTTAAAATATATCTTAAAATTAATTTTAAATCATTAATACTCAAACCTTAAATAAATTTTCTCCTGAGCCTTTCAACGAACCAGAATACTGAAACAACTTTAACGAATTAATCCTATATAGGACATAACCAAACCCCAGAGCCTTCCTCACACACATTAGATGGTTTGCTAGGACAACCAACTTTAGTCTTACAATAGGTTGTTGTTTACTTTTCCACTGTGTGTCAGGTTTTTCATGGTTTTCACTACATGCTAGTTGTTAGTGTAGATTGATATGTTTGTTTATTTAATTTTTATACAGTCTATATATTTATGTGATGGGCGTTAGATTACGCCTAGGCTAGGGATAATTTATTTACTAATTCAATCTTATGCAGGTAGCCATGCTCGTATAGGGTAATTAAAATAAAGGGGCATAAAATCAAGCTTTAAAATTAACATGTTTTGTGCAAGTGCTAAGCATGCTAAGACCTCCTTTAAAATTAAAAGTGCATGGCCAAGTATGGCGGGTTTGAGCATTTTGATTTAAATATATTAATTACTCGAGATAATTTAATTATAACTATTTAGGATAACGCTAAAGGTTGTCTGATTTTAGATTTTAATTTTCATTTAAATGTAATGTGATGCAATTTGAGTTATAAATTATCAAGTGACATTTGAGATGGGATTGCATCCAATTTGGATTCCAAAGAGGAAGGGACATCTCTTAAGGGAGAGTTCCTATCCATTCGGAGATCCAAATTATGATGACTTTAAAATATCTAAAGTGAAAAGATAACACTATTCGAGGGAGAGTTGAAAGTTCGATAGGGATGTTAAGCCCTTATGAACTAGTCCCGAGGCTAACCAAGAGGGAGGATAAATTGGTAGATTTAAAATTTGAGAGCAAAATAATGATTACAAAAATCTTTTAAAATTTTTTAAAACTTTTATAGTCATGCGCTGTTGTACAGATGTTTAACAATAACAGAATAATAAGAACAATCACATAATCACCAACAGAAAATAAGTGCGAAAAGTAATTGAAAAGAACACACCAAATTTTATAGTGGTTCGGTCAACTTGATATACGTCTACTCCCAGGAGCCTCCCCTTCGGGTATTGCACTAACACAAAGTGACTCTCCTTTTGCTCCCACAACAAGGCGAAGAAGCCTGTAAAAAAACTCCTTTCCACCAACCCGGTGAGGTAGAGAACCTAAACTCCTTTTGCTTACTCCTGAAGAAGGTAGAGAACCCGAACTCCTTTTGCATCCTCCTAAAGCAGGCAGAGAACCCGGATCTTCTTGCGAATGATCCCACCAAGAATAACCAGCAAGACAAGAGATGATGACTGGAGAAGATGACTCTGATCCTTGCTTGGAGCAACCTTTGTGATTCCCTCACAAACTCCCCCTCACAAGATCCTCTCTCTCTCTCCCAAGCTCTATCTCTCTCTTTCTCTAAGTTTTCTCTGGTAAGCAAAGTGGCAAAAGATTTTTCTTATTGAAAGAAAAAGATCTTTTAAAGGAGAGTTGAAAAATTGCCCTAAATGTCAACTGGTCGTTAAATATCATCCAGGACGATCACTCGATCTTCCTGTATGATCAGTTCAAAAATTACATGTATCAGCCTGGACGATCTGGTTCCTCTGGATGATTAGTAGACAAGAGTTGTTCAGATCGTCCCGTACAATTTGGCGATCGTCCGGGACGATTAGTGTAAATTAGGAATTTTGTCCAAAAGACAGCTCTGGTCGTCTAGGAGAGCTTGTGCTGGATGATCTCAACATGACTTGATCATCTAGGACAATATGTCTATCATCCTATACGATTTGTTCAAAAAGTGCCAAAATCATTCGGTTCACAGCTCTAGACGTATAGGTCATAACATGCTGGACGATTTCAAAATGACTTGATCGTCCAGGATGATATGGGTATCGTCTCGTATGATTAGTTCAAAAACTAGGATTATCATCATGCACACAGCTCTGGACGTACAAGTGATAGGTACTAGACGATCAGGATTTTTAACACTTTGTCCCGTACATTCCTGGGATCGTCCAAGATGATATGATCGAATAAATCAGACCTTAATTACTTTTCTTAATCACCAGACTAATTTAAGCATGATTATAATAGATCATCCAGGATGATACACTTATCATCTGGGATGATCAAATCAAATATCTAAAAATATAAACTTGCCTAACTTAATCTGGCGGCTAAGAATTTCTGATTTGAGCCTATCGTCCGGTACGATCCAAGGATCATCAAGGATGATCTGTTTAATCAGATCGACTTAACTTCTTTGCCCTAATTAGGGTTTCTATTTTCACTGGAATGTCCAGGACGATGTGAGTATCGTCAGGATGATCTGAATAAAAAATGAACAAAAACTCTAACTCACTAAAACTTACCCCTGAGTGTGTGTATGCAAGGTTACTTAGCTGGAGGATCAATTACATTACATTTGACTCAAGAAAGGGAAAATAGTACATTGGACTTGAATTACAAAATAAACTAACTCGATCTTGGGCTGGCTTGAACTTGCAATTGATCCTACAGGCCAGAAAGATTAGACAATCAACCAGAAATATAAATGTTTGCTATCATCAAAATCATAGTCCTTCAAACCCAGATTTGCAACAATCTCCCACTTTTTTATCATGGCAAACATTTATTCAGAAGTTTCAAATTTACCAGATTTAGTGTAAGTAAAGCACAGGCGAGAGATGATAAATTTTACTAATCATTAATAATCAATGACATTCAATGCAACAAAGGATACAACTACAACAAAAATAATAAATGAAACTACTACAACACAAAAATAACTCCCCCTTTTGACATCACAAAAAGGAGGAACAGAAAAGATAAAAATAACAGCAAACTAACAGATCACAAAGAAAGTAAAATAAATAATCTAATAAAGAGGCAAATCCTGAAGGAAAGATAAGGGATCCCAAAAACACATAAGATAAATAGAAAACAAAAAATAGAGTAAATAAAAAATAGAAACGAGAAAATAAAACTAAAAATAATGATTTATATATATATATATTATTTTTTTTTATTAGCTCTAGTAAAATAGAATTTTCCTTGATTTTTAATTCAAAAGCCAATAAGAAGAAAATTGACAACGCTGAAATCCAGAAAAGTTGGAATTTCAACTTTTGTAGCTCCTACCTCAATCACCTTACAGGTTCAAATTCCATTCAAACAAAAATCTAATTCAGAAGAAAATAAATTAGATTTGAAAAGAGATCCTTTCAAGCCTCATTCCAGAAAAATATCTGATAAAATAGTATTCTAAAGGAAAGAATAAAAAATCATGATTTTCAATCTCAAGCTTTTGAAAATATTAAGTGGCGCATGAATTTTTCTAAGATATTTAAAGATCTGAAAGGGAAGAAAGCTTATTTCTTGGTGGGCTCATTTTGTGCCTCTTTTTCAATTTGTTTGGCGCACTGCACATCTTTTGATTTTTGATACACTTTGTGTATTTTTCAATTTGAGACATTTTGCATCTTTTCAGCTTTGGGCTCATTTTGTGCCTCTTTTTCAATTTGTTTGGCACACTGCGCATCTTTTGTAAGCTTGCTTCCTTTCATAATCGTTAAATAAACTCAGTTGTGAAATTACCTTCCAGACATAAGAGAGGACAAAACACACTCTCTACCATAAGGAGGAGTAATTCATAAAATAAAAACCATACATCATATGATAAGTGCGATCACTTGATTAAGAAAATATTATAATGATTCAAAGCTTTGAAAATACTATTCATATGAGGTAGATTACTGTAGAAGATAAAACAGATCTCTATTTCAAAAACCAACTTTTTTAATTTTGAAAAAGATTTTTATCCAAAAGAAATAGTTCACCAATAAAGGAGTTAGAGGAAGAAAAATAATCATCAACGTTTCTTCCCTTTAATAGATCCAGAGGAGTCAATCACTACTTATAAGCTTTCGAACAAAACAAGGCAAAACTCTTAGTTAAAAAACCAGTTTATAGCAGTAGTGAGCAGTGATCTGATTTTAAAAGGAATAAAATAGTAAATCAAGAATAAGTAGGAAATCACATCAAAATAAATACAAAATAAAAACCTGACAATGAAAGGAAATCAGTAGTGAATGAAAATAAAACAAGAAATAGATAATCAAATCAAAAGACTAGTAGAAATAAAAGAAAAACAAAAAAAACTCAGAAATTATCAGTCATCAGAATAATATATTTATGTCAATCACACCCAATATGATCCTCAAAATATTTAATGAGTCAAAGGCCAGTGGTTTAGTAAAGATGTCAGCCTGTTGATTTTCAGTTGCTACATGATGTAGCTCAATTTCCCCTTTTGTAACATGGTCCCTAATGAAGTGATGCCTTATATCAATGTGTTTGGTTGTAAAATATTGGATTGAATTCTTAGAAATGCAAATGGCACTTGTATTATCACACAGAATAAAAATTGTGCAAAAAGGTAATCCTAAATCCAAAACTTATTGCTTCAACCAAAGGACTTAGGCCACATAACTTCCTAAGACAATATACTCAGCTTCAGCAGTGGAAAGTGCAACTGAGTTCTATTTTCTACTAGACCAGGAGACTAAACACTATCCTATGAATTGGAAAGTTCCAAAATGCTCTTCCTATCCACTCTACACCCTATAAAGTTAGAATCAGAATATCCAATAATCTCAAAAAAAAGTGTGTGCCTAGGGTACCAGATTCCTAGGTTTGGGATCCCTAAAAGATATCCAAGATTTCTCTTAATAGCAGTCAGGTGGGACTCTTTAGGATCAGCTTAAAACCTAGCACAAAGATAAATACTAAACATAATATCGAGTCAGCTAGCAGTCAGGTAAAGCAGTGATCCAATTATTCCACTAAACTTCTTCTGATCATCATATTTTTCATTTGAATCCTTATCTAACTGAACAGTGGAACTCATGGAGTATTGATTAGCTTGGCTTTATCCATTTCATATTTCTTCAAGATGTCTTTAGTGTATTTTATATAATTCAGAAAGGTTCCATCATCCATTTGTCAAAAGTTAAACCCCAAAAAATAGGATAATTCTCCCATCATACGCATCTCAAACTCCTTACTCATTGTCTTAGAAAAATCATCACATAAATTTTTATCAGAAGATCCAAAAAGTATATCATCAACATAAATCTAGATAATGAGAAGGTCATCTCCTACTTTCCTAAGTAAAAGGGTGGTGTCTACGCTCCCCTTAACAAACTCTCTTTCTAATATGAATGTGCTAAGCCTCTCATACCAAGCTCTGGGCGCCTGTTTCAATCCATATAAGGCCTTTTTAATTTTGTAAACATGATTAGGATATTGGGAACTCTCAAAACCTGAGCGTTGCTCTATAAAGACATCCTCTTATATTACCCAATTTAAAAAGACACTCTTGACATCTATTTAAAATAGCTTAAATCCCTTATAACAGGCAAAGGCTAGTAGCACTCTAATGGCTTCCAATCTTGCTACAGAGGTAAAGGTCTCCTCAAAATCAATCCCTTTAATTTGATTGTACCCCTTAGCCACCAATCTTACCTTATTCCTAACCACCACACCAGAATCATTCATCTTATTCTTAAAGAGCCACTTGGTTCCCACTACACTTTGTTTCCCTAGGTCTTTCTACTAACTCCCAAACATTGTTTCTTACAAATTGATTCAATTCCTTTTACATAGTTAAGATCCAAAACTCATCAGAAAGGGCTTGATTGATGTTGGTGGGTTCAGTCATTGAGATAAAGGTAGAATGGTTTACTTCCTTCCTAAGTCCATGCCTAGTTCTAACACCTTTAGAAGGGTCTCCTAAGATCAGTTCTTTAGGATGACTCGAAGAATATCTTCAATCTCTAGGCAAAGTGTTTTCAGGTTCTACCCTTTCCTCCAGATTTACATTTTCAACTCCTTAGGTAATCTCTCCTACATCTTCTTCTTCCTCAATTCTAGTCCCCTTACGATCAGATTCATCAAATACCACATGAGTTGTCTCCTCCACCACCAAAGTCCTCTTATTAAACACCCTAAAAGATTTCCCCACACTAGAATAGCCTAAGAACAATCCTTCATCAGATTTGGGGTCAAATTTTCCTAAGGATGATTTCCCATTATTCAGAATGAAAACCTTATAGCTAAAGACATGGAGGTGGGAAAGATTATGAGTTCTACCCTTAATGATCTTATAAGGTGTCTTATTAAGATTTGATCTAACATTCACCCTATTTAGTACATAATAGGCATTGTTCACCACTTCAGCCCAAAAGTATTTTGGAAGTGAATACTTAGCAAGCATAGCTCTAGTGGCTTCCACTAAGGTCATGTTCTTCCTTTTAGCTACCCCGTTCTGCTGAGGGGTCCTAGGAGCTAACAAATTATGGCTAATCCCTTGCTCCTCACAGAATGTTCCAAACTTTAAATTTTTAAACTGTCCACCATGATCACTATGAATAGTCAAGATCTCATAACCTAACTTCCTCTGAATCTAAGTGGAGAAAGACTTACATTCATCAAATGACTCAGATTTATGTGACAGAAATTTTATCCAACTGAACCTCGAGTAATCATCAACAATCACAAATCCATAGACTTTTTCCCTTAAGCTGGCAGTGCTAATGGGTCCAAAGAGATCCATGTGAAGGACTTCTAAAGGTCTAGAGGTGCTGATGTCCTTAATTGAGTGAAAGGAGGACTGGACTTGCTTCCCTAACTGACATGCATTACACAGGTGGTCCTTAGTGAACTTTAGCTTGGGGACACCTCTAACTAAGTTCTTTTGGGTGACTCACCAGCAACAATTTTTAAGTAAATTGAAACATCAGCTTTAAAGTAACTTACATCCTGTATGTAAACATTGTTGATCCTTTGTCCCTGCAAAACAATTTTGTCATTTAAGCTTATAATGCGGTAAGTGTGCAGAATTTTATGTTGTATCCTTTGTCATAAAGTTGACTTATGTTTAGCAAGTTGTGTTTTAATCCATCTACAAGTGAAACATTATCAATAATGAAATTTTTTGAATCACTAATTATACCAGCTCCTACCACCCTCCTGGTGGTGTTGTCTCCAAGTGTAACCTTGCCTCCAGCTCTGGTTTTTAGCAAAATAAACTAATTTGGATCTCCCGTCATATGTCTTGAACATCCGCTGTCCATATACCACATGCTCTCACGAGGCCTTTTGTGAGAGCACCCCTACAAAATCATCAAACGTCAGATTTAGGAACCCAAATAGGTTTGGGTTCCTTCTTATGAAAAGAAGAATGTAATGCATGTATCCTGTACTGTGAAGCATACAATTTGGGTCTCCACACCCAATGTGTATTATGGTGAACCGTGCAGGTGTGTGAGATATGTCCTAGCATACCACAAGAAGAATATCTAACGCCAGGAAAAGGATTAACTAATCTATGTGGGTGATAGTGCTCTTCCTAGGTATGTATGAAACATGCTTTGATGATTTTGAAATAGATTCTTCAAAAGGTAGAGGTATATAAAATTGTATAAAAGTAGGAGGTGCTTCATTTTTCTCAAGAGCAAAAAATTTTAGTTTTAGAAATTCAGTTTTCTTTGTGAGACTTGCAATTTCAAACTTCAATGCTCCATTACTACTGTCCAGTTCACATGCCATGTAGTCTAATTCTTTAAAAGCTCTTTCTAAATCAACATGCGATGTTTTTAATGAATCATACTCAGTAATCAATTCAGAATGCTTTTTGTTCAATTCATCAAATCCATCAAGTAAAGACATGTGATTGCTATCAAGTGTAGAATGATCTTTAATCAAAATTTTATGCTCTTATTGTAAATTCAGAAATTCTAATTTCAAGCTAGCATGAGTTTTCTTAAGTTTCCTATATGATGAATGATTTTTTTCAGAATCATTAAATAACTGGTCATAGGTAAGCTTACATACCTCTTCTTGATTAG
This sequence comes from Dendrobium chrysotoxum, assembly GCA_019925795.1. Classification (NCBI taxonomy): domain Eukaryota; kingdom Viridiplantae; phylum Streptophyta; class Magnoliopsida; order Asparagales; family Orchidaceae; genus Dendrobium; species Dendrobium chrysotoxum. Next base: position 22,591,716 of record CM034297.1, read on the forward strand.
ACTGACCAGGATGATCATCAGCCATTAGACACAAATTTGTAGTCTCCTCCTCAGCTTCAGTCTCAGAGGAATCGAATGAAGAATCTACCCAGAATGCCTTTTGAATCTGCTTCTTGTCCTTCCTAAACTTGGGTTTCTCCTCACCCTTCTCCTTCTTTGGGTGAGCCTTAAGTGTAGGACAATCAACTTTTATATGTCCAGGCTTCCTGCATTTAAAATAAACAGTATCAGATGAACCATTAACATTTTTACTGGACTTACCCTCGTTCCACTTCTGAAAGTTCTTATGTTTCTTCCTTAGAATGCTTTTGAATTGCCTAGTGATTAAGGCAACATCATTGCTATCAGACCTGAAAGAGTCGGTGTCATTATCGTTGGCCTTCAGCGCCACAGTTTTATCCTTCTTCTTCTTACCTGCATCAAGCTATCTTTGGTTCACCCCTTGCTCGTAAGCAATGAGTGATCCAAGTAATCTATCAATAGAATAAGTATTCAAATCTTTAGATTCAGTGATCGCAGTTATCTTAGTATCATACGAAGAAGGCAAACATCTAAGAATTTTGTTCACTCTTTCATAGTTAGTGAGTTCTCTTTCTAAAGCATGCAGAGAAGTGACAATTTGAGTGAACCTAGTATACATTTCAAAAATTGATTCACTAGGTTACATGTGAAAGAGTTCATAGTCATGAAGTAAGATGTTCAATCTAGATTGCTTAACCTCAGATGTACCTTCATTAGTGATGCACAATCTATCCCAAATTTCTTTACCAATTATACAAGTAGAGACACACATGTAATCCTCAGATTTTAAGGCATAGAAAAAATAGTTCAAATATTTGGCATTCAGTTGGGCTAAGTCCCGATCATCAAGAGTCCATTCAGAGAAAGGCAGTTCAGTTTTAACATTATTAACCATTCTAAAAGGTGCTTCATAGCCATCCTTAACAAGCATCCACATGCGATAATCAATTGAATGTAAAAAGGTGGATATGTGAGTTTTCAAAAAATTAAAAGGTATGTTATCAAAAAATGGTGGTTGTGTAATTGAATAACCTTCAGCAGTATTGTGATTACCAAAGTTAGCCATGGATCAAATTTAAAAGATTTTAAACTTAATTTTTGAATCCCGCTCTGATACCACTTGAAAGTTTGATAGGGATGTTAAGCCTTTATGAACTAGTCCTGAGGCTAACCAAGAGGTGGGGGGGGGGGTGAATTGGTAGTTTTAAAAATTTGAGAGCAAAATAACGATTATGAAAATCTTTTTGAATGTTTTAAAACTTTTACAGTCATGCGATATTGTGCTGATGTTTAACGATAACAGAATAATAAGAACAATCACACAATCACCAACAAAAATAAGTGCGAAAAGTAATTAAAAAGAACACACCAGATTATATAGTGGTTCGATCAACTTGACCTATGTCCACTCCCTGGAGCCCCCCCCTCTCGGCATTGCACTAATACAAAGTGACTCTCCTTTTGCTCCCACAGCAAGGCAGAGAAGCCTGTACAAAAACTCCTTTCCACCAACCCGGTGAGGCAGAGAACCTAAACTGCTTTTGCTTCCTCCTAAAGCAGGCAGAGAACCCGAACTCTTTTTTGCTTCCTCCTGAAGCAGGCAGAGAACCCAAATCTTCTTGCGAACGATCCCACCAAGAACAACCAGTAAGACAAGAGATGACGACTGAAGAAGACGACTTTGATCCTTGTTTGAAGAAACCTTTGTGAATCCCTCACAAACTCCCCCTCACAAGATCCTCTCTCTCTCTGTCCCAAGCTCTCTCTCTCTTTCTCTAGGTTTTCTCTAGTAAGGAAAGTGGCAAAAGATTTTTCTTGTTGAAAGAAAATGATGTTTTAAAGGAGGGCTCAAAAATTATCCTAAATCTCAATTAGTCATTAAATATCGTCCAGGATGATTGCTCGATCGTCCTGTACGATCATTTCAAAATTACATGTATTAGCCTGTATGATCTGGTTCCTCTGGACGATTAGTAGACAATAGTTGTTCAGATCATCCCGTACGATTTGGTGATCATCCGGGATGATTAGTGTAAATCAGGAATTTTGTCCAGAAGATAGCTCTAGTCATCCAGGGGAACTTGTGCTGGATGATCTCAAAATGGCTTGAGCATCGAGGATGATATGTCTATCATCCTATACAATTAGTTCAAAAAGTGCCAAAATCGTCCTATTCACAACTCTAGACATACAGGTCATAACATGCTGGATGATTTCAAAATGACTAGATCATCCGGATGATATGGGTACCGTCCCGTATGATTAGCTCAAAAAATAGGATTATCATCCTGCAAACAGCTCTGGACGTACAGGTGATAGGCACTGGACGGTCAGGATTTTTAACACATCGTCCCGTACGATCCTAGGATCGTCCAGGATGATATGATCGAATCAATCATACCTTAATTACTTTCCTTAATCACTAGACTAATTTAGGCATGATTGTAATGGATTATCTAGGATGATACACTTATCATTCAGGACGATCAGACCAAATCTCTAAAAATAAAAAGTTGCCTAACGTAATTTGGTGGCTGAGAATTTCTTATTTGAGCCTATAGTCTGGTATGATCCAAGGATCATCCAAGATGATCTACTTAATCAGATCGACTTAACTTGGTTGCCCTAATTAGGGTTTCTATTCATTGGATCGTCTAAGATGATGTGAATATTGTCCAGGACGATCGGAACAAAAAATGAACAGAAACTCTAACACAATAAAACTCTCCCCCTGAGTGTGTGTGTGCAAGGTTACTTAACTGGAGGATCAATTACATTATATTTGACTCAAGAAAGGGAAAATAGTACTTTAGATCTGAATTACAAAATAGGCTGACTCGATCTTGGGCTGGCTTGAACCTATAATTGATCCTGCAGACCTGAAAGATTAGACAATCAACCAAAAACAGAAATGTTTGCTATCATCAAAATCATAGTCCTTAAAACCTAGATTTGCACAAGAGTATCTTGTCATTTGGATATCCAGACCCAACGATCCAAGGAGCCCGCAGAAGGATGAAGTAGTGAAGAACGAGAAGACCCATTCTTAAAATTACTTATGTCTTAGGACTAAAAATTAAGGCTTGTTATTAGTGTTGCTCGACCACTTTAATTTCTATAATTTTGGATTGTAATATTAAAAGGCACTTGCCTATAAACTTTTTATTTATTTAATTGATTTAATTATTAAGTTGATTATTTGATGTTGATTGCGATGTAGAATTACATGCTTTTAGTAGTTTTTTGGCGATCTTGCATGTCAATTTTAATGTAGCCTGAAACCTGATCGGAGGCTCGTGAGGGATCATTAAAACTTTTTCTACTTCAATGAAATTTAAAAAAAAATTTAAGCTTACATAGAAAATCTAAAGCTTTTAAGAAGTAAGCCCAGGACCGCCGGGAGTTCGCATAGCATTTTCTTGCACCTTATTTCCTTTGTTAGGCACCTCTCCACAAGTGGGGTTTTGTAGACTACTTAGCATATGAGGGTGCAGATCTGTCAAGAGAAATCTATGTAATCTCTAGGATAAAATCTATTTTTACACCTTTTTAAAATTGCTTCATTCAAATTTCAAGTCAAGTCAACTAGCATGCATTGCATTAGAACTAATTTAAAAATGTCTAAAATTTTAAATACATTTTATTTCAAGTTTCATTTTACCCAACATATGTTAAAGGGCTAATTTAGGATTGCTCTAGATGCTGGCCCTATTCTCAAAAAAACTTATCTTAAGCAACATCCTTACCACTCTTAAATAAAAGACCAGACTCATGATTTTGAAGTGTTTAGGCGGTTAGCTGGCTCCCTAATTTAGGTCAGGGTAAGTCTAGATCCTACATTGCATTAGCTAGGTTTGGGTCACTAATTTTTAGTACCCAATTTAGACTTAGGTTCTGAGGTAGGGTCAAGCTATAAGAACTCAATCTTTGGGAATTGAATCCCAACATTTTAATAAAATAGATAAATTTAGATTAAATCTCTTTTAATTCAAATTCAAGCCCAATACTTAGGATAGGCTGGGGTGCTTCTGAAATGTTTTAGAATCCCAAAGCACCTCCTACCTTTCTTCCTTTGATCTCCAAAAAATAAGTCTTCCATTTTAATCCAAATCTTATTGAATTTCCAACCTTGCTTCTTATTGACATCAATCCTTGAAAATCAAAAATGAAAATTTTACCACTATTTTAATCGAGAGTATTCGTCGAAAATTCTAGTTTCACAATGTTGTAATTAACTACGAGGGCTTGCGCTCATAGGAGATTTAGAAAAATTTTCATAAATCAAGTTTTTCTTCAAAAACTTAATTAATTCTCTTTGGAAAAATTCAAGTAAAAATCAATGATCAATATCATCATTTTCAAAGGATCAATTGTAATTGATATCTTCTTTCCTTAGAAAGAAATATCAGTTATTATCATAACCTTATTTACAAAATTAATTATTTATGAAATTAATGATATTTTATCAAAATTATCATAGTTAAATGCTTGATTGAATGATCATTTTTAGCCTCTAGGGTCATATATAGTTCTTTCCCAAATTTGACTATGATAATCAGTGTGAGTTTTCAATCCTATAAATTAAACCCATTAGTGAATGATATTTTTGCCTCTCGAGGTGATATATTGAATATAATGACATTTTCGATCTCAAGATTGAATTTCTAGAAATTAAATTCTCCAAAAAAAATTAAACATTTCAAAACTCAAACAACCTTTCTCAATCGAATAAAAAAAATGGAGACTCCACTTGGAACAAATCTTTCTCTCCATTTTTAGTGGAGGCACAAATTTTGTTAAATAGGTAGTTTTGACTACCTTTCTTTTGTTGGTCCCTCGGCCCATTTCTTCCTTGGGTGAGTGAGGCCAACATTATGTCAAAAGAGAGCTAAGTGAGGAAAACTCCATCCAAGTTGGGCTTAGATATCTTGCCTCTAATTTGATTGGTAGAGCGAAAGAGTCAAGCTAATTCTATTAAGATCTTCTTATAAAATTGAAAACTTTCATGCTTTTTTTTTGAAGGATTGAAACTTGCGTTAATCAAGGAAAAAAAACAACTACAATCGAAAAAGAAAAAAACTAAAAAACCTAGCAAAGTTATCTTCCTAATAAAAGGAAGATAGCCATTATTGAAAAGCAAATAGAAACTACAAAAAATATTTGCAAAAATGAAAACATCATAATAGACACAAGATCTACTACTCCTCATTTCAAACCAGATGGGGTGGAAGGGATACGAAAAATAATTTGACAACCCAAAGGGTTAGTTACTATCCTAGAGTTCCCAAACAGGCAAAATCTGAGAACTAGTAAGACTCTTATCCTCCATTACTCTAATTTCACTATACAAATACAAACAAATACAAAAACCTAACAAAAGTTACCACTTCAATCCTAGGCCCAGCATCTTCAAGGCTTGCCAAACAATTATTCTTACTGAAGCAGAAATTGCATAGCTGATGAAGATCAACTTTCTTCTATGAATAGCAATCGTTATCATATTCAAAAAAATTTGAACAAAAACCAACCAAGACTATAAGTCCTTTCACCGTAAAGAAAGATATTAAATACCAAGAAGCCTCAAAGAGGTCTTCACAATTATTCCCATCAACACAAGATGTCATTTCAGTTAATATCAAGAGAAAGATCCATGCCATTGCTTAGTATACCCAAACCAACTTTCCTTCTTCTAGGTAATCTTCCACATGGGCCTAAAGATTGCAATTCTTTAAATAATTTCATTTTACAACTTGATGAATTAAAACCATTCTTCAAGCTATCCACATTTTGTAAACCCGTAGCAACATTAGACTTTGCATTTGGAATATGAATACCAATTCTTCCATCTTGATATCCTCATCAACAGACGATGAATCCTGATTAGCAGCTTCTGATCCACCATCTAAATCTTCTTCAATTTGAACAGCAGGTCCATTAGTGCAACTCTTTAACTTGCCTTCCTCAATGTAAACAACAACTCCTTTTTCATTCTCAAAACCAGTTTCAAAATGAGCTACCCAACCATTTGAGTTTTTTCCAGTAGCAACTTCCACCAAATCATTTATATCAAACTGATTAGATAATAAGTTGAACTTATTATTTTTTAACAAATCTGATACAAATTTTTTGGAAAGGCACCACCCATACTCACCACACCTTTAGCATTATTGTCAAGCAAAATAGTGACCTTATCAATCACCTTCCCAACATCATCGACACAAGTTTTCGTAGCAATATTTAGAATATATTTTAAAGGAATTTCAGCAACGACCACCCAAACCTCTTGGTCTTTAGGAACAAACTTTGTAACAAAATTCTTCACCAAATTAACTTGAAAATTACTTTTGATAGAAGAAAATTTTCTTCTCCTATTATTCCTAAATTTCACATGCATCCATAGACCATAGGATAACTCACTATCAGCTTTAAAGAGGCCATTATGAACTGGTTCATCCAGGATTTCCCTGACTAAACCCAATCCACTCAAATGAGCCTTTCCAGAATTCAACTCTCTAGGGACATTAGGACAAGAAGAATTTTTATGTCCTATTATTCCATATATATAACATAAAGTAGAGATATTTTCATATTCAATTTTTTGGAAAAACTTTCCACTCAATCCTTCTATCCAAATTCCAAAAGGTAGCTTTGTATTCAAATTGATTCAGACACAAGATCGAGTAAATTCCCTTCTACCCCATTTAAACATGTTTCCATCTAATAACTAAGGGGTTCCAATCCTTAAAAAATTTTTAGTAACATTAACTTCATTCCAACATTAATGTGGTAAATGAGGCAAACAAATCCAAATAGGTGAAGAAATTCCATCCATAGAGAGAGGAGAAAAGCCAGGTGTCCATTTATCTATACCAATTATGAAACCACCCACATACCACGGCCCTCCGTTTAAATTTTCATCTATAGCTTTAGGTGTTTGAAATGAACATAAAATCCATTCTAATTCAAGAGAAGTCAGATGAAAACTACCAACCTTTCCCCATTGATGCCTCAATTCAAGACTACACTTAGAGAAAGGTAAATTCTTAACAAGAATTTTAACAACCAGAGAATTTCTGAAAACTTGAATGTTTGCACACTATTTCTCCACATCAAGTTTAACCACATTCACATCCTCAATATTATCAAAACTTCCTTCCATAAAATTAATTTTAATGTGTGGATTTTTGACCGACAAATTTCCATTATTCAAAATAGCTTTATCAGAGATAGGAAGGTTAATACCATCATTTGAAGGTTTCTTGGAATTCTCCTCTAGCAAAGTAGAAGATGAACCCTTTTCACCCCCAAAAAAAATAGAGGGATTACTACCAGCTTTGATTCCCTTATCCATCCAATTTATTACTAATAAAATATGAACTTTCAAATTAAACGCTGTAGAAGAAGAAGCCTCAAAATCATTTGATTTAGGAGGAAAATCCGCAATGCTCTTCTTAAACAAATCAGATGGAAGACATCCCAACGAAGAAGAATCGAACCTACGATCAAAATAAACCAAGGAAACAACATCTTTAGCTTTCCTCCAATAGGCACAAGTTTGCGATTAGAAGCAAATCAACCTTCCTTAATAACCAGAGGTGTGTTCTTAAAATAAGAAGAACGAGGCAAATCATGATTGAAAGAAAATCTACGTTTCGCATCCAAAAAAAATCATTCAGACGCATGAAAGATGTTGGGATTGAGGTATTTTTGTCATCAGAAGAAGACCGGTGGCCCTCTACCACCATACACAGCCAAAACAGAAGTTTTATACTGAAGGAAATTTGAAAAAAATTCTCACAAGAAACCTGGATGTGCTCTCACCTAGCTAGCCTAGACTTCATCTCCTTCTCAAATACATTATCAAAAACTCGCATGCTTAAATATCATAAGCATGATTCTAGAGAGAGAACATCCATAATTCTAGAGGGAGAATATCCACAATTCTAGAGAGAGAAATTTCTTCTTCCAAAATTTTTTTTTGAATTTGGGTTTTCGCAGTTTTTCATGGATGGAAACGATGACGACGGTTTAACGTCGATAGTCTCCAGCCTTCAGCATTTCTTCAGGTCTTCCTTCTAGTAGTATTGTATCTAATTCATCTTTGAATTTGAATGGTGTTAAAGGAAGCAGATCGCAGACAGATCTGGGATTTCGCAATAATGGAAGTGCTAATAACAGTTTGGTTATTAGAGAAGGTGCGCGTCCATCGAATTGCCAGGATGTGGTTGTTGAAGGAAAAGGAAAAAATGTTGTGACTGTTCATGATCCAATAAATGATGAAGAGCGTATGAATAAACAAGATCCTAATCTAGTTTGGTTTTAAAAGTGAATAAGTTTATGGGCAATCAAGAAGATGATGATTTAAATCAACTTAACCGTAATCTTGCGGCTGATTTTGAGAATAATGAGAATACTACTACTGATGACAGTGATAATAATGGAAGTGCTGGAGTGAAGGATGATTTCATTGTGGCGTGGAAGAAACCACGACACATTAAGGTATCCTACAGGAGTGAACAAACTGAGATGTCAGATGATGGGGTTGCAGTCAAGTTAAATGCTGATTGGGAATACTCAAATTCACAAATATTGAAGAATTCTCTGGTGATTAAAGTTCTTGGGAACAATTCTCCATTTCCTATTTGTAGCATGGAGCTGAGAAGGGATTGGAATAAATTTGGGAATTTCCATATGACTACTCTTGGAATGAATTGGATTCTTTGTACATTTAATTCTTCTAAGGCATTGGAGGAGGTGCTAAGTGGTGGTCCTTAATATGTTGGAGGCCACATTATTATTATCATTATTATTTGAAGAGATGCAAATAACATTAATAAAGGGAAAAATAATTACAAACTAGAAAGCAAAAGTAAAAACAAGCCCTTTGAATCTATCATAATGGATATGCGATCTACTAATTCCCATTTTAAACCCATTGGGGTGATGGGGCACCAAATATTTAAACAACCTGAAAGGTTGGTTAGTGTCCTAGAGTTCACAAAAGATAGAAAATCCCAACTAGTAAGAATCCCATATGACATTACTTTAAATCCAAAAAGGAAAAAAAAAACCTACAAGAGAAGCAAGAAAACAAAAAACAACTACCAAAAAAATACAAATAGCATCAACAACACCCAGATAAACTCCTAATGAGCCTCCATCAATAACCATCGAAACAACAGAAATGCCATCTAGCATTAGATTAGAGAAACAATCCTAAATCTCCATGTCTCTAACAGCTCAAAATAGGAACTTGCAGTAATAATTTTGAATCCTATCTTCAAATTCATGCCTGCGATCTACCAAATTTGATATAGTAGATTCAGGTTCAATTAAACAACTAACCATTGTTCTGAAATAACCCAAAGCTTCCCTCTTAAAAGCTCTTCCCCCTCACCAATCCCTAGTATCAGTCATCCAGCAAAAATAGTAAATGGTTTCGCCCCAACAGGCTTCAAATTAGATTTCCTCTTCCAAGGGCAATTCTCAATAGGTCCTAAGAATTTAAGTTGTTTAGTGCTCTTTTGTTTAACACTATACAAAATTATATCCTTATTGTTATCAACAATACATGATGAAGTTGAACTTAACTTAGAAACTTCACACTTGGGAGAAGACACCAAAAATTTCTCCTGAGCTCCCATTCCACTGCTTTCAATTCCTTGCTTATAAATTTCCTTGTCTATAATATCAGAACTAGCCAAATTACCTTCAGTATCTTTTGATACCAACCTGAAGCCATCTTCCAAAATAGTTTGGATACTGCCTTCTAATACTTCCGGTTCAAATATATCTCTATCATTTTCTATAGAAAACTTGAAATCACAACCACAAGTAGCTCCTGTAATCAGTTCTTGGAATAAAGCTGAATCCTGAGCATTCCCTTCAACTACAGTGGCCAAATCACTCAACGTTTCTTGAGATAAAACATTAAAACTATTTGTAGAAGCCAGCTTCACACCCATATTATGCTCTTGGGTCTCTTAGAATACCTTTGATTCAAAGAATCAACATTCTTAACACCTTTCCCAACATTTCTACTATGTTTTTTAAACTTCACATGCATCCAAGGACCATATATGTTTTCAGAATTTGTAACATCAAATTTTTCCTCCAAAACCTTTACAGCCTTATATGAAGCCTCCACCTTCCCTTGGCAATCCTTACTCTTCACTTCTTTATTGACAATCCCTTGACCTATAAAATCAGGACACATTCCAACAACATGCCCTATCTTACCACATTTGAAACAAAATGAAGAGATCTTTTCATATTCTACCTTATGGAAGAATTTACCATATACACCTTCTATCCAAACTCTATGAGATAAAGTAGAGTCCAGATCAATACGAACACATGCTCTAACGAATTCCCATCTTCACCATTTAAACATGTTTCCATCTAAAAACATAGGAGCCCCTATCTTAGACACATTCTTAGTAATATTAATCTCATCCCAACATGGAGGCCACATTGTTGGAATGGATAAATGGTGTCCTTATTTCTCTCCTAATTCCTTTAAAGGTATTACTGCACCTGTTTGGATTCGGTTGCCTTGCCTGCTTTTATTTTTTTGGGATGAGGAGAATATTGCAAGAATAGCTTCCTGTGTTGGAGTACCAATGTTTTTGGATGGAAATTCTTTCAAATTGGGAAGAAGAGAATTTGCTCGTGTGTGTGTCAGAATAAATCTAAAGAATAAACTTCCTAATGGCATTTGGGTAGATGGACTTTATGGTAGATTCTTTCAGAAGGTTGAGTATGAGAAGATTGATTTGCCTTACTACCAATGCGGTAGAGTAGGTCATGTTAGATTGGTTTGTCCTGATTATGCTAACCTTACTCAGAGGAATCAACCTATAGAGCATTCTGGTAGAGTGGTAGTTGATGTTCAAGTTGCACCCGTAGTAAGTAACTCTTCTTTTCATAATGAATGATATGGGCCATGGATTCATGTAAAGTTTAAAAATAGTAGATTCAAAAATAGAAAGAACACTGGTGGAGGAAGAATTGGAAAAAACTTGAAGGTTCACAAGGTGACTGATGTCCGAGGAGGTGGTGAGGAGGAACAAAAACATTTCAGAATGGATAATGTGGATGTAGGGGAAAATTTTGATGAACAAAAATTGCTATTGGAGGCTATAGAATATGAAAAAGTAAGTTCAGATGTTGCTAAGGAAAAGGAAACTATTGGGGCAAACCAATTTAATGCCTTAGCTTATGAGGTTGAAGATGGAGAAGTTGATATCCCTATGCATTGGGGGATTTTGAAGGATCATGATGATGTTGTTTCTCATCAAGTTCTAGAAACAAATGCTTTGGGTGGTCCAAGGAAAAGTGATACTGATTTGGTTAATGTCAGTATGAACAAGAACAAATTGGCTAAGGAGCTGAGGTCATTGGGTCCTGTGGAACCTGAGCATAGAAAAAAAAAGGGGAGATGGGAAAGGGATCAAGATAGGCAAGGACTTTTTCCTTTAGGTGTTTAATGTCTTCCTTTATTTTTTGGAATTATGGGGGGGCTAGAAAGAGGGAAGCCTCTCTTTATCTTAGGGAGATTGTGAGGGACCATAATATGTTTTTTATTGGTTTGATTGAGACTAAGTTAACCAATATTGATAGGAGGGATATTGATGGCATTATTGGGAGTGATTGGGATTTTTTCACCATCCGGATGAAGGTGTTTATGATGGGATTTTGGTAGTTTGGAATAAGAGTGTGGTGTCTTTTGAAGTAATTGAGCATTCCTCACAAATGGTGTTTGGGGTTGTTTCTACTCTTTCTTTGGGGTCTTTGAGGGTTGCTACGGTGTATGGGAATAAGTGTTGTCTTATTAGGAGTCTTTGGGATTTGCTTGAGAAGTGTTTCGTGGGTAGTGTCCTATCCATTGTGGGAGGGGGGGATTTTAATTGCAATTTATGCAAGGAGGAAAAAAAAGGTGGCAAGAGGCTTCTTTTTTCTAAGGGACCTAGAGAGATGAGAGGTTTTATAACTAAAAAAAATTTTCATGATGTAGGATTGTTGGACCAAGATTTACTTGGTGTAACAATAAGAAGGTGCCACAAGAATATGGGAGAGGCTTGACAGATACTTGTTGAACTATGCAGCATTACAATTGGTTCCCTTAGCAAAAATTAGACATCATGAAAGGGTGGCCTCTGATCATAGTCCTATAGTGTTCAAATTGGAAGGAAAGCATTACTATAAGGCAAAGACCATTAGATTTGAAGATACTTGGAGGTCTTACCGAGCAGCTTGCGGTATAGTGCTGAATTCTTGGAAGAAAGCTAATTTTGGTAATGATGTGGATGTGTTACATAGAAAGCTTCGAAGAACTTTAAAGTTATTTTTTTTCTAGAATAAGAATAAACGTAAAGATTTATGCTTACTGAAGGAAGAATTGAAGAAGGAAATCTTGGAGCTTCAAATGGAGGAATCCACGGATGAAGGTATTTCTATGGAAAATTTAATTTTACTTCGAAGCAAGGTGCATGAACTTAATGTTACGTTAAGAAGGCTTTCCACTTGGTGGAATCAAAGGGCAAAGGCAAGATGGCATGAGGAAGCGGATACTAATTCTAAGTTCTTTCATAATTTTGCATCGGTTAGAAGAAATGGGAACTTTGTAAGGAAAATCAAAGATGATGACAACAAAGTGCTAGAGGATTTTGAACAGATTGAAGAGGTTTTCCTGAAATTCTTCATGAAGAAGTGGAGATCCAGAGATTGCAAGCTTACTGATTGGCCGTTGATTTCTGAAAATTAGAAGTTGACATCGTCTGACATGGATATGTTTTGTGCTGAATTCACGAAGGAAGAGTTTGAGGATTCTATTTTTTAGCAAGGTAATAACAAAGCACCTGCAGCAGATGGGGTGACTTCCTCATTCTTTAAGTTCAATTGGAGCATTGTGAAGGAAGCTACTTGGAAAGATGTTAATGTTTTCTTTAAGACTGGATCTATACATGAGGAGTGGAAAGACATTTTGATTGTCTTGATTCCGAAGGTGAAGAATCCGATCTTACTGTCTAATTATAGGCCAATAAGTCTTTGTCAAACCAATTATAAGATAGTTGCAACTATGATGGTCAATAGATTGAATAGATGCTTGTCTAAGTTGATCTCTGAAGAACAAATGGCGTTCATTCCAGGTAGATCCATGTCAAAACACTGTTTATTAGCCCAGGAGATCTTTAACAAGTTTAGGGTCACTAAAAAAAAGGCATGATGGTGGTTAAGCTGGATATGAAATAGGCTTATGATAATATGGGATGGCCAAAATTACAACAAATTCTTAATTGGTATGGTTTCCCCTCTAAGTTCTCTGTGCTCATCATGGAATGTGTGATGAAGGCTAGGTTCTCTATTATCTGGAATGGAAAAAACTCAAGATGGATTGTTGCAAAAAGTGGTTTTCGGCAAGGGTGTCCTTTATCACTTTACTTGTTTATAATGTGTTCTTAACTTCTATCCAATGTAATCGAGTAAAGGGGGAAGGAGTTTTGTGTCCAAGTGTCTCCAAGAAGCCAGAGAATCACTCAACTTCTCTATGCTGATGATGTGCTTATTTTTGCTTAAGCTACATCTAGTTTGGCTATATTATTGAAGTCAATTGTTGCAGATTTCTGTGGATGGACGGGGCAATGAGTCAATATCAACAAATATCAAATCATTTTTGGTAAGGCTGTGAAACGATCCCTTAAGAACAAAGTTGCTAGAAGACTTGGTTTTAAAGTTGTAAAGGAAATGCATTATTTGGGAATCAAAATCATTATGGGAAGGTTGGGTATGGCAGATTTCTAAGATATGTTGAATCATGTTTTGGAAAGGTTGAATGTGTGGGGGAATAAGTCTTTATCTATGGGAGGAAGAATAACTCTTGTTAAGTCTTCTTTATTACCAATGCCAAATTTCTTGGTAACTCATTCTTTGGTTCCAAGAAGATTGTTGCATGAGTTGGATAAACTTTGAAAGGATTTCATTTGGCACAAACCAAATGGGAAAAAAGGTATGCATTATGTTGCTTGGGATGATGTTTGTAAACCAATAAGTGCTGGAGGTTTGGGGGTTCACTTGGTTGTGCTTCGAGCTGGCCCTCTTAGAGCAAGGTTGGCATGGAATTTAATCCAGAATCCAGATTCCTTACTCCATAGGAATTTATCTATAAAGTATGGTGATAACATTCTCAAGGGTGAATGGAAGAGGAGTGCTTCTAGTGCATGGAAGATTTTGGTTGATGGTGGTAAGCATCTTAAACCCATTGTTAAATGGAAAGTGGGTAAAGGTAATAAAATCAGTGTCCTGAATGACACTTGGCTTCTTGATAAATGTTTTAATGCTTGGCCAACCTTTGCTGATTGTGGGGCATTGGAGGGAGTGATGCTTTAACATTTTATATCTTGTTATGGTGGCTAGAGTGTGATGGAGTTGCAAAGGTTTTTTCAAAGAGAACTTATTATGTTGATTGTGCAAATCCCTATTGGTTCCACTAGGGAGAAGGATCAAGTGGAAGCTTTGTTCTAGTATTCGGGTAGATCCATATCTGCCTTGTCTTATGCAAGCTTTGTTCTAGTGATGAAAGGGAGAATCAATGAGGATGATGTTGGATATTCTAAATGGCTTAAGAAGCTGAAACTCAATCCCAGGGTGGATCTATTTTGGTGGTAGTTAAGTAAACAAGCTTTTTCCTACAAATCAGTTTCTCAGATATAGAAGGCTTTTCTATGATGATTTATGTTCTAGGGAGTGCCAAGAGGTTGAAAGTTATGCTCACATAGTGGTTCATTGCAAATATATTTTAGATATCATTGTAAAGATTAAAGTGTGGGGCTTTAATATTCCAATATTTCATTCTTTGGATAGCTGTTTGGAGGAACTTAGAAGGCTCTCAATTCGAAATTCCAATGTTGTAATGATATATTGTGCAGTAGTTTCTCTATCCTGGAAGAACCGTAATGAAGTAAAGCATGGCAAGTCAGCTCTTTCTAGTTAGGTGGTTGGAGCTAATGTATTAACTGTAGCTATGATACAGTCTAGTCCAATTCTAGATAACTGGGGTGTTAATCTCCTTAAGGAGTTTCATGACGCTTGGCACCCTCCACCACTAGATTGGATTAAGATTAACGTGGATGCTATAGTTTTGAGGTCTAATCTAGCTGGAATTGGAGGAGTTTTTAGAGATCACAAGGGAAGGCTTCTTCTTGCATTTGGGATAAATAGAGAACATTGGGATGTCACACAACTTGAGATGGAGGCGGTATTAGCAATAAGAGAGTTCATTCAAAGGTGGATGATGGATAGTAAAGGTGTTATTATTGAAAGTGATAATCTTAATGTTATTAACTTCATTAGAGACTCTATGAGTAAGTCAAATTGGCAATTGGAGAATTGGGCGGCAAATGAGTTATTCTTTCTAAATGATTTCAATAAGGTCATTTTCAATCATGTTAATAGAGCTTGTAATAAAGTAGCGGATTTATGTGCTACTTTGGCCTTAGAAAACAGCTTTCTTTTTGATAGTTTTTCTTTTAGCAACATTCCTTCCTCTTTGCTTGACTTGTTAAAGGAGGAATGTTATCCTTTTATTGCTTGTAACTAATTTCTTTCTATCTAATGCAATTTGCACTTCTAAAAAAAAATAAAATAAAATAAATATATCATAAGCAAGTTAAGTTTCATAACTTATAGAAGGTCCTTCAAAATCAAAATCACAGTCTTAATTCTCTAGAAAATTTTGACCTTCTTTAAATCCCAATCATTTTCTATATCTTATCATGACATATAACATTATGATTCTTATAATTCATCATATGTGAGAGAATATAGACTTCTTTTCTAAATTTGATTCAAAAGCTCGATCCTTTTGGCAAAGTCGATCTTCGACATTTCACTCCCAAACCTTTCATTAGGATGAAAGAGTCGAGTCAGCTTCCTAGAATTTTCCCCCCAAAATTTGAATACCTTTACGTTGAATATGAATTTAATATATTGAGTTTCAAAAATAAGGGGAAATACTGCTGAATTTTAAAAATTTCAAATTCCATCTAAAATCATTCATCTTCAATCATCATTATCGTATGTTTTCCTACAACACTTTCTTGTAGATTAATATAGACAATACAAATTCAATCCTTTCCAAAATCAATTTCAAATTTAAATTATTATCAAATTTGAGCTCTAACATTTTACCCTCAAGTCAATCAGCAAGGTAAAAGAGTTGAGCAGAGACTCATTGATTATTTCCCCAGAATTTGTAAACCTTCATGTTGAGTCTACATTTAATATGTTGAGTTTTCAAATTTTCAAATTCTTTCAAAGTCCCGTTAACTCAACTTCGATCATCATTATTATACATTTCCTATAATAATTTCTTGTAGTTTAACATATATAACGCAAATTTAAACCCTCAACTAAAACCGAATTTTGATATTCACTCTAAGCTAGTTAATATAGTTAAATAGTCAAGTCAAGTTCCCCAAATTTTCTCATTAATTTTGCAGACCTTTATATTGAAAACAAAGTCAATGTACTGAGTCTCAAAACTTGAGAAAGTTCTATCGAAATTTTAAACATTCAAAATCCATTCAAATTCCCTTTCAAATCAAAATCAATCATCATTGCTATGGGTTTTCTACAACATTCTATTTTAGTTAAATGCATGCAATGTAACTTCAAATTTAAACTTGGGTTCTAAAATTTTACCCTTGAATCAATTGGTGGGGTAAAAGAGTCGAAGCAAAATTTTTTGGTTGTCCCTTAAAATTTATAAACCATTACGTTGAATGTAAATTCAATGCATTGAGTTTAAAATTTGAGAAAATTCCTTCAACTTTCAAAAATTCAACTTCTCTTCAAAATCCTTTCAAATCAAATCCAGGTTATCATTGTTATATGTTTTCTATAACATTCTCTTGTTGTTGAATATATACAATAAAATTTTAAATTTTCTTCAAATCAAAGTTAACCTTTATATCATATCATCACATACTGGATTATAGTTCTTATTATTTGATATACATAATACAATATAAACTTCTTTTTAAATTCAAATTCAAAATTTTAATTCAAATCTCCCCTTTTCAAATTTTAGATAATCAATCTTTTGAATCAATGGCCAAAAAGCTTCTTTTCTCAATTGACTGAGATCTCCATATTAAAGAGCTGATTTACAAAGGTACAATTAAGTTTCGATGGGCTTCAAGTCCATGAGGTTGTCAGTAAATGGTGGAACCATAATTAACCTCATCACTGAAGGTAATAAGAATAGTCCAGTGGTCATGCTAGCAGTGGGGGTAGGTGATGATGTCCCTCCCACGTATGAGATGAAAATAGCTATCGCCCCCAGACCTGTTGTTCCCTTAGAGGAGGATAAGGAATAACAATTTAGCGTTGATACTGAAGTCAATTTTGTGTTTGAAAAGTGACCTTCTAACACTAAAACACTCTTTGGCAGTAAGAATGCTAGAAAAAAACTACTTAAGAAGGATCAGGAAAAAGATTACTAAGACTAGGATAATGGTCGAGCAGAAGGCCATATATTTCGTTGAACCTAAGGTTGTTGAGGAGATACCCCTTCCTGCCTCTTCTCCACTCCTAAAAGGGAGTTGTTTCCATCCCCTCGTAGCTGCTGCAAGGGTGGAGAGAGTAGCTAAGATAGCCAGCACTCCACTATGTCTGGTGAACTATTCAATTAAGAGGACTCCAAAGGAGAAACAAACTCTAAGAACCAGGATATTAAGGAATATCATCTATACCTATGCTGCCCAAGCAAGCCAGATCAAAGAACAGTTCATGAGACACCTGAAGGGGGTGATATCACATAAGCTTGAGAAAGAAGTGTTAAAAGAAGATAAATTTGAAGCAAGAAACATTACTCCTCAGCTAGTAAGGAGAAATAAGAAGTTTCTTAAGCAACCTACAACTTTAGTATTAGTGGATGGATATCACTAGGTGCCTCACCTCTCGTCAGTGAAGATGGAGGAGATAGTTTTAATTGGATCTCGTAAGGGTCGCCCTTTCAGCAATAGACTGTCGCTGCCTCTTTAAAGTTATCTAAGATGGCCCCTATGATAGCCAAGTCAAAAGATTATCAAAGAGGTGAAACCAGTTGATATTATGGGCAAGAGGCCCATGTCTTCAAAAGAACAATATGTACCAATCAAGTTAAGCAGATCGGTAGGAATTCAGATCAGAGATAGTTCAGTTACACGACCAATTGATGTCTCACAACTCCCCATTCAGGGACGTGAGGATTCTAATATCATTGATGTTGGAGTCCCCATTAATCAAACTCCTTCATCAATTGTTAAGTTGGATATCCCTCACTCTATGGAGGATGTCACCGTCACGACTAACGACCCCACAATAGTCAGAAGGGAGGGGATAGTCCTAGATCTTGATGAAGAGATGTTATATTAGTTGGTAGCAAAGCCTTCTATAGATGATTTGTAGATCCAGGCCATTCTTTCTCAGTTGAATGAGGAAGAATTTAATGAAATGTTAGAGTATAAGGGGTATTTACTAATTGCTATTGAGTCAGTTGATGGTAGACCAGTCGATAAGATAGTTCAAGACATCCATGATATTCTTAAGAAAAAAGTTATTGATGCTTTTAATCCAGACACTAATGATTTAATGATGGAGGAGGATTCAGTCAAAAATATCTGTATGGTTGAAACTTAAGTATAAGCTAAAGATGTTGAGCCTTCAAGACATCGGTCTGATAAAGAAGAAGAGTCAATAGCAGTAGATTCAAATTTAGATGGCTCATTCAAGTTAAATAAAAAGGATGAGTACATCAAAAGTCTAGAAAATAAAATTGAGAAAATGATGCTAAGGATGGAACATATGCAGATTCAGCTTATTAAAGCCCAAAAACTTCAATCTGAGTAGTTACAACCTATAGTACACAGTGGGTGAGCACAGCAGGAAGACAGATTCAAGCCTTAGGATTCCAAAGGATGAAAGTTCGATAGGGATGTTAAGCCCTTATAAACTAGCCCGAGGCTAACCAAAATGGGGGGGGTGAATTGGTTGTTTGAAAAACTTCTTTAACCACAAGAAAGATCTTTTTATAATTTGCAGTGGAAATGAATAAAAATAATAATAATAAGATCAATCACAGATTTTACCCAAGCAAATAACAACAGAAAAATAAAGTGCAAAAAATAATCAGAAAGAACTCACCAGATTTTATTGTGGTTTGGTCAACTTGACCTACGTCCACTCCCCGGAGTCTCGCCTCTAAGTATTGCACTACTCAAATCAGTAACTCTCCTTTTGCTCCCACATCAAGGTGGAGAAGCCTTTATACAACTCCTTTTTACCAGCCTGGTGAGGCAGAGAACCCAGACTCCTTTCTCTTCCTCTTGAAGTAGGCAGAGAACCTTACCTCCTTTTGCTTCCTCTTGAAGCAGGTAGAGAACCTTGACTTCTTGCTATTGATCCTTCCCACAGAGACACCATGGGATAAGAGACGATGGCCAGAGAAGATGACTCGAATCCTTGTTTGGAGTAACCATTGTGAAGACCTCACAAACTCCCCCTTACAAGATTCTCCCTCTCTCTCTCTCCCAAGCTCTCCCTCTCCCTCTCAAAGCTCTCTTAGGAAAGGACTTTGGCAAAAAGTTTTTCCAATAACAAACAAAAGAGTTTAAATAGAATGGCACAAAAATTTCCCTAAAATTTAACTTGCTGTCAAAGATCATCCTGTATGATCAGTGTAAATCTTCACCAATTGGCATGGACGATCTGCCTTCTCTGGATGATTAGAAGATATGTTTTATTTAGATCATCTGGGATGGTCCTGTGCTCATCCAGGATGATTAATTTAACTTGAGAAAATCATCCTGAGGAATATTCTTGTCATCAAGGAGAAAATGCTAGACAATCTAAAGAAAAAGACTTAATCATTCGGATGATATGTCTATCATCCCGTATGATTAGTTCAAAAATGACCAAACATGTTGTACGATTGAAAATGACTTGATCTTCTGGGAAGATATTTATATCATCCTGGATGATTAGTACAAATAGGCTTATATCATCCATCATATTATACGGGTCATCCAGGTGAAGTCATTTGGATGATGAGGATTTTTAACATATTGTCCGGGATGATCATGCGATCATCCAGGATGATGTGGTCAATCAAATTAATCCTTGATTGCTTTCCTTAATGACCTAGCTAATTTAGGCTTGATTGTTGTCAATCATCTAGGATGATACATGTATCATCCAGGATGATTAGATAGAAGAACTAAGAAATCAAAACATGCCTAACTTAGTCTGGCAGCTGAGAATTTTTGATTTGAGTCTATCATTCTTTACGATGGAAGGATAGTCTAGGATGATCGGCTTAATCAGACCGACTTAACTTGATAGCCCTGATTAGGGTTTCTATTTTTAATGGATCATCCATGATGATATGGTAATCATCCAAGACGATGTGATCAAAAATAGAACAGAAACTCTAACTCATAAAAAATCTCCCCCTGAGTGTATGTGTATAAGGTTACTTAGCTAGGGGATCAATTATATTACATTTGACTCAAGAAAGGGAAAAATTACATTTAAGCACACACGGACCCGATCTTGAGTTGGCTTAAATTGCATTTGATCTTTTGTACCTGAAATGTTAGCCAATCAAAATAGAACACAGAAATGTTTATTATCATAAAAATTATAATCCTTAAATCCAGCTTTGCAATAATCTCCTCCTTTTTGCTAATGGCAAACATTTATTTAATAGTTTCAAATAAAGTAGGTTGGAATAATCAACGCACATACGAGAGAAGATTTATCATTGCAAGTTTTACTAATCATTGACAAATAGTGACACAAAACACAATAAAAGAAACGACTACAACACAAAAATAATAAAAGAAACTACTAGTAACATAAAAGATAACTCCCCCTTTTGACATCACAAAAAGGAGGAAGAAAAAGAAAAACAAAATAAACTAGAAACATCATAATATAAAAAACTAATAGAGAGGCTGATCCTAATCAGATGGAGGATGAGGTGGTGGCTAAAAATAGCTATGAATGGTGGCAAACTGTTCTCCAAACCAGGCCATGTCCTAGTCATGCTGCAGCCGCTGCTGGGCAACGTAGTTATTGATCTTTTTTTTTTAATTGATCGGCTCCAATAAATCAAAATTTTTCATAGTTTTTAATTCAAAAACTAATAAGAAGAAATTAACGAACTGAAATCAGAAAAGTTGGAAAATCGATTTTTGTAAACCTTATCTTGGACACCTTACAAGTTCAAAGTTTTTTTAAACAAAAATCTAATTCAGAAAAGAAGAAATTTGATTTAAAAAAAGATCCTTTCAAACCTCATTCCATAAAAATATTTGATAAAATAGTATTACAAAGGAAGGAATCAGAAATCATGAGTTTCATTCTCAAATGATTGAAAATATTAAGTTGTGCATTGATTTTTCTAAGGTGTTTAAAGATCTGAAAGGGAAGAAGCTTATTTCCTTATGGGCTCATTTTATGCCTCTTTTTCAATTTGTTTGGTGCACTTTGTGCATCTTTTAATTTTTTGTACACTTTGTGTATCCTTCCATTTTTGGTGACATTCCGCATCTTTTTCAGTTTTGGGCTCATTTTTTAACTCTTTTTATTTCTTTTGCAAGCTTGCTTACTTTCATAATCCCTAAAGTATCTCAGTTATTTGATTCCCTTCCAGACATAAGAGAAGAAAGGCTCACTCTCTACAATTAGGAAGAGTAATCCATTAAACAAAATCATACTCATATGATAAATGCAATCACTTGATTAAGAAGAACAAAATAATGATTCAATGCTTTGAAAACACTATTCATATGAGATATATTACTATAGGAAGATAAAATAGATCTCTATTTCAAAAACTGATATTTTAATTTTGAAAAAGATCTCCATTTAAAGAGAAAAATTCACCATTAAAGGAGTTAGAGGAAGATATAACACTCATCAATGTTTCTTCCATTTAATTGGTTTAGAGAAGTCAATCACTGCTTACAAGCTTTCAAACAAAAACCAAGACAAAACTCTCAATCAGAAAACCAGTTTATTAGTAGTAGTGAGTAGTGACCTGATTCTTAATTAAGTAAACAGTTAATCTAAAATTAAGAAAAAACTCATAAAAAGAGATAAGCAGATTCAATAAGCAAATCAAAGAAACTAGAATCAACAGAAAAATAGAAGATCTAAAAGAAAACTGATAAAACAAAAATAGAGAAGAAGAAATGAAAAAATTCAGAAACCAGCAATCATCAGATTCATACATTTATGTCAATCACACCCAATCTGGTCCTTAAAATACTAAATGTGTCAAAGGCCAGTGGTTTAGTAAAGATGTCAGCTAGTTGACTTTCAGTTGTTACATAGTGTAACTCAATGTCTCCTTTGGTAACATGGTCCCTAATGAAGTGATGCCTTATGTCAATATATTTTGTTCTAGAATATTGGATTGGATTCTTAGAAATGCAGATGACACTGGTGTTATTACATAGAACTAAAATTGTGCCAACAGGTAATCCTAAATCCCAAATTTGTTGCTTCAACCAAAGGACTTGGGCCACACAACTACCTACGGCAATATACTCAGCTTCTGTAGTGGAAAGTGCAACAGAGTTTTGTTTTCTACTGAATCAGGAGACTAAAGACTGTCCTTTAAATTGTTAAGTTTCAAAAGTGCTCTTTTTATTTACCCTACATCCTATAAAATTAGAATCAGAAAATCCAATAATCTCAAAAGAAGTGCTGTGCCTAGGATACCAGATTCTTATGTTTGGAGTCCCTAAGAGATATCTAAGAATTCTCTTAACAGTAGTCAGGTGGGACTCTTTAGGATCAACTTAAAACCTAGCACAAAGATAAACACTAAATATAATATCAGGTTGGCTAGTAGTCAGGTAAATTAGTGATCCTATAATTCTTCTATACTTCTTCTGATCAACAGATTTTCTATTTGAATCCTTATCTAATTGAATAGATGAACTCATGGGAGTGCTGATTGGCTTGGCTTTGTCCATTTCATATTTCTTTAATATGTCCTTAGTGTATTTTGATTGATTAAGAAAGGTTCCATCATCCATTTGCCATATGCTAAACCCCAAAAAGTAGGACAATTCTCCAATCATACTCATCTCAAACTCTTTTTGCATTGTTTTAGAAAAATCATCACATAGATTTTTATCAAAAGATCCAAAAAGTATATCATCAATATAGATCTGGACAATGAGTAAATCAACTTTTATTTTCTTCAGAAAAAGGGTGGTGTCTACGCTCCCCTTAACAAACTCTCTTTCTAAGAAGAATGTGTTATGCCTCTCATACCAAGCCCTAAGTGCCTGTTTTAATTCATATAAGGCCTTTTTTAATTTATAGACATGATTTGGATATTGGAAACTCTTAAAACCTGGGGGCTTCTCTACAAGGACATCCTCTTTTATTACCCCATTCAAAAAGGCACTCTTCACATTCATTTGAAAAAGCTTAAATCCCTTATAATAGGCAAAGGCTAGTAGCACCCTAATAGCTTCCGATTTAGCTACAGGGGAAAATGTTTCCTCAAAATCAATCCCTTCTATTTGGTTGTACCCGTTAGCCACCAATATTTCTTATTCCTAACCAACACACCAAAATCATTCATCTTATTCTTAAATACGCATTTGGTTCCCTCTACACTTTGATTCTTAGGTCTTTCTACTAACTCCCAAACATCATTCCTTACAAATTGATTCAATTCCTCTTGTATAGCTAAGATCCAAAATTTATCAAAAAGGGCTTGATTGATGTTGGTGGGTTTAATCATTGAGATAAAGGCAGAATGGTTTACTTCCTTCTTAAGTCCATGCCTAATTCTAACACCTTTAGAAGGGTCTCCTAAGGTCATGTTCTTCCTTCTTAAGTCCAGCCCAAAAGTATTTTGAAAGCAAGTATGGCTCTAGCGGCTTCCACTAAGGTCATGTTCTTCCTTTCAGCTACCCCATTCTATTGAGGGGTCCTAGGAGCTAAAAAGTTATGGCTAATCCCTTGCTCCTCACAGAAGGTTCTAAATTTCACATTTTTAAACTCCCCCCATGATCACTATGGATGGTCAAAATCTCACAGCCTAACTTCATTTGAATCCAAGTGGAGAAAGATTTAAATTCATCAAATGACTCAGATTTATGTGATAAAAATCTAATCCAAGTGAACCTCGAGTAATCATTAAAAATCACAAATTCATAGACTTTTCCCCCTAAGCTGGCAGTGTTAATGGGTCCAAAGAGATCCATGTGAAGGACTTTTAAAAGTCTAGAGGTGTTGATCTCCTTAATGGTGTGAAAAAAGGAATCGACTTGCTTCCCTAGCTGACAGGCATCACACAGGTAGTCCTTAGTGAACTTAAGTTTGGGGACACCTCAAACTAAGTCCTTTTAGGTGACTCTTCTAAGGATTTTCATACTAGCATGACATAATCTATTGTGCCACAACCAAGACTCATTAGCAGTGGTTTTAAGCAAAATAAAGCAGCACATTCAATATTATTTAAATCAAGCCTGTATATGTTCTTGATCCTCTTGCCCTGCAAAATAATGTTATTATTTAAGCTTATAATGCAAGTGCTTGCTAGGAATTTGATGCTGAACACTTTGTCACAGAGTTGATTGAAGCTGAGCAGGTTATGTTTCAGTTCATCTACAAGTAAAATATTTTCAATCAAAAGGTTCTTCGAGTTTTCGATTATACCTGCACCTACCACTTTCTTGGTGGTATTATCTCTAATAGTGACCTTGCCTCTAGCCTTGGCCTCCAGTAAAATGAATTAATTTGCATCTGCAGTCATATATCTTGAGCATCCACTATCCATGTATCACATGCTCTCACGAGATCTTGTGTGAGAGCACACCTATAAAATTATCAAACATCAAATTTAGGAACCCAAACAAAAAGAATGAAAAGAATGCAATGCATGTGTGTTATGCTATGAAACATGCAGTTTGAGCCTCCACACCCAATGTGTACTTTGGTGAACAGTGCATGTGTGAGAGATATGTCCTATCATGCCACAAGAAAAATATCTAACACCAAGAAAAGGGTTAACTAATCTACATGGGTGATAGTGCCTCTTCCTAAGTTTGAATGAAACATGCTTTGATGATTTTGAATTAGATTCTTCAAGTTTTGGAGGTGCATAAAATTGTGCAAAAGTGGGAGGTGTTTCATTTTTCTCAAAAGCACTAATTTTTACACTTAAAAATTCATTTTCTTTTTTGAGACTTGTAATTTCAAATTTTAAATAATACTCATCACTATCTAAATCAGATGCATGAGATTATAATTTCTTAAATGCAGCTTCTAATTCAACTTGCGATGCTTTTAATAAATCATGCTCAATAATCAAATCAAAATGCTTTTTATTCAACTCATCAAATTCATCAAATAATGACATATGATTGCTATCAAGTGTAGAATGATCCTTAATTAAAATTTCATGCTCTTTTTCTAAGTTTAAGAATTCCAATTTTAGGCTAGCATGTATTTTCTAAAGCTTCCTATATGATGAATGGATTCTTTTAGAAATATTAAGCAATTGATCGTAGGTCAGTTCACATATCTCTTCTTGGTCTGACTTACCAAGATGCTCACCAGCCATCAAACATAAGTTTGTAACTTCCTCTCCAGCTTCAGTCTCAGAGGAGTTGGATGCATAATCTGCCCAGAAAGTATTTTGAATCCTTTTCTTATCCTTCTTGAACTTGGGTTTCTCCTCACCCTTCTCCTTGCTTGGATGAGCCTTAAGTGTAGGACAATCAGCTTTTATATGCCATGGCTTCCTGCATTCAAAACAAATTATATCAGAAGAACCTTTAAAATTTTTACTATTCTTACCTTTGTTCCACTTCTAATAGTTCTTGTATTTTTTTCTCAGAAAGTTTTTGAATTGCCTAGTGATTAAGGCAACATCATCATCATCAGATCCTAAAGAGCTACAATTAGAATCATTAGCCTTCAGGGCTACAGTCTTCTCTTTGTTCTTCTCACCTGCATAAAGCTATCTTTTATTCACCCTTTTCTTGTAAGCAATGAGTGATCCAAGTAAATTATCAATAGAATAGGCATTCAAATTCTTAGATTCAGTGATCGCAGTTATCTTGGGATTATAGGAAGAAGGAAAACATCTCAAAATCTTGTTAACTTTCTCATAATTAGTAAGCTCTCTTACTAAGGCATACAGGAATGTGACAATTTGGGTGAACCTAGTGTACATTTCAGATATGGACTCACTAGGTTTCATGCAAAAGAGTTCATAGTCATGAAGCAGTATATTTAACCTAGACTGTTTAACTTCAGATGTACCTTCATAAGTAATGTATAATCTATCCCAAATTTCTTTACTAGTTATGCAAGTGGAGACACGCTTGTATTCTTCAAATTTTAATTCCCAAAATAAATAGTTCAAGCATTTTGCATTCAGTTGGGCTAAGTCCTGATCATCAAAAGTCCATTTGGTAAAAGGCAGTTCAGTTTTAACATTATTAATAAGTCTAAAAGGTGCTTTATAGCCATCTTTAATGCGATAATCTATAGATTAAAGAAAAGTGGACATGCGAGTTTTCAAAAATCAAAAGGAATGTTATCAAACAACGACGGTCGTATAATTGACTAACCTTCAGAAGTACTATGATTACCAAAGTTAGCCATGGATCAAAATTCAAAAGTTTTTAAACTTAATTTTTGAATCCCGCTCTTATACCACTTGAAATTTTGATAGGGATGTTAAGCCCTATGAACTAGCCTGAGGCTAACCAAGAGGGGGCCGGGGGGGGTTGAATTGGTAGTTTTTAAAACTTCTTTAACCACAAGAATGATCTTTTTATAATTTGCAGTGTAAATGAATAAAAATAATAATAAAAAGATTAATCACAGATTTCACTCAAGCAGATAACAACATAAAAATAAAGTGCAAAAAATAATCAGAAAGAACACACCAAATTTATAGTGGTTCGGTCAACTTGACCTACATCCACTCCCCGGAGCCTCGCCTCTAGGTATTACACTACTCAAATCAGTGACTCTCTTTTGCTCCCATAGCAAGGCGGAGAAGCCTTTACACAACTCCGTTTTACCAACCCGGTGAGGTAAAGAACCAAGAAGTCTTTTGCTTCCACCTGATGCAAGCAGAGAATCCAGACTCCTTTCACTTCCTCCTGAAGTAGGTAGAGAACCTTACCTCCTTTTGCTTCCTCCTGAAGCAGGCAGAGAACCTTGACTTCTTGTTGACGATCCTTCCCACAAAGACGCACGAAACAAGAGATGATGACCGGAGAAGATGACTCAAATCCTTGCTTGGAGTAACCATTATGAACACCTCACAAACTCCCCCTCATAAGATTCTCTTCCTCTCTCCCAAGCTCTCCCTCTCCCTCTCAAAGCTCTTTCAGGAAAGGAGTTTGGCAAAAAGTTTTTCCCATAACAAAGAAAAAAAGTTTAAATAGAAAGACACAAAAATTGCCCTAAAATTCAACTTGCTGTCAAAGATCATCCAGGACGATCAAAGGATGATCCTGTACAATCAGTGTAAATCTTCATAAATTGGCTTGGACGGTCTGGCTTCTCTGGATGATTATAAGACATATTTTGTTCAGATCATCTGGGACGATCCTGCGATCGTCCAGGACGATTAGTTCAACTCGAAAAAATCATCCTGAGGATTGTTCAGGTAGATTATGATAAAATGTTGGATGATCTAAAGATAAAGACATGATTGCCCGAGATGATATGCCTATCATCCCACACGATTAGTTCAAAAATGACTAAAATCATTCTCCACATTGTTCTGGTCATCCTGCACAGTCATCCTGCACAAACATGCTGTATGATTGAAAATAACTTGATCGTCCAGGATGATATTTCTATCGTCTTGGATGATTAGTACAAATAGGCTTATATCTTCCACCACATTATATGGGTCATCCAGGTGAAGTCATTTGGACGATGAAGATTTTTAACATATCATCCAGGACGATCTTGTAAACACCCAGGATGATGTGATCAATCAAATTAATCCTCGAATGCTTTCCTTAATGTCCTAGTTAATTTAGGCATGATTGCTGTGAATCATCCAGGACAATTAGATAGAAGAACTAAGAAATCAAAACATACCTAACTTAGTCTAGCATCTGAGAATTTTTTATTTGAGCCTGTTATCATATACAATAGGAGGATCATCCAGGATGATCGGCTTAATCAGACTGACTTAACTTGATAGCCTTGATTAGGCTTTCTATTTTTAATGAATCATCGAGGACGATATGGTGATCGTCCAGGATGATGTTCTATTTTGATTGGCTAACATTTGACTCAAGAAAGGGAAAAATTACATTTAAACACATGCGGACCCGATCTTGAGTTGGCTTGAATTGCATTTGATCATTTGTATTTAAAATGTTAGCCAATCAAAATAGAACACAAAAATATTTATTATCATCAAAATTATAATCCTTAAATCCATATTTACAATAAAGGATACATCCCAGTTTCTCCAGTAGATAAGGACATCCATCAAATGATTGAGACCTAGGTAAGGGTGGCCCTAGCCCACTCTCAAGGGAGTACATCCATTCGAAAGGGTAGACCTTACCCTGAGGAATATGATTTAGTTCCTTTTCAAAGGGTTTTATGCTACTTTCTTGTAAAGTTTTTAGTGGTTCAAAAACCCAAGATGGCATCTAGCCCGCTTCGAGTGAGCTATTATAATACAGGAGGGTCGGATGCTTTACTCTCTTGCCAGTTTATGAGTAATCTGTCTGGTATTGCTTTTGAGTGGTATGCAGATTTATTGAATGGTTTGTTGAAGTTTTTCACAGAGCTTGAGGGTCTATTCTTAAAGAGATTCTTAGAAGCTTAACATCATGTAACCATTGGCAATCTTATCATAGAAAAGTAAAAACTAGGTGAGTATTTGGTTGAATATATCTTTAGGTGGTGAAACCTCTTGATGAAATGTGAACCCCAATTGCAGGAGCAACATGTAGTGGAGATTCTTCTAAAGAATATCCATGGGCCTATTACTTTTATTTTAATGGGGTTTATAATCAAAACATTTGAAAAGCTTGTTAATAAAGGTAGTAATCTATAGGAAGATGCTTCCAGAATGCCATTTTTTAAGGATTCATCATAGTAGAAGAAAGTTAGTAAGCCATTGAAGTCTTTTAAGAAGAAATCAGACACAATTTTAGTAGTTGATAAAGGGAAGAAACCATCCAATTCTCAATCAAGCAATTCTCAACCCTAACATATTTAGAAATCTCAACCCTTCCAGGTAACCTCTCAACAAAATAAAGAGACTTACCTAATTTTTTTAAAATAAATATTGGTTCATCAGTATCCATTTAAAAGGGAGTTGGTGAGAAAAAAATTTAAGAGCCTGCAAAAGAAGCCAGATTTTTTATTGCCTTAAGCCAAGAAGATGGAAGAGGAAAATAAGAAGGATGATCAGACTTTTTGTCCATACCACTGCATGTTGGGCCACACAATCGAAGATTTTATAGTCTTCAAGGACTGGCTCGAGAAGAACATCCATCAAGGTAATATCATAATTCCAAAGGAGTACCTTATCGATCTAGAACAGGGGTCTGTCAAATTAATTTTTGGTAAAAGTTTTAATCTTTCTCTGTCCATTGAAGATGGTTAGGATATAACACTATCTTGGGCATTTAAAAAGTTGATTAACAAATCATTTCATCTTTCTCAGTAGTTATCGTTGAGAGCCCGGGGCCCAATTTGATAGGTTAACCTGGAGGCTTCGCAGGAGAACGTTGGGATAGTTTCCTCTCCAGTAGTTGTAGGAACTACTATAATTAATAAAAATAAAAAGAGTAACACTTTTGTATAGAGTAAATCTTGTGATGAGAGATGTATACAAGTGGTGGATGGTGGCTCAAAACCACTATCCCCACTGATGTTATCTGACTTTTACATTTTCCCATTAAAGGCAAAGGGTCAAAAATCAGTAAAAAAGATTGATCCTTCTGCAAATGTTATGATGATTAATGTTGACAATGTAATTCAAAATGATTCTTCTAATAAAAATAATCAAATCTAACTGAGATCATTCAAGAAGTTCAAAAACTCAGTTCTTCATATTTGAACCCTTAAGGGGAAAATGAATCTAAAGTCTTATCAGATGGTGATACCCCTGCAATTAATTTTCAAGGGAGTCCCATCATGATAGAATTTTTAGATTCGGACTCCCATTTAAAAAATGATAATCAACTACCTAAGGAGAGCATAAACCCTACCGTGGTTTATCCTTCTAATGAAATTGTACCAATATAACTATGTGGTGGCAAGGTTTTACCTTCTAAGCTTCCTGCATAAGAAAAGAGAAAATAAGTTATTTCTACTTCAAGTCCCGACTAAAAAATTGAATTCTCCTTCAAATTCATTGAGTCCTGATGTCAATGTCCCAAGTGTTGATTATAATATCTTAGCTCATCTTATGAAGTTACCTGCTAAGTTGAGCATCTACAATGCCCTTATCCTTTCAAAAGAGATGAGGGAAACTCTAATTAAATCACTTCTTAACCTAGAGATTTTCTTAGCTCAATTAGCTTTGACTTCTGAAGAAGAAGCTTTGTACTTCAAGTAAATCCCAGGGGTCTCTTTCTCTGATGAAGATTTACTCCTAGGAACTATTGATCATAATCGCCCACTTTACGTCACCGATATTGTGTGCAATTTCAAGTTATCAAGAGTTCTCATTGATCCAGGTACATCAATCAACATGATAAATATAAAGACTCTTGCATACCTTAGAGTTGATATTAGCAAGCTCTCAACTGATAAGTTGGTGATTCGCAGGTTCAACAAAAAGGGCGAGAAGGCTTTAGGTTCAATCACCCTTCTTCTAGAGAATGGAGAGTTGAAAAACTGAAGCAAAATTTCATATAATTGATTCTACATTGTCCTTCAATGCACTCTTAGGTAGGCCTTAGTTCCATGAGTATACGATGGTTCCTTCTACCCTACATCAATGCATCAAGTAACAATGAGATGGAATTGAGTTTAAAATTAAGGGTGATCTGCAACCATTCTATATTCACAAGATCGGGATCTATAAGGATACTGCGTACTACATAACAAAAGAGTTCATTGCCTATTCTAAGGTAGAGATCAATATTAAAGAGGAGAAAGTAGAAACTGAAGGTTCAAAAGCAATTTAAAAGTTGGAAAAAGAAAAAAGTCAAGATTAAAAAAACATAGAATTCTAGTAATGAAGATGTCATCGAGCACATGGTCTTTAGGCCTCCAAATAGTTTACCTCAAAGAGGTGGGTGGATGGCCCAAAAAACACACAGTCGAGGCCACCCTTCAAATGAAAAAAAAAATCCCCCAATATACATCAAACTTGAATCAAGTTATGATGAAGAATCAAGAAAAAGGGGTTCTAGAATTGCTTTTGACTATAAAAAAAATAATTCCTCCTCTGAAGTATCATCTCACCTTAGAATCATATAGTGACTTGGAGGGTAACAATATAAAAATTCAAAGTGATGAGCCTTAATTGAGTCTATATGAAAAGCTTAATAGGGCAGTTGAATCCATAACCTTAACCCCACTATCGATCGATAAAGACTCAAGGTTAGTAATTAAGGATGCCCCTAATTTAGATGGAGAAGTAAGGAAAGTCTAGAAGTTCTTCTCTGGCTCCTCCTCCTCAAGGAATGAAGATGAAGTAACCCTTGAGGACGTTGATTTTAATGAATTAATGGAATTACCTTTTGGCTACTTTCCTATTGGTATGAAAACTCTTATCTCTAAAGGTTTGGCTCTGAGTCAATGGACTAAGGGTCAAGATAGATACCATGAAAACATATGGAATTTAAAATTTAATCAAAATTAGACAAGTGGTATCAACTTTGGTATCGTTAGTTTATTTGATGATGATGAATATTGTTTGATGATAACTAGTCATCCTGAATCCAAAAATATCCCAACTGAAGTCATCAATTCATTCAATTGACTTTATTTAGAGAATTTAGATGGTTCTGATGAACTTCAAATTTAGGATGCACCCCCTAAATTTGAAGAGAAAATTAAATCAATAGTTCACAAACTCAAAGAAATTAACCTTGGATTAAAGGACGATCCTCGCCCCACCATCATAAGTTCTTTATTGAGTGAGGATGAGTCCATGGATCTAATTTAACTTCTTTCTGAGTTTAAGGATTACTTTACTTGGAAATATGATGAAATGCCTAGTTTGTCCACCGATGTAGTAGTCCATAAACTTGGAATCCAGCACGATGCCATTTCTATCAAGCAAGCTCCTAGACGCATGCATCTAGAGTTAGAATAACAAGTCATTTCTAAAGTCAAGAAGTTGGCCGAGGGCAGGTTTATTAGAGAGGAATAATACCCCTCTTGTGTAGCTAGCATCATTCCAATTCAAAATAAAAATCATCAAATCCAAGTCTATGTTGTCTATAGAGACCTGAATAAGGCATGTCCCAAGGATGAATTTCCTCGCATATCATTTTCTCCTTTATGGATGGCTCATTTGGTTATAACCAAATCAAGATGGTCCTAAAAGATGAGAGAAATACTATATTCAGAAGTCCTATATGAATCTTTTGTTATAAAGTGATGGTCTTTGGCCTTAAAAATATTAGTGTAACTTTCCAGCGGGCCATGACACATCTTTGATGACTTAATCCATAATCAGGTCAAGTGCTACATCGATGATTTAGCTATCGAAATCAAAGTGAAAGATGCTTATCTTTATGACTTAAGAATTATATTCGAGCGATTACACGGCTATGAACTTAAGATGAACCCCTTGAAGTGTGCTTTCGGCATCAAGTCAAGAAAATTTTTAGGCTTCATAATGACGCACCGCGTAATTGAAATTGATCCTACTAAAGTTGAAGCTATCTTAAATATGTCACCTCCTAAAAGCCTTACTCAACTGAAGTCTCTTCAATACAGGCTGGTGTAAATAAGAAGATTCAGTTCTAACCTTACTAAAAATGTTAGTCATTCTCTGCCATGGTTAAGAAGGATGCCAAGTTTATTTGAGATGAGAAATGTCAATATGCATTTGAGAATATTAAGAAATACCTAAAAAATATGTTAGTTTTGATAGCTCCTATTCTTGGGAGACCTTTAATCGTTTACACTACGGCCCTTGACGAGTCTCTCAAAGTCGTCCTAGCTCAAGTCAATGATAAGAAAAAGAGAATACTCTCTATTACCTAAGTCAGAGACTTCTTCCAATGGAAATATGGTATCTTGCAATTGAGAAACATTATCTTGCCTTAGTATTTACAGCATAAAAATGTAGGCATTAAATGCTTTCTCATTAAGTCAATCTGATCTATAGTGTTAATCCCCTGTAATATCTTATGACCCGGCCTATGTTGTTAGGATGTTTAGCTTGTTGGTCTATGATATTGCTTCAATTTGAAATCACTTTTATTCCCCTGCATGTTGTGAAAGGGCAGGCCATTTCCAACTTCCTTGCGGCACACCCACTACCGGCGGAATCTCCTATGAATGATAATTTCCCTGATGAGTAAATCATGAGTTTAAAGGAATCCAATAATTGAGTCTAGGAAATATATTTTGATGGTACAACATCCTCCTAGTGGAGCAATGCACATCAACCTACTATTCCCATAAAAGCTGGAGTCGGCCTAATTTTTATAACACCGTATAAGGGAATGATGCATTTTTCCTACCACTTATCAGAGCCTTGCACAAACAATGAGGCTGAGTATGAAGCTCTGATAATTAGTCTGGAACTTGCAACTTTAATGGAGATTTAAGAGATTAAGATCTTTAGTGACTCTCAACTGGTGATCAACTAGATCAAAGGGACTTATAAGGTTTTGAATCCTAAACTCTTAAAGTACCATCAGCATAAAATACACTTACTCGAGAAAATTCCTATTATAACTATGTATAGGATTCCCTGTGGAATTAATTCTTTGGTGGATGCCCTAGCAAATCTCACGAAGAAATTTTCCTGTCAAGAAGAAGTCTCCATTCGTATAGAAGTTCAAGGTCATTAAGTCCTATCTCCTATAGATTTGGAGCATGTCAATAAATAATATCTATAGTTCTTTTTGGCCTTTTTAACAGTCAATGAAGAAGATTATTGGAGATAACCATTAATAAAATACCTTTAAGAAGGCAAGGTTCCCCATGATATGTCACTTGCCAATCAAATTAAGAAATGTGCCCTATCATTTACACTAGTCAATAATACATTGAATTGTCGATCGTTCTATTAGATGTGGCTCTATTGTCTAAAAAAATGAGAGGCCCTAAAGATTATTAACAAAGTCCATGTGGGACTATACGGTGCTCATCAATCGGGTCCAAATATGAAAATAAAAATCAAAAGACTTGGTTACTACGAGCCTACGAAGATTGACGATTGCATGAAAATTACAAAATATTATCATCAATGTTAGGTACATGATGTGGTTTTACATCAACCTCCTAATATGTTGCACCCCATGATAGCTTTATGGCCCTTTAAAAGTTAGGGTATGGATATCGTTGGGCCAATTGACCCTCCCTCTTTAAGGGGTCATTACTTTATTTTAGTAGCGACTGATTACTTTTTGAAATACATAAAAGCAGTCCTGCTAAGATATATAACATCGCACCATATAATGAAATTCTTATGTGACAATAATGTATATAGATTCGACGTGCACCATAGAATCATATTTGATAATGGGTTCAATTTCAAGTCTATGAAGATAAATAACTTTGCAAGTCACTATGGTATCGATTAGAGATACTCAATAATCTATTATCCATGGGTTAATGAATTGGTTGAGGCCTTTAATAAAACCTTAGTTTAAATCATCAAAAACACCCTATATAATAATAAATGTCAGTGGGGTGAGAGGTGGTGGAAGCTTTATGGGCCTACCAAACCACTTACCGAGCCCCGATCCAATCCACACCATTCACACTAGTGAGTGGGTCCGAGGCTGTACTCCCTCTGGAAATTTAAATTCCTTCACTCAGAACTATAATCCAGAACCAGATCACTATATAACAGAATACATAACTCCAATTAAAAGAGCTAGAGGGCCTTGAAGAATTCCATCTCTAGGCTCAACAAAACTTAGAGTTATACAAAGCCCGAATGGTTCAAGCTCATAATAAGTTGTGCGACCTAGAACCTTTTGAGTAGGCGAATTGGTCTTGGATTTTCAGAGGCCTATCTTAGCTAACTTAAGTATCGGTGGAAAGTTTGGGCCAACCTGGGAAGGACCTTTTGTAGTAGATACAGACTATGAAGGAGGCTTGTTTCAGCTAGTGGATTATAAGGAAAATCACCCAATGTTGCCATTCAACGGGTAATTCTTTAAGAGATACTATACTTGATATAGCTTGATCTTTAAATTAATAAAATTTTCAAATTCTAAATCAAGTTGAATAAATTTTATTTAAATTTTTAAATTCTAAAATCTTATTTTTGTTCCTTAAGAAAAGATGTGAGTCATCGTGCTTTCTTGCCTTAGGATTAGATCCTTTAGTGATGGAGCACGACCTTTATGATACCATCCTAAATTTTAAATTCCAGTACTGATCTTATGTGGGAAAACTTCCTCCTCATATGGTCATCCACTAGTAGTGGAGCATGCCTATTGTGGCACCATCCTAGCTTTCAAATTTGAAACTCGATCCTCTATGGAAAGCTATGCTTCCTTCCCACAAGATCTTCCAGTTTCTTTTCCTTAAGGTTAGAGGTGAGTCATCATGCTTTCTTACCTTAGGAATATATCTACTAGTACTGGATAATACCCTCTGTGGTACCATCATAGTTTTCAAATTCTAGATTTGATCCTCTATGGGAAGCAATGCTTCCTTCCCACATGATCATCCAGATTTACTCTTTTGTGTAGAACAAGTTTCCTCTCCACAAGATCATCCACTAGTGATGGAGCATGCCCTCTGAGGAACAATCTTATTTCAAACTTCAAAATCAAGATTCAATCTTCTGTGTGAACTAATGCTTCTTTCCCAATAGATCTTCCAATTCTCCTCTCCTTAAGGATATATGTGAGTAATCATATTTTCTTTCCTTAGGATTAGATCTAATTGCGATGGAGCACACCCTCTATAACACCATCCTAATTTCAAACTTCAAATCCAATCTCTTATGGGATGCACTGCTTCCTTTCCACGAGATCATCTAATTTTCTTTTCCTTAAGGTTAGATGTGAGTCATCATTCTTTCTTTCTTTAAGATTAGATCCACTAATGATGGAGCATGCCCTCTGCGGCACTATCCTAGTTTCAAATTTCAAAATCTAGATTTGATCTCCTATGGAAAGTAATGCTTCCATCCCACAGGGTCCTCCAATTTTCTTTTTATAAAGGTTTGATGTGAGTCATCATACTTTCTTACCTTAAGATTATATTTAATAGTGATAGTGCA
Organism: Dendrobium chrysotoxum; assembly: GCA_019925795.1. Classification (NCBI taxonomy): domain Eukaryota; kingdom Viridiplantae; phylum Streptophyta; class Magnoliopsida; order Asparagales; family Orchidaceae; genus Dendrobium; species Dendrobium chrysotoxum. Next base: position 22,628,188 of record CM034297.1, read on the forward strand.
TGCCCTTAGTGGTATCACCCTAGTTTCCTTGCCTGGGAATCTATTCCTCATTCAAGTTCAAATCCATTGGTGATGGAGCACGCCCACTATGGCACCATCCTAATTTTAAATTCTATATCAGATCCTCTTTGGGAAGTAATGCTTCCTTCCCATATAATCATCCAGATTTGATCTTTTGTGTAAAGTGAGTTTCCTCTCCACAAGATTATCAACTAGTGATGGAGCACGCCCTCTATGGCACCATCCTAGTTTCAAAACATTAAAATCTAGATTTAATCTTTTTGTGGGAAGCAATGCTTCCTTCCCATAAGATCTTACAATTCTCTTCTCCTTAGGGATAGATGTGACTCATTGTGCTTTCTTTCCTTAGGGTTAGATCTATTGGCGATGGAGCATGCCATATGTGGCACCATCCTAATTTCAAATCTTGAAACCTGATCCTCTATGGGAAGCAATGCTTCCTTCCCACATGATCATCTAGTTTTCTCTTCTTTAAGGTTAGATGCTTTCTTTCCTTAGGACTAGATTTTTTAGTGATGGAGCACGCCCTCTATGGCATAATCCTAATTTTAAATTCAGACTCGATCCTCTATAGTTAGGAGTTCTTCCTTACAATACGATCATTCAATTCTCCTTCTCCTTAAGGTTAGATATGAGTTATCATACTTTCTTTCTTTAGGATCAGATCTACTAGTGTTAGAGTATTCCTTTCCCAGCACTACCCTTGTATCAATTCAAACCCGGATTCCCTAGGGATAAACTTTTCCTTCCCTTGGAATTAGAATTCCAGACTTGAACTTTTCATTCAATCAATGTCAATATGTGTAATAAAACATCATTCTATTATATATATTGGGGGTTTATTTGTTGTCCTTATTTTTTGTATGAGGTCACTAGGACTTTTCTGAGAGTCCAGATTAGTCCTGACCCTAGATCAATCCTAACCTCAGATCAATCCTGACCCTAAATCAATCCAGCCTCTTATCAAACTCCAGCCATATCTAATCATATACAATCATGTAAATGATTATTCATGATTTAGATAATCCAAAATTAAGCTATCAAACCTAAAATCTAGATTAAATCATGAAATTCAAGCCAAAATCTAAGTTCAAAGGCTTATGCCCTAAAAACCTTTTTTATTGATTTTTTAAACACTTTAAAACCCAGTCAAATAACCTCTGACTTAGAGTCTATCAATTATAGATTGATAGGACTTGTCTCTAGAGTTAACTCCAAATTTGAGCTCATTTGGAGGTCTCTAAACCTAGAAATTGAGTCCATTTTTAAAGGCTATAAAACTTTCAAATTTTTATATCCTATGCAACTAGACCCCCTACCTTATGGATTTTCCTCTCTAAAGCATCCAACCATATCCAGACCCTTGATCATGACTTGTTAAGTATTAAACTACATTTTAGTGGACTCTGTTTGACCCCTAGTTAACCGGGGTCAAAATGACCAAAATGCCCCTTAAGGACAATTTTAAAATTTTCTCTAAACTTCAACATGGCTTTTTCAAATCAAGCTGCAAAACCTTTTCTAATGCATCCTAATCATCATTAGGATGATATTGGACTCAAGTACTGACCCTAGTCAAGCTTGGTTAACTAGGTCAACCTATTTTGACCAAATTACCCCTTAGGAGTTTGAATAGTCATTTCAAACCAAATGCCCTCATCCTTGCATGAGACCACTTCTATTTAATTTCAAACATCAAACCAAACTTATTGGACCCAACTTAGACCCTAGGTCAACCTGGTTGACCAAGTCAAGCAGGGTTGACCCAATAAGCCCTTAAGGGTTCAAACGACAATTTTCATTAAAATGACCATTTTAGACCATGGGACCACCTCCACTGGTCTAAAAATATCAAACTAAACCTGTTGAGCTAAAACCGATCCCCTGGGCCAACCTAGTTGACGAAGTTAACCTAGGTTGATGCAATAACCCATTAAGGGCTCAAATGGGTATTTTGACCTAAATGACCTATTTGAACCATAAATATACCTCCATTAAACTCCAAATATCTCTTTAAATCCTTTAAGCTAAAGCCTTGGCCTTAGGTCAACCTAGTTGACCAAGTCAAACTAAGTTGACCCAAGAACCTATTAGGCCATTTCTACATAAAATCAAACCATCTAGCCCATTTCAAAACTCAAAGCATTCTTCATCCATGGTCCAATCATACTCTGAAAATAAGCCCATTTCAAAATTTCAAGTATTTAATCCTAAGCCCTTAGGGACCAATCCAATCAACTTTTTTGTGCCACCTTATATGCCACATCACCTTATTGGACCAGTTGACTGGACAAGCCATTCAATAAATGGTCAAGGGCCCTTTAAACCATTTAAATCCATGATGACATAGCATTTATTTTAAACCCTTTTAATCCCAGCCATCCAAATAACTTATAGAACATTCCTAAAGCATATCCTAGCCTTTTTTCCAAGTTCAAATGGCTCTGGTAGCCCCCACATGCTCATGTGGAGATAAAACCCACTTTCTACCTAATTATCATTGGGATGTCCTTCCTCCTGCCCACCTAATCACTTGGGGACATGTTTATCCTAGCTACCCTCCAAATACATCTTAGCCGTGCACACTAACTGGGATCATTTGAATAGGGTAATTATTCAAAATAAGCTCATTGATACCCTCAACCTTCTCTCACTACCTCAAGCTCCTCCATCCAAAATCTTTGTTCGTTCAAGCTCCCCTCAACTTCCCACACATTTCCCCAGTCAAATCCCACCGGTCAAAGCCATCGTCGGTGAGTCTCCGGCCACCTCAAGCTCCAAATCCATCTAAGGCTCTGTCTAGTCAATCCAGGGCATTTTAGAATGCACTTTTAACTAGGAAAATTTACAAGGATAATCTATAAGCTCAACCTAATCAAAATCTTGAAGATCTAATAGTGAAATATCTTAAAAACTCTAGACCTAGGTCATAGTGCATAGAGTAAAATAGCTTTCTATTAAATGATTTTTAAGTTTTCTAATGTACTCATCAGAATTTCTATTCATTAGAGCTAGCTATGTTTAAAATTTCATTGCATTTGATTGAATGTATCGAGAGAAAAGTCCAAAAAACCTATTTCTAGGGTTATCCTGCAATGTACAGTAGTTGTGCATTTTCTGGACTATTGATCGCTCAATCAATAGTCCAGATTGAGCTGTTCCATAATTCTTTTAAAACATGGATCAGATCTTACAGGGTAGTTTCCTATTTGGCGCAATCTACTCCATTGGTTTAAACTACGGGCAATCAGACGCCATCTGTTAGGTGCATTGATTAATGGTTTACGAGCCATTAATTTTTAGATCAACGGCTCAGACTATGCCATCCCGCATCCATCTCAAATTGCGGGATTAACTATTATAGAGATCCTTCTTCTGGTGTAATCCTAATTATCGATTCAAAACTACACTCGATCATAAAGCCCGCGACCCATTCTTACGTGGTTAAGTGGCCGCGGGATCAAGCCACACTACCTTTGTAATCATTTACAATGATTGCGCGGTGGGACAATTATTATAAATCATTGTCGTTGCCTTTGCGATTTGAATTGCCCAATCAGGTGCTGTCATGTAGCCACTACGCCGCTGTTTTTATTAAATCATTTTTTAATTAATTTTTGAATCATTTGAAATTTAAAAAATATATAATAAAATATAGAAAATTTATTATAAATAAAAAAAATTTCATAAAATGTATTAAAATTTCTAGAAAATTAAATCCTCTAATTTAAAATTTATATTAATTTAAAATATTAATTATATTTTAAATTTTTTAAAAAAATTAAATATTAAGTGTTTTTAATTAATATTTGATTAAAAATAATTAAAATATTTTCTAAAATTTAGTTTTTTATTTTAAAATACTTTAAACTTTTCAGATAAATATTTAAAATATTTTATTTTAAATTTAAATATTAACATAAATTACTTTTTTTAAATGTTTTAAATAATTTTCAATACTCTAATATTTACTTACTATTATAATTATTATTAATTTAATAACTCTAAAAATTTGAAATAGTTTTAATAAAATTATAAAACATATTTTTAAAATTAAAATTAAAATTTAATTCAAACTATTTAATATATTTTAATAAATTTATATTATTTAAGCACTTAAATAATTAATTAATATTTAATTAATTAAACATTTAGTTATTTTTAAAATTAAAGACTTATTTTAAATATTTTAAATTAATATTGAATTATTTTAAAATATTTCAATTTAAAAATTAAAATCAATTAAAGTTATTTTATATTTTAAATAACTTTTAATTAATTAAATATTTAATATTTAATCTATACTTAATTAAAATTAAACTCAAAATAATTTTGAAAATTTTAAGAAAAATTATTTTAAATAATTTTAAAATTTTAGAATATATTTAAGAATTAATTGAATTTAATTTAATAATTATTTTAAGTTTTAATTTATTTTGAATTAATTTAAATATTTTAATTAGCTTAAAACTTTAAAAATTCAAAAGAAATTCATTTTAAATAAAAAAAATATCAAAATTTTTAGAATTTTAATTACTTTACTTTAAGATCAATTTTAAAATTAAAAACCTTAATTTATTTCAATTCTAATTACTTTACTATTTTAATACTTAATTAATATTTAATTAAATATTAAATTAAATATTTTCAAAATAAAAAAAATATTTTCAATTATTTTAAATAAATCAGTGGATTACTCAAAATATTTTGAAACTATTTCAATGATATTTTAAATCTTTAATTTCAAGACTTATACTTTTATATATAGGTATATATATATATATATATATGTATTTTAAAATCTTATTTTAAAATTTTGTATATATGTTAATTTTTTGTGTGTTGAGAGATCCCTTGAAATTTTAAACCTAGATTGAGCATGCTTGAATAGAATTGGTGGGGAATGGCGATTAATCAATGAACAATTACTTTGCTAATTTCTCATTTATTAATCTTCAAATTTATTAAGTTATATCTTAGTTTTGTATATGTAGGATGCAAACACTCACTAAGTTTTAGGCTATCCTAGTTCTAAGGACTTGATTGTAATTTTGTGTGCTTTATATGTGCATGTAAGGGTTAGAAAAACATTAATTTAAAAGCTACTCAACTAATGGACACTAAGGATAATAATTAAGGTTATGTCTTAGTGAACTTAGTCAAAACTTAAGCTTTATACATACATCCAATAGAGATGAAATTCAAAATACTTAAACATAGTGAAATTACCTACTTTAGGATAGGAGCTCACTAATTTTTAAAATTAATTAAGCCAAAATTTAATTCATTCAAAATCAAACTCTTAATTAAGCTCCAAACTTCTAAAAATTCTAATAAATCAAATTCAAATCAAAAAATCACATTGAATACCTCTAACTGGCCAAAATTTAGTCCCTAATCAAATAAAAATAAAAGCCCATTGACTGGACTTTAATTTTAACCTTAATTTAATTTTAAATAATAATTAATATTTAATTAATTTAATTAATTAAAAAATTCAAAAAATTCCCAAACACTTACAAATCTCTCCTTAGGTCAGTCCTGACCTTTGGAGGTGATTTGATTGAGTTTGCAATTTATTTGGAGCAAAATCAATAAAACCCTTCTAATTAAATAATTTTTAAAATTCCAATAAGTACTCAAACTTCTAAAAATTATAAATAATTTTAAAAAATTCCAAATTGAGTAAACTCAAAGGCAATGGACTCCTTTTGGGGTCTACTTTTTATTAAAAATATCAAACGTTAAAAAATCATTCAAAATTAAAAAGTCAACTATTTGGTCAAACTTAAGTCAAAATCAAGTTAAAACTTCAAACCTACATAAATAAATATACAAAAATTCAAATCTAGAAAATTTAGTATCTAATTACTCATCTTAAGGTCTGATTATTTCTAAAAATACTAACCTTCCATAAATCAATCTTAATCTGAAAGTCAAATTAAAACCACTTTTATTAATACATCTAAATAATTCAAATAATTTGAGAAATTTCAATAATTAATTTAAAAATCTAGAAAACCTTAATCCAACTTTAAAACCAGCAACTATTCAATCCTAATTAAAATCTATCAACTTACAAGCTTTAATCCATCAAATTCATTTAATTATATCAGTTACCATTGGGTAACCGAGGCCTGCAAGGCTATTGACTTAAAGAAAGGTAAAATAAACTTCATAACCTTGGTGAGCAATAATGGTGGTAGCCATTTAACACGTTAAAAAACACGTTAAAATTAATTTTAAATAATTAATACTTAAACCTTAATTAAATATTCCCCTAAGCCTTTCAACCAACCAGAATACTAAAATAACTTTAACAAATCAATCCTATATAAGACATATCTAAACCACACAGCCGACCTCACACACTTTAGATGGTTTATTAGGATAACCAACTCTAGTCTTAGGCTAGGTCGGTGTTCACTTTTCTGCTGTGTGCTAAGTTTTCTGTGATTTTCACTACATGCTGGTTGCTAGTGTTGATTGATGTATTTGTTTATTTAATTTCTATGTAATATACGTATTGATGTGATGGGCATTAGATTACCCCTATGCTAGGGATAATTTATTTTCTAATTCAATCTTATGCGAGTGGCCATGCTCGTACAAGAAAATTAAAATAAAGGGGGCACAAAGTTAAGTTTTAAAATTAACATGTTTTGTGCAGGTGCTAAGCATGCTAAGTGCCCCTTTAAAATTAAAAGAGAATGGCTAAGTATGGCTAATTTTAGCATTTTAATTTCAATATATTAACTACTTGAGATGATTTAATTATAATTATTTAGGATAACCTTGCAGGTGGTTTAATTCTAGATTTTAATTTTCCTTTAAATGTAATTTGATGTAATTTGTGTTGTGAATTGTCAAGTGTCATGTAAGATGGGATATCATCCAATTTAGAATCCAAAGAGGAAGGGACATCCTTTAGGGGAGAGTTCCAATCCATTTGAAGATCCAAATTAGGATGACTTTAAAATATCTAAAGGGAAAAGATAACACCCCTTTTGAGTGGGAGTTTTTTTTATTTGGATATCCATACCCGAAGATCCAAGGAGCTTGTAGAAGAATAAAGAGGTGATGAATAAGAAGACCCATTCTCAAAGTCACTTGTGTCTTATGACTAAAAATCCAGGTTTATTGTTAGTGGTACCCGACAACTTTAATTTTTATAATTTTGGGTTATAATATTAAAAGGCACTTACCTATGAATATTTTATTTATTTAATTAATTTATTTATTCAATTGATTGTTTGATATTGATTGTGATATAGGATTGCATATTTTTAGTAGTTTTTTGGTGATCTTGCATGTTGGTCTTAATTTAGCTTAGAACCCAATCGGAGGCTTATGAGGGATCGTTAAAACTTTTTCTACTTCAATCACATTTAAAAAAAATTAAGCTCACATAAAAATTCTAACACTTTTAAGAAGCCTGAGACTGCCGGGAGTTCTCATAGCATTTTGTTTCACCTTCTCTCCATTATTAGGCACCTCCGTGTATATCGGTTTTGGCATACCACATGGCCTATGAGGGTGCAGATCTATCAAGGGGAATCTATATAATCTTTAGGATAAAATCTATTTTTAAGCATTTTTAAAATGACTTCATTCAAATTTTAAGTATTTATCAAGTTAACTAGCATGTATTGCATTAGAATCCAATTTAAAAATGTATAAAATTTTAATTACATTTTATTTGAAGTTTCATATTACCCAACATATGTTAAAGGGTCAATTAAGGACTGCTCTGGATGTTGGCCCTTTTTTAAAAAAACTTATCTTAAGCAATGTTCCTACCACTCTTACATAAAAGATCAGACTCATTATTTTAAAGTGTTTATGTTATTAGTTGGCTCCCCAATCTCGGCCAGGTTAAGTCAAGATCCTGCATTGCATTAGCTAGATTTGGGTCACTAATTTTTAATAACCAATTTATACTTAGGTTCCAAGGCAGTCTCGGCCTGTAAGACCTAAACCTTCAAAAATTAAATCCTAACTTTCTAATAAAATTGATAATTCAAACTTAAATCTATTTTAATTCAAATTCAAGCCCAATACTTAGGATAGGCTTGGGTGCTTCTAAAATGTTTCAAAATTCCAAAGCACCTCCTACCATTCTTCCTTTGACCTCGAGAAATAAGTGTTCCATTTTGATTTAATCCTTATTAAATTTCCAACCTCGCTTTCTTTGACATCAATCTTTGAAAATAAAAAAATGATATTTCTACCACTATTTTAATCAAGAGTATTCATAGAAAATTTTGGTTTCACTATGATGTAATTAATTACTAGGGCCCATACTTGTAGGAGATTTAGAAACCCAAATAAAATTTTTTAAAAATCAAGTTTTTTTTCAAAAATTCAATTAATTCTCTTAGGAAAAATTCAACTCAAAATATATGATCATTAACATTGTTTTGAAAGGATCAAAAGTAATTGATATCTTCTTTCCTTAAAAAGATATATCAATTATTATCATAACTTTGATTATGAAATTAATAATATTTTATCCAAATTATCATAGTTAAATGCTTGATTGAACAATCATTTTGACCCTTCAGGGTCTTATATAGTTCTTTCCCAAATTTGACTATGATAATCAGGATGAGTTTTCAAACCTGTAAATTAAACCCATTAGGGAATGATATTTTTGCCTCTCAAGGTGATATATTATTCATAATAATTTGTTCAATCTCAAGATTAAAATTCTAGCAGTTAAATTCTCCCAAAAAAATTAAACTTTTTCAAAACTCAACCAACCTTTTTAATAAAATAAAGAGTATAAGAATAAAAGATTAGGGATAATGGATGAGAAACTATCTATGCCTGAGATTTGGTCAAGTTCTAGCATCCCCTTCACTAGTAAGAACTAAAAGAAGAACTATTTGAGAAGGGTCTGAAAGAAAATTATCAAGGCTAGAAATATTGCTCAGTCGAAAGCCTTAAAGCAAATAAAATTTGAGGCCAATGGAGAGTTCATGGCTCCTTACACACACACACCCTATTTGGTGGAAGTCATTTCCACCCTCCTCCTGTTACCCTAGGGAGGGGGTTGTGAGAAGAAGAGAACGATCTCAACCATGCCCTTTTGACAATTACATAGAAAAGATCTACCATGTGAGAAATGAGTAATCACCTATGATAGATCATAGGCCCCCAGTTGAGGGTTATGATCCATCCACTCTATTATAGGATGTTAGATCATATTATTATATGTGCCCCACTTCATCATATATAGAGGAGGAGGCATTACGATCCCATGGAGTGCCACTCTCATAATTGCTAGGTCACTAGTAATTAGGGAGGGAAAATGAGAAAAATTAGTTAAAGAATCTAAGATCTTATCAGATAGTGATACCATCAAAATTTAACTTTCAAAGGGGTCCTATCATAATAGATCTTTAGATTGAGATTCCTCATTACAAGAAGATACAACATCACCTAGGGATAGTGTAGACCCCACAACAGTCTCTTCCTACTAAGAGATTGTAGAGTTTTAATTTCATATTAACAGGGTCTTGCCACCTAGACTATATATTTTTATGGAAAATATATTATTTCTCAAGTGTATTGGATCCATATTTTCATTAGAAGATATTTGATTCATCATTTTTAATGGAAATTTACCTTTATTTTAAATCATAAACAGAAGAAAGCTATGGTTGATTCCACTAGATACCTAAAAGAAATTAATTAAAATTTTAGAGAGGGTTGTGTTAAGCATGCTAATTTAAATTAATAATTAATAAATTTAAATTACTTTTTCCCACAGGCTAATGGTTTGGCTAAGGTCTTTAACAAAACTCTGGTATAAATCATCAAAAAGACCCTAAATGACAACAAAACTTAATGTGATGAGAGGTTGGTAGAAGTCTTGTGGGACTATCAGACCACATAGGACCCCAACGCAATTTACTCCATTTGCATTAGTGTATGGGTCCGAGGTAGTGCTCCCTCTGGAAGTACAAATCCCTTTGCTGAGGATTACAATATAAAAACAAATCAAGATAGAATAAAATGCACAACTTTGGTTAGAAGAGATCAAATCCTTGAAGAGTCTCACCTCCAAGATTAACAAAACTTAGAGTTATATAAAGCCTGAAGGGTTCAAGCTTATGATAAGTTAGTGCGGCCTAGAACCTCCAAAGTAGGAGACTTTATCCTGGTTCTTCAGAGGCCTATCTTAGGTCACTTGAAGTTTGGTGGAAAGTTTGAACTAACATGGGAAGGACCTTTCGTCGTAGAGACAACCTATGAAATAGGCTTGTATCAGCTAGTTCATTGTAAAAAAAAAATTACCCAATGTTGCCAGTCAATGAGAAGTTCCTTAAGAAATATTATTCGTGATGTAGATCAAATTTTAGATAAATGAAAATATTTTCAAGTTTTGAATAAAATTCAATCAAATTTATTCAAATCTCAAATTCTTAAATCTACCTCTCTGATCCATAAGGTTAGGTGTGAGTCATTGTGCTTCCTTTCCTTAGGATTAGGTATTCTAGTGGTGGAGTATGCCCTGTGTGGAACCATCCTAGTATAAATTTGATTCTCAGTTCTCTATGGTTAGGTGTGAGCCCCCACCTTAGGCTTCCTTTTTATATGACCATTCGCATGTGGTGGAGTATGCTCTTAGTGGCACCACTCTGGCTTTCTTTTCCTCAAGGATAAATGTGAATCAACATGCTTTCTTTACTTAGGATTAGATCTACTAGTGGTGGAGCATACCATTTGTGGTACCATCCTAGTTTAAATTATTTCTAATCCTCTATGTTTAGGTGTAAGTTCCCACCTCTTAAAACCCCTAATCAGAATCAAGTCGACAAGCAAACTTTTAGGAAATTACTTTGCAGCTTTTCAAAGCAAAGCAAAGCTTTAAAAATAAAAAGCCCCTTGATTATGTATGTGGTCATCAAGATCCATCCATATTACTACCTATTAATCTGATTGTTGATAATCATCCAGTTGGCAATCATCAAGAACTCAATCATACTTCAATCCAAAATTCTATCAAACTTCAATATAGTCTTTAATCAAACTTTAATCTAATCTTCAATGAAGCATCAATCCAGTCTTTAATCAAACATCAATCCATCCTTCAATCTAACATCAATAAAACTTTAATCAACTTTAATCACCTAGTCTACATCAATTTATAATCACTTAGAGCTGTAGCCTTATACTATAGCTAGGTGACTCAATACATTGCTTGCTAAATGCATTGACACCTAGTAATCACCACTTGACTCCCTTTATCAAATCATAAAAAAAACACTCAATTTATTGTTATTGATGTGCATAATTTAAATTTAATCAATCAAATTCAAAACTATATTCAAATCTAAATTTTTAGACCAGATTTCAAGGTTAAAGGCCCATGTCCTATAACCACTTTTAAGTGATTTTTCATACCCAATTAATGATCTAGCAATTGAATATTAATTAGGAAAGTTCCTAGGGTCAATCCTCCAAATTTTAGTTTAATTGGAGACCTCTAACCCTAGAAAGTAGATTGAAATGTAAATGCTACAAATCCTTCAAATATTTATAGCCTATGACACTAGACCTCCACCTTGTGGAATTTCACTTTGGGACCTTCCCCAAAACTTTTTAACCATGTCTATAATGATTTTTATGAAAGATTAAACATTAAACTGCACTTAGCTAGACCCAGGGTAACCCACAGTTGACCATGGGCTCGAATGACTAAAATGCCCTTTAAGGGAAAAATTGAAGTTTTCTCCAAAATTTTAACCTTAGAATCAGACCTTGAAATTTACTCTAATGCATCCTAAACATCATTAGGAGTGCATTAGACTTAAATTCATGTCTTGGTCATACATAATTGAATAGGTCAACATATAGTGACCAAATTGCCCCTTAAGGGTTCAAATGGTCATTTCAAGCCAAATGGCCATTCAATCACTTGAGACCACCTCAATTGGTCTCAAATCATTCATTTAAACTTGTTGGACCCAAACCAGTTCCTGGGTTGACTTGGTTGACCAAATTAACCATGGTTGACCAAATCATCCCTTAACCTACACCATTGTCAAAAGCAATACTCCAAGCCATTTCAAAACCAATTTAACCTCTCAAAAGCATTCAATTGGATATCCCACATATGTCCAATTTTTTTCCAAGTAAAATTCCCCTTGATTTGACTTGGTCAACTCAATTGGAAGGGTCAAAGCCCTATCTATTTTCATACATTTGGTCAAGCTCCAAACCAATGGCTTCAAACACTTGACTAATCACTTAAGTATCAAAACGTACCTCCTTGATTGCCACATCATCCCCATTGACTAGTTTGATAAGTCAAATGGTAAAATATGTTCTCATATGGGATTAGGTTTCCATGACACCTTAGTAATCGATTCCACTTTTCAAAATTTAGTTTTAACCTGCTACAAAGCAACCATATACACTTTTTAAGAGAGCCTGTCGACCCAGCCTCTTAAGCCAAGCTTTTCTTTGGTATAACCAAATTAGAAAAAAGCTTATGGTCCCCCTTCCCATGGACCAAGGGAATTCATATCAACCCCAGCCCTCTTCCCTGGCTTTGAGAAGCCTTAGGGACACTTAGCATCAATCCAAGCCTCCCCCAAATAGATCTAAGCCATCCAATCAAATGGCATGGCTTAAGGAGGGGGAAACTTGACCTATTTAATCATTCACACCCATTTTACTCATTTTCAAATCTCCAGTAGCCTCTAGTGATCCAAGTCTTTCATCCAGCTTCTACAGCCATTTCCTAGGCTTTTCTAAGCTTTTCTCCACCAAACCCAAGCCTTAATACAGCACTTTAGTTAAGAGGGAGGGTACTAATAGTGAGACAAAGTGAGTTTTCTTTAACAACTTTCAATCTAGTAAACATCTTCTTGTCGAGCCTTTTAGAAACTTGGAGAGGAAGTCACCAGGAGAAAAAGGAGGCCAATAACTCAAAATTTTGTCCACTGGTTAATAATATATCTAAATTTTTAAGTTAAATTTTAATTTGAAATTGCAAAAAATTTTCAATGTACAGAGCCTCCAAACATCAGCAAATGAAATTATATAACATTTTGAGTTTATGTTTTAAAATTCCTTAAATTTGGACAAGTATTTTAAAATTTTTGTGCATTTGAAGTTTTTAGTCCATTTTGAACTGATTTGAATATGGCTTAATCATAGTCATTCGATCGAGCCTTCATTGTGATCAAATGGCCCATAATCTGCCACATCACCTTAATCCAAATGGCGTGTTATTTAGCTGGGTTTAAACTCAGCTCAATTTGAAACCATGCACTAATGCGGCTTGATTAGAGCCATCCATTCGATCTTACATGATCAAATGACCAATGTCACCCATCTGACATGGTTAAGTGGTCCACTGTTGCGCTCCATATGTCAGACATGCAATGAATTGACGTGGTAGTGGCACAATCAATGTAGCCACCAAAAAAATCATTTAAATTGATTAAAAATTATTTTAAATGCCCATAACATCAAAAATTAATAGAAATTTTAAATTTTTGCCAAATTATGTGATTTTTATGTCATTTGAAAGGTATTAATGTCCAATATTTATTAAAATTAAAATTAAAGTATTTTGTTCACTGAATTATGAGTTATTCATGATTATTCGAAATTCATTTTTGAGAATTTTCTCACAATCCTTTAGTCAAAATGGACACAACTTTTAGTGAAAAATCCTCTTTATTTTTCTTATGTCCGAATTCTAATTGGATTTCTATGGGGTGAATTTACCAAATTATGGGTCCATTTTGAACCAAAAACTTTGAAAATTCATAACTCTCCAAATTAGTAGAAATAGGCTATTTTTTTGTAGTGCTGTGCTTGCATGTGTCAATGTTAGATGACCAAATTTTCAAATCCATTGGAACACTAGTGTCACCTAGAAAATATAATTTATGATGATGTATAGACAAGTTAGAAAATTTGTAGAAAATTTTACAAACACCTAGTAGGGGTGAAACTTTGCAACATTAAACATAGTGTTATTTTACACCTTAGGCTCAAATTTCGTTGAATTTAGAGCCAATTAGGTTAGAAAAATAGCTATGTCAAAATTCAGCTTTTTTGAGGACCCTAAAGCATAAAAAAATTATAATAAATACAATTTAAATCAAAAAATAGAAATAATATATCAAACGGTTCAGAATTCATCCCTCCACCTAGGAAAATTAAAAACTAGATCACTAGGCTGCTAATTTGAGCTTAATTTAATTTTTAATGAAATTTAAAAATTAATTAAATAAAATATTTGAAAATTATTAAAAATTCTAAATAAATTTTAAACTTTGAAAACTCTCCTGTAGGTCATTCCTGACCTTTGGGGGTGATTTCAAGAAGTTTTTAGTTAGTTTGGAGCAAAATCATGAAACCTCCTTAATTAAGCAATTTAATAATACTGTTAAATACCAAACCTTTAAAAAGTCATAATTAATTCCATAAAATTCTAAATTGAACAAACTCAAATGCGTTAGACTCCTTTAAGCACCTAGTATTTCTTAGAAATGTCAAATCTCTAGAAATCAGTCGAAGTTAAAAAGTCAACTCTTTGGCCAACTTTAGTTCAAAATTGAGTCAAAACTTCAAAAAATTATAACTTAATCTATAAAAATCTTATTCCACCAAATTTAGTGTCGTTTACTCACCTTAGTGTCTATTATTTATGAAAAACAACAAAACTCAACAACTTAACTTAAATTAAAAAGTCAAAATGTGACCCCTTAGTATAATGAATTAAATAATGCATAAAAATTCCAAAAATTCAATAATTAATTAAAATTCCAAAAAACACCAATTTGATTATTAAAATTATTCAACCAACCCCATAATATATAACAAGAACTCCATTGATGAATTTTTTAGGATGGACTACCTTAAGCCGCGGGGCTGAGTGTCCTAAGGAGGTCTAGTTCCTCGAGCCCACTATAATAACCCCATGAATGTATTCAATAGAGTATAAAACATTAAAACTAATTGATTATTTATATTTAAATAAACTAAACCTTTAATTCAACTACATCATCCTTATTTTTAGAATATACTACCTTGAGCTATAGGGCTGTGTGTCCTAAGGAGGTCTTGTTCCTCGAGCCTATTTTGATAAAGCCACGAATCGATTGATTGAAAATATTAATTAACTTAATCATTTAAATTTGTAACCAACTAATAAATTTAAAAAATAATCAATCCTTTAATTTTAACTAATTAAAATAATTAATAATTATGGTTACTACTAAGTAATCCAGACCTATGAGGTTATAACTTAGCCCCAAGGAAGGTGAATTTCAAACTCTTGAAAACTCTCTTATGGGGCTAAGTTAATAGCCTCGTAGGCCTGAGTTACACAGTAGTAACCATCATTATTAATTAATTTAATAGGTTGAAATTAAAGGTTAATAATTTTTTAGATTAATTGGTTGGTTAGTAATTTAAATGATTAAGTTAATTAATGTTTTTCATTAACCGATTCTTTGCGTTCTCATAGTGGGCTCGAGGAACCAGGCCTCCTTAGAACATGTCGCCCTGTAACTCAAGGTAGTCTATAAAAGAAACAGGTTGACCAGGTTGATGTAGTTAAGTTAAAGATCTAATTGGGATAAATAATTAATAATCAATTAATTTTAAAGTTTTGTACTCAATTGAATCTGTTCGTGGCATTATCATAGTGGGCTCGACAACCCAGGCCTCCTTAGAACATGTAGCCCCATAGTTCATGATAGTCCATCCTATATACTTCAACACTGGAGTGTTTATTATGTATTTTGAGATTGGTTATCTGATATTAAAGATTAAGTTAATTATACTAGCTACCAATCGGTTCATGGAATTATCACAATGGGCTTGAGGAACATGTCGTCATTAGAACACTAGGCCCCACAGCTTAAGGTATACCATCCTCATTAATGGAGAGCTTGTTGTGTATTAAGAGGTTGGTTGACTAATTTTAATATTCAAATTGATGTTCTTTAAATTTTTAATTAATTATTGATTTTTTGGAATTTTTATGAATTATTTAATTCTTTAAATTAAGGGAACAAATTTTGACATTTAGGTTTAAGTTTGGCTCTGAAGTTTTGATATTTTTCTTAAATACTGAACCTTAAGGTGAGTAAATAGACAATAAGTTTGTTGAAATTAGATATTTCTAGATTAAGTTATGATTTTGTGATATTTTTACTGAATTTTGAACTAAGTTGATCAAAGAGTTGACTTTTTGACTTTGATTGATTTCGGGAGGTTTGATATTTTTAATAAATACTAGACCCTTAGAGGAGTCTAATGCATTTAAGTTTGTTTATTTTTGAATTTTTTGAAATTAATTATGAATTTTTAAAGTTTTGGCATATAAATGAATTATTAAATTGCTTAACTAATGAGGTTTTGATGATTTTGCTTCAAACTCACTCCAAACTTCTTAAAATCACTCCCAAAGGCCAGGAATAACCTATAGGAGTGTTTTCAAGAGTTTAAAATTTATTTGGAATTTTTAGTAGTTTTTAATTATTTAATTTAATTATATTATTAATTTTCATTAAAATCTAAATTAAGCTCAAATTACAGGTTTAGTGATGGGCGGCTTTAGTTTTTCTATGTTTTTTTTTTTGAAGAAAATGCACCAAGATTGCATTAATTAGAAATATGGAAAAACAAACTACAATACCAAGGCATTAGATTCCTCCTTTAACAAATCCATAAAAAGAGGAGGAATCTTATCCATACTACAATCTTCCCAAATAAAAGAACTAACAAGAGCATAATTAGCACATAGGTCGGCTAACTTATTACAAGTTCTAGGAATAGAATTGAAAATAACATGGTTGAACTCCTTAAAAGAGAAGCCATCTTCCAATCCTTGGACACTGGATTCTTGTGCCCCTTGAAGAAACTTGATATTAGTTTTTCTAGGTAGAGTGATGAATTTTGAATAGTTTAATAAATATTTTTTATTTTTTATTTAAATTGAATTTATTATAATTTTTTGATGTTTTAGGGTCCTTAAAAAGGTTGAATTTTGATTTAGTTAATTTTTTTGACCTGATGGGCACCAAATTTAATGAAATTTGAACATAAGGTGTGAAATGTCACTATGTTTAATGTTAAAAAGTTTCACCACTATTGGGTATGCATAGAATTTCTTAGGAATTTTTTAAGTTGTCTATACATCATTCTTAATTATTTTTCCTAGGTGCAATTAGTATTTTTGTGTGTTTGAAACTTTGGTCATCTAATCATGACACATATGCAAGCACACCATAGCAAACTCACATCCAGAACCTAATAATTTAGAGATTTATGAATTTTCAAAGTTTTGGGTCCAAAATGGACCCCTCACATTATAAATTCACCCAACATAAATCCATTGAGCATTTGAACCTAAGAAAAATGCATGGGATGCCTAAGATGCTAAAAAAATTTAAAACAAAATTTGTGTCAAGTTTGACCACAAGATTATGAGAAAATTGCCAAAATTAGATTTCAAACAAACTTAAATAACTCATAATTCACTTATCAAAACACTCTAATTTTAATTTAAGTAAATACTAGGCATTAATACCTTTCAATGATACCAATGTCACTTAATTTGGTGAAAAGTTGAAATATCTCTGAATTTTGGAAGTTTCTGGCCACTCAATTAAAATTTTAATTTAATTTTAAATCAAATCCAACAGGTGGGCCATGAGGCGCACATGTGGCATGACACATAGAAAATGGGGTAGCTGGTAGCACCGCCTTCCAATTTATCGACTTGTGTCAAGACATGTGGCAGCTCAAGAACCACATATGTGGTTTTACTTAACCACGTCAGCAGTCCTTTGGGCTATCCAATCAAGTGCAACAAGCATGGACAAATGAGATCATACCACGTCGACATGGATCAAAATGTGGGAGATCCTTTGCTTTATCTTTCAAATGAGTGTTACCGTCTGATGGCATCCATACCCTCCGATCGCGCATGTATCAAGATCAAACAGTTTTACTCTAAATAGAGCTTTTTAGTTCATTTTGAAAAAAAAAAATTTAATGGACATATCTTTCAAAATACTAGTCCAAATTTGATGAAATTCGAAATATAAGCTCATTGTGTCCTAATCTTTGAATGCCTGGAGTTTGGAGGATCCATGCATTGTAAATTGTGAGCAATTTCAAAATTAAAATCTAACCTAAAAGTTGAGAAATCTCACCAACCTAATTGAGTTCTCAACCTATCAATTATCCAAGCCAATACTTTTGAATCAAAACTCGCCAGAGTCTAAATGGTATAGAATTCTCAGTTTGGGGGAACTCCTATTGAGGATCCCAACCTACATTTAACTAATTTTTTTAGAATTTACGTAACAATCAGGTATAATGGAGTCAGTGATGATGCTATTAGACTTCATATATTTCCATTTTCCTTGAGGGACAAAGCTAAGATGTTGTGTAATTTCTTACTCCAAGGCCATAACCACTTGGATTGAGTTGGCACATAAGTTCTGAGCAAATAATTTCCCACTATCTAAAACTGCTAAACTTAGGAATTATATAACTTCATTTTCCCAAGTTGATGAAGTGTCAATTTATGAGAGCTGGGAAAGACTTAAAGCGATGCTTAAAAAGAGCCCTCATCATGATTTTCCAAATTGTTTGGTGATTAAATCTATTTATAATGGACATGTAGGATCCCTTAGGTTAATAATTAATGAAGTAGCTAGAGGTTGTTTAATATCAAAGCCTTTTAATGAGGCTTATGTCTTCATAGAGGAGATTAAAACAAACAACTTCCAACGCCCTTTTAATAGGTGGATCTTAATAGAGTATTAAATGTCTATGAGTTAGATGCTTTACTAATTTTGTCTACTTACGTAGGTGCTATGCTTAAGATGTTAGACAAATTTAGAGTTCGTTTTAGATCAGGATCATCTATGCTTTTAGAAGAAAATGATTTGAATGCTGATAGTAAGTATTATGCAAAAGGAATTAAGAATGTGAATCTGATTGGAAGGCCTAACAATCCCTATTCAAATGCTTATAATCTTGGTTGGATGGACCACCCAAATTTAATTAAAATAATAACAATGGTAAAAATAATTGGAATACAAGTTAATCAAACCCTAGAGTTAATTGGAGTAATCCTCAACAACCTTTAAATTACTTTAGATGTTCTTATTCCCTAGGCTTTATTCAAAATAATAAATTCAGAGATAGGAATACACCTTTGGAGAACTTAGTGATTAAGATGGGAACGCAATTATAGAGTTAAGTTGCAGCCCTTAAAAATATTGAATATTAAAAAGTATGACTTGCTAGCTTGATTAATAGTAAAACCCATAATGAGCGTCCTAATATTGAAGATAAGAAATTGGAATGATATAGGAGAACCTTATAAGGAAAAAGATAAAACTCAAGAAGAAATTATGATAGAAGAGCCTTTAGAAGCTAAACAGCCTACAAAATAACATGAACTAACTAAAGAAACAAAAAAGACCTATTAGAAAGGCTGTAGAGAGAAGATAACTATTAATATACCATTCTCAGAAGCCATATAGAAAATGCCCACATATGCCAATTTCTTGAAAGACATCCTTAATAAGAAAAGAAAACTATAAGAATTTTAACTATAGATTTAACAAAAGAATGCAGTGCTATCAATCAAAAGAAGCTCCAATAAAAATTGAAAGATCCAAGTAGTTTTTCCATTCTAATGAATATATGAGATAAATTTTATGGAAGAGCATTATGTGATGTAGGATATAGTATCAATCTTATGCCTTTTTTCATTTTTTAGAGATTAGATTTATGAGAGGTTCAATGCACTACTTTCACCCTTTAGCTTGCTAATAGAACGTTGACTTATCTTAAGGGGGTGGTATAAGAAGTTTATGTTAAGGTAGATAGGTTTGTTTTCTCTATAAATTTTATTGTCTTAGATTTAGAGGAGGACAAGAAAATACTTGTTATATTAGGGTGACCTTTCTTAGCAACAAGGAAGTCTATGATAGATGTTCAAAAGGTGGGGGGGGGGGGGGGGGGGGGGGGGGGGGTGACCATGAGAGTACAAGATCAAGAAGTGACTATAGATGTGCTTAACTCCATGAAATTCTATTAATGAAAATAAGGATTATTTCTGGGTTGATTTTAAAGAGATAATTGTTAAGAACTTTAAGTGAGATCTTATAGTAGAAAGGATTTTAGATGAATATTTAGAGGAAAATTATGAGAGTTTGGAAGAATCTGTTTATATTGATGGAGAAAATTTTGATATGTTTAGGAGGAAATTTGAAACATTAGATACCTCAACTTTGGGTAGATCTTTAAATCCATCTTTAGAGGAAGCCCCAATTTTAGATCTTAAAGCCCTTCCTAGCCTCCTTAACTATACCTTTTGGGTATTACTTTAACTTTCCTTGTAAGTTATTTCTACTAGTTTGGAAAAAAATAAGGAAGGAAAGTTGATTAGGGTTATAAGTGATTATAAGAAATATTTTGGATCATCCATAGTTGATTAGGGTTACCACTTTACTTTCATAGGATTCTTATAGAGGAAAATTCCTTACTAAAAGATGACCCACAAAGAAGACTAAACCCCACTATGAAAAGAGTTGTTTAAAGGAAATACTTAAATTGTTAGATGTAGTCATTATTAATCCCATTTATAATAGTGATTGGACTAGTCCTATTCATTATGTTCATAAGAAGGGTGGATTAACTATAGCACCTAATAAACATAATGAATTCATTCCCACCAAGATAGTCACTGGTTGGAGAATTTGTATAGACTATAGGAAGTTGAACGAAGCCACTAGGAATGATCATTTTCCCTTGCCATTTCTTGACCAAGTGTTAGATAGGTTAACAAGGAACTCTTTATATTATTTCTTAGTTGGATACTAAAGGTATCACCAAATTCCTATTGTACTTGAGGACTATGTCAAAACTATATTCAACATTCCCTATGGGATATTTGCGTTTAAATGGATGCCCTTTGGTCTATGCAATGCTCATGCAACATTTTAATAATGTATGATTTTGATTTTTTTTATTTAATAGAGTAGGACATTAGAATTTTTATGAATGCCTTTTTATTTTTGGCACTAATTTTGAATCTTCTCTTAAACATCTAATAATAATACTTAAAAGATGTGCTGAAATAAATTTAGGGTTAAATTTGGGAAAGTGTCAATTCATGGTGACTAAAGGAATTATGCTAGAATATAATATTTCCAAGAAGAGGATAGAGGTACATAATGCTGAATTTTTTATTATAGAAAAGTTAGCACCTCCTACTTCAGTTAAAGGTGTTAGGAATTTTCTTGGACATGCAATTTCTTAAGAAGGTTTATCAATGACTTTTTCAAATTTCCAAACCTTTATTGTTGCAAATCTGGATTCAAGGATTATGATTTTGATGTTAATAAATATTTCTATTTTTGTTTGATTGCCTAACCTTTCAGGTTCACAAGATCAATTGCAAGTCAAGCTAGCTCAAGATCGAGTCAG
Organism: Dendrobium chrysotoxum; assembly: GCA_019925795.1. Lineage (NCBI taxonomy): Eukaryota > Viridiplantae > Streptophyta > Magnoliopsida > Asparagales > Orchidaceae > Dendrobium > Dendrobium chrysotoxum. The sequence goes on from CM034297.1 coordinate 22,649,701, forward strand.
TCTTTTTTTTCAATTTCAATGTAATTTTCACCTTTCTTGAGTCAAATGTAATATAGTGGATCCCCAAGCTAAGTAACCTTGCACACACACACACTCAGGCGGAGATTTTTAGTGAGTTAGAGTTTTTATTCTATTTTTGTTTATATCATCCTGGATGATAGTGATATCATCTTGGACGATCCATTAGAAAAAGAAACCCTAATTAGGGCAGCCATGTTAAGTTGTTCAAATTAAGTTGATCATTTGGGATGATACTCTTATCATATAGGATGATGTGATCAAATTAGAAAATCTCGGTCGCCAGACTAAGTTATGTAAGTTTTTATTTTTAGTATTATGGTCTAATTATCCCGAATGATATGTGTATCATCCTGGATGATTTAGTACAATCATGCCTAAATTAGTTGAGTGATTAAGGAAAGTAATTAAGGATTAATTGATCGATCACATCATTCTGAATGATCACAAGATCATCCTAGATGATCAATTATAAATCCTTATCGTCCAGTATATCACATCTGGACAACCCGAACTGTCTGCTGGATGATATTGCCATTTTTGAACTAATCATACATGATGATAGAGATATCATCCTGGATGATCAAGTAATTTTGAAATCATCCAGTATAGTTATCCTGAATGACCCAAACTGTATGCTGGATGACATTGGGCTTTTTTGAACTAATCGTATAGGACGACAGACATATCATCCTCGAGGATCAAGTTATTTTCTTTAGATCTTCCAGACTCTTCTTCTGGACATCCTGAACTATGTGCTGGATAATATTCCTATTTTGAACTAATTGTCTAAGGCGATCAAAGAATCATCCCATATGATCTAAACAAACCATGCATTCTAATCATCCAGAGAAACCAGATCATTTTGGCCAGAAAGGGCAAATTTACACTAATTGTACAAGATGATCGAAGGATCATCATGGATGATCTTATACGGTAAGTTGAAATTTAGGAAAATTTTTGAGCCCTTCTATTTAAGATCTCTTTCTTGCTACTGTTGAGATCTTTTGCCGCTGTCCTTTCTTGAGAGAGTCCTGAGAGGCATAGGGAGAGCTTGGGAGAGAGAGAGAGAGAGAATCTTATGAGGGGGAGTTTATGAGGTGTTCACAAAGGTTATTTCAAGCAAGGATTTGAGTCATCATCTCCAGTCATCATCCCTTATCCCTTGGTGTCTCTATGGGAAGGATCGTTAGCAAGAAGATCAATGTTCTCTACCTGCTTTAGGAGGAATAGAAAGGTGGTAAGGTTCTCTGCCTGCTTCAGGAGGAAGCAAAAGGACTTTGGGTTCTCTACCTCACTAGATTAGTAAAAAGAAGTTTTTTAAAGGCTTCTCCACCTTGCTGTGGGAGCAGAAGGAGAGTCACTAAGTTTTAGTGCAATAACTAGAGGGGAGGCTCTGGGGAGTGGATGTGGGTCAAGCTGACCGAACCACTGTAAAATCTGGTTTTTTCATTCTTTTATTGTTCTATTTTTACTTTCTACATTTTACTTTTCTGTGAATGATCGTGTGATTAAAGTTATTATTTTTGTTAATTAATCATCTCTGCATCAACTTGCTATTGTAATTATTTTAAAACATTCAAAAAGGTTTTTAAAATTATTTTTGCTTAAGAATTTTTTAAAACTACCAATTCACCCCCCCTCTTGGTTAGCCTCGGTCTAGTTCATAAGGGCTTAACATACCTAATGAACTCTTAAGTGGTATCAGAGAGGGATTCATAAAATTAAGTTTTGAAAAACTTTTAAATTTGATCCATGGCTAACTTTAGTAAAAAAACCACCGTAGAAGGATATTCAATCACTCGACCACCGTTATTTGATAATATACCTTTTGATTTTTGGAAAACTTGCTTGTCCACCTTTTTATAATCTACATATTATTACATATGGATGCTTGTTAAAAATGGATACTCTGCACCATTTAGAATAGTTGATGGAATTAAAACTGAACTTTCTTTTACTGAATGAACTTTTGATGATCGGGATTTAGCACAACTGAATGCAAAATGCTTAAACAATTTTTTCTTTACATTAAAATATGAGGATTACATGCGTGTCTTTACTTGCACAACTGGTAAGGAAATCTGGGATAGATTATGCATTACTTATGACGGCACATCAGAAGTTAAGTAATCTAGGATGAATATCTTGCTTCATGACTATGAACTCTTTCGCATGAAACCTGGTGAGTTAATATTTAAAATATATACAAGGTTTACACAAATTTTCACCTCCCTACATGCCTTATAAACTGAACTCACTAACTATGAGAAAGCTAACAAAATTCTGAAATGTCTGCCTTCTTCGTTGATGCCAAGATAACTGCGATCACTAAATTTAAGGACTTGAACACTTTTTATATTGATAACTTACTTGGATCACTCATTGCTTATGAGCGAGGAGTGAACCAAAGACCACTTGATGCAGGTGAGAAAAAGAAAGAGAAAATTATGGTACTGAAGGCTAATGATACGGAGACTGATTCTTTTGGGTCTGAAAGTGATGATGTTGCCTTAATCACTAGGCAATTCAAAAGCTTTCTAAGGAAGAAACACAAGAACTATCAGAAATGGAAAAAAGGTAAGAATAACAAAAATTCTAAAGGTTCTTCTGATATAATTTGTTTTGAATGTAGGAAGCTAGGACATATAAGAATTTATTGTCCTAAACTCAAGCATCACCCAAGCAAGGAGAAGGGTGAGGAGGAGCTCAAGTTCAGGAAGGATAAGAAATGGATTCAAAAGGCTTTTTAAGCAGATTCTATATCTAGCTCCTTTGAGATTGAAGCTGAAGAGGAGACTACAGGTACGTGTTTGATGGCGGGTAAACATCTTGATCTGTCTGACTAAGAAGAGGTATATAAACTTACCTACAACAATTTAATTGATGTTTCAAAGAAAATCCATGCATCATATAATAAACTTAAGAAAATGCATGCTAGCCTAAAATTAGAATTCTTGAACCAGCAAAAAGAGCATAAAGTTTTGCTTAAGGATCATTCTATACTTGATAGCAATCACATGTCATTACTTGATGAATTTGATGAGTTAAATAAAAGCATTTTGAATTGATTGTTAAGCATGATTCATTGAAAGCATCGAATGTTGAATTAGAAGCTACATTTAAGGAACTAGAAACTCATGCATTCAATGTTGAGGGTAGGGAGCTGCATTAAGAGTGGAAAATTCAATTCTTCATAGTTCAAATAAAATTTTTGATGCTAAATTAACTTCTCTTATGAAAAATAAGCAACCACCATCACATGAAGAATTTCATACAAAATCATCTAAGCATGCATTCTCCAAACCTAGGAAGAGGCACTATCACCGACGTAGATTAGTTAACCATTTTACTGGTGTTAGATGTTTCTCTTGTAGCAAGTTAGGACATATCTCCCATATCTGTACTGTTCACCATAGTATATATTGGGTGTAGAGGCCCAAATTACATGATTCACAGCATAACACACATGTATTGCATTCTTCTGTCCATAAGAAGGAACCAAAACTTGTATGGGTTCCTAAATCTATTATTTGATGATTTTATAGGGGTGCTCTCACACAAGACCTCATGAGAGCATGTGGTACCTGGATAGTGGATACTCAAGGCATATGACTGGAGATGCAAATTAATTCATTTCATTGGAGGCCAGGGCTGCAGGTAAGGTCACTCTTGGAGATAACACCACCAAAAAGTGGTGGGTGCGGTATAATAAGAAACTCCAAAAACCTTTTAATTGAAAATGTTTTGCTTGTAGATGAATTGAAACACAACTTGGTCAGCATCAGTCAACTCAGTGACAAAGGGTTCAACATAAAGTTTCTAGCAAACACTTGCATTATCAGCTTAAATAATAACATTATTTTATAGGGCAAGAGGATCAACAATGTTTATATGCTTGATTTACATAACATTGAGTGTGTTGCATCATTCTACTTAAATTGGAAAATGATTGACAGCGCTGAAATCCAGAAACAATTGGAAAATTTACTTTCGTAACTCCCACCTCAAACACCTTTTAGATGCAAATCCCTTTCAAAATAAAAAAAATCCAATTCAGAAGAAAAGAAATAGATTTGAAAAGAGATCCTTTCAAGCCTCGTTCCAGAAAAATATCTGATATAATAGTGTTCCAAAGTAATAAATCAGAAATCAGGATTTTCAAACTCAAGCTTTTAAAAATATTAAGTGGCGCACAGATTTTTCTAAGACATTTAACGATCTAAAAGGGAAGAAAGCTTGATTTGGGCTCATTTTGTGCCTCTTTTTCAATTTATTTGGCACTTTACGCATCTTTTGATTTTTGATACACTTTATAAATCTTTTAGTTTGGTGACATTTCACATCTTTTAAGATTTGGGCTCATTTTGTGCTTCTTTTTCAATTTATTTGGCGCACTGCGCATCTTCTGTAAGGTTTCTCCCTCTCAAAATCGTTAAAAGATCACTGCTGTAAAATTACCTTCCAGACATAGGAGACGCTCTCCACAGTAAGAAAGAGAAATTCACAAAACAAAAACCATACATCGTATAAAAGTGCAATCACTTGGTTTAGAAAATCATAATAATGACTCAAGACTTTGAAAACACTATTCATATGAGGTAGATTACTGTAGGAAGATAAAATAAATCTCTATTTTAAAAACTAATTTTTTAATTTTGAAGAAGATTTTTTATCCAAAAGAAACAATACACCAGTAAAGGAGTTAGAGGAAGAGAAACAATCATCAATATTTCTTCCCTTTAGCAGATCCAGTGGAATCAATCACTGCTTACCAGGTTCCAAATAAAAGCCAAGGCAAAACTCTCAGTCAAAAATCCAGTTTATTAGTAGTAGTGAGCAGTGATTTGATTTTAAAAGAGATAAAACAGTAAACAAAAGATATGAACCAGTAAATAAAAACAAGTAAGAAATCGCACTCAAAATAAATACTCAAATAAAACTAACACCAAGACTAAAATAGAAATTAGTAGAAAAAATAAAAAATAATAGAAAATAGATAATCAAATCAATAGCTAACTAACAGAAACAGAATGAAAAATAGACAAATCAGTATTCATAGAATCAAGCATTTATATCAATCACTCCTAATCTGGTCCTCAAAATGCTGAATGAGTCAATAGCCAGTGGTTTAGTAAATATGTCAGCCAGCTGATTTTCAGTTGCTACATAATGTAGTTTAATGTCCCCTTTTGTAACATGGTCTCTAATGAAGTGATGCCTTATATCAATATGTTTGGTTCTAGAATGATGGATTGGACTCTTAGAAATACAGATGGCACTAGTATTATCACACAGAATAGAAATTTTGCCCACAGGTAATCCTAAATCCAAAACTTGTTGCTTCAACCAAAGAACTTGGGCCACACAACTTCCTAAGGCAATGTACTCAGCTTCAGTAGTGGAAAGTGCAATTGAGTTCTATTTCCTACTAGACCAGGAGACTAAAGACTATCCTATGAATTGATAAGTTTCAGAAGTGCTCTTTCTATCCATCCTACACCCTGCAAAGTCAGAATTAAAATATCCAATAATCTCAAAAGAGGTGTTGTGCCTAGGATACCAGATTCCTATGTTTGGGGTCCCTAAAAGATATCTAAGAATTCTCTTAACAACAGTCAGGTGGGACTCTTTAGGGTCATCCTGAAACCTAGCATAAAGACAAACACTAAACATGATATCAGGTCGGCTAGCAATCAGGTAAGGTAGTGATCCAATTATTCCTCCATACTTCTTCTGATCAACAGATTTTCCACTTGAATTCTTATCTAACTGAATAGAGGAGCTCATGGGAGTATTAATTGGCTTGGTTTTGTCCATCTCATATTTCTTCAGAATGTCCTTAGTGTATTTAGATTTATTTAGAAAGGTTCCATCATCCATTTACCTTATGGTAAACCCCAAAAAGTAGGACAATTCTCCCATCATACTCATCTCAAACTCCTTACTCATTATTTTAGAAAACTCATCACATAAATATTTATCAGAAGATTCAAAAATTATATCATTAACATAGATCTGGACAAAGAGTAAGTCATCCCCTATTCTCTTCAGAAAAAGGGTGGTGACTAGACTCCCCTTAACAAACTCTCTTTCTAACAGGAATGTGCTAAGCCTCTCATACCAAGCTCTGGGTGCTTGTTTCAATCCATATAAGGCCTTTTTTAATTTGTAAACATGATTTAGATATTGGGAACTCTTAAAACCTGGGGGTTATTCTACAAAAACATCCTCTTTTATTACCCCATTTAAAAAGGCACTCTTGACATCCATTTGAAATAGCTTAAATCCCTTATAACAAGCAAAGGCTAGTAGCACTCTAATGGCTTCCAATCTAGCTACAGGGGCAAAGGACTTCTCGAAATCAATCCCTTCAATCTGATTATACCCCTTAGCTACCAATCTTGCCTTATTCCTAACCACCACACCTGAATCATTCATTTTATTCTTAAAGACCCACTTGGTTCCCACTATACTTTGATTTTTAGGTCTTTCTACTAACTCCCAAACATCATTCCTTACAAATTGATTTAATTCTTCTTTCATAGCTAAGATCCAAAACTCATCTGAAAGGGCTTGATTGATGTTGGTGGGTTCAGTCATTGAGATAAAGGCAGAGTGGTTTACTTCCTTCCTAAGTCCATGCCTAGTCCTAATACCTTCAGAAGGGTCTCCTAAAATCAGTTCTTTAGGATGACTCGAAGAATATCTCAAATCTCTAGGCAATGTGGCCTGAGGTTCTACCCTTTCCTCTAGATTTACATTTTCAACCACTTGGGTAATCTCCTCTACCTCTTCTTCTTTGTCAACTCTAGTAACCTTAGGATCAGATTCATCAAACACCACATGAGTTATCTCTTCCACCACCAAAGTCCTCTTATTGAACACCCTAAAGGATTTCCCCACACTAGAATAACCTAAGAACACTCCTTCATCAGATTTGGGGTCAAACTTTCTTAAGAATGATTTCTTGTTATTCAGAATGAAAACCTTACAACCAAAGACATAGAGGTGGGAAAGGTTTGGAGTTCTTCCCTTAATGATCTCATAAGGTCTCTTATTCAGATTTAATCTCACATTCATCCTATTCAGCACATAACAAGCAGTGTTCATCGCTTCAGCCCAAAAGTATTTTGGAAGTGAATACTCAGCAGGCATGGCTCTAGCGGCTTCCACTAAGGTCCTGTTCTTCCTTTTAGCTACCCCGTTCTGTGGAGGGGTCCTAGGAGCTAAAAAATTGTGACTAATCCCTTGCTCCTCACAGAAACTTCCAAACTTCACATTTTCAAACTCTCCACCATGATCACTATGAATAGTCAAGACCTCACAACCTAACTTCCTCTGAATCCAAGTGGAGAAGGAATTAAATTCATCAAATGACTCAGATTTATGTGACAGAAATTTAATCCATGTGAATCTTGAGTTGTCATCAACAATCACAAAACCATAGACTTTTCCCCCTAAGCTGGCAGTGCTAATGGGTCCAAAGAGATCCATATGAAGGACTTCTAAAGGTATAGAGGTGCTAATGTCCTTAACAGAGTGAAATGAGGACTGGACTTGCTTCCCTAACTGATAGGCATCACACAGGTGGTCCTTAGTGAACTTAAGCTTGGGCACACCTCTAACTAAGTCCTTTTGGGTGACTCTCCTAAGGGTTTTCATTCTGGCATGACATAATCTCCTATGCCACAACCAAGACTCATTAGCAGTAGTTTTTAAGTAAATTAAACTTTTAGCTTTAATATAACCTACATCCAGCTTGTAGACATTATTGATCCTTTGTCCCTACAAAACAACTTTATTATTTAAGCTTAAAATACAGCACGTGGGCAGGAATTTGATGCTGTATCCTTTGTCACAGAGTTGACTAATGCTCAGAAGGTTGTGTTTCAGTCCATCTACAAGCAAAACATTATCAATCATAAAATTTCTTGAATCACCAATTATACATGAACCTATCACCCTCCTGGTGGTGTTATCTCCAAGTGTAACCTTTCCTCCAGCCCTGGCCTCCAGCGAAATGAACTAATTTGCATCTCCGGTCATGTTTCTAGAACATGCGCTGTCCATATACCACATGCTCTCATGAGGTCTTATGTGAGAGCACACCTACAAAATCATCAAACGTCAGTTTTAGGAACCCAAATAGGTTTGGGTTCCTTCTTATGAAAAGAAGAATACAATGCATGTGTGCTGTGCTGTGAAACAGGCAATTTAGGCCTCCACACCCAATGTGTACTACGGTGAACAATGCAGGTGTGGAAAATGTGTCCTAACATGCCACAGGAAAAACATCTAACACAAGGAAAAGGGTTAACTAATCTACGTGGGTAATAATGCCTCTTCCTAGGTTTGTATGGAACATGTTTTGATAATTTTAAACCAAATTCTACAAAAAATGAAGGTGCATAAAATTGTGCAAACGTAGGAGGTGTTTCATGTTTCTCAAAAACATTGATCTTAACTTTCAAAAATTCATTTTCTTTCTCTAAACTTGCAATTTCAAATTTCAAAGCACCATTGCTACTCTCCACTTCACATGCAAGATTGTTTAATTCTTTGAATGCTTTCTCTAAATCAACATGCGTGGTTTTCAGTAAATCATGCTCAGTTGTCAGATCAGAATATTTTTTGTTCAATTCGTTAAACTCATCAAGTAAATACATGTGATTGCTGTCAAGTGTGGAATGATCTTTAACTTGAAAGTTCGAAAGGGATGTTAAGCCCTAGTGAACTAGTCCCGAGGCTAACCAAGAGGGGGGGTGAATTGGTTATTTAAAAATTTCACGATAACTACAAAAATCTTTTCGATACTTAGCAGCGGAAACAAGTAAACAATAACGAAAAGATCAACCAACGATATTCACCCAAGCAGTTTATATTGAAAAGTAAAATGCAAAACTGAATCAGAAAAGCAAACCAGATTTTATAGTGGTTCGGTCAACTTGACCTACGTCCACTCCCCGGAGCCTCCCCTCCGGGTATTGCACTAAACGAAAGTGACTCTCCTTTTGCTCCCACAGCAAGGCGGAGAAGCCTGTACAAAACACCTCCTTTTCACCACACGGTGAGGCAGAGAACCCGACCTCCTTTCGCTTCCTCCTGAAGCAGGCAGAGAACCTTCGAACTCCTTTTGCTTCCACCTGAAGCGGGCAGAGAACCCACGAACTCCTTTCGCTTCCTCCTGAAGCGGGCAGAGAACCCGGATCTTCTTGCGAACGATCCTCCCACAAAGAACACCGACTAGACGACAGACGACGTGCGGAGAAGACGACTCTGATCCGTGCTTGGAGCAACCTTAGTGAATCCCTCACTAACTCCCCCTCACAAGATCTCTTCTCTCTCTCCCAACTCTCTCTCTCTCTAAGATTTCTCAGGGAAGGAAGGCAGCAAAAGATTTTTCCAAATCTAGGAAAAAGTTCTTTTAAAGGAGGGCTTAAAATTTGCCCTAAATCTCAACTTGTCGGCCAATATCATCCAGGACGATCGGTAGATCGTCCTGTACGATCAGTTCAAATTCAGCTGTTTCAGCCTGGACGATCTGGCTCTTCTGGACGATCAGTAGAAAAAGTTGTTCATATCGTCCCGTACGATCCTGCGATCGTCCGGGACGATTAGTTCAAATTGAAGGAAATCGTCCAGAAGACAGTTCGGGTCGTCCAGAGAAATCTGTGCTGGACGACCAAAAAATGACTTGATCGTCCCGGACGATAGGGTAATCGTCCGGTACGATTAGTTCAAAAAGGCCCCAAATCGTCCTGTACATAGTTCTGGACGTACAGCTGAAATGCACAAGACGATCACGATCGTCCGGGACGATCCTGCGATCGTCCAGGATGATGTGATCGTATCAATTAAACATTAATTGCTTTCCTTAATTACCAGACTAATTTAGGCATGATTGTAGTGAATCGTCCGGGACGATCAGACCAAAATACTTAAAATAAAACTTGCCTAACTTAATCTGGCGGCTGAGAATTTCTGATTTGGGAATATCATCCCGTACGATCAGTAGATCGTCCAGGACGATCGGCTCAATCAGTCCTTCTTAACTTAGTCGCCCTAATTAGGGTTTCTGTTTTAACTGGATCGTCTAGGACGATGTGGATATCGTCAAGGATGATCTGAACAAAATTGCAACAGAAACTCTAATTCACTCAATTTCTCCCTCTGAGTGTGTGTGTGCAAGGTTACTTAGCTAGGGAATCAGTTACATTACAATTGACTCAATAAAAAGAAAAATCATACATTTGACATACTTGGACCCGATCTTGAGTTGGCTTGAGTGGCTCGCGGTCTTTTGTGCCTGAAATAGAATAGCCAAGCAAAACACACTGGAAACATGTTTGTCATCATCAAAACCAGATTTGCAACAATCTCCCCCTTTTTGATGATGGCAAACATTTGTAAATTAGTCTGAAAATAAAGGTAAACTAGCAGATCAAACAAAACAAACATTTTTTTTTTAATTTTCATTTAACAGCTCAAACAATACAGAAAACATGAAATAGAAAACAGAAACAGACACGACACGACTACAACTGACTCCCCCTTTTGACATCACAAAAAGGAGGAGGGAGAAACATAAACACGGAAATAAAACATAAAATAAAACATATACAGAACAACAACACGATAGAAAACTAAAACTGAGGCGGATCCTGATCGGAAGAAGGAGGTGGCGGTGGAGGGTAGAAGTAATGGTGAATGGCCTGAAAGTGAGCTCCAAACCAGGCCATGTCCTGGTCGTGCTGCTGCTGCTGCTGCGTAGCATAGTCCGCGAAGCATTGGAGGTCCTCGTTGTGCTGCTGCTCCTGGGCAACCACGTAGGAGTCAAAACGGGCCTCCCACTGGTCGAAGCGCTGCACCAGGTGGTCAAGGGGAGAGGCAATGCGAAGGGGTGCAGGTGCCTCTGGTGCAGCAGGAACTGGAGCAGCCTCTTCCTCTTCTTCCTCAACATCCGGGGCAGGTTCCGGATGTAGGCGGGTGCTGTGTAGGACGTGAAATGAGTTGTTTGTGAAGAAGGAAGGAGGGACATCAGGAGGGACAGGATACTGAAGGTCATATTTTGTCTCTAAGGCATAGTGAATGAGATGACCTAAAGCTAGATTTGGGCGACGCCTGTGGCCCGGATCTCTAATGGTGGTGAGATGTTCTATGTATCGGATGATCAAATCAGAGGCATTAAATTCTCGACGGGCCATGATGTAGTAGGTGGTCAAGGACAGGAGCGGGGTAATGTGAATCCGATCCCCCGCCTTTGGAATGACGGAGGAACGAAGGACGTACTGAATGGTCCGGGCGTCCTTGAGAAGGGAAGTGCAAGCATTGTCGTGATAGGGTGCGTTGGTATTGCGAAGGAAGTGATTGGCGACACTCCAATCATAGTCAGGATCGGTGATGATCGTGTGGATCTTGTCGCCAGTGATAGACAAGTTGAGGATATTGTGAAAATCGTGGGTCGTGAGTTCCACGGGGCGTTGATTTACGTAGGAGCGAAGAGTGGAATAGTCCGCGGAAATGCGCAAGTTGGCAAAGAAGATGCGAAGGAGTTCCAGATTGAAGGGAAAGGCTAAGGTCAGAATGAAGGTGAGGGAGGTGTGTGCGAACAAGTCTAAAACGGGATACGTGAGAGTGCGTGGATTGACAATCTTGGAGTGCGTGATACCTACATTACGATAGCATTCGAAAGCCGCCTGATCGGCGGCATTCGGGAAGCGAGGATCTACATGTCCCCGGGACGAACTGGCCCCCTTTTGACGAGATCTTTTGCCACCAGCCATTAGGAAACCAGAGAGGAGGAAAGGAGAAGGAAAGTGGAGGAAAAACGGTGTGAAAAACATGAAGAAAACTGCTGTTTAAATAGAAAACGGGCGGATCGTCCCGTACGATCGCGGGATCGTCCGGGACGATGTGGTCATTTATGACGTTCTGGACGATTGGTCAAAAAGGCGGTCCGATCGTCCAGGACGATCAGAGATCGTCTAGGATGATTAGACACAGGCGATCGTCCCGAGGAGTCAGGCTGGACAACCGTTGACGAAAAGTATCGTCCAGGACGATTAGGTGGATCGTCCAGGACGATATGCAATAAATACGTCGGACGGGCCGAATTCCAATCGTCCAGTGGCTGATACGTGGATCATCCAGGACGATGAGGTGGATCGTCCAGGACGATTGGCAATAATTGGTGCAATGTCAGCCGTTTGATCGTATCAGGAAGATATGGATCATATCGTCCAGGCCGATGTAATTATTGTCCAGGACGATCACCAATAATTGGGGTAGTTTCAGCAGCAGGAGCAGTGGGAATGATTTTGAATGAATCATCCAGGACGATTTTTTTGGATCGTCCAGGACGAAGAGGATCGTCCAGGACGATAGGTGTATCGTCCAGGACGATGTGAAGAAAAGCAGAAAAGAATGGAGGATGAAGATGATCGATCAGGATCCAAAAAACACAACCATGAAATCAAAATCACAAAAATACGAATAAAACTTACGTAAAAAAACAGATAGAAGTATTATTTTTTTTTTTTATATATTTTTTTTTATTTAAAATTTTTGATTAAACTGCTCTTAGAAAATCAGAATTTTTCCTTGACTTTAGATTCGAAAACCAATGACAGGACGATTGACAGCGCTGAAATCCAGAAAAGGTTGGAAATAATCAACGTTCGTAGATCCGACCCCGAGCACCTTATCGATGCAAACCCCTTTCAAAACAAAAATCCGATTCAGAATAAAAGACATTAGATTTGAAAAGAAATCCTTTCAAGCCTCGTTCCAGAAAAATATCTGATATAATAGTGTTACAAAATAAAAAATCAGAAATCAGGATTTTCAAGACTCAAGCTTTTGAAAATATTAAGTGGCGCACAGATTTTTCTAAGACATTTAATAATCTGAAAGGAAAGAAAGCTAGTGTTGGGCTCATTTTGTGCCTCTTTTGCAAATTGGTTGGCGCTTTGCGCATCTTTTGATTTTTGATACACTTTGTGTATCCAATTTGGCAATTTCGCATCTTTTCAGTTTTGGGCTCATTTTATGCCTCTTTTTCAAATTATCTGGCGCACTGCGCATCTTTTATAAGCTTTCTCCTTTTTCATAATCATTAAAGAGTCTCAGCTGTGAGATTATCTTCCAGACATAGGAGATGACTCTCCGCAGTAAGGAAGAACGATTCACAAAACAAAACCCATACAACATATGATAAATGCAATCACTTGGTTTAGAAAATCAAACTAATGACTCAAGACTTTGAAAAACACTATTGATATGAGGCAGATTACTGTAGGAAGATAAAATAATCTCTATTTCAAAAACTAACATTTTAATTTTGAAAAGGATTTTTATTCAAAAGAAACTATACACCAGTAAAGGAGTTAGAGGAAGAGAAACAATTATCAATGTTTCTTCCCTTTAACAGATTCAGCGAAGTCAATCACTGCTTATCAGCTTCCAAACCAAAACAAGGTAAAAACTCTCAGTCAAAATTCAGATCACCAGAAGTAGTGAGCGGTGATCAGATCTTGAAAAGCATAAAAAAAAACAGGTAGAAAATCATAGCAAAGTAAATACTCAAATCAAACTAACAAAAAGGGTAACACAGAAATCAGCAGAAGAAATAAAATCAATTGAAAGCAAATAATCAAACCAAAACTAACTAACAGAAATCAGAAATCACAATACAAAAACTAACTAACAGAAATCAGAATACCAATTATAACAATCATAAATCAGCAGTCATCAGAATCAAGCATTTATATCATTCACTCCTAATCTGGTTCTCAAAATGCTGAATGAGTCAAAGGCCAGTGGTTTAGTGAATATGTCAGCCAGCTGATTTTCAGTTGCTACGTGGTGTAGCTCAATGTCCCCTTTTGTAACATGGTCCCTAATGAAGTGATGCCTAATGTCAATGTGTTTGGTCCTAGAATGTTGGATTGGATTCTTAGAGATACAGATGGCACTAGTATTATCACACAGAATAGAAATTGTGCCAACAGGTACTCCTAAATCCAAGACTTGCTGCTTCAACCAAAGAACTTGGGCCACACAACTCCCTAAGGCAATGTACTCAGCTTCAGCAGTGGAAAGTGCAACTGAGTTCTGTTTTCTACTGGACCAGGAGACTAACGACTGTCCTATAAATTGACAAGTCCCAGAAGTACTCTTCCTATCCACCCTACACCCCGCAAAGTCAGAATCAGAATATCCAATGATCTCAAAAGAGGTGCTGTGCCTAGGGTACCAAATTCCTAGGTTTGGGGTTCCTAAAAGATATCTAAGAATTCTCTTAACAACAGTCAGGTGGGACTCTTTAGGATAAGCCTGAAACCTAGCACAAAGACAGACACTAAACATGATATCAGGTCGGCTAGCAGTCAGGTAAAGCAGTGACCCTATTATCCCTCTATACTTCTTCTGATCAACAGATTTTCCCTTTGAATCCTTATCTAACTGAACTGAGGAGGGCATGGGAGTATTGATTGGCTTGGCTTTGTCCATTTCATATTTCTTTAAAATGTCCTTAGTGTATTTTGATTGATTGAGAAAGGTTCCATCATCCGTTTGCCTTATGCTAAACCCCAAAAAGTAGGACAATTCTCCCATCATACTCATCTCAAACTCTTTACTCATTATTTTAGAAAACTCTTCACATAAGTATTTATCAGAAGATCCAAAAATTATATCATCAACATAGATCTGGACAATGAGTAAGTCATCTCCTAATCTCCTCAGAAAAAGGGTGGTGTCTACGCTCCCCTTAACAAACTCTCTTTCTAACAGGAATGTGCTAAGCCTCTCATACCAAGCTCTGGGTGCCTGTTTCAATCCATATAAGGCCTTTTTTAATTTATAGACATGACTTGGATATTGGAAACTCTCAAAACCTGGGGGTTATTCTACAAAAACATCTTCTTTAATTACCCCATTTAAAAAGGCACTCTTGACATCCATTTGAAACAGCTTAAATCCCTTATAACAGGCAAAGGCTAGTAGCACTCTAATGGCTTCCAATCTAGCTACAGGGGCAAAAGTTTCCTCAAAATCTATCCCTTCTATCTGATTATACCCCTTAGCCACCAATCTTGCCTTATTTCTCACCACCACACCAGAATCATTCATCTTATTCTTAAAGACCCACTTGGTTCCCACAATACTTTGATTTTTAGGTCTTTCTACTAACTCCCAAACATCATTCCTTACAAATTGATTCAATTCTTCCTGCATAGCTAAAATCCAAAATTCATCCGACAGGGCTTGACTGATGTTGGTGGGTTCAGTCATTGAGATAAAGGCAGAATGGTTTACTTCCTTCCTAAGTCCATGCCTAGTCCTAACACCTTTAGAAGGGTCTCCTAAGATCAGTTCTTTAGGATGACTCGAAGAATATCTCCAATCTCTAGGCAATGGGGTTTGAGGTTCTACCCTTTCCTCCAAATTTGTATTTCCAACTCCTTGGGTAACCTCAACAATCTTTTCATCTTCTACTTCAGATCTAGACTCCTTAGGATCAGATTCATCAAACACTACATGGGTTGTTTCTTCCACCACCAAAGTCCTCCTATTGAACACCCTAAAGGATTTCCCCACACTTGAATATCCTAAGAACACTCCTTCATCAGATTTGGGGTCAAATTTTCCTAAGGGTGACTTCCCGTTGTTCAGAATGAAAACCTTACAGCCAAAAACATGGAGGTGGGACAGATTTGGTGTTCTACCCTTAATGATCTCATAAGGTGTCTTGTTCAGTTTGACTCTCACATTCACCCTATTCAGCACATAACAGGCAGTGTTCACCGCTTCAGCCCAAAAGTATTTTGGAAGTGAATACTCAGCAAGCATGGCTCTAGCGGCTTCCACTAAGGTCCTGTTCTTCCTTTCAGCTACCCCGTTCTGCTGAGGGGTCCTAGGAGCTGAAAAATTGTGACTAATCTCATAATCCTCACAAAAACTTCCAAATCTTTCATTTTCAAACTCCCCTCCGTGATCACTATGGATGGTAATAATCTCACATCCTAACTTCTTCTGAATCCAAGTAGAGAAAGATCTAAACTCATCATATGACTCAGATTTGTGTGACAAAAACTTAACCCAAGTGAACCTTGAATAATCATCAACAATCACAAAACCATAGACTCTTCCCCCTAAGCTGGCAGTGCTAATGGGTCCAAAGAGGTCCATGTGAAGAACTTCTAAAGGTCTAGAGGTGCTAATGTCCTTAACAGAGTGAAAAGAGGACTGGACTTGCTTCCCCAACTGACAGGCATCACACAGGTGATTCTTAGTGAACTTAAGCTTGGGCACACCTCTAATTAAGTCCTTTTGGGTGACTCTCCTAAGGGTTTTCATACTGGCATGACACAATCTCCTATGCCATAACCAAGACTCATCAGCAGTAGTTTTTAAGCAAATTGAATTATCAGATTTAATGCTACTTACATCCAGCTTGTAGACGTTGTTGATCCTTTGCCCCTGTAAAACAACTTCATCATTTAAGCTTAAAATGCAGCCAGTGGGCAGGAATTTGATGCTGTATCCCTTGTCGCAGAGTTGACTGATGCTCAGCAGGTTGTGTTTCAGTCCATCTACAAGCAAAACATTATCAATCATAAAGTTCTTTGAATCACCAATTATACCTGTGCCTACCACCTTCCTGGTGGTGTTATCTCCAAGTGTAACCTTGCCTCCAGCTCTGGCCTCCAGCGAAATGAACTGATTTGCATCTCCAGTCATATGTCTAGAATATCCGCTGTCTAGGTACCACATGCTCTCACGAGGTCTTGTGTGAGAGCACACCTACAAAATCATCAAATGTCAGTCTTAGGAACCCAAACAGGTTTGGGTTCCATCTTATGAAAAGAAGAATGCGATGCATGTGTGTTGTGCTGTGCAACAGGCAGTTTGGGTCTCCACACCCAATGTGTACTACGGTGAACAGTACAAGTGTGTGATATGTGTCCTAACATGCCACATGAAAAACATCTAACACCAGGAAAAGGATTAACTAAACGTCGTGAGTGATAGTGCCTCTTCCTAGTAGTGTATGAAACATGCTTTGAAGAACTTGCAACAGAATTTTTAAAAGGTGGCGGTGCATAAAATTGTTCAAAAGTAGGCGGTGTTTTGTTATTTTCAAAAGAACTGATTTTCACTTTCAAAAACTCAATGTGTTTGTTTAAACTTCCAATTTCAAATATTTTTGCACTTTCAATACTTTCTAACTCAGATGCCAAATCATTCACTTTCTTAAAAGCAAGTTCTAATTCAACATGCGCTGTTTTTAACAAGTTATGCTCAACAATTAAATCAGAATACTTTTTATTCAGTTCATCAAACTCATCTAGTAAAGACATGTGATTGCTATCAATGGTGGAATGATCCTTAATCAACACTTCATGCTCTTTTTGCAAAGTCAGATAATCTAGTTTCAAACTAGCATGGGTTTTCTTAAGCTTCCTATATGATGTGAGAATCTTTTCAGAAACTTCAAATAACTGATCGTAAGTAAGCTCACATACCTCTTCCTGGTCGGACTGACCAGGGTGATCATCAGCCATCAAACACAAGTTTGTTTCCTCCTCTTCAGCTTCAGTCTCAGAAGAGTCGGATGCAGAGTCTGCCCAGAACGCCTTCTGAATCCGCTTCTTATCCTTTCTGAACTTTGGTTTCTCCTCACCCTTCTCCTTGCTTGGATGAGCTTTAAGTGTCAGACAATCAGCCTTAATGTGTCCGGGCTTCCTGCATTCAAAACAAACCGATTCAGATGAACCCTTAAAGTTTTTATTGAACTTACCCTTGTTCCACTTCTGATGGTTCTTATGTTTCTTCCTTAGAAAGCTTTTGAATTGCCTTGTGATTAAGGCAACATCATCGCTATCAGACCCGGAAGAGCTAGCATCTGAATCCTTGGCCTTTAGTGCCACGGTCTTCTCTTTCTTGCGTTCACCTGCATCAAGTTGCCTTTGGTTCACCCCTTGCTCGTAAGTAATGAGTGATCCAAGTAAGCTGTCAATAGAGTAAGTATTTAAATCTTTGGATTCAGTAATAGCAGTAATCTTAGCATCATAAGAAGCAGGCAAACATCTAAGAATCTTTTTCACTCTTTCATAGTTGGTAAGTTCTCTACCTAAAGCATGCAAAGAGGTAACAATCTGAGTGAACCTTGTGTACATTTCTGAAATAGTCTCACTAGGTTTCATGCGAAAAAGTTCGTAATCATGTAACAAGATGTTTAACCTAGACTGTTTGACTTCAGTTGTACCTTCGTATGTTATACATAACCTATCCCAGATTTCCTTCCCCGTGGTACAAGTAGAAACACGCATATAGTCTTCAGATTTCAAAGCACAAAAGAAACAGTTCAAACATTTTGCATTCAACTGTGCTAAATCACGATCATAAAACATCCAATCAGCAAACGGCAATTCAGTTTTCACATTGTTAATCATTCAAAAAGGTGGTTCGTATCCGTCCTTAACTAACATCCACATGCGATAATCAATAGATTGCAGAAAAATAGACATGCGTGTTTTCCAAAAATCAAAAGGAATATTGTCAAACAACGGTGGTCTGGTAATGGAATAACCTTCAGCAGTATTACGATTGTTACAGTTAGCCATTGGATCAAATTCAAAAGTTTTTAAACAGAAATTTTGAATCCCGCTCTGATACCACTTGAAAGTTCGAAAGGGATGTTAAGCCCTAGTGAACTAGTCCCGAGGCTAACCAAGAGGGGGGGTGAATTGGTTATTTAAAAATTTCACGATAACTACAAAAATCTTTTCGATACTTAGCAGCGGAAACAAGTAAACAATAACAAAAAGATCAACCAACGATATTCACCCAAGCAGTTTATATTGAAAAGTAAAATGCAAAACTGAATCAGAAAAGCAAACCAGATTTTATAGTGGTTCGGTCAACTTGACCTACGTCCACTCCCCGGAGCCTCCCCTCCGGGTATTGCACTAAACGAAAGTGACTCTCCTTTTGCTCCCACAGCAAGGCGGAGAAGCCTGTACAAAACACCTCCTTTTCACCACACGGTGAGGCAGAGAACCCGACCTCCTTTCGCTTCCTCCTGAAGCAGGCAGAGAACCTTCGAACTCCTTTTGCTTCCACCTGAAGCGGGCAGAGAACCCACGAACTCCATTCGCTTCCTCCTGAAGCGGGCAGAGAACCCGGATCTTCTTGCGAACGATCCTCCCATGAAGAACACCGACTAGACGACAGATGACGAGCGGAGAAGACGACTCTGATCCGTGCTTGGAGCAACCTTAGTGAATCCCTCACTAACTCCCCCTCACAAGATCTCTTCTCTCTCTCCCAACTCTCTCTCTCTCTAGGATTTCTCAGGGAAGGAAGGCAGCAAAAGATTTTTCCAAATCTAGGAAAAAGTTCTTTTAAAGGAGGGCTTAAAATTTGCCCTAAATCTCAACTTGTCGGCCAATATCGTCCAGGACGATCGGTAGATCGTCCTGTACGATCAGTTCAAATTCAGCTGTTTCAGCCTGGACGATCTGGCTCTTCTGGACGATCAGTAGAAAAAGTTGTTCATATCGTCCCGTACGATCCTGCGATCGTCCGGGACGATTAGTTCAAATTGAAGGAAATCATCCAGAAGACAGTTCGGGTCGTCCAGAGAAATCTGTGCTGGACGACCAAAAAATGACTTGATCGTCCCGGACGATAGGGTAATCGTCCGGTACGATTAGTTCAAAAAGGCCCCAAATTGTCCTGTACATAGTTCTGGGCGTACAGCTGAAATGCACAAGACGATCACGATCGTCCGGGACGATCGTGCGATCGTCCAGGACGATGTGATCGTATCAATTAAACATTAATTGCTTTCCTTAATTACCAGACTAATTTAGGCATGATTGTAGTGAATCGTCCAGGACGATACACGTATCGTCCGGGATGATCAGACCAAAATACTTAAAATAAAACTTGCCTAACTTAATCTGGCGGCTGAGAATTTCTGATTTGGGAATATCATCCCATACGATCAGTAGATCGTCCAGGACGATCGGCTCAATCAGTCCTTCTTAACTTAGTCGCCCTAATTAGGGTTTCTGTTTTAACTGGATCGTCCAGGACGATGTGGATATCGTCCAGGACGATCTGAAAAAAATTACAACAGAAACTCTAATTCACTCAATCTCTCCCTCTGAGTGTGTGTGTGCAAGGTTACTTAGCTAGGGAATCAGTTACATTACAATTGACTCAATAAAAAGAAAAATTATACATTTAACATACTTGGACCCGATCTTGAGTTGGCTTGAGTGGCTCGCGGTCTTTTGTGCCTGAAACAGATTAGCCAAGCAAAACACACTGGAAACATGTTTGTCATCATCAAAACCAGATTTGCAACATAACTATCGAATCATGCTCTTTTTGTAAATTCAGAAGTTCTAGTTTCTGGCTAGCATGAGTTTTCTTAAGCTTCCTATACGATGCATGAATTTTTTCAGATATTTCAAATAATTAATCGTAAGTAAGCTCACATAGCTCTTCCTGGTCAGACTGACCAGGAAGATCATTAGCCATCAGACACAAATTTATTTCCTCCTCTCCAGCTTCAGTCTTAGAAGAGTCGGATGCAGAATCTGCCCAGAACGCCTTCTGAATCCGCTTCTTCTCCTTCCTAAACTTGTGTTTCTCCTCACCCTTCTCCTTGCTTGGGTGAGCTTTAAGTGTAGGACAATCAGCCTTATAGTGTCCAGGCTTCCTGTATTCAAAATAGACCATATCAGATAAACCCTTAAAATTTTTGCTGGACTTACCCTTGTTCCACTTCTGAAAGTTCTTGTGTTTCTTCCTTAGAAAGATTTTGAATTGACTAGTGATCAAGGCAATGTCACCGCTATTAGACCCGGAAGAACTAGTATCACTCTCGTTGGCCTTCAGTGCCACTATTTTCTCCTTCTTCTTCTCACCTGCATCAAGCTATCTTTGGATCACCAAGTGCTCATAAGAAATGAGTGATCCAAGTAAGCTATCAATAGAGTAAATATTCAAATCTTTAGATTCAGTGATTGCAGTTATCTTAGCATCATACATAGAAGGCAAACATCTAAGAATTTTATTCACTCTTTCATAGTTTGTAAGTTCTCTTCCTAAGGCATGCAAAGAAGTGACAATTTGAGTGAATCTCCTATACATTTCAGAAATGGTTTCAGTAGATTTCATGCAAAAAAGTTCATAGTCATGAAGCAAAATATTTAACCTAGACTGTTTGACTTCAGTTGTACCTTCATAAGTGATGCACAATCTATCCCAAATTTATTTTCCAGTTGTACACGTAGACACACGCATGTAATCCTTAGATTTTAAAGCACAGAAAAAATAGTTCAAATATTCGACATTCTATTGTACTAAGTCACGATCATCAAAAGTCCAATCAGTAAAGGGTAATTCAATTTTAACATTGTTAATCATTCTAAAAGGTGGCTCGTAGCCATCCTTAACAAGCATCCACATACGATAATCAATTGATTAAAGAAAAGTGGACATACGAGTTTTCCAAAAATCAAAAGGAATGTTATCAAATAATGGTGATCATTTAATTGAATAACCTTTAGTAGTATTACGATTACCAAAGTTAGCCATGGATCAAATTCAGAAGTTTTTTAAAACTATATTTTATAAATCCCGCTCTGATACCACTTGAAAGTTCGATAAGGATGTTAAGCCCAGATGAACTAGTCCCGAGGCTAACCAAGAGGGGGGGGGGGGTGAATTGGTTATTTAAAAATTTGAGAGCGACGGTAAAAATCTTTTCAATGATTTGCATGGGAAACAAGTAAAACACACAAGCGAAAAGATCAAACACAGATTTCACCTAAGCAGATAATCACAGAAAACTAAAGTGCAGAAAGTAATCAGAAAGAACACACCAAATTTTTATAGTGGTTTAGTCAACTTGACCTACATCCACTCCCCGGAGCCTCCCATTTGGGTATTGCACTAAACCAAAGTGACTCTCCTTCTGCTCCCATAGCAAGGCGGAGAAGCCTGTACAAAAACTCCTTTCCACCGACAAGGTGAGGCAGAGAACCTAACCTCCTTTCGTTTCCTCCGGAAGCAGGTAGAGAACCTCGGACTCCTTCCGCTTCCTCTTGAAGTGGGCAGAGAACCCCGGATCTTCTTGTGAACAACCCTCTCACAAAGAACACCAACATGACGAAAGACGACGAGCGGAGAAGATGACTCTGATCCTTGCTTGGAGCAACCTTCATGAATCCCTCACAAACTCCCCCTCACAAGATCCACTCTCTCTCTCCCAAACTCTCTCTCTCTCTCTAGGGTTTCTCTGGAAAGGAAAGTGGCAAAAGATTTTTCTTGTTAAAAGAAAAAGATCTTTTATAGGAGGGCTCAAAATTTATCCTAAATCTTAACTGGTCAGCCTAGATCATCCAGGACGATCGATAGATCATCTTGTACGATTAATTCAAAATCAGTTGTTTCATTTGGACGATCAGTGGAAAAAGTTGTTCTGATCATCCCGTATGATTCTGCGATCGTTCGGGACGATTAGTGTAAATTCAGGAATTTCATCCAGAAGATCGCTCTGGTCGTCCAGAGAAATTTGTGCTGGACAACCCAAAAATGACTTGATCATCCCAGATGATACGGATATCGTTCTGTATGATTAGTTCAAAGTGAGCCCAAATCATCCTGATCATCGCTCTGTACGTACAGCTGAAACACACTAGACGATCATGATCGTTCAGGATGATCCTGCAATCATCCAGGATGATATGATCGTATCAATCAAATATTAATTATTTTCCTTAATTACCAGACTAATTTAGGCACGATTATACAGTATCATCCAGGATGATACACGTATCGTCCGGGATGATCAGACCAAATATCTTAAAATAAAAACATGCCTAACTTGATCTGGTGGCTGAGAATTTCTGATTTGAGCCTATCATCCCGTGCGATATATGGATCATCCAGGACGATCTGCTTAATCAGACACACTTAACTTGGTCACCCTAATTAGGGTTTCTATTTTTATTTGATCATTCAGGACGATGTGAATATCATCCAGGATGATCTAAACAAAAACTTGAACAGAAACTCTAATTCACTCAAGCTGTCCCCTTGAGTGTGTGTGTGCAAGGTTACTTAGCTAGGGGATCAGTTACATTACATTTGACTCAAGAAAAGGAAAAATAGTACATTTTAGACACACTTGGACCCGATCTTAAGTTGGCTTGAGTTGCTTTTGATCTTTTGTACCTGAAATGGATTAGCCAAGCAAAACAGAATATAAACATATTTGTCATCATCAAAACCAGATTTCAAACATTAGTGTCCTTAATTGAGTGGAAGGATGATTTGACTTACTTTCCTAACTAACAGACATCATATAGGTGGTCCTTTGTGAATTCTAGTTTGGGTATGCCTTTCACTAAGTCTTTTTGGGTAATTTTTCAAAGATTTTTCATGCTTGCATAACACAATCTCTTATGCAATAACCAGGATTCATTAGTAACAGCTTTTAGGCAAAGAAAAGTAGTAGAATTAATGCAATTTTGATCAAGCATGTAAATGTTATTAATTCTTTTTCCTTCCAAAATAATATTTCCATTTACGCTTATTATGTAGCTGGTAGATAAAAATTTTATGCTAAAGCCTTTATCACATAGTTAGCTAATGCCGAGCAAATTATGTTTCAAGCCATCTACCAATAAAACATTTATAATCATAAAATTTTTTGAGTTGTCAATTATACCTGACCCAACGACCTTACTGGTGGTGTTATCTCCAAGTGTTAGCATGCCCCCTATTATGGCCTCCAGCTTGATGAATTACTTTACATGTCTAGTCATATGCCTTGAACATCCGTTGTCCAGGTATCACATGCTCTCATTGGGCCTTTTATGAGAGAAGCCCTACAAAATTATTAAGGGTTAGATTTAGTGACCCAAACAAGTTTGAGTTCCACCTTATGGATTGAAAGATGATATGCTTGCATGCTATGCTATGGTTTATGCAATTTTGGCCTCAACACCAAATGTGTTCTATGGTGGATAGTGCAAGTGTGGGAGATATATCCTAGCATGCCACAAGAAAAATATCTAACTCCTAGAAATATATTTACAAGTCTATTTCAATTATGGTGCCTCTTCCAAGGTTAAGATGATGCATAAGAAGCTTCTCTCCCTAGAGAGCTCCTAAAAGACTCACCAAGGCCACATAAGGAGCATGCATGTAGCTAGCCCAGAGCAACCGTGTGATCCCCTCATACTACTTCTCCATCATTCTCAAGCTCACCTTCTCCTTCCTCTCACAAACCCTAGTTTTCTTCAAAAACTCCCTCTCAGAGTTCCTTCTTCAGCCACATTCCTTTCGAAAAGCTTTTATTGGAGAAAAACATAAATTTGTTTTATATATTAGGCTTCAAGAAACCCTAAAAATTCAAGTTAGCCGTCACTGTTCGTACAGTATGATCAGTTCAAAAATAGTCTCATCCAGCAAGATATAAAATAACTCGTTCACATTTTTTTAATACATCATACAGTGCGATCTATTTTATTTCCTTTGTTCGTATGGGATGATTTCTGGGATGATTGAAAGTCATCTATATTAATCATCCCGTACTGTATACTTTGTACAGTATGGTTAGTTAATTTCAAGTAGTTCATCCCATACGATATGAATATCGTATAGTATGATTAGCATAAAAATTATGGTTTTGTCTGGTACGATCTCTATGATGACCAAATTTTGTATCTATTCTTCATACGGTATGATCATCATTGTATATTATGAATAGCAATCATTAATTAATTTCTATTTAATTGCCTAACTATGTGGGTTAATTTTAGCAAGATTTCAAATAATCATACAGTATGATTAAAATCATACAGTACGATTAGAATCGTACAGTACAATTAGTTCAAAAATTCAAATTTAAATATCTTACTTAAATTATCTGCCGGCTAGGGTTTTCATATTGAAATAAATCAAACAGTATGATCAAGATCATACAGTATGATTAGTTCATAGAAACTAATTTTCTAATTGGTCGTTAAGCATATTCTCATGTAGCAGATCATACAATTTAATTAAAATTCGTATTGTATAATTTATTTTTTAAAAAAATTAAACATAAAAAATCTCTCCCCCAATGTGTGTGTACATGATCACCCAATTTGCATGCACTCTTTTGTGGCCTGACTCAAGAAATAAAAAATAAAGAAAATAAAAATTATAGATTCTTTTATGTCTTAATCTACCCAGTCTAGAGTCTTCAACAGTCTTGAGCAGTGTATATTCTACCTAAAATATTAGTGCTCATAGAAAAAAAAAACATCTAGAATATTTAAGGAAGAATGTAATAATTCAATTAATATTATTTGTCATCATCAAAATCACAGACTAGAGATCTTGGATTGTAACAATCTCCCCCTTTCTTATGATGTCAAATAATGTTAGTTGATAGGCAAGATAAATATTTTTTCTTCCTAAGCTCCCCCTCACTAGATAATTGATTTTTTTTTAATTTGGGTATGCTGCAAACACACGTATTTCTTTTATTATTAAAAAAATAGAATAAAAAAAAACATAAGCAAGAAATTCCATTTAAAAATATAATATACAATCAACTAAAATAGATATTAACTAAAACAGACATTCTCTCCCCCTTTTGACATCACCAAAAAGAGGAGTTTCAAATGAGCAAAAAGAAGGTACATGAAAAAAATAAGACACAGCAAATAAAGACTAGCCAAAAGAGGAATTTTGATCAAGTGGTGGTAGTGGTTGCTGAAAGAACTGATGGATCGAGGCAAATTGATGATCGATTGAGATAAATCTATCACCAAACGATTGCATGTCATCCTTATGCTGCTGGTGCTATTGTTGGATATGATAGTCAAGTCAAGTTTCAAGTCACTCGAGTCATTGAACAATATCATATTGAGGGTAGAATGGGTAGGCAGGTACAGGTGGTGGTATTGGTGGTGGTGGAGGTCCTCCTGCAGGAGTAGCCTCCCCTTCTTCATCAAAAGCTGGCTGACCGTGCTCTTGTCCCCGATGAAATAGGATATGAAAGGAGGCATCCATATAGAAATTAAGGACATTATCAGGTTCACCAAGGAAGGTCAGTTGGTATTTATGGTGAAGAATATAGCCTCTAAGGTGTCCTAAATCTATATTTTGTTCCCATCGGGTACTAGGATGTCAAATTTGAGTCATATTCCAGATATAATCTATTATCATTTAGGATTCATCAAATTATATATTCGACATAATTAGGTAAGTGACGACAGTCAATAGTGGGCTTATATTTACTCTATCTCCAGCTTTGGGTATGATTGATGTCCTATGGGCGTACGAGATGATACGGGCATTCTGAGTTAAGGACTGGACAAGGGGTTGGTGTTGATTTAAAGCAACATTCCTAATTAACAAATTAATGGAACTCCAATCAAAATCATTAGTTATTAAGGATTGGGGGTTAGGTCCTTCAGTAAAAAGATCAATATTTTCAGCTAAGTCTACTTTGGTGATTTTGACATTCTAACGGGAGACATAAGAAGTCATGGTCAAGTTTTCTAAGTTGATCCTAAGGTTTGCAAGGAACTCGTAGAGATGCTCAGAATTAAATGGTAAGGCCAGTGTAAGAAGAAATTAAAGGGAAGTGGAACCAAAGAGGCTCATCACCTTGAAGTTAAGTGTGGGTTGATTGAGCATCTGAGAAGGTGTGATTTTGCACTCTTTATATTTATGGTAAGCTTCTTCATCCTCAGTGGAGAGAAAATGATCATCAAAATAATTAGTGGAAGAGGAGCTTCCTGGAACCATTCATCCATGTTTACTTCCACTGGCCATTGAGTAGAGAGGATTAGAAAGGAGAAGTTTAAAGAAGAGTGGAGTGAGTTGAGCAAATTAACCATCTTATTTATAGAGTTTTTGGTTGTTTGTACAGTACGATTACAAATCATACAGTATGACCAAGGAGTTAATTTGTCTGGACAAATTATCAGGAAAAGTTGTCAAATCATACAGTACAATAAGTATTGTACTAGACGATCTTAAGGAAGTTCATTCATTCCGAGAGGTCATTGGTACAACCTTCAACAAAAAGCATCATATGGTATGAATGGGTGTTCTTACAGTATGAACGTGCAATCAGTGTCATACCGGATGAGTTAAATTCATTCCAATCCAGTTTGACACATGTATTATACCAAACGAAGAGAAGTATAGTACGGTATGAGTGCCAATAATTTCATACCAAATGGATTGAATTCCTCAACGGTTAGCGACACGTGGATCATACAATACGAGTAATGGTTCATATAGTATGATGTGTATATTACTAAGCTAATCTGGATCATTGTTTAAACAAAGGGCTCTGATCTGTGCATTTGTGAAGATCGTACAGTATGAATGTGTATCGTACAATATGATATAAATATAAATTTAAAAATTTTGGTGATTTTGTGAGACGTCTGTGTGATGATCACGAAATATCTTAAACCCAAAAAAATTAAAATTTTTAACATTAAGTACAAATAGCATACATAAGAAGAAACACATATAGAATAACAAAATATTTTATTTTATTTTATTTTATTTATTTTTTTATTTTTTTAAATTAACAAACAACAACAAATAAAATAAAAATAGGTACACGAACAAACATATACAAGTAAAGAAATATATGATATATTGTTTGCAAATAATTTTTTTAAAAAATTTTTCTTGGATTAAGCATGAATGTCTATAACACTCTGTTTTGTCCTCAAGGTGCTAAATGTGTCATAGGCTAGTGGTTTTGTGAATTTGTTTGCCAATTGATCTCCTGCAGCTATATGGTGCAACTCTATATCTCCCTTGGCTACATGATCTCTTATAAAGTGATGCCTAATGTCTATATGCTTTGTGCGGGAGTGTTGAATTAGATTTTTGGATATGCAAATTACACTACTATTGTTACACAGAATTAGGATGGTTCCTACAGGTATTCTAAGATCTAAGAGTTATTGTTTTAACCATAAAACTTGAGCAACATAACTCACTACTGTTATATATTCTACTTCAACTGTGGAAAGGGCTACAAAATTTTGTTTTCTACTTGACTAGGATCGTAAAGATTGTCCAATGAATTGGTAGGTTCCAAAGGTGCTTTTCTTATCTACCCTACATCTTGCAAAATTAGAATCTGAATACCCTAAGAGGTGCGATGTCTAGGATACCAAATTCCTAAGGTTGGGGTACCTAGTAGATATCTAAGAGTTCTCTTGATAGTAGTCAAGTGGGATTCTTTTGGGTCAGCCTGAAATCAAGCATAGAGACATACACTAAACATTATGTATAGTTTACTGGCAGTCAAATAGAGAAGAGATTCAATTTTCCCTTATATATATTTTTTTATCTATAGATTTTTCATTTGGATCTTTGTCTAATTGAGTAGTGGAGCTCATGGGAGTGTTCATAGCCTTAGTATTGTCCATTTCATATATTTTTAGAATATCCTTAATGTAATTAGATTGGCTAAGGAAAGTTCCATCATCTATCTATTTCATACTAAATCCAAGAAAATAATTAAGTTCTCCCATCATGCTCATTTCAAACTCTTTACTTCTTATATTTAAGAATTCATCACATAGGTTTTTATCTAAAGATTCAAACAAGATACCATCTACATAAATCTAGAAATTGAGTATCTCATATTCTATCATTTTTAAAAAGAGGGTGGTCTTTACACTACTCTTAATAAAGCCTTTATCTAGAAGAAAGGTACTCAACCTTTCATACCAAGCCCTAGGTGCTTGTTTTAACCTATATAATGCCTTTTTCAATTTAAAAACATGGTTTAGAAATTATAAATTTCTAAATTTGGGGGGTTGCTCAACATAAATATCCTCTTTCATTACCCAATTTATGAAAGTACTTTTAACATCCATTTGATATAATTTAAAACCCTTGAATCAAGCAAAGGCTAATAGCACTCTTATGGCTTCTAGTATAGCTACTGGGGTGAAGGTTTCCTCAGTGTCTATTCCCTTAATTTGGTTATACCCTCCAACTACTAATCTCGCTTTATTTTGCATTATTATTCCAAAGTTATTCATCTTTTTTTTTTGAAGAACCACTTTGCTCCAGCCACATTTTTCTCCTTAGGTTTCTTAACTAATTCTCACACATTATTCCTAATAAATTGATTTAGCTCTTCTTGTATTGCTATGATCCAGAATTCATCTCCTAAGGCTTGATCTATATTAGTGGGTTCTATCATGGAGATAAATACAAAATGACTAACCTCCTTCCTGAAAGTACGAGATGCGCCAAGAGGGGGGGTGAATTGGTATTTTAAAAATTTAACCCTACACAAGAGTTCTAATTTTTTGTATTTTCAAAATATAACTTAACGAATAATGTGCGGAAGCAAATACAACGTTCACAACGATGATATTGATAATTCAATTTTAGATTTTACACCACAAGATTTAAATAATGATTTTTCACCAAGCAATTAAACATACAAATTAAAAGCATGAAAAGTAAAGTACGGTAAACAGGAAAAAACACACCAGAGATTTTTATAGTGGTTCGGTCACTTGACCTACGTCCACTCCCCGGAGTCCTCTACTCCGGGATTTGCACTAGTAAAAGTTGACTCTCCTTTTGCCCCCACAGCAAGGCGGAGAAGCCTTTACAATACTCACTTTCACCTTCCTCGGTGCGGCGGAATACCAAATGCTATGTCACCCTCCTGGTGACGGTAGTGGACCTTCTCCTTTTTCTCCCTCCTGGAGATGGCAGAGTACCTTGGCGATGTTGATCTTGAAGTGACTCTTCCCTCGAAAACTTTCTTAAAGCTTCCAAAGCCACAAGAGGAGCAAAGCATGCAGCTAGCTTGGAGCCACCGTGTGATCCCCTCACACCACTTCTCCCTCACGCTCAAGCTCACCTTCACCTTCCTCTCTCAAGCCCTGGATCTCTCCAAAAACTTCTCTCTACCGAATCCCCTTCTTTTTCTTCCAAGCCTCTCACAATAAAGGATAGATCAACAACTCCCTAAAGAAAATTTTAAGTTATTTTTATATCAGGCTTCAGAAAACCCTAAAAGTTTCAACTTTTACGTTTCTGTTCGTACAGTATGATCTAAGATCGTACAGTACGATCAGTTTAATTACAGCTCCGTCCAGTACGAGTACAGACGAACAGTTATCGAATTTTATTCATATCGTACTGTACGATACGTATATCGTACAGGATGATACTGTTGATTCGTACTATTCGTATAGGACGAACTGTGGGACGATCCTCGGGATGAAAGAATTCGTCTCTGTCAGTCGTCCAGCACTCCTTGAGTCGTACAGTACGATTAGTGTTTTTCAGGATATCGTCCTGTACGATACAAATATCGTCCAGGATGAATAGAACAAAAATTCTTGGGATCGTCTGGTACGATCGCTGGGACGAAGGAAATCTCTGACAATCGTCCAGCACTCCACTAATCGTACAGTACGAATAGTTCATTTCTTGATATCGTCCTGTACGATATGAATATCGTCCATGACGAACAAAACAAAAAACCCTTGTTTCGTCTGGTACGATGTCTGGGACGAATGAAATCGTCTCTGTCAGTCGTACAGTACGATATAGGATCGTACAATACGATCGACATATAAATTAGAAACCAACATTTATTTCCTGATTAGGGAGATAATTTTGGTAAGTATTAATTAATCGTACAGTACGATAAGTATCATACAGTACGATCAGTACACAAAATCAAATTCAAAAACTTACCAAACTTATTCTGGCGGCTAGGGTTTCTCAATTATATCTTATCATACAGTACGATATGGATCGTACAGTACGATTAGTTTGTAAACTTAATCATTCAAAAATTAGCTGTTAGCCTGAGTATTTTTAATTAATCGTACAATACGATACAAATTCGTACAGTATGATTTTCTTAAAAAAAAATTTTAATCATTTTAAAAAACAATTATCCCCCTATGTGTGTGCATGGTTGCTCCTTTCACATGCATGCTTCTGTGGCAGACTCAAGAAAATAAAAATAAAGAAATAAAAAATTACAGACTCTTCAACATCCTATTCTACCCGGTTTGAGTCTCCAGTAATCTTGAGCAGTGTGCATCTGACCTGAAATGTTACTGCTCATATACAAGGATTAAGCATTTGTAATCTAAAGGAAGTCTATATGTACTCAGTAAGTATTAGTTGTCACCATCAAAATTAAGTGCTCGGGATCTTAGATTTCAACACTTCCTAAGTCCATTCCTAGTTCTTACACCTTAAGATGAGTATCTAATGATTAAATCTCTAGGATGACTAGAAGAATATCTCCAATCTCTAGGCAATTGCTCCTGAGGTTCTACTCTATCTCCTATGGCAATCATTTCTTCTCCCTGAATGACCTTAACTTCTTCTTCTTCCTTAGGTTTAGGTTCAGAGGTCTTATCTTATTCATCAAATACCACATGGGTAGACTCTCCTACTACTAGGGTCCTCTTATTGAAGATTCTATAAGCTTTCCCTATATATAAATAACCTAAGAAGATGCCATCATTAGATTTAAGATCAAATTTTCCAAAGGGTGACTTACCATTGATTAAGATAAAGGATTTACATCCAAAAACATATAAGTGGGAAAGATTGGGTGTCCTACCCTTAAGGAGTTTATAGGGTGTCTTATTAAATTTGGATCTAACATTTACCCTTTTTAAAATATAACAAGCAGTATTCACTACTTCTACCAAAAAATATCTAGGGAAAGTGTATTTAGCTAACATTGCCCTAGTAGCTTAAACTAATATTCTATTCTTTCTCTCAACTATCCTTTTTTATTGAGGGGTCCTAGGGGCAGAAAAGTTATGCTCTATTCCTATCTCTTGATAGAATGATTTAAACTTATCATTTTCAAACTCTCCACCATGATCACTATGGATTGTTGAGATTTAACATCCTAATTTCCTTTGAATCTAAGTGGAGAAAGTTCTAAATTCATCAATTGACTCACTCTTATGTGCTATGAATCTTATCCAAGTGAATCTAGAGAATTCATCTAGTATCATAATTTCATAAGTCTTTCCTCTTAGGTTGGCTGTACTAACAGGTCCAAATAGGTCCATGTGAAGAATTTCTAGTGGCCTAGAGGTGTTAATATCCTTAATTGAATGAAATGATGATTTTACTTATTTTTCTAGTTGGCAAGTATCATATAGGTGGTTCTTAGTAAAGTCTAACTGAGGTATGCCTCTAAATAGGTCTTCCTTAGTGGTATTCCTAAGCGTTTTCATGCTAATAAGGCATAGCCTCCTATGTCATAGCCAAGAATCATCTATTATTATTTTTAAAAATAATGAATTTGAGTATTCAATACAATTCAAGTCTAATATGTAAATGTTGTTCTTTCTTTTTTCTTCTAGCATAAGTTTATCATCTAAGCTAATTATGTATTTGTTAGAAAGAAATATTATATCAAAGCCTTTATCACACAATTGATTAACACTTAATAAGTTATGCTTTAAACCATCTACTAACAAAATATTTTCAATCAAAAGGTGTTTAGAGTTTCAAATTGTACCTGAGCCGACAACTTTCTTAGTGGTGTTGTCTCTTAAAGTCACCTTGCCTGCTTACCTGGCCTCCAGTATGATGAACTACTTCATATCTCCAGTTATGTGCCTTAAGTAGCCACTATCCAGGTACCACATACTCTCACTAGGCCTGTTATGAGAGCATCCCTATAATGTCATTCAAAGGTTGGTTTTGGGAACCCAAGTGAGTTTGGGCTCCTCCTTATTCTTGAATGAATGAGATGTATGCATTTTAAGCTGTGATGAATGCAATTTAGGCCTCCACACAAGATGTGTCCTACTGTGGATTGTGCAAGTGTGGGCTATATTTCCTAACATGCCATATAAGTAACACCTAATACTAAGGAATGGTCTCACTAACCTATGTGGGCGATTATGCCTCTTCCTAGGTTAATATGATGTATGCTGTGTTGAGGGTTTATACCACTAAGCTAGTGAGGGTGATGGTTTATTATTTTCTAATGTAGTAATTTTTTCTTTTAAAAATTCATTTACACTTTCATAACTTGTCACTTCAAGTTTTAATGCTTGCTCACTGTTATATATGACATATAAGTTCTTCTAATTCCTTAAATGTATTTTTTAGTTCAATATATAATGATTTCAGGGAATTATGTATAGTAATTAATTCAACATGCTTCTTATTTAATGTATCAAACTCATCTAACAAAGTTATGTGATCATTATCTAAAGTAGAGTGCTCGGTAATTAAACTAGCATGCTCTTTTTTCAAAGAAGAAAATTTAGTATTAAGACTAGCATGCATTTTCTTAAGCTTCCTATATGAATCATAAATATTTTTAGAAATAATGAGTAATTCATCATACAAAAGTTGACATAACTCATCTTGATCTAATTGCTCAAGATTATTGTTAGCCATTAGACACAAGTTTGTTACCTCCTCCTCTACTTCTTCTTCTAACGATTCTGAGGCAGAGTCATCCCAAAAGGCTTTTTGTGTCTTTAGCTTTCCCTTCTTATACTTTTGCTTCTCCTCACCCTTTTCCTTGGTTTGGTGAGTCTTCACATTGGGACAATCAACTAGGAGGTGACCTGGTTTACTGCACTCAATACAAATTATGTCAGATTTAACTTTAATATTCTTTGAGCTTTTACCTTTGTTCGAGTTATTTAGATGACGCCTTCGTTTCCTCTTCAGAAAATTCTTGAACTGACGGATCATCAAAGCTATATCGTCATCTTCCTCCACTACAGAACTATCACTTTCTGAGTTATTCACTTTTAAATCCAAAGTTTGCTCCTTATTCTTTTCTCCTACATCACTTTGCCTTGGACTCACTCCTTGCTCGTTGGCAATGAGTAACCCAAGTAAATTGTCAGTGGAATAAATTTTTAATCTTTGGACTCAGTTATTACAGTAATTTTTGCATCGTAAGAACTAGGTAAGCATCTTAAAATTTTATTTACTTTTTCAAAATTAGATAACTCTCTACCTAGTTCATGCAAGGATGTCACTATCTGAGTGAACCTAGTGTATTTTTCAAATTTAGTCTTGGTAGGTTTAATGAGAAAGAGTTCGTAGTCATAGTAATATATTTAGCCTAGACTGTTTAACCTCACTAGTTCCTTTGTAGGTGATACACAATCTATCGTAGATCTCCGTACCAGTTGTACAAGTAGACACTCATATATAGTCTTCTGATTTTAACGCATAAAAGAAATAATTCAAGCCTTTTTTGCATTTAACTACACAAGTTCCCTATCCTCACTGCTCCATTCATTAAAAGATAATTCAATTTTAATGCCATTCAAAAGATGAAAAGGTGCAGAGTAACCTTCTTGTACCAACATCCACATGCAGTAGTTGATAGATTATAAAAACATTGACATGCAAATTTTCAAAAAGTCAAATGGTGTTTTGTCAAATAAGGGTAGACAGGTTATGGAATAACCCTCCGTAGTGTTACAGTTACCAAAATGTGTCATGGATCATATGTCTCTAGGTTTTCTAAAACACTATTTAGAGACCCGCTCTTATACCACTTGAAAGTATGAGATGCACCAAGAGGGGGGTGAATTGGCATTTTAAAAATTAATCTTAAATAGGAGTACTAATTTTTGTAGATTTTTCAAAACACTAAAAAATAAGCAATTTTAATTTTTTAATGCGAAAACTAACAAATTAAATATGCCTTGAAAAATAGTGATGATGAAATTCTAATTACCATAATAGAACATTAATTTTTGATTTTTCACCAGGCAATTATAATTAGAAATTAAATGAGAAAATGAAAAAAGCAGATAAAAATTTTTTATAGTGGTTCGGTCAACCTTGACTTATGTCCACTCCCCGGAGTCCTCCACTCCAAGTATTGCACTAATACTAAGTGACTCTCATTTGGCTCCATTAGGAAGGTAGAGAAGCCTTTACAAACTCTCTTCCACCAACCCAGTGCGGTAGAGGACCGAAGCTCCATTCACAGGAAAAAACCTTGACTCATTTTTCTCCCTCTCAGAGAAGGCAGAGAACCTTGACGCCTTTTTCTCCATCCTAGTGAAGGCAGAGAACCTCGAGGACTGGACTAAGAAGCTTCTCTCCCTAGTGAGCTCCCAAAAGACTCACCAAGGCCGCAAGAGGAGCAAGCGTGTAGCTAGCCCGGAGTAACTATGTGATCCCCCCCTCACACTAGTTCACCCTCATGCTCAAGCTCACCTTCTCCTTCCTCTCACCAACCCTGATTTTCTTCAGAAGTTCCCTCTCAAAGTTGCTTCTTCAGCCACGTTTCTCTCAAAAAACCTTTTTTTGGAGAAAAACTTAAAAAAAGTTTTTTATATTAGGCTTCAAGAAACCCTAAAAATTCAAGTTAGTCATCATTGTTCGTATAATACGATCCATGTTCGTATAATATGATCAGTTCAAAATTAGTCCCATCTAGTATGATGTAGAATGAACCATTCACAATTTTTTAATGCATCGTACACTACGATCTGAATATTATCCAGTATGATCTATTTTATTTCCTCTGTTCATACGAGATGAATCCTGGGAAGATCGAAAGTCATCTCTGTTAATCGTCCCATACTATTTACTTTGTACAGTATGGTTAGTTAATTTCAAGTAGTTCATCCCATATGATTTGACTATCGTACAGTACGATTAGCACAAAATTTGTGGTTTGATCTGGTATGATCTCTAGGATGACAAAATTTTGCCTTTGCTCTTCATTGAGTACGATCATGATTGTATAGTACAATCATCAATCATTAGTTAATCATAATTTAATTGCCTAATTATAGGGGTTAATTTTAGTAAGATTTCAAATAATCATACAATACCATTAGAATCATACAGTACAATTAGTTTAAAAATTAAATTTAAAAGTCTTACTTAAATTAATTTGGCGGCTAGGGTTTTCAGATCGAAACAAATCATAAAGTACGATCAAGATCATAAAGTATGATTTATTCATAGAAACTAATTTTCCAATTAACCATTAAGCCTATTCTTAGGTAACAAATCATACAGTACGATTAAAAATCATACAATTGGATTTTTTTTATAAAAAAAATTAAGTTAAAAAATCTCTCCCCCCTATTTTTGTGTGAATGGTCACCCAATTTGCATATACTCTTTTATGGCCAGACTCAAGAAATAAAAAATAAAGAAAAAAAATTACAGATGCTTTTACATCATATTCTATCCAGTCTTGAGTCTTCAACAAACTTGAGCAGTATGTATTCTACCTGAAATGTTAGTGCTCATAGATAAAAATAACATCTAAAATACATAAGGAAGAATGAAATAATTCAATTAATATTATTTGTCATCATAAAAATTACGGACTAGGGATCCTGGATTGCATGAAATTCATCCTAAGAGAGAGGGTTTAAGAAGAAATTTTTTGGTTATACCATAGAAATACTAGGGAACATATTTCCAAGTCTATTGTATTTTTAAGGAAAAGATGTTATTGAGGAAACTCATATCAATCCTTGAGAAGAAGTCAGCAATTTCAAGTAGGCAAAGTTTAAGAAGGCACTTAGGTTTAAGAAATTTCATAGTTTTAATTATAATCCTTCTAACCCAAGGTCTAGTCACTTGGACCAAGTTCATTATCAAAACTTCAATAAGGTTAAAAATTTATACAACAAAATTTTCTTTACTTCCTTAAAATTTCATTTTATTTATCATCCATCATAATACTTCTTGAGATATCATCCATTAAAAGAAAATATAGGATAATCTCCTTTATAATCTACCAATTTATATGATCCACCTTAGTAGACTTTCTCCGCTATGAACTAACCTTTCCATGTTGGTTAAAATTTACCGTCATACTACCGATGGGCCAAAATGGGTTTTCATAGAACCAAGAAAAAGTATCCTACTTGGAAGGTGGTTGAATGAACCATTTTTTAATGTACTTGAATCATGTAAAACATTTGTTAGTTGATGATGAACTTCACCATATGTCTGGCACTGATGGCAAAGATGTGACATTTTCATTCCATCATCTATTATTTAAGACCAATCATATCCCATCTGTTTAATTTTCAACTTTAATTTAGGACCACATTTGCGATTACCATGTAATCCAACATGCTTTTCTTCTAAATTTTTTTGAGCTTTTGGTTAACTAAGATAATGAAAGCATATCTTTTTTTTAAAAGGGAGTATTTTCATTTCATAAAAAAAAATGTTACAAAGTCCTTAAAGTGATCCAAAGTTCATTAATGCTTAAAGAGCTACATCAAAAAATAAAATAAAATAAATTGACTATATGATCCCAAACTAAATTATAATATTAAAAGAAGAAACAAAAATTAAAGAAGCTGGCAAGAAGCCAAAATAAAAACATGAGGTACCACCTCTAGTAAAAGAACTCTAATGTTAATGATGTCTAATAACAACCAATTAGTCATCAAACTACAACAATAATTGAGGGAGAACCAAACAAAAAAATTTAAGCTGGAAGTCTTGTAGCGCAGAGGACCAAAATTGTGCAAGTATGCATGAATAACATAGTTGAAAATTCTTATAAAGAGTTCCTTCAAAAGTATTCCCAATTTCACCAAATGTTATGCATTACAAAAATCAACCCTTCAACATTTGGTAGTTAGAAAATTTTGTTAGGTAATTAAATAAGATAAAATTTAGTGTTCTTAATGAGTCTTCTTGCTAGTGTCATTCAAACTTAATGTTAAAATTACTTCTCTTGAGTCATAAATTTGAGAATCTGATTCATCGTTTGACTTCTTAAGATAGAACTCAGCCTATCATGCATTACATTTAGGGTTATTAATTGTGCATTAGGATTATTAGATGGCAACTCACTCCAAGAAAGTATAATTCTTGAATGTAAACACCTCTTTAGTCATTGCACACTCAAATTCAATTCTTTTAAAATTCAGAAATCTATAGTTTAAATTCATAGGACAATTTGAGAATTTATAATCTAAAGCTTATATATTAAGTCTTGTAAGCCCAAATATTTCTTTAGATCTATATGTCTTTAAAAATCTTTAGCCTTCATTGTAATCAAGGATATTCTCTTAGGAAATGTTATTAACAATAAGGGCTTGCCCCTACAAGGAGTCTATAACCCTTAATAAATTAAACCATATGTTAGTTTCTTTCTAAGGTTGGGGAAAGATTTGTGGGATGCAGGCCTAAGCTTTACATATTCAATTAATTTTAGAAATGAAATGATAGGTGAAATTTTCTTTTATCCTTCAAGGCTAATTGAACATTTCCTATGCAGTGTTTACTCATGAATGGAAAGTTTCCCTTCTGAAATTGATAGTGAAACATTAGTTTATCCTTAGGGATGGTATAATGTCAATCAATGTAGAGTTGATTAAAAAAATCTAAAATATAAATTTAAAGCAAATCTTGTGTCACATGAGATTTTGATGTTAAATTAAATTTATCCACATATTTTTTGGGTGACTCCATGGGAATAGAGTTCCCTCTCCATCTTTAGTGAATATTTAATTTTTTTAAATACATAAAGAATAATTAAATATTTGGCCTATTAGATTTAATATATATTCAAGCTTTTGATTATAAATTCTAAAGTTGTTTCTCTCTTTTGTTCAAAGTCCACTCATTAATGTCTCTATCTAAATTTAAATTCAAATCAAGTTCATACGTTCTTCCATTATCCACAGTTGAGTATCTTTGAACCAGGATCCTTATTCTTCTAAAAATCAAATTCAAATCAAGTTTCAATCATCTTCATTCCAATTTAAAGTCATTTAGGTTGGATTTCTCTCAATCCACTTAAACTAAATTTAAATCTCAAATCTAAACACCTCTCCAGTCTATGTTTGCATAGGTTGGGTCCATTTTAAATTCAATGAATTCTGATTCACCTCAAATTATTCATGTATTAGGGATTCAGTAAACTTTATTAAG
The DNA here is from genome assembly GCA_019925795.1 of Dendrobium chrysotoxum. Classification (NCBI taxonomy): domain Eukaryota; kingdom Viridiplantae; phylum Streptophyta; class Magnoliopsida; order Asparagales; family Orchidaceae; genus Dendrobium; species Dendrobium chrysotoxum. Next base: position 22,688,710 of record CM034297.1, read on the forward strand.
TTTTTCTTCAAATTTATGCCTTGCTAAAAAGTTACAGAATTATGAAGATTAATATACCATTTTGGTAAATCATAGAAATAATGTATTAAAATTTTATCTTATCTTTCTTTATTGACATAAACATGACTGTCAACCAGAGATCATCTACTTAAGAAACTATAATTCCATTTGGATCGATGAATAATGTCCAATTTATCATCGTTGGACCACAATATGATGTAGTAAAGGTTGAATATATTACTGTTGCACCTGTTGAAGATGTACTTGAGGGTGGGTCTATAGTTATATTTGTAGCTCTTAAACCCTCAGTATTCTCTTGATTGACTTTCCCAAGGCCGTCTACTAGCCAGATTGGAAAATCTACGATTATTCTTAGATTTCTATATCTAAGCAAATTTGAGATTAGGTCATCCTCTGCCACTGAGGAGATGACTAAGTCTCAGAGAAGAAATAAGAATTGCTGCCTAAGATGAAGGGCTGAGAAAGTTAAAATGCTGGAAGAGAACCAGCTATTGAATGCTATAGCTGATGTAGCAAAGAGGAAGATAACTAAACTTATAATCCATGAATCTAATGTACTGTATAGATCCTCTATGGCATGTTTGAATCACTTTCATCCGCTGTTTGTTGCCACTGGAGAAGATAATCTAGTTTGGATAGGAAATTCTCCACCCACTCCTTCCTGCCAGAATTTTTTTGTTTCCTTCTTTATAAGAAAGGAAAAATAAGTTTACATATTTCATAAATGAGTTGGTACATGACTGCGCCATTGGTTATGAAAATTCAAAGAATAAATTTTTAAAAAGTGTGAAGGATGTTATATCCACTAGAGTACAAACACACTTCATGAAAGAATGAGAAGTGTCCCCCTATTAAGAGAAGGGTAAATTTCAAGTAGCACATCATATTCAGCCAATAGCTACTACAGATCGCAAGTAAGAATCTTGAAAATTCTCACATGTCAATCACTAAATAGTTCAATAGAATAATCTGGGTGAGTTTACTCCAATTATATCCTTGGGATATGGAGCATTAGCTCATTGAGAGTTTAATCCCATTTCCAATCCATCTTTAGTTCAAACCCAAAATATTCCAGTTAGAGCCATGAGTCTCTCTTCTGGTCAACATCTATTAAGAGTTGATCAACATAAGTTGCAAGGTTGAGATTCATTTTTTAACTTAACAAAAGGAGAGTGAAATTGACAAGCCAACCAGTTCTATTATTTGATAGCAATAAATTCTGGCATCTTAAAATGATTAACACACTAACAACATTAGTTTCTCATAAAGATCATATAGCAAAGAAAAAGCAATGAAGGGAAAATCTATAAAAGAAGTATCAGTTATTAGAGAATACACTCCTGTAGATCCTCACAATGTAGTAGGGAAATTAATAGAAGAAGTGATGGATCACCAAAAGGAGAGTATTCGATAAATAGATTACAATGAAGCTGCATAGAATGCAGAAGTAAATTCATGAGATGATGAAATGGCTAAAAGTGTATTCATGGTGGATACACAATCAACTACCCAGCAAGATAAACAGAAAATAAAGATAAATCCAGTAGATATGGAAAATATAGAAGAAGAAGATGGTGATGATGAATATGTCCTTGATTTGACTAGTAATCTTTTAGATCAGCTAAGTCAAAAAGATGACCAGATAGCACAGATGGAAAAAGGAAGAGATAATGGCTTCCATGGCCTCTCTCCAAAGTAAATAGGTCACTTCAGCTAAGGCTCAGATAGATTCCATTCTAGTTGAATCCATCCAAAACTACAATAAACCTAAAGAAATAATAAAATATAATAAAAGTGAAGCTCTGAAATAAAAAAGGATACAATGGAAGTTGTAGATATTAAATAAATGGTAGAGCAAAAAGTCAAGAAAGCTTTAGCATAGTTTGAGGGTAGCTTCTCTTTTATGATGGGTAGACTCTCCATAGAAGAATATGATCTGGTTCATTATCCTAAAGGATATGTTCCACCATCTTTCAAAAATTTTCATGGAATAGGGAATTTGAAGCAACATTTAGGAGGCAGTGATGCTCTATTATTCAGAGATTTTGTAAGCAATCTATTTGGTCTTACATTCGAATGGTAGGATAAGATACCTAATGGGACAATACACACATTTATAGAACTAGAACAAATGTTCACTAAAAGGTTTGCTGGACCACTTCACCATGTCACGGTAAGAGATATGGTAGTAGAAAAATAAAAACCTGGTGAAAGTCTAGTTGACTATATTTTAAGGTGGAGGAATATTAGCAAGAAATGTGAGCCTCAACTCCAAGAACAACATGCTATTGAAATACTTATAAAGAATATTCTTGGTCTAATCGCCAACATGTAAGAAGGATTGATATTGCTTCCTATCATGAAATATTTTCCATCATAGATGTCTCATCTAGATATAATCAAATTATGATGGTGTTGACCTCATTTTTGTATGAGGTCACAGGGATCCATCCAGAACTCCACCTGATTGAGCTGATGATTGATTTTCATCCAAGTCTCAATCATCTAGAGCTTCAGTTCAATCAAATCCTAGCTTTAATCGAGTTCAAACCTCAATCCATCCTTCAAATCATTCTCTAATCTAGCTTCAACCTTATCCAATCAATAACATTCATTTAAGTTATTGTAATTAACATGGATAATTCTAATTCAATTAATTAATTCCAAAATCCAACTCAAACCCCAAAATCCATACCAGAATCTATGGTTAAAAGGCTAGATCCTGAAAGCCTTTTTTAGTGATTTCTTCAAACACCTCAAACCCTAGTCAAATAACCCCCGATCATGATATATCCATTGCATATTGATTAGGTATGTTCCTAGGGTCTACACTCAAATTTTGAGCTCAATTTCAGGCATCTAACCCTAAAAACTGGATTGAAATCCAAAGGCTATAAAACCTTTAAATATTTACTACCTATGCCATTAGACCTACCTTCCAGTGGAATTTTACCTTAGAGCCTTTTACAAAGTCTCTAACCACATCCAGACCCTTGATTAAGATATATTAAATAGTAAACTGCATTTTTGTTGACCCACTTTGACCGCCAGTTGACCAGGGGTAAAAATGAACAAAATGCCCTCTAAAGGGCAATTTTGGAGTTTTCTATAAACTTCAACATGGCAATTTTTTAGTACATTAGACTCAAGAATTAACCCTAGTCAAACCTGGTTGACCAGGTTAACCAATTTTAACTAAAATACCCCTTAGAGGTTTGAATGTTCATTTCAAAGAAAATGGTCTCCTCTTTGCATGGAACCACTTTAATTCAACTAAAAACATCAAACCAAACTTGTTGGATCCAATCCCAGACCTTGGGTCAACCTGGTTGCCCAAGTCAATTAGGGTTGACCAAAAGGCCCTAAAGGGCCTAATAGGTCAATTTGATTGAAATGACCTCCCCAAACCTTGGGACCATCTTCAATAGTCTCAAAATATCATTTTAAACCTACTAAACCTAAACCCAGCCCTTGAGTTAACATGGTTGACCTAATGGCCCTTTAAGGGCTTAAATGGTCAATTTGACCATTTAGACCATTCCAACCTATGAAACCACTTCTACTAGACCCCATTTATCATTTTAGACTCGTTGAGCTCATGCCTAGGTCTTGGGTCAACCTGGTTGACCAAGTCAACCTAGGTTGACCCAATACCCCCTAAAGGGTTCAAATGGGTAAAATCAACCCATTTAAACCCTATCAAGCCTTCCAAGCGCTCAATTCTTCTTCATTGCATGATTCAATCATATCCAAATTTATTTGGAGTTAAGTCACCATACATTTTGACCTAGTCAAACCTCTAATCATGGTCAAACTTCCATATACATAAGCTAAATCATTCAAATTCCAACTGAGTTATTTCAAACTTTCTCCTAGTCACCTCAACAGCACTCCAATATCATTTGACTACCACCTCACCCTTTGTTGACTATTTCACTAGTTAAACAATCAATAAAACCTCTTAATGAGCTTAAGTGGTCAAATCTCCCTACGCAAATTAATCTACTCCATTCTAGTAATCTCAAATGATTTCTAAAAGTTTCTTAAGCCTATCTTAAGCTCAAGATTAGGCCTAGATAGAGCCCTAATCCCTCCATGTGCTCAAATGACATAGGAAGCTTCTACACCCTTATCCTTGCCTTGTCCACTCTTCCAAATTTCCAATAAATCCTAGGGCAGGTGGAAGCCATTTAGGAGAGCCCCCAATCGATCCTAGCCATTCATTTGACCTGGGAGGTTCGAATTGGCCAAAACTCCTAAAATGAGCATCATTCAATCTCTAATCGTATCTCTCTACCCTAGACCTCCCAAGTTGAACTCTCTATTCATTTAGCTCCCCTCAACCTCCCACATATTTCCCCAGTCAAATCACGCTGGTCAAAGTTATCGCCGGCGAGTCTCCGGCCACCTCAAGCTTTAAAATTGCCTGACTCATTTTCCCGTCATACCATAGCTTTTTGGACTGCAATTTCTGAAGTGGGATTAAGCTTGGATAGTCAATAAGCTCAGAGAATCAAAGAACTCCCAAATCCATCATTGGATTAGGTAAAATCCTATAACCTAGCATAGGACAATTAGGGTTAATTAGCTTTCTATTAAGCTCATATTAAGCTATGATTTTAACTCCCCATTAATACTCTTCATTAATGACATTTGTGTTTAAAATATCATGGATTTTTATTAAGTATGTCGAGAAAACTAGGTAAAAAATTAATCCTAAGGCGTCCTCCATAGTGTACATGAATGGGATGTTTTCTAGGCAGGATGAAATCATGTCATCCCGTAGTTAATTGTAACCATGCGGATCGATTTACTGCGGATATCTCCATCTGATGCAATCAGTGATGTTCATCCCACACCGTGGGGGTCCAATGATTGGGAGCTTACGCCGACGTGGATTAGTGATTCCACGTTCGTTGTATTAATTAAGCAATGATTGCGAGCGATGTAATCATTGCAAATTAATGCCTCTGCCATTTAATGATTGGCCGTGGGTTTGATCCCGCTAATTGAAATTGGCCACGTAATCACCGGAGCTACCATTTCTTTTTAGTTAATTAAAATCATTTTAAATCTATTTTTTAAATATATAAAACTTCAAATAATTATTAAAAATTAATTACTAACTAAAAAAATTAATATAATATATCAAATTATTTTATTTTTTAATCTCTTTACTTTAAAATTAAAATTAAGTTAAAATAATTAACATATTTAAATTAATTTCAAGCATTTAATATTTGTTATTTTTAAATAATTATTTAATTAAAAATAATTCAAATATTTTCAAAATTTCTCATAATTTGTTTTCAAATGTTTTTTTGATTTATAGATAGTATTTTGAAATTATTTTTAATATTATTTAAAATTATTTTAATAATTAATTAATTTTAATTATTTAAATATATTTAATTATTTAAATATTAAAAATTTTATTAAAAATTTAAATTTAATTAAATAAAAATTAATATTTTATATCAAAGTATTCAAAATTTAAAATACATTAATTTAAAACTAAAATTTCATTTAAAGTTTTTAATCTATTTTAAATATTTTAATTATTTAACTACTTGAATATTTAAATAATATTTAATTTAGTATTTATTTAAATATTTTCAAAAATTCAAAACTTTATTTTAAGTTATTTTAAAATTTTAGAGATGAAGTTTGAAATATTTTATTTAAAATTAAATTTTTATAAATTTAAAATATTTTGTTTAAATACCATAAATAATTTTAACATATTGATATTTAATTAATTTTAATTTAAATATTTTCAAAATTTTAAAATTTTATTTTTAAATATTTTAATTAAAAATAAAAGATAATTTAAATATTTTAAAGAATAATATTAACTTATATTATCTAATATATTTTAAATAATTTAATTATTTAAATATTTAAATATTTAATTAACATTTTAAAAAAATTTAATTTAAGTAATTAAAAATTTAAAAAAAAAAATTTAATTAGAGAATATTTAATATTTATTTTAACAAGATTTTGAAATTATTCTTTCAAATATTAATTATTTTATATTTATTTAATTACTAGAAATCTCAAATATTCTAAAGAATTCCAATTAAATTAGAAAATTTAATATAATATATCAAAATATACAAAATTTTAAAAAATTTAATTTAAAATTAATTTCAAAATTAAAAAATTAATTGATTTTAAAATAATTCTCATTATTTGATTATTTTACTATTTAAATAATATTTAATTAAATATTAAACTAAATATTTTAAAAAATTAAAAATTTTATTTTAAAATATGTTAAATAATCGGAGAATTTTTTAAAGTTATTTTAATTTAAAATTAAAATTGATTTAAGATATTTTATATATTTAAAATAATTTTAATAATTTAAATACTTGAATATTCAATTGATATTAAATTATATATTGAGTTAAATAATTTTCAAAAGTAAAAACTTTATTTTAAAATATTTTCATATTATTAAGGTATTTTCAAAAATTATTTTTAAAATTATTTTAAAACTATCTTAATTTTTCTAAATCTAAGTTAAAATTGAACTATTTTCATATATAAAATTATATTTGAAATTATATATATTAATTTTTGAAGCCATGAGTGATTTAAGGAATCTTAAACATAGATTAAGCTTGAATGAATTGGATTGATCGGGAGGTGATTAGTGAACAGTCATGTCTTAATTGTTCACTAATTTAATTATCCATTATTTATATTATTTTTATTCTTTGCATGTGTAGGATGCACACACTTGCACTTTGCCTAGTCTCTCCTAGATTTAGGGATTGATTGTGTTTGTGTGATGCATATATGTTTGTCCAAGGGTTAGAGACCTCAACTTCAAGCCTATTTAAGTTAGTGACATCTAAGGATAATAATTAAGGACTTTTGTCTAGAAAATTTAAATTAAATTTAGAAAATTAAATACATATCCAATAGGTTTAAATTTTTAAAAATTTAAACATAGTGTCATCTCTAGTCTAAATAAAATTTCTCATTGATTTTTGTAATCGTTAAGCTACTTAATTAATTAACTTAGGATTAAACCCTTAATTAAGACTTAAAACTTCTAAAAATTTTAATAAATACAAATTAAATCAAAAAATTACAAATAATACCTTTGACGGACTAGAATTTAACCCTTAATCTAAGAAAAATAAAAGCCACTTGACTGAACTTTAATTTCAAGTTTAATTTAATTTTAAATAAAAATTAAAATTAAATTAAATAAAAAAATAAAAATTCAAAAAATTCTCAAACACTTGAGAATAACTCCTTAGGTCTTTTTTAAGCTTTGGAGGTAATTTCAAAAAGTTTGGAGTTCATTTGGATTTAAATTATTAAAACCCCTTAATTAAATCAATTAAATAATTCAAATAAATACCAAAATTTAAAAAATCATAACTAATTTTAGAAAAGTCCAAATTGAGCAAACTCAAAGGCATTAGACTTCATTTGGGGTCTAATATTTATTAAAAGTATTAAACTATAAGAAATAATTCAAAATAAAAAAGTCAACAGCTTGGCCAACTTTTGGTCAAAATTAAGTCAAAACTTCAAAAATTCATAACTAAATATAGAAAAATCCAATTCCAATAAGCTCATAGTCTAATTACTCATCTTAAGTTTTATTATCTAAAACAAATATCAACTTTCTAGAAATCAACTTGAATCTAAAAGTAAAACTTTGACCCCTTTAATTAATGCATTTAAATAATTCAAATAGTTCAAAATATATAATATTTAATTTAAAAATCTAAAAAATCTTAATCCAATTTTAAAAACCCAGCAACATATAAATTTTAATTAAAAATCATCACCCCTTAAGTCTTAATCAATCAAATTCACTAAATTATACTATTTATCACTAGGTAACCCTAGCCTACGAGGCTATTAACTTAGCCCTTAGAAAGGTGAAATAAACTTTACCGGCTAGGTGAGCAACAAAGGTGATAGCTATTTAACATTTAAAATATATATTAAAATATATTTAAATCATTAATACTTAAACTCTAATTAAATTTTCTCCTGAGCCTTTCAACCAACCAGAATATCAAAATAACTCTAACTAACAACCCTATATAAGACATATCTAAACCACACAGCCTACTTCACACATTTTAGATGGTTTGCTAGGACAACTAACTCTAGTCTTAGGCTAGTCCAGGGTTTACTTTTCTACTGTGTGCCAAGATCTTCAAGTTTTCACTGCATGCTGGTTGCTAAGATAAATGATGTGATTGTTTAGATAATTTCTGTAATCTATATATTGATGTGATGGGTATTAGATTACCCTTAGGTTAAGGGTGATTTAAAGGTTAATGTTATCTTATGCAAGTCGTTATGCCTATATAGGATAATAAAATTAAAGGGGGCAAAGTTAAATTTAAATTAATCAAGTTTTTCTATAGGTGCTTCAGAATGCTAAGTCCCTATGTAAAATTAAAAGAGCATGGCTAAGTATGGCTGGTTTAAGTACTTTTAATTTTAATATATAATTGCTTGAAAATTTTAATGATTTTAAATACCTTGGATTACCCTACAAGTGCTTTGAGTTAAGATTTTCTTGTAATTTGATTGTATATAAGTTGTAATCAAGAGTTATAAAAGTACTTTGAGATTGAATGTTAAATATCTAATTCAGAATCCAAAGAGAAAGGAACATCCCTTAGAGGAGAGTTCCTTTTCATTTAGAGATCCAAATTAGGATGATTCATAAATATCCAAAGAGAAAAAAAATACCCCTTGAGGGAGGAGTTTCTTTTCATTTGGATATCTGGACCTAACGAATCTTAAGAGCCTACAAAAGGATGAGAAATTAAAGATCAAGAAGAATCCCATTCTCAAAGTCACTTGCATCTTAGGAGTAGAATCCAGGTTATTGTCATTGGTACCCGGCTAGTTTACTTTTTTTATAGACCCTGGGATGTATTATTAAATGGCACTTACCATATGACTTTTAATTTGAATATTAAATTTAATTAATTTATTTAATTAATTGTACAGTAGAAATTATATGCTTTTTTAGTCTTTTTACTTGCAATTTAGCCTTGAATTTGATCGTAGGCTCATGAGGGCATGTTAAAAAATTCTTCTAGTTAAGCAAATTAAAACATTTTAGCTAACATAGGAACTCTAAAAAATTTAAGAAGTAAGCTCAGGCTCACCGAGGGTTTTTTTTGTATTCATATCATTACTTCTCTTCCTTGTTAGGTACTGCCCCGCCTACAGGTTGTGGTAGGCCACCTACCCTTTTAGGGTGCAGTCCTGCCAAAGGGATTTTGTGCAATCTTTAAAATAAAAGTATTTTAATACTTTTTTAAAAACTTCTTCATATTTGATTTAAAAGTTTGTCAAGTCAACTTGTATGCGTTGCATTAGAAACTAATTTAAATGAATCAAAAATTAAATTACATTTTTATTTCAAAGCATCAAATTACCTTACATGTGCCTAGGGGCTAATTAGGATCTGCTCTAGATGTCGGCTCTGAAAGTTCATGAAGGCTGTTAGACCTTATAGAACAAGTCCTGAGGCTAACAAAGTGGGGGAGGGGGACGTGAATTGGATTTTTAAAAAACTCTTTAACAAAAAAAAAATATCTTATAGCAAAAGTGAATTAAATCAATAATAAAAAGATTAATCAGAGATTTCACCCATACATTTAATCACAATAAAAATAAATTATAGAAAATAATTAGAATGAACACACCAGACTTTAAAGTGGTTCAGTTAAATCTGACCTATGTCCACTCCCCGGAGGTACCTTCTGAGTATTGCACTAAACTTATAGTGTCTCTGCTTTACCCCCACAGCAAGGTGGAGAAGCCCTTACAAAATCTTTCCACCGACCTAGTGAGGAAAAAGACCTGGAATCCTTTTCACCCACCTGGTGAGGTAGAGAACCTGGAATCACTTTTATGTTTCCCAGTGTGGCAGAGGAGCTGGGTCCTTTGACACCAAAGAGATCTTCTTCTTTCCAAAACTTCCCTCAATATGAACCTTGAATCTAATGATATTAATGTGCAAGCTTGCCACAGCAGTCATATGAAACCCCCTCTACACTCCCTTGAAACCCCCTCCAAGGATCTTCTCCCTCTCAAACTCCACCCTTTCCTCTCTCCCTTTCAACGCTCTCTATTAAAGCTTTCTCCAAAAGAAAAATAACTCAATGCATGTCAAAGACACTTACAATGTCTTTGGAGAAAGCTTAAATAAAGTGATTTAAAAAACACTAGAAACGCAATTTTGGCAGTACAGATCATCCAATATGCCCGTCGAATCATTCAGTACGATGTTTTGAGGAAGCTCATAAAAAAGGCTTTGAAAAACACTCAAAATGCAATTCTTGGGTTTACTAAATGACTGACAAAATAACCTCTAAATGAAGTAAAAATTAAAACATAAGTAAATGCATGCAATTTCTTCAAACCCACTAAATTTGGGATCTTCAAAGCCTCCCTAGGCTAAAACATGAATCACCAAACCTAAATGCATCTTTAATTTTGTTAATTTATTTTAGGAGCTAAACTCATCAAATTTGGGTGAAATTAGTAGATAACTAATTCTTTAAAATAACACTATAAGCATACCCAAACCAAACACCTAATTCCCGTATGGATACTTGGTTATGAATTTTCAAATTCGTAGTTCAAATGATGACCTATGGACTTGAAAAATCCATTTGGAGTTCTTAAACAATTCAAATTGAATTTTAAAGTTTTGGGAATGTGCTAAATACACCTATGAAACATTCTCTTCAATTAAATCCCGTGGTGGCTTATATTTTATGAATAATTCAAAAAATACACAAGAGGGTATTTCTAGAATTATGACTAATGTGTTACTAAACATGACCTAAAACCATGGGTGTTTGATAGTGCTCTCAAGTTGAATCCATAGAGCCCGCAAACATGTAATTTGGACAAGTAGATGAGGAGAAAAGAATTTCCAATGTTCTACTAAATTTCTATAAAATTTAAGTTCCTCATATAGATAGTCAGCTCCCTTTCCATATGGCACTATCTAATTGGTCTCCCAATCAATAATGCGCTAATGTTATAAACATGGTTGCTAGAAGGCATTGGATCAAGATCGAGCAATTATGATTTAAAGGTTTGAAATTGTTGTATCATAGTATGATACGAGATACGATAAAATTTAGCTTCTGAAATGAACAATCCTAATTTCATCTTCAATATCCCATTTATTTTATATACTATAGGTATATTATAGTAAGATTATAAAGATTGAATAGATTGATTCGCATAAAATTTTACATAAATCATCAATAAAATAAGAACATTCAATCGAATGATCGGATCCATTTGAATTGAATGTTTCTTTAACACTTGCCTAGATATAGCTAAAATAATGCTTGGGAATGGAAGATTACCTGAAGGAAAGCTCCAATTACCTTATCCTAGCTTTAGGCTTGATCAATAGAACCCAAGAACCTTTCTTCTCAAAAAATCTCAGCTTAAAGAATACAAGAATGGAAACTTCACTTTTATGGTGGAATGATCACCAAAGCTCACTCAAAATTGTTGGAGGTCCTCACACAGAAGGATGGGATGTAGGGGGAAGGAAGCTCTCATACTCAGAAAGCTAAATGAAATGAGAAAACTAAACCTTATTAAGATAAAACTCCACCTATTTATAGAATTTTAAAATGAATATAAATATAATTTAGGCTCATTTTATACCCTCTAAGGCCGCTAAAACTTATCAAATAAGTCTCTAATTTTTAAGGGAGGGTTCTTTAAGTATTGAGGGCTTGGGTTCACTTGGGTTATTTAGAACTAATTAAACTTGATGTCTCACATGGTCAATTTTCAAGATTGCAGTTAAACCCAAACACCACCTAAGGTCAACTGAGGTCGTAGAGCTTCTAGATAGTTCCTGAACTCAATTAAGGTGACACCTAGGCTTAAGCAAGTCAGGTATGTAAGTTATGTTCATTTGTTTCACTTTGGGTGACATTGCGCTAGCTTATGTGATGACTCAGGTCAGCCCAAAGGATAGGCTAACAAAGAAAGATGTAATGTATTATAGGGAATGCTAGCTTGGGTTAATTGGGTCTAGGTTTTAATTAGGTTCAATATAAGGTCAACTGACTAATTGAGTAAAGCCAAGTGGTTAACCCAAGTTAGCTGAATGCATGGGTCACCTAGAGTTAGTTCCTAGGAATCCTAAGGATACCCCTATAGGTTCAAATAGGTTTACTCAAGCCTTAGTCAATAGATTTATAAAGCATCTCAATGTATGTATACTTGGTCAACCATGGTTAATTTGGACAACCAAGGGGACTCAGGGGTTAGGGTTTTGTTCACTACATTCTAAATTATGTATTGAACACTTTTGAAGAGGTTTCAAAGATTGGGAAAGCTTACTTGCATGAGATGCATATTAAAACCCTTAAGGATGCACTTGGTCAACCTAGGTTGACTTGGTCAACTATGTGAACCCATGGGATAAGTTTGGGCTCAACCCATTACAAATGATGTGTTAAACACATTGGAAATGGTTTCATGGATTGGTAATGTTCAAATGTTTGAGATTTAGCTTTAGAGTTTAATGGTTCTATATAGTCAACCTATGTTGAAATTCTCAAACAAAGATTATCATAGCTTGGGTTTTTTTAATGTGTGTCAAATGATATACTAAACATGTTAAAATAGGTTTCATGATTTAGATTGATTGGAGCCATATTGAGGATTAAGGAAAATTTAATTTCCATGGTGTATATTTTTAGGGTTTTGTGGTCAATCATGGTCAACAAAGGTTTAATGTATGTTTAATGCATCTCACTAGTGATGATGATCATTATCATTGAGTTTTAAGAGGCCTCCAATGTCAAAATCTCAATATGCCATGTTTAGTGGCATATGCTATAAATATTTAAAAGTATTGCAGCCTATAGAAATGCTTTGAGTTTCCATGTTTAGGGATCTTGATATGCTTTCAAATTTATGTGGTTTATGCTATGGTCATGCCTTATCAATATGCAATTTATAGATCGTGAATCCAAGTTCATCTAGTAAGGTTTCAAAGCAAGGAAAATTCCACCAAAATCAGGTAATGGACTAAGGTGTTTTGGGTTTTGTTCTAACACTAGATTTTTTAGTTTTGAATTATTTGATGGGTTTATTCATTGGATTGGAAATAGAGTTTGTTTAGAAAATGATTTTGAAGGATTTATGGTTTGAAATTTTCAAATTATTAACAATCATTATTGATCATTAATTATTAAACCTATTTTAATTTAAGCTTTGAATTGATCAATAGAGTTCAATGATTGAATGAATTTTAGGCTTTGAATTATCATATCATTGAAAAACATTTAATGATCATAAAGTGGTAGATCAGATGGTCAAATGACAGTCAAGGATGATTATCAACTGATGGTTCCAAGGATCAATGATGGAATCACCATGCCAAAAGTAAGTGATGAGGTTGATTTAGATTTTAAAATGTATTTTAATTATTTATGTCAATAAATTAGTGTTTTATATAGCTATGACTGACCTCATTCTGAAATGGGGTCAACAAATGGATCCCTAATAGGTGTGATGAGCTTAAAAGTAAATAACATGTGTTGGAATTTATCGAAGCATTCAATTGAATCTAGGAGATTACGTTACATTTAGATTTTATTATAGATGGATGTATACTTGACTAAGATAGCATCTCCTAGATAAAAAAATTGAAATTTGAATGGCATAGCGGCTCTCAAGCAAATGGGGTTTATACATCACTAGGATAGCATCTCATAGGCAAGAAATATTGATATCTGAATTAGATAGCAACTCTCAGGAAGATGGAATTTACAATTGACTTAGATAGCATCTCCTGCATAAGAAAGATTAAAATCTGAATGAGATAGCAGCTCTCAAATAAGTGGGATTTAGACTTGACTATGATAGTGTCTCCTAGAAAAGAAAGATTGAAATCTGAATGAGATAGTTGCTCTTAATTAGATGGGATTTATACTTGACTTAGATAGCATCTCCCAAATAAGAAAGAATAAAATCTAAATGATAGAGCTGCTTTTAAGTAAATGGAACTTATACTTGATTAGGATAGCAATGAAAGTACGTATATGTTGTTAAACCTAATAGAACAATCCCAAGACTAACCAAGAGGGGGGTGAATTGGTTAACTAAAAATTTTCTTGGAATTTTAGAAAACCATTTCTAGAAAATTTAATTAATGATCCTAAAATTTTCAGTTGTTTGAATATAATTAGACTTGACCTGGGAGGGTTTGAATTGGCCAAAACTCCTAAAATGAGCATCATTCAATCTCTAACCCTATCTCTCTACCCAAAGCCTCTCAAGTTGAACTCTCTATTCATTTATCTCCCCTCAACCTCCCACATATTTCTCCAGTCAAATCTCGCTGGTCAAAGTCATTGTCGGCTAGTCTCCGGCAAGCTCAAGCTTTAAAATTGCCTGACTCATTTTCCTGTCAATCCATAGCTTTTTAGATCGCAGTTTCTGAAGTGGGATAACGCTTGGATAGTCAATAAGCTCAATAAATCAAAGAACTCCCAAATCTATCATTAGATTAGATAAAATCCTATACCCTAGCTTAGGACACTTAGGGTTAATTAGCTTTCTATTAAGCTCATGTTAAGCTGTGATTTTAACTCCCCATTAATGCTCTTCATTAATGGTATTCATGTTTAAAATTTCATGGATTTTTATTAAGTGTATCGAGAGAGCAAAGTAAAAAATTAATCCTAGGGCATCCTCCATAGTGTACATGAATGTGATTTTTTTAGGTAGGCCCAAATCGTGTCATCCCATAGTTAATTGTAACCATGCAGATCGATTTACTGCGGATATCTCCGTAGGATGCAATCAGTGATGTTCATCCCACACGGCAAGGGTCCAACGGTTGGGAGCTTACACCAACATGGATTAGTGATACCACGTTCGTTATATTAATTAAGCAATGATTGTCGGCGACGTAATCATTGCTAATCAATGCCTCTGCCATTCAATGATTGGCCATGGGTTTGATCCTGCTAATTGAAATGAGCCACGTACTCGCCGAACCTGCCATTTCCTTTTAATTAATTAAAATCAATTTAAATATATTTTTTAAAATATATAAAACTTTAAATAATTATTAAAAATTAATTACTAACTAATAAAATTAATATAATATATCAAACTATTTTGTTTCTTAAACTCTTCACCTTAAATTAAAATTAAGTTAAAATAATTCACATATTTTAACTAATTTCAAACATTTAATATTTGTTATTTTTAAATAATTTTTTAATTAAAAATAATTCAAATATTTTCAAAATTTCTCATAATTTGTTTTCAAATGTTTTTTTGATTTATAGATAGTATTTTGAAATTATTTTTAATATTAATTAAAATTATTTTAAATATTAATTATTTTAAATATATTAAATTGTTAAAATATTAAAAATATTATTAAGAATTTAAATTTAATCAAATAAAAATTAATATTTTATATCAAAGTATTCGAAATTTAAAATACTTTAATTTAAAAGTAAAATTACATTTTAAATATTTAATCTATTTTAAATATTTTAATTATTTCACTACTTGAATATTTAAGTAATATTTAATTTAGTATTAATTTAATTTTTTTCAAAAATTCAAAACTTTATTTTAAGTTATTTTAAAAATTTAGGATGAAGTTTAAAATATTTTATTTTAAATTTTAATTTTAATAAATTTAAAATATTTTTTTAAATACCTTAAATAATTTCAATATTTGGATGTTTAAATAATATTTAATTCATTTTAATTTAAATATTTTCAAAATTTTAATTTTTTTTAAAACTATTTTAATTAATCATAAAAGATAATTTAAATATTTTAATGATTAATATTAACTTAAATTATCTAATATATTTTAAATAATTTTAATTATTTAACATATTTAAATATTTAATTAACATTTAAATAAATTTTAATTTAAGTAATTATAAAATTTTAAATTTTTTATTTTAAATTTTTTTAAAATAAGAGAATATTTAATATTTTTTTAACATGAATTTTAAATTATTCTTTTAAATATTAATTATTTTATATCTATTTAACTACTGAAAATCGCAAAAATTCTAAAGAATTCAAATTAAATTAGAAAATTTAATATAATATATCAAAATATTCAGAATTTTAAATATTTTAATTTAAAAATAATTTCAAAATAAAAAACTTAATTGATTTAAAAATAATTATAATTATTTCATTATTTTGCTATTTAATTAATATTTAATTAAATATTAAACTAAAATTTTTAAAAATTAAAAGTTTATTTTAAAATTTGTTAAATAATCAGAGAATTTTTTAAAGATATTTTAATTTTCAAATTAAAATTGATTTAAGATATTTTAGATAATTTAAATAATTTTAGTAATTTAAATACTTGAATATTCAATTGATATTAAATTATATATTGACTTAAATAATTTTCAGAAATAAAACACTTTTATTTTAAAATATTTTTATATTATTAAGTTATTTTCAAAAATTGTTTTTTAAATTATTTTAAAATTATCCTAATTTTTCTAAATCCAAGTTAAAATTGAACTATTTTTATATATAAAATTATATTTGAAATTACATATATTAAATTTTGAAGCCTTGAGTGATTCATGGAATCTTAAACATAGATTAAGCTTGAATGAATTGGATTGATGGGGAGGTGATTAGTGGACAATCATGTCTTGATTGTTCACTAATTTAATTATCCATTATTTATGTTATTTGTATTCTTTACATGTGTAGGATGCACTCACTTGCACTTAGCCTAGGCTCTCCTAAATTTAGGAATTAATTGCGTTAGTGTGAGGCATATATGTTTGTCGAAGGGTTAGAGACCTCAACTTCAAACCTATATAAGTTAGTGACATCTAAGGATAATAATTAAGCATATTTGTCTAGAAAATTTAAATTAATTTTAGAAAATTAAATAAAAATCCAATAGGTTTAAATATTTAAAATTTAAACATAGTGTTATCTCTAGTCTTAAGAAAGGTTCTCATTGATTTTTGAAATTGTTAAGCTACTTAACTAATTAACATAAGATTAAACCCTTAATTATGACTTAAAAGTTCTAAAAATTTTAATAAATACAAATTAAATAAAAAAATTACAAATAATACCTTCGACATACTAGAATTTAATCCTTAATCCTTGAAAAATAAAAGCCTCTTGACTGAACTTTAATTTCAAGCTTAATTTAATTTTAAATAAAAATTAATATTAAATTAATTAAAAATAATTAAAATTCAAAAAATTCTCAAACACTTGAGAATAACTCCTTAGGTCATTTTTAACCTTTGGAGGTAATTTAAAAACATTTGGAGTTCATTTGGATTTAAATTATAAAAACCCCTTAATTAAATCAATTAAATAATTCAAATAAATACCCAAATTTGAAAAATCATAACTAATATCAAAAAATTCCAAATTGAACAAACTCAAAGGAATTGGACTTCATTTGGTCTCTAATATTTATTCAAAATATCAAACTATAAGAAATAATTCAAAATAAAAAAGTCAACAATTTGGCCAACTTTTGATCAAAATTAAGTCAAAACTTCAAAAATTCATAACTAAATATAGAAAAATCTAATTCCAACAAACTCATAGTCTAATTACTCATCTTAACTTTTATTATCTAAGAAAAATATCAACTTTTTAGGAATCAACTTAAATCTAAAACTAAAATTTTGACCCCTTTAATTAATGCATTTAAATAATTTAAATAATTCCAAAACTTTTAATATTTAATTTTAAAATCCAAAAAATTTTAATCCAATTTTAAAAAACCCGCAACAAATAAATTCTAATTAAAAATCATCAACCCTTAAGTCTTAATCAGTCAAATTCACTTAATTATACTCGTTATCATTAGGTAACCATGGCCTACGAGGCTACTAACTTAGCCCTAAGGAAGTTGAAATAAACTTCACGGCCCTGATGAGCAAAAAAGGTGATAGCTATTTACCATTTAAAATATATATATTAAAATATATTTAAATCATAATACTTAAATTTTAATTAAATTTTCTCCGAAGCCTTTCAACCAACCAGAATATGAAAATAACCCTAACCAAAAACCTTATATAAGACATATCCAAACCACACAACCTACTCACACACTTTAGATAGTTTACTAGGACAACTAACTCTAGTCTTAGGTTAGACTAGTGTTTACTTTTCTACTGTGTGCTAGGCTCTTCAAGTTTTCACTACATGCTGGTTACTAAGATAAATAATGTGATTATTTAGTTAATTTATATAATATATATATTGATGTGATGGGTATTAGATTACTCTTAGGTTTAGGATGATTTAAAGGTTAATGTTATCTTATGCAAGTGGTCATGCCTATATAGGACAATAAAATTAAAGGGGGCAAAGTTAAATTTAAACTAATCAAGTTTTTTTATAGGTGATTCAGAATGCTAAGTCTGTATATAAAATTAAAAGAGCATGGCTAGGTATGACTGGTTTGAGTACTTTTAATTTCAATATATAATTGCTTGGAAATTTTGATGATTTTAAATACCTTAGATTACCCTACAAGAGGTTTGAGTTAAGATTTCCTTATAATTTGATTATATTTGAGTTGTAATCAAGAGTTATAAAAGTACTTTGAGATGGGATGTTAAATATCTAATTTGGAATCCAAAGAGGAAGGACAATCCCTTAGAGGAGAGTTCATTTCCATTTGGAGATCCAAATTAGGATGATTCATAAATATCCAAAGAGAAAAGAAAATACCCCTTGAGGGAGAAGTTTCTTTTCATTTGGATATCCAGACCTAACAAATCCTAAGAGCCTGCAAAAGGAAAAGAAATTAAAGATCAAGAAGAATCCCATTCTCACAGTCACATACGTCTTTGGCGTAGAATCCAGGTTATTGTCATTGGTACCCGGCCAGTTTACTTTTTTTGTAGACCTTGGGATGCACTATTAAATGGCACTTACCACATGATTTTTAATTTGAATATTAAATTTAATTAATTTATTTAACTGATCATGAAGTAGAAATTATATGCTTTTCTAGTCTTTTTACTTGTATGTCAATTTTGATTTAGCCTTGGATTCGATCGGAGGCTCATGAGGGTACTTTAAAAAATTCTTCTATTTAAGTAAATTAAAACTTTTAGCTCACATGAAAACTCTAATAAATTTAAGAAGTAAGCTCAGGCTCACCAAGGGTTTTTTCTGCATTCATATCATTACTTCTCTTCCTTGTTAGGTACCGCCCCACCTGCGGTTTGTGGTAGGCAACCTGACCTATTATGGTCAGGTAAAGCAGTAATCTATTATTCCTCTATACTTCTTCTGATCAACAGATTTTTCTCTTGAATCCTTATCTAACTGAACAGAGGAGCTCATGGGAGTATTGATTGGCTTGGCTTTGTCCATTTCATATTTCTTCAAAATGTCCTTAGTGTATTTAGATTGATTGAGAAAGGTTCCATCATCCAATTGCCTTATGTTAAACCCCAAAAAGTAGGACAATTCTCCATCATACTCATCTCAAACTCCTTACTCATTATTTTAGAAAACTCATCACATAAATACTTATCAGAAGAACCAAAAATTATATCATCAATATAGATCTGGAAAATGAGTAAGTCATCCCCTATTCTCCTCAGAAAAAGAGTGGTGTCTACGCTCCCCTTAACAAACTCTCTTTCTAACAGGAATGTGCTAAGCCTCTCATACCAAGCTCTGGGTGCCTGTTTCAATCCATATAAGGCCTTTTTAATTTGTAAACATGATTTAGATATTGGGAACTCTCAAAACCTGGGGGTTGTTCTACAAAAACGTCCTCTTTTATCACCCCATTCAAAAAGGCACTCTTGACATCCATTTGAAATAGCTTAAATCCCTTATAACAGGCAAAGGCTAGTAGCACCCTAATGGCTTCCAATCTAGCTATAGGGGCAAAAGTCTCCTCAAAATTGATCCCTTCTATCTGATTATATCCCTTAGCCACCAATCTTGCCTTATTCCTAACCACCGCACCAGAATCATTCATCTTATTCTTAAAGACCCACTTGGTTCCCAAAATACTTTGATTTCTAGGTCTTTATACTAACTCCCAAATATCATTCCTTACAAATTGATTCAATTCTTCCTGCATAGCTAAGATCCAAAACTCATTCGAAAGGGCTTGATTGATGTTGGTGGGTTCAGTCATTGAGATAAAGGCAGAATGGTTTACTTCCTTCCTAAGTCCATGCCTAGTTCTAACACCTTCAGAAGGGTCTCCTAAGATCAGTTCTTTAGGATGACTCGAAGAGTATCTCTAATCTTTAGGCACATGGTTTGAGGTTCTACCCTTTCCTCCAGATTTGTATTTCCAACCCTTTGGGTAACCTCAACAATCTCTTCATCTTCTACTTCAGATCTAGACTCCTTAGGATCAGATTCATCAAACACTACATGGGTTGTTTCTTCCACCACCAAAGTCCTCTTATTGAACAACCTAAAGGATTTCCCCACACTTGAATATCCTAAGAACACTCCTTCATCAGATTTGGGGTCAAATTTTCCTAAGGGTGACTTCCCGTTGTTCAGAATGAAAACCTTACAGCCAAAGACATGGAGGTGGGACAGATTTGGATTTCTACCCTTAATGATCTCATAAGGTGTCTTGTTTAGTTTGACTCTCACATTCACCCTATTCAGCACATAACATGCATTGTTCACCGCTTCAGCCCAAAAGTATTTTGGAAGTGAATACTCGGCAATCATGGCTCTAGCGGCTTCCACTAAGGTCCTGTTCTTCCTTTCAGCTACCTCGTTCTGCTGAGGGGTCCTAGGAGCTGAAAAAATTATGACTAATCCCTTGCTCCTCACAAAAACTTCCAAATCTTTCATTTTCAAACTCCCTCTGTGATCACTATGGATGGTAACAATCTCACATCCTAACTTCTTCTGAATCCAAGTAGAGAAAGATCTAAACTCATCAAATGACTCAGATTTATGTGACAAAAATTTCACCCAAGTGAACCTCAAATAATCATCTACAATCACAAACCCATAGATTCTCCCCCCTAAGCTGGCAGTGCTAATGGGTCCAAAGAGGTCCATGTGAAGAACTTCTAAAGGTCTAGAGGTGCTAATGTCCTTAACAGAGTGAAAGGAGGACTGGACTTGCTTCCCTAACTGACAGGCATCACACAGGTGATCCTTAGTGAACTTAAGCTTGGGCACACCTCTAACTAAGTCCTTTTGGGTGACTCTCCTAAGGGTTTTCATACTGGCATGACATAATCTCCTATCCATAACCAAGACTCATCAGCAGCAGTTTTTAAGCAAATTGAATTCTAAGATTTAATGCAACTTACATCCAGCTTGTAAATGTTGTTGATCCTTTGCCCCTGCAAAACAACTTTATCATTTAAGCTTAAAATGCAGCTAGTGGGCAGGAATTTGATGCTGTATCCTTTGTCACAAAGTTGACTGATGCTCAGCAAGTTGTGTTTCAGTCCATCTACAAGCAAAACATTGTCAATCATAAAATTTTTTGAATCACCAATTATACCTGAGCCTACCACCTTCCTGGTGGTGTTATCTCCAAGTGTAACCTTGCCTCCAGCCCTGGCCTCCAGCAAAATGAACTGATTTACATCTCCAGTCATGTGTCTAGAACATCCATTGTCCAGGTACCACATGCTCTCACGAGGTCTTGTGTGAGAGCACTCCTACAAAAATATCAAACGTCAGTCTTAGGAACCCAAACAAGTTTGGGTTCCTTCTTATGATGTGTGCTGTGCTATGAAACAGGCAGTTTGGGCCTCCACACCCAATGTGTACTATGGTGAATAGTGCAGGTGTGGGAAATGTGTCCTAACATGCCACATGAATAACATCTAACACCAGGAAATGGATTAACTAATCTACGTGAGTGATAGTGCCTTTTCCTAGGTTTATACGAAACATGCTTTGATGATTTTAAATCAAAGCTACAAATGATGGAGGTGCATAAAATTGAGCAAAAGTAGGAGGTGTTTGGTTTTTCTCAAAAGCACTGATTTTCACTTTCAAAAATTCATTCTCTTTCTTTAAACTTGTAATTTCAAATTTTAAAGCACCGTTGCTACTTTCTACTTCACATGCCATAGTATCCAATTCTTTAAAAGCTCTCTCCAAATTAACATGAGTGGTTTTCAATGAATCATACACAGTAACTAACTTAGAATATTTTTTGTTCAATTCATCAAATTCATCAAGTAAAGATATGTGATTGTTGTCAAGTGTGGAGTGATCTTTAACTACAGAATCATGCTCTTTTTGCAAAGTCAAATAATCCAATTTTAAGCTAGCATGGGTTTTCTTAAGCTTCCTATATGATGCATGAATTTTTTCAGATATTTCAAATAACTAATCATAAGTAAGTTCACATACCTCTTCCTGGTTGGACTGACCAGGGTGATCATCAGCCATCAGACATAAGTTTGTTTCCTCCTCTTCAGCTTCAGTTTCTGAGGAATCGGATGCAGAATCGGCCCAGAACGCCTTTTGTATCCGCTTCTTATCCTTTCTGAACTTTGGTTTCTCCTCACCCTTCTCCTTGCTTGGGTGAGCCTTGAGTGTAGGACAATCTGCCTTTATGTGTCCAGGCTTCCTGCATTCAAAACAAATAGATTCAGACGAACCTTTAAAGTTTCTATTGTCCTTACCTTTGTTCCACTTTTGAAAATTCTTATTATTCTTCCTTAGAAAGCTCTTGAATTGCCTTGTAATTAAGGCAACATCATCGCTAGCACACCCAGAAGTGTTATTATCTGAATAATTGGTCTTTAGTGCCACTTTCTTTTCCTTCTTTCGTTCACCTACATCAAGTTGTCTTTGCTTCACCCCTTGCTCATAAGCAATGAGTGATCCAAGTAAGCTGTCAATAGAGTAAGTATTTAAATCTTTAGATTCAGTGATTGCAGTAATCTTAGCATCGTATGAAGAAGGCAAACATCTAAGAATTTTGTTCACTCTTTCGTAATTAGTCAGTTCTCTTCCTAGAGCATGCAAAGAGGTAACGATTTGAGTGAATCTTGTGTACATTTTTGAAATCGTCTCACTAGGTTTCATGTAAAAAAGTTCATAATCATGCAACAAGATGTTTAACCTAGACTGTTTGATCTCAGTTGTACCTTCATATATTTACACAATCTATCCCAGATTTCTTTACCCGTTGTACAAGTAGAAACACGCATATAGTCTTCAGATTTTAAAGCACAAAAGAAACAGTTCATGCATTTTGCATTTAAATGTGCTAAGTCACGATCATCAAAAGTCCAATCTGCAAACGGCAGTTCAGTTTTAATACCATTAACAAGTCTATGTGGTGCTTCATAACCATCCTTAACTAGCATCCACATTCGATAATCAATAGATTACAGAAAAGTGGACATGTGTGCTTTCTAAAAATAAAAAGGAATATTGTCAAACAATGGCGGTCGTGTGATTGAATAGCCTTCAGCAGTATTACGATTGCCACAGTTAGCCATGGATCAAATTCAAAAGTTTTTCAAAACTAGATTTTATGAACCTGTCTCAGATATCGCTTAAAAGTTTGATAGGGATGTTAAGCCCTAGTGAACTAGTTCCGAGGCTAACCAAGAGGGGGGGGTGAATTGGTTATTTAAAAATTTCACGAACAACAGAAAAATCTTTTCGATACTTTGCAGCGGAAACAAGTAAACAAGAACGAAAAGATCAATCACAGATATTCACCCAAGCAGTATATATCAAAAAAGTAAAGTGCAGAATAGAATCAGAAAAGTAAACCAGATTTTATAGTGGTTTGGTCAACTTGACCTATGTCCACTCCCCGGAGCCTCCCCTCCGGGTATTGCACTAAACAAAAGTGTCTCTCCTTTTGCTCCCACAGTAAGGCAGAGAAGCCTGTACAAAACCTCCTTTTCACCACACAGTGAGGCAGAGAACGCGACCTCCTTTTGCTTCCCCCTGAACCAGGCAGAGAACCTTCAAACTCCTTTTGCTTCCACCTGAAGCGGGAAGAGAACCCTCTGACTCCTTTTGCTTCCACCTGAAGCGGGCAAAGAACCCCGGATCTTCTTGCGAATGATCCTCCCATGACGAACACCTACTAGACGGAAGACGACGAGTGGAGAAGATGACTCTGATCCTTGCTTGGAGCAACCTTAGTGAATCCCTCACTAACTCCCCCTCACAAGATCCTCTCTCTCTCTCCCAACTCTCTCTCTCTCTAGGGTTTCTCTTGGAAGGAAAGTGGCAAAAGATTTTTCTTGTGCCAAGAAAAAGTTCTTTTATAGGAGGGCTTAAAATTTGCCCTAAATCTCAATTGGTCGGCCAATATCATCCAGGATGAGATCGTCCTGTCCGATCAGTTCAAAATCAGCTGATTCAGCCTGGATGATTTGGCTCTTCTGGACGATCAGTTCAAAAAGTTGCTTATATCGTCCCGTACGATTCTGCGATCGTCCGGGACGATTAGTGTAAATTGAGGAATTTCGTCCAGAAGATAGTTCGGGTCGTCCAGAGAAACTTGTGCTGGACGACTCAAAAATGACTTGATCGTCCAGGACGATAGGTATATAGTCCTGTACGATTAGTTCAAAAAGTGCCCAAATCATCCTGAACACAATTCGGGAGTACAGCTGAAATGCACTAGAGGATCATGATCATCCGGGATAATCCTGAGATCATCTAGTACGATATGATCGTATCAATCAAATATAAATTTCTTTCCTTAGTTACCAGATTAAATTAGTCATGATTGAACTGGATCGTCCAGGATGATACACGTATCGTCCGGGACGATCAGACCAAATATCTTAAAATAAAAGCTTGCCTAACTTGATCTAGCGACTGAGAATTTCTTATTTGAGCATATCCTCCCGTACGATCCAAAGATCATCCAGGATGATCTACTTAATCAGACCCTCTTAACTTAGTCACCCTAATTAGGGTTTTTGTTTTTACTAGATCGTCCAAGATAATGTGACCATCGTCCAGGACGATCTGAACAAAAAATAAATAGAAACTCTAACTCAGTCAAGCTCTCCCCCTGAGTGTGTGTGTGCAAGGTTACTTAGCTAGGGGATCAGTTACATTACAATTGACTTAAGAAAAAGAAAAATAGTACATTGGACACACTTGGACTCGATCTTGAGTTGGCTTGAGTTGCTCGTGATCTTTTGTGCCCGAAACGGGTTAGCCAAGCAAAACACACTGGAAACATGTTTGTCATCATCAAAACTAGATTTGCAACAAGTTTCTTATTCAATAAAGAAGATTATTGCCACTTATATGAATTTGTATAAGAGATAGAATGACAAAGGAAAAACTAGTATGAATTTTCAATTGGCGACATTATGCATCTTCTTAATGTTTTATGGCACACTTTGTGGATCTTTTCAGTTTGGGCTTATTTTGTGCCTCTTTTGACTTTGGCGAATATCCCGCATCTTTTTATTTGGCATGCTTTGTGCATCTTCTAAAATTTCCAGTCTTTCCAATATAAATAGATTTTTAACACAAATTCCAATAATTAACGAAGATAAACACATTGAAAAAGAAATAAAATAAAAATAAAATATCTATTTTGTAATAATTTTAGCAAAATGATACTTGTCTAAAAGAACATGAAATTGATCTTCTATTCTATATCCAGTCATAATGTAATTTAAAATTTTGAGAGATTAAATTTTGTAAGGAAATTAATTTGTATAGCTCAAAATTCAATTCTACAGATCAACACAAATGATTTAACTTCAAAAACATAACACATTTAAAGAAGGGTAATTTCACATCAAGTTAAAACATCATTTCATTTAGAACTTATAACACTTACAAAAACATACATCTTATCATCAATACACAATTTCAACTAAGGGAATAAAAAAACTATAGCATAACAAAGGCAACCCATTCACCTAGTTCATCAAGTCATAACAGGAAGAACCACAACATAAAGAAACCAGCACATAAAATCACAAAAAAACATCACAGCTAGTATAATAGAAAGATCACAACTAGAAATTGAAGGGACCTTGGTCTGGAGGTGGCTAAGGGTTGAATGTCATAAAGTAGCTATTGATTGTAGGTACATTTGTATTGATTGAGTCTAATTACCCTTGGATCCAACTGATGTCCTCGTTGTATCGAGCATCCTGCTAGTTCAGGTGATTCTCAATTTGATCAAAGCGTTGATCCAAATGAGTTTCTAGTCTATCAAAATGCTAGAACATTTCTTGGTAAAAAATCTGATCGGGTCCGGGTGTAGGTGCAGGTGCAGGGGCTCCTTCTTCTCCCTCAAAATCTTCTCCCTCAGAACTTTGATCCCACCCAAAGAGTGTACGGAGAGAGACATCTGTAAAGTAAATGGGAAATTCATTTGGAGGTTCAAGATGGATCATGTTGTATTTCTTTTCCAAAATATAGGTAATTAGATGTCCTAAGGCCACATTTTTCTTTCTCCTATTGTGAGGAAGTCCAATATCAAAAGTTTGTAGATGTAGTCTATGATTAGTTGGACTTCATCAATAGGAGTTTCGATCATGATCAATTATGTGATGGTGGACAATAGAAGAGTCATATTTATATGATTAACAGCTTTTGGAATTATAGAGGTTCTCAAAACATGCTGGATGATCCTAGTATTTTGGTTTAGGGTATAGACATGAGGAAGATGTCTTACTTGTTCAACACATCTAACAGTTAGGTTTATATCCATCCAATCATAACATGCTCTCGAGGTCATTATATGTGCTCTAACTCCTATAGTCTTAAGGTGAAGAAAGTTTCCTATATCTTCCTTAGTTATTTCAACTCATTGCTTAAACACATAAGAGGTCATCCTAGTCTGATCTTGACTCATTTTCATGTTTGCATGAAATATTTGAAAAGTTTCACGATTATAGGCATAAATTAAGGTAAGGATAAAGGAAAACTAAGTTGAGGAAAATAGGGGCATGACATAACAGTTGACGTCATTCTGAATGAGCATTCGAGAAGGGGTTATTTTGGCTACAAAATACCCATCAAAAGTATCCTTAGTTCCCTTAGAGAGGAAGTTGTTGTCCCTACCAGATCGAGAGGATGAGCCCCTAGAAGTACGAGGTTGTTT
Organism: Dendrobium chrysotoxum; assembly: GCA_019925795.1. NCBI lineage: Eukaryota > Viridiplantae > Streptophyta > Magnoliopsida > Asparagales > Orchidaceae > Dendrobium > Dendrobium chrysotoxum. Next base: position 22,715,858 of record CM034297.1, read on the forward strand.
GCTACTACTAGCCATTCCTAAGGTTTGGACTCGAGAAGGTTTTGAAATAGAAGAGAATGTAAAGAAAAACTTATTCAAGACCTTTCTATTTAAATAAAAAAATGACCTATCATATAGTATGAAATTCAGATCGTACATACGATTTTGAAATTGTATAAGACAAAAAATATTTAATATATACCAATGGAAATGGCCAAAAAGGAAATGGCTTTCCATAAATTACCACTGCCAATGCGTCATTTCGTACAGGCTTTTTAACCACATGATTTTACAGAAGAACAGGTGTTTATCTAAGTGATCAGAATATTAAAGATCATGTTATGACAGTTAGGTTCATCCATATGAGAAACAAACAACTGGATCGTACAGATAAAGTGTAATTTCGTATGTGCGATCTTTGAAACATCATTGTATAGTACAAATACATCTTTATATAGTACAATCTTCATTAAAAACATAATCATGCATGCTTAACATAGAAACACTATCATATACATGCTACATAATTCGTACAGTACGAAAAGAAATTCATATAGTATGAAGAGAACCCTTAGAACACATGATAAACTGAGAACCTTTTAAAAAAAAAAATCAATCACTCAAGATTTGATAACATGCTACTAGTAAAATAAGATCAAAAAGAAACATAAAATTAATAAAAGAAAAATAACCAGAAATAAACAAAACAAAAGAAAAACATACAAACTCTGACAAACAACCTAAGAAAATATACAAACACACCAATACATTATAAATTAAATTTACAGATATTCAATTTAGGCATTAAGATCAATCACACCTAATCTGGTTCTTAAAGTGCTAAATATTTCAAAAGCCAGTGGTTTTGTGAAAATGTCTGTAAGTTGATTCTCTGTAGCAACATGATGTAATTCAATTTCTCCCTTAGCTACATGATCTCTAATGAAGTGATGTCTTATATCTACATGCTTGGTTCTAGAATATTGAATAGGATTTTTTGAAATGCATATGGAACTTGTATTATCATAAAAGATTAGAATACTGCCAATTAAAAATCCTAAGTTAATTAGTTATTATTTAACCAAAGAACCTATGCCACACAACTACCTAAGGCAATGTATTATGCTTCAGCAGTAGAAAGGGCTCTTAAATTCTATTTTTTGCTAAACCAAGAAACTAAATAGTTTCTATGAATTAATAAGTTCCAGAAGTACTTTTTCGATCAACCATACATCCTACAAAATCTGAATCAAAATATCCAATGATTTTAAAAGAAGAGTTATGCTTAGGATACCAAATCCCTAAGTTTTGAGTTCCCAAAAGATATCTTATAATTCTCTTCACAGTAGTCAGATGTTATTTCTTTGGATCAACTTTAAATCTAGCACTCAAATAAACACTAAACAGCATATCTGTTCTACTAGCAGTTAAGTAAAGCAATGATCCAATTATTCCTCTAAATTTCTTTTGATCAACAGATTTTCTCTTATGGTCTTTATCTAACTGCACTGAGGAACTCATTACTGTACTTACTAGTTTAGTGCTATCCATTTCATACTTCTTGAGAATATCCTTACTATACTTTGACTGACTCAAAAATATCCCATCTTCATTTTGCTTTATGCTAAAACCAAGAAAGTAACTCAAATCTCCCATCAAGCTCATTTCAAATTCACTACGCATTCTCTTTGAAAATTCATCACAAAAATTTGTATTGCTGGATCCAAACAAAATATTATCAACATATATTTGAATAATGAGTCTTTCATTACCTATCTTTTTCAAGAAGAGAGTGGTATCCACACTTCCTTTAACAAATGATCTTTCTAATTGGAAAGTGCTTAACATCTCATACCAAGCCCTAGGTACCTGTTTTAGTTCATATAATATCTTTTTCAATTTAAACACATGGTTAGGGAATTTTGAATTTTCAAAACCTAGTGGTTGCTCAACATAAACATCCTCTTGTATCACCCCATTAAGAAAAGGCACTCTTAACATTCATTTGATTCAATTTAAAACCTTTAAAATAGGTAAAGGCTAGTAAAACCCTTATCTCTTCTAGTCTGACTATAGGGGCAAAAGTTTCTTCAAATTCAATTCCTTCTATTTGATTATACCCCTTGGCCACCAATGTTGTCTTATTTCTAATCACAACACCTGAATCATTCATTTCATTTTTGAACATCCACTTAGTTCCAACAACACTTTAATCCTTAGGCCTTTCAATTAATTCCCAAACATCATTTCTAACAAATTAATTCAATTCTTATTGCATGGCCATAATCCAAAATTCATCCGTAAGCACTTCATTTATACTAATGGGTTCAATCATTTATATAAAGGCAGAATGGTTCACTTCTTTGCTAAGTCCATGCCTAGTTCTAACACCCTCACTAGGTTCACCTAAAATCAATTCTTTAGGTTGACTCTTAGAAAATTTCCATTCTCTAGCCAAACAGTTTTCCATCTCAACATTTCTTCCAAATTTGTCATTTTAATTCCTTGGGAGATATCTTCAATATGATCTTTTTCCAACCTTGGCTCTTTTGAAATATCAAATTCATCAAAAATTACATGTGTGGTCTCCTCAACTATTAAATTTCTCTTGTTAAAAACCATGTAGGATTTGCCAACACTAGAATATCCAAGAAAAATTTCTTCATCAGATTTAGGATCAAATTTTCCTAAAGGAGTTTTACCATTATTATGAATAAACCTTACATCCAAAAATATACAAATGTGAAAGGTTAGGTGTTCAATCCTTAATAAGTTCGTAGGGTGTTTTAATTAACTTAGATCTAATATTCACCCTATTCACAACATAACAAGCCGTACTAAGCACTTCAGCTCAAAAATACTTTGGAAGTGAATATTAGCTATCATGGCTCTAATGGCTTCTACCAAAGTTTTGTTCTTTCTCTCAACAATCCCATTCTGCTGAGGGGTCCTAAATGCTGAAAATTTGTGATTAACTCGTTGTTCTTTAAAAAATCTTCAAATTTTTCATTTTCAAACTCTTCTCCATGATCACTTTAAATTGATAAAATTTTATACCCAAGCTTTTTCTGAATCCAAGTATAAAAATTTCTAAATGCATCAAATGATTCACTCTTATGAGATAAGAATTTGAACCAAGTGAATCTTGTGAAATCATAAAGGATTACTAAACCAAATATTTTACCTCGTAGACTTATAGTGCTTAGCAGTCCAAAAAGATCCATATGAATGATTTCTAGTGGTTTGCTAGTCCTAAGATCTTTAATTGAATGAAAGGAGGACTTCACCTATTTCCCTAATTGACATGCACCACACATGTGATCCTTAGTAAAGTCTAGTTTGGATATTCCTCTAACCAATTCTTTTTAGGTAATCTTCCTAAGATTTTTTATACTTGTGTGATAAAGTCTTCTAATATCATAACTATGATTCTCCAGTTATTATTTTGAGACAAAAAACATTAGAAGAGTTTATTAAATTCAATTCAAACATATATATATTATTTACCATATTACCATATAACATATCAAGTCCTTTTTAGCTTATAATGCAGCTTGTGGAAAAAAAATTATCACTATAACCTTTATCACAAAGCTAACTAATACTCAACAAATTATTTTTCAAGCCTTCAACCAATAAAATATTCTCAATGAAAAAATTATTCTAATTGCCAATCATATATGTACCTACCACTCTCTTAGTGGTATCATCTCCAAGTGTTATCTTGCCTCCATTCCTGGCTTTTAGTGTTATAAATTGATTTGCATCTCTAGTCATATGCTTAGAATATCTGTTATCCAGGTACCACTTGCTCTCACGAGATCTAGTATGAGAGTGTCTCTATAAAAAGATCAAACGTTAGACTTGGGAACCCAAATAAGTTTAGGTTCACCTCGTAGTAATGATAAACCAAATGCACGTGTGATATGCTATGATTTATGCACCTTAGCTCTCCACACAAGATGTGTTTTATGATAAATAGTGCATGTGTGAGAGATGTGTCCTAACATTCTATATAAAAAATATTTCACACTAGGAATATGATTTTTTAATCTATATGAGTTATAATGTCTCTTTTTAGATTTTGTACTTGTATCCTTTTGCTTAGACTCATAAAATTATTCAGGTGTGGGTGTCGGTCTATTTTCCATAATAACCTTCATTTTTTATTCTAGATATGAGTTCCTATTTTTTAACATTTAAATTTCCATTCTCAAATCAATTTCCCTATGTTTAGCTTCTTCAAAAAAAACTTCACAATCATTATCAACTTCAGTGTGTGATGATTTCAATAGTTTATGCTTTTTATTCAAATCATTGAATTCATCCCATAAGCTCATGTGGTTGCTATCAATTGATGCGTGATCATTCCTAAGGATTTTATGCTCTTTTTGTAAATTTAAAAATTATATGTTTAACTTACCATGCATCTTCTTTAGTTTCCTATATGCAGTATAGATTTTCTTAGAAACTTAAAATAACTCATCATAGGATAAATGACATACCTCCTCTTGATTCGAGTGATCAAGGTTGTCTTCCATTAAGCACAAGTTAGTGACTTCTTCCTCTGCTTCTATTTCGGAGGTATCTGATGATGAGTCTCCCCAGAATGCTCTTTGCAGTCTCTTCTTTCCTTTCCTAACATTTGTTGCAAACCTGGTTTTGATGATGACAAACATGTTTCCAGTGTGTTTTGCTTGGCTAACCCGTTTCAGGCACAAAGGATCACGAGCAAATTAAGTTAACTCAAGATCAGGTCCAAGTGTGTCAAATGTATGATTTTTCTTTTTATTGAGTAAATTGTAATGTAACTGATCCCCTAACTAAGTAACCTTGCACACACACACTCAGGGGGAGAGCTTGAGTGAATTAGAGTTTCTGTTTATTTTTTGTTCAGATCGTCCTAGACGATATTCACATCGTCTTGGACGATCCAGCCAAAATAGAAACCCTAATTAGGGCGACCAAGTTAAGTGAGTCTGATTAAGCAGATCGTCCTGGATGATCTTTGGATCGTACGGGATGATATGCTCAAATCAGAAATTCTCAGCCGCTAGAATAACTTAGGCAAGTTTTTATTTTTAGTTATTTGGTCTGATCATCCCGGACGATACGTGTATCATCCTGGATGATTCAGTACAATCATGCCTAAATTAGTCTGGTAATTAAGGAAAGCAATTAATATTTAATTGATACGATCATATCGTCCTGGACGATCATGATCGTCTAGTGCATTTCAGCTGTACGTCCCGAACTTTGTTCAGGATGATTTGGGCACTTTTTGAACTAATCGTACAGGACGATATCCCTATCGTCCTGGACGATCAAGTCATTTTTTGGTCGTCCAGCACAGATTTCTCTGGATGACCCGAACTGTCTTCTGGACGATATTCCTTGATTTGCACTAATCGTCTCGAACGATCGCAGGATCGTACGGGACGATATGAATAATTTTTTTTTTACTGATCATCCAGAAGAGCCAAATCATCCAGGCTGAAACAACTGAATTTGAACTGATCGTACAGGACAATCTATCGATCGTCCTGGACGATCTTGGCCGACCAGTTGAGATTTAGGGCAAATTTTAAGCCCTCCTATAAAAGAATTTTTACTTGAAACAAGAAAAATCTTTTGCCACCTTCCTTCCCTGGGAAACCCTAGAGAGAGAGAGTGAGTTGGGAGAGAGAGAGAGGATCTTGTGAGGGGGAGTTAGTGAGGGATTCATTAAGGTTGTTCCAAGCACGGATCAGAGTCGTCTTCTCCACTCGTCGTCTTTCGTCTAGTCGGTGTTCGTCGTGGGAGGATCATTCGCAAGAAGATCCAGGGTTCTCTGTCCGCTTCAGGTGGAAGCAAAAGGAGTTCAAAGGTTCTCTACCTGCTTCAGGAGGAAGCAAAAGGAGGTCGGGTTCTCTGCCCCACCGTGTGGTGAAAAGGAGGTCTTGTACAGGCTTCTCCGCCTTTCTGTGGGAGCAAAAGGAGAGACACTTTTTGTTTAGTGCAATACCCGGAGGAGAGGCTCCGGGGAGTGGATGTAGGTCAAGTTGACCGAACCACTATAAAATCTGGTTTGCTTTTCTGATTCAATTTTGCGCTTTACTTTTCTGATATTAACTGCTTGGGTGAATATCTGTGATTGATCTTTTCGTTCTTGTTTACTTGTTTCTGCTGCTAAGTATCGAAAAGATTTTCATTGTTATCGTGAAATTTTTAAATAACCAATTCACCCCCCCCCCTCTTGGTTAGCCTCGGGACTAGTTCACTAGGGCTTAACATCCCTATCGAACTTTCAACATTGGTTTTTTCCTCGATCTTCTCCTTGCTAGGATTTACTTTGAGATTTGGGCAATCAGATTTTATATGTATAGGCTTCCTACATTCATAACAAATTACATCATTAGAAGCTTTTGCATTATTGTGGAACATACCTTTATTCCACTACTGATGTCCCCTTTGCTTTCTTCTTAGGAAACTTTTGAATTGTCTCATCATGAGTGTAATATAATCTTCATCCTTAGGCTGTGACTTATCACTCTTTGGGTCTTCCACTTTTAATGTAATGTTTTTCTATTTCTGCTTGTCAGCTACATCAATCTGTCTTTGAGTCACTCCTTGCTCGTAAGCAATCAGTGATCCAAGTAAATTATCAATAGAATAAATTTGTAAGTCCTTTGACTCAGTTATGACAGTTATCTTTGCATCATAAGTAGTAGGTAATAATGCAAGATTTTATTTACCTTTTTAGAATTAGTTAGTTTCCTATCTAAAGCATGTAACGAGGTAACTATCTCTGTAAAATGAGTATACATGTCACTAATTGATTCATTTGGTTTCATGCAAAAAAGTTCATAGTCATGTAATAAAATATTCAATCTAAATTATTTTATCTCATTAGTTCTTTCATATGTAATGCAAAGTCTATTTCAAATTTCTTTTCCAATTTTATTGGTTGAAACACCTTTGTAGTCTTCAGATTTAAGAGCACAGAAAAAAGCTATTTAAATATATTGCATTTAACTAGGCTAAGTCTTTTTCCTCTAATGTCTAATCAATAAATGGTGTTTCAATCTTAATGCCATCAATAAGTCTAGAAGGAGCAGTATAGCTATTCTGAAGTAACATCCACATGCGATAGTCAAGTGAATGCCGAAAAGTAGACATGCGTGTTTTTCAAAATTCAAATGGAATGTTATCAAGTAATGGAGGTCTAGTGATCGAATATTCTTGAGGAGCATTACGGTTTCCAAAATTAGTCATAATTATTTTTTAAAAAGTTATTTAAACTTTAATTTTTGAAATACGCTCTGATACCACTTGAAAGATCGAGTAGGTTGTTAAACCTAATATAATTGTCCCAAGGCTAACCAAGAGGGGGGTGAATTGGTAACTTCAAAAAAAATTTCGGATTATTAAAAATAATTTCCAAAAAACTTAATTAATGAACCTTAAAATATGTAGTTGATTAGGTTTGATAATCATAAAATTTTTTTCAACTATAATAAAATAAAGTGCAGAAAAAAAATGTAGTAAAAGTAAAAGCACAGAAGAACATTAAATTTTATAGTGGTTCGATCCAACATGACTTACGTCCACTCCCTGAAGACTCCTACTTCAAGTATTACACTATACTAAAGGGACTCTCCTTAAGTCCCCACAGCAAGGTGGAGAAGCCCTTACAAAAAACCTCTCTTCCACCAACCCTGTGCGACAGAGAACCAACATCCATTTTCAGCGTTCTAGTGATGGCAGAGAACCCACCATCCATTTTCACTCTCCCGGTGATGGCAGAGAACCAACATCCTTTTCACCCTCCTAGTGATGGCAGAGAACCAATATCTTTTCTCACCCTCCTGGTGTTGGCAAAGAATTAATGTCCTTTCTCACCCTCTTGGTGAAGGCAGAGAACCCGATCTACTTTAAAAATCTTCTCTTAAGAGCCTTCAAGGAAGTAGGGAAGAATTATGAAGAACAAATAAGAGATCCTCACCATTAGGCACCTTTATGAATCCCCTCACAAATCCCTCTCACTAGATCTCTCACTTTCAATCTCAAGTCACTCTCCTAAACACACCGTTAAGGTGCACTCAAGAGAAATTCAAAGCAAGATCTCAGAGTGTTAGTTTTTAGGACTCTTATATATGAAAGATAAGAAAAACTATCCAGAAAGCTAAAAATTTCAAGTTGAACATACTTGGATTGTATAATATGATCGTACTTCATATGTATGAATAGTTCAAAAGTTATGTACAATGTTGTATGAACCTCATTTTGAACTCTGATCGATGTCTGTAAGAACCCACATTGTACAGTATGATCAGATTAACAATGTTAAGTTCGTATGGGAGAAATGGGTACAAACTTGATTTTATACTCTGATCGGCGTCTGTATGAATAAACTTTATACAGTACGATCAGTTCAAAATTGTTGAGTTTGTACGTGATAAATGGGTACGAACATTATTTTGTACTCTAGTCGGTGTTTGTACGAGCTAACTTCATACAGTACAATCAATTCAAAATTATTGAGTTCATATGGAACAAATTGGTACAAACCTTATTTCATACTCTGATCAGCATTTGGGATGAACCAATTTTGTACAGTAAGATTAGTTTAAAAAAAATTCCAAGTGCCAATTCTATCAACTCCATTTTGGAGGAACAGTCAAATCACCCTGTATGATTCTATAATCGTACAGTATGATTAGTTTAAAAAATAAAGGTTTTATCTCACTCCCCTAGTGTGTATGTAGAAGGTTACCCAATTATAATTACACTCTCACAGAACCCAAAAAAATAAAAAAAAGTACAGACTTTAATTACAAGAACTCTAATCTAATCTGTCTTGAAGTCTTCAGCAGTCTAGAGTATGATTTCTGCAAAATGTTTGTACACACAACTAATACAAATAAAATGTATCAAATAAATGTTAGGACAAATAGTAATCAATATAATAATATTTTAGTATCATAAAAAACTTACATAATATAAAAACATAATTTTAAAAACTTAGTTGCAATAACTAGACCTAATACAATTATCCCAAGGCTATCCAAGAGAGGGGGTGAATTGGTAATTTAAAAATTCTCTTAAATTTTAGAAAACTAATTTAAGATTTTCGACATAATGATAAATTTTCACAAAAATACTTTTCAACCACAATAATTTAAAGTGCAAAAATAAAATGCAGTAAAAGTAAAAGAACAGAAGACACCAAATTTTGTAGTAGTTCAGTCCAACTAGATTTATGTCCTGGAGACTCCTTCTCTAGGTATTGCACTAAACACTAGTCCTTTTGCCCCTATAGTAAGGTGGAGAAGCCCTTACAAAAACCTCTCTTCCAACAACTTGGTGCGGCATAGTACCGATGTCCTTTCTCACCTTATTGGTGATGGCAGAGTACCAACATCCTTTCTCACCCGCCTGGTGATGGCAGAGTATCAACATCCTTTCTCATCCTCCTGGTGATGGTAGAGTACTATGACCTTCTTTCAAATTTTAATCTTAAGAGCCTTCAAAGAAGTAGGGAGAATCTTGAAGATTAAATAAGAGATCATTTCCTTTGGGCAACCTTGTGAATCCCCTTACAATTTTCTCGCAAAAGATCTCTCACTTTTCACTCAGAAAACTCTCTCCCAAATACTCTCCTTACCCACTCTCAAAAGAAATTCATAGCAAGATTTTTGGAGTGACAGATTTTAGGACATTTATATATGAAAGACAAGAAAAAATGTCAAGAAAATTGAAATTTTCGACTTGAATGTAGTCAAATCATATAGTACGATTACACTTCATCTTTACAATCAGTTCAAAATTTCATGTATGATCTTATACGAACCTAATTTTATACTCTGTTAATTATCTGAACGAACTGACATCATATAGTATGAATAGTTCAAAAATGAACCACTTCATTTCATATGATTCTGCGAGAACACATTTCATACTCTATGAATCGTCTGTATGAACCAGACATCATACAGTACGAACTATTTAAAGAAATCATGTTTCATTTGGTATGAACATGGATGACCCCATTTCGTACTCTTTGAGTTGTTTATATGAACTTAGCATCATACAGTACGAATAGCATAAAAATGATTCGAGGCATGATTTGATTAATTTAGCTTTGAAGGAACTACCATGAAAAACCATCTAGTATAATTTAAAAATTATACAGTTTGATTAGTTTTAAAATCTAAAGTGTTGACTCACTCCCCTAATGTGTGTATGCACGGTTACCCAATTACAATCACACTCTCTTAGAATCAAGAAAATAGAAAAAATATAAACTTCATTATAAGAAACCCTAATTAGTCTTGAAGTCTTTGGCAGTTTGGAGTATGATTTCCCTAAAATATTAGTGCACAAAAACAACACATAGAAAAATATATCCAATGTATGTTAGGAGAAATAGTAATCATAATAATAATATTTTGGTATAATCAAAAAATTACATGATATAAAACTTAATTTAGAAATCAAAGTTGCAATATATACCTTGAAAAGGAGAATAACCTCTGCTCCAAATACCATATTAAATGGTGTAGAATGAGTAGGAGTTCTATATGTGGATCTATATGCCCAAAAACCCTCACCAAACTTTTCATGCCATTGGCATTTGTAATTATTCAATGTTTTCTTTAAAATTTGAAACAATATTTTTATTGAAGGCCTCAGCTAATCCATTTTTCGCAGTGTAAAAAAAATGTTGAATATTTCCTATCAATGTTATGTCATTTAGTAAAATTATTTATCTCAATGCTTCTAAATGAAGGATTATCAAATATGATTCAATAAGTAATATCAAGTTTGTGTAAAACATAGTCTTTTAAAAAGTGTAGAATGTGAGCATTAGTGTCTCTCACAGGAACTACGTCTACCCATTTTGAGAAGTAATATGTACCTGCTAAAATGAACCTATGTCATCTAGAAGATAGTAAATCAATTTGATCGATAATGTCCATACCCCAGCTTTCAAAAGGTTATGAAGAAACTATTTGGTGTAATACATTAGGTAGTTGATGTAGAACCACACCATATACTTGGCATTGATGAAAATAATGTACAACTTTCATATAGTCATCAATCATGGATGGCAAAATAATAACCAATTCTTTTAATTTTTATTTTCATGTTTTGACCTGATTAATGTGCAACACATAATCTGACATATACTTCTTCTATTATCTTTAATGCTTCTAACTTACTCAAATATGATAACCACATTGGATCGAATGATCTGCTACACAAGGTGTCATTAATCAATATATAAGATATGGATCTTCCTTTGATTTTATTAGCTTTCAATTTATAATGAGGGAGCTTTTTTTTCTTTTTTTTATTATGAAGGAGCTTATTTTCTTTCAAGTATTCACTGAAGGACTTCCTCCAATCCACCACTTAATCTTGTACTTCTAACATAATTTTCACCTCGTTGAGAGATTTCTTGTTTATATATTCAAGATCTATAAGCGAGAAATTTTGGTCACCTTGTACTTCTACTAAAATTGAATCTCCTTCAGGAGAAGCCATAGCTTTAGCTAATTTTGCTAAGGCATATTCTATGGAATTATGTTCATGGAGAATCTTGTATAATGTTATATTTGGGATTTGTTCAAGAAGATGCATTGTGTATTGATGATAACAAACTTAATTTTCTTTGATATATGGTAAGATCTAGCTATCTAATTAATCACTACCTGTGAATCTCCAAAAATTTGATCTCTTGAATTTTATTCAAGATTATCAATTTTAACTCAGTTATCAGTGCCTCATACTCAACTTCATTGTACATACAAGGTTCTGATAGATGGTAGAGATAATACATTACACCGTTTTCTGCGGTAATGAATACTATATCAATTCTGCTTCTCCTGGGGAAATATGATCAGATGTTTCTTGTTGACTGGAAGTAATACTACCAAAATAGAATTCCTAGGTTGATTTTTTATTTAACTCTAGTTTCATAATTTATTAATTTGGAAGCTCATTGTTAATCAGGCCATCATCTTGTATTGGATGAGATGCTAGAAAATCTGCCATAATATGCCCTTTTACCTCTCATAAAGGAATGAATGTGATTTTAAATTATTAATCATTGGCCATCTAGCTAAACTTTAAGATAGCATTGGATGAGGCATCAAATATTGTAATGTGTTTACTCTAGATGTTAGATTTGACTTATGAGAGAGCATATAATGCTCTAACTTCTGAGCTATGAAAATTAAATCTAGGCAATGTTTCTTTATCAAAGGATAATTTACTTCAGTTGGAAGTAAACATCTACTCAAATAGTAAAGTGCATTCCCTTTCCCTTCCTCATTATCCTGAGCTAACAAGGCACCAAGAGAATCACTTAAAGTTGTAGCATATAAACTCAATGGCTTCCCTGAAATGGGAGTAGCTAATATTATGGATTTGTCAAATATTATTTTATACTATCAAATACTTTCTGACAATCTTTAAGTGACACCAAAAGCACACTTCAAAAATTTCATTTTCAAGTTATGCTGATGTAATTTTTAGAAAATAATTCTTAGACCATACAATTAATCATCTCTTTCAAAACTTTTAATGATTATATCATCGATAAAATATTCCACTTGATGGTGGAGTAATTCATCAAAAATCCTTGACATTGCTTGCTAAAATGTTATCCCAACATTCTTTAATTTGAACGACATAACTTTACAACAATAGACTCATATTTGTGTTTTGAAAGCTGTACAATGTTCATCCCAATAAACCATTTTAATTTAGTTATATTCAAATGAGTCATCCATAAAAGAAAATATTGCATTAACAGAAGTAATTTCTATCATAAGTTCTAAAATATGAAGTGGTAACTCATCTTTAGGTCTAGATATTGTTTAATTAAAAAAAAGGAGTTATTTTAAAAATGATTAATTATCTTTGGGTGATTTAATTTCTTGATTTTTGATTTTGAAATTGAATGTATCATTATGAATGATATATCATCTTAGGAGATGAGCATACCATTCCTTAATGATTCAATTTACAGGATTAAAATTTCATCCTGATTATCATAATCAAATTTGAGCAAGAACTACATATGACCCTGGAGGGTCAAAATGATTAATCACTCACATATTTAACTATGATAATTTAGATAAGTTATCATTAATTTCATAATCAAAGTTACAACAATAATTGATATATCTTCCTGAGAGATGAAAATATTAATTATTATTGATTATTTAAAAATGATGATAATGATTATTAATTTTAACTTAAAATTTCCCAAAGATAATTAATTAAGATTTTAAAAAATTGATTTTAAAAATTAGATCTGGGTTTATAAATCTCCTATGAGCGTAATCCCTTGTAATTAATTACATCTTAGGGAAACCGGAGCTTCCTATGAATACTCTCGATTAAAAAAGCGGTAGAAATTTTATTTAAGATAATTCAAAGTTGGATATCAAAGGAGGTAAGGATTGGAGTATTCAAATGGGAATGGTTAAAGATTGAACACTTATTTTTGAAAGTCAAAGGAGAAATGGTAGGAGGTGTTTTGAGATTCTGAATCACTTCAAAAATATCTCAGCCTATTCTAAGTGTTGGGCCTGAAGTTTGAGTAAAAGAGATTTAAATTTGACTAGTCGATTTTATTACAAAATTAGGATTAGATTCCCAAAGGTTGTGGTGTTATAGCCTAAGCTTGCCTCAGAACCTAAATCTAAATTGAGTATTGAAATTAAGTAACCTGAACCTAGTTAATGCAATACATACTTGGACTTGCCTCAGCCTGGATTGAGGAGCCAGCGAACTACCTAGGCACTTTAAAACCATGTGTCTGGTCACTTATGAAAGAGTGGGTAAGGAAATTAATTAAGATAAGTTTAATGAATCGGGGCTGACATCTAGAGCAGATCCTAATTGACCCCTTAATATATGTTGTGTATTTGATGCTTAACTAAATGTAATTAAAGTTTTAGACACTCTTAAATTTATATCTAATGCAATACATGCTAGTTGACTCGATAAAATGTATTAAATTAAGATGAAGCAGTTTTAAAATAAGCTTAAAAAAAATTTTATCCCAGAGATTACACAGATTCCCATGATAAATCTGCACCCTCATAGGTCAAGTGGTCTGCTAGAACCTACAAGCAGGGAGGTGCCTAATAAATGTAATGAAAATATAATAATTATACATATGAGAACTCTCGATGGTCCTAGGCTTACATCTTAAAATGTTAGAGTTGTTATGTTATCTTAAAATATTTTAATTTTACTACGATATAAAAAGTTTATTTTTACCCTAATGAACCTCCGAGCGTTCCAGGCTAAAATAAAATCGACATATATGATCACCAAAAAAACTATGAAAAGTAGCAATCCTAATATCGCAATCACATCAAATAACAATTAAATAATTAAATCAATTAAATAAATAAATGAAATATCCATAGGTAAGTGCCTTTTAATATTATAACCTAAGGTTTGTAGAAAAAGTATAGTGGCTGGGTATCACTGACAACAGCCCATATTTTACTCCTAAGACTCAAGTGAATTTGAGAATGGGATTCTTCTCAATCTCCACTTCTTCATCCTTCTATGAACTTCTTGAATCTGTCGGGTCAGGATATCCAAATGAAAAGAAACTTCCCCTCAAAAGGGGTATATTCTTTTTCCTTTGGATACTTTAATCTATCCTAACTTGGTCTTCCAAATGGAGGAGAACCTTCCACTAAGGGATGTTCTCTCCTCTTTGGAATCTAAGTTGGATACTTACATATCCCCTCTAAAATGTCACTTTAAATTATAACTTAATAAATTTGAATTATATTTAATAAAAATTAAAAATTTGGACACGAACAACCTGCAGGGTTATCTAAAGTAATTATATTTAAATAATCACTAGTTAATATAATGAAATTTAAAATGCTCAAATCAGCCACATTTGGCTATGCTCTTTTAAATTTTAAAGGGGGACTTAGCATTCTGGAGCACCTGTAGAAATTTGATTAATTTAAATTTAACTTTGCCCCCTTTACTTTTAATGCCTAGTATGAGTATAGCCACCTGCATAAGTTTATATTAGCATTTAAATCGCCCCTATCATAATGGTAAATCTAACGCTCATCAATCATATCATAGAGTGCAGAAATTAAATAAATAATCATCGCAATATTAACAACCAGCATGCAGTAAAAGCTCAAAAATCCTAACACACAGTAGAAATGTAAACACCGACTTAGCCTAGATCTATATGTGGTGCTCTAGCAAATCATATAAAGTGTGTGAGGTAGGATGTGTGGGTTGGATATGTCCTATATTAGTTAATTGATTAAAGTTTTCTAATGTTGGGATTTGTTGAATCTTAAAGGGTCATTTTAATTAGAATTCAAATATTAATGTGTTAAGGTTTATTTTAACATGCATTTTTAAGTTTAATTGATTAAATGAATTTAATTAGTTATAAATTAAAGGATTAATATAATTAATTAATTAGATTAGTTGTTAATTTTAAGGATTAGATTAATTAAAATTTTCCATTGACCGGCTCCTGCCATTATGCCACCAGGCTCGAAGAACTAGGCCTCCTAAGAACACTTAGCCCCACAGCCCGGAGGAGTCCATCCTAAGAACTTGATTCATGTAATTAAATTAAGAATTTTAATTTAACTAAATTATTAATAATCAGTTGATTTCATATTTTACACTCCATTGAATTCATTTGTGGCGCTGTGCCACCAGGCTCGAGGAACTAGGCCTCCTTAGGACACTAAGCCCCGTAGCCCATAGTAGTTTATCCTAAAAACTTTATTTTTAGAGTAGTTGTTGTGTATTAAAGGGTTGGTTGACTAATTACTTAATCAAATTTATATTTTATGAAATTTTGGTGGTTTATTGAATTTTCTTGAATTATTTGGAATTATTTAAGCATATTAATTAAAGGGGTCAAAAAAGTGACTTTTTGATTAAGGTTGATTTTTAGAGTTTTGGTATTTTTCACAAATATTAGACCTAAACATGAGTAGTTAGACTTTGAGTTTGCTGGAATTGGATTTTTTTATAATTAGTTGTGAATGTTTTATATTTCAGTTAAAATTTGAGCTTAAGTTGACCAAAATGTTGACTTTTTAATTTTAAGTACTTTTTGTCAATTTTATATTTTTAATAAATATTAGATCTTACATAGAGTACAATGCTTTTGAGTTTGCTCAATTTAGATTTTTTATAATTAGTTATAATTTTCCAAAATTTGAATATTTATTTGAATTATTTATTTGGTTTAATTAAAGGCCTTTTAATAATTTTGCTCCAAATAAATTCCGAACTACATAAAATCAACTCCAAAGGTCAGGAATGACCTAAGGAGAAATTCTCAAGTGTCTAGAAATTTTGTAGAATTTTTAATTATTTTTAAATAATTAAATTATTTAAATATTATTTTTTAATTAAAATTAAATTATTCTCAAAATCGAAGTGAAATAAATTGATTTTAATTTTCTTTGATTAAGGATTGAATTTGAGGTTAAATCATTTGAAGTTGGAGTGCGGCTTGCTCGCGAAGGCATAGAGAGAGAAAGTTTTTTTCAAATTTTTCCTTCCCAGTTTTTCATCCGATTCGTGCGGCGCGGTGGTAGGTGATGGCGGCAGAAGGCCGCCGGACCTCCAAGGCCACCTCCTCTTCATCTGAGCCCTTCAAAGAGGCTCTGCTTGCTCGCGGAGGTGACGAAGCTGTCCATCCTCTTCCTAATATAGGGAATGTGGTCGAAATTCTAAGGAGAAGATCTTCATCAGGTATTATTTTTAAAGAATTTGTTCCGTCAAGTCCTAAGAATTCAGCTTTGATTGAGGGTAAAGGTAAAGGTGTAGTTGAAGGTTTTTCCTATGTTACGCCTTCTGCTCTGGTCAATTCTAGTAAAGTTTCGCCTAGACCAAAAGACAGTGAAGCTTCTTCCTCTGGTTTGAAGATTTTTGTTAACCAGTTTGGTAATTCAAATGCAATCCCTGGCAACGGTGCGATAAATACGAATGCCATGATTTTAGTTAACGAAAATGTTCATAATCAAAGTAAGATAGCTGGTGTTGGTTTAGGGGATTTGGTAATGGTTAATGATGGTTTGGTAAACTCAGTTGTTGATCAAATGCCTGAGAAGACTGGAATTGGTGCGGTTAGGAGCAATTCGTGGAATAAGAAGAATCATATCAAAGTTAACTTTGAGAGTGATAATTCTCTTTTAACAGAAGATGGCAAAGCAATAAAACTAATTGAATCTAACAAAATTGCCAATTCTTCGATTCTGAAGAACTCTTTGGTCACTAAGGTGTTCGGGAAAGACTTGCCGTCTCATTTGGTGGCATGGGAGCTTAGAAGACAGTGAGCTCAATTTGGACAGTTTCATTTTACTACCCTTGGTAGGGGTTGGTTTTTATGCTCTTTTCAAAGCACTGAAGCTATGGAGGGGGTCCTTACTGGAGGTCCTTGGTTTGTGAACAGTCATATAATAGGACTGGATAAATGGTCCAAGGAGTTTTCTCCTCTAACATTGAAAGGGTTGTCATCTCTTATTTGGATCAGGATACTGCATTTACCGTTGCAGTGCTGGGATGAGGTCAATATAATGAGGATTGCTTCTAGAGAGGGAGTTCCTTTAATGCTAGATGGAAATATGTTCCAGTGGGGCAGAAGGGAATTTGCTAGGGTCTGTGTTCAAGTTAAGCTGGATCAAAGTCTTCCCATGGGTGTTTGGGTTGAAAGTATGGCGGGAAGGTTTTTTCAAAAGATGGAATACGAAAAGATTTCTTCATTTAGTTATGAATTTGGTATGATTGGTCGTGATAAAAGCCAATGTAGTAATTCTGAAATGAATACGAAGGTAGTGTTTTCTAGCTTATCGAAGGAGGATCATGATGCGGTTAAGAATGTTGTACAAGAGAAGGAGTCTTATGGGCCGTGGATTCATGTTAACTATAAGAGAATAAATAAGGTAAAGGTTGTTCCATTCAAATCCAGGTAGAACAGGGTGGTTAGGGGGGAAGCTTCTTTCATTTTAGTGGTTAACGAATCCAAGGTTAAGACGGTTGGGAGTTCATTTGCAACTGATGATGGTATTTCTTTGGATAAAGATTTACCGAGGTATATGGAGTTGGAGAATCAAAGCAAGGAAATTAATATTGATCTCGAATTAGCTGGGAAGGAGCAGGTTGAGTTGGTAAAGGGAAACTCAATACATAATTCTTGTGTTAGGGAAGTTGAGGAGGAACAACAAGTTTTGGCACAGAATCATACGGTTATAGATGATGTTATAACTGGTGGTTTGAAAGAGCCAGCTAAACTATTGAATTATCAAGATAGGAATTGTAATGAAGTTCAGAATGATATCATTCCGATTGTGAGTGGAGATGAGGGGAAGGGATGCCTGCGAAATCAAGTAAGTTCGAATAGACTGCTTGCGAACTCAGGTAATCCCAATCTTAAAACTGATTTTCGTCTACAAAAAGAACTTCGTTCATTAGGGAAAGATAATATAATCAATCATGGTAGAAAGGGAGTAGGGACTCTTAGAGGCAAGAAGGGGAGTTATCCCATTTCTCTTTCTTAAATGTCTTCCCTAGCTTTCTAGAATTGTAGGGGGGCTTGAAAGAGTGTGGCCTCTCATTATCTTAAAGACTTTACAAAGGAGCATGATGTTTTTTGTTGGGTTATCTAAAACCAAACTCTCTATTTTTGACAGCAATGAATGTTCTAAATTTATAGGTTGTGACTGGGATTATTTCCTTTATCCTGCTGATGGACTTTCTGGCGGTTAGTTGACATGTTGGAGGAAAGATATAGCTTCTTTCACGGTTTTGGACTCTTTTCCTCAAGGGATTATTGGGGAATTGAAGATAGCTAATAAAGGGATGTGGCTTATAGCCTCGGTGTATGGTAGTAATGAGGTTATTAAAAGAAGGGAGTTATGGAATAAGCTTAGTAATTTTGCTAGCAGGAAACTTGCTTTTGTTATTGGTGGCGATTTTAATTGCATTTTGTCCCAAGAAGACAAGAGAGAAGGGAAAAGATTTGTTTCTTCTCAAGGTTCTCTTGACATGAGTAGTTTCATGAGTAATTGTGACTTTCATGAGTTGGGTATCGTTGGTCCCAAATTCACGTGGTATAATAATAAAAAGGGTTCTGCTCATATTCTTGAAATACTGGACCGAAGTTTGTTCAATTCTATAGCTCTTGAAACCTTTCATAATTCATCGGTTCAACACATTGAGAGATTAGCAACGGATCACTGTCTTATTATGATTAAGTTTCCTTCTCCGGCATTGGTAAGGAGCAAAATTATTAGATATGAAGAGGTCTGGTCATCTTATCCGGCTTCCTTTGCCATTGTTTCTAATTCCCGGAAGAAGAAGGTGCCAGGTGTTGATGCTATTGGTTTGCTGAATTTGAAATTTCGGAGAGCATTGAGAGCTTTATTTTTTTGGAGTAAGGCAAAACTTCAAAAGCTGGTGAGGTTGAAAGACTTGTTGAAGCAGAACATTCTTGATCTACAGATGGAAGAATCGGTAGTGGGAAGACACTCGGATGATAAGGCGATCTTGCTGAAAGTTAAGGTTACTGAGCTGAATTCCACACTTGCTCGGCTTACTACTTGGTGGAGACAACGAGCAAAGGTGAAATGGTACATGGATGGAGATTCGAATTCTAAATTTTTTCATGCTTATGCGTTAGGGACGAGATCGGTTAATCGAATTCATCAGGTGAATAATTCAAACGGGATCTTAGTGGAGGATCAACAAGAGATTGAGAAGGTTTTCTATGAGTATTTTAAAAACAAATGGGAAGCTCGGTTCTGTAAACTGAATGGCTGGCCTTCCACACGTCAGCTGTTGAATGAAGCTGATCGAGATTTGTTACTTGTGGATTTCTTTAAGGAGGAGCTTGATAGGGTGGTTGCTCACCTTGAATCCAATATCTCTCCAGGTATTGATGGTATATCCTACTCCTTTATTAAATCTTATTGGGACATCATTAAAGTAGATGTGTGGGAGGCAGTTAGCCTTTTTTTAGCACGGGATGGATGTGTCCAACCTGGAAGGAAACTCTTGTGATTCTTATTAAAAAAGTTAAAGATCCTTCGACTCCTGCTAATTTTAGACCCATTAGTTTGTGCCAGTCTATGTATAAGTTAATGGCGAGGATGTTGATGAACAGAATGGTAAATCTTCTTCCTAAGCTTATTTCTGAAGAACAGGTGGCCTTTATTAAAGGTAGATCGATTTCTAATAATGTATTACTTGCTCAGGAAGTATTTAATAAGTTTAGATTTTCCAAATCCAAAAATGGGCTTATGGCAATCAAAGTAGACATGGAACAATCTTATGATAGTATGAGTTGGCAAACTCTTAAGCAAGTGTTGGATAATTTCGGATTTCCTGGTAAATTCTCAAAACTTTTACTCAAGTGTGTTTCCTTTCGGAATTTCTCTATTCTTATTAATGACAATAGATCGGATTGGATTGAGGGGAATTGTGGGTTTAGGCAAGGATGCCCCCTTTCTCCTTATCTGTTTGTTCTTTGCTCTCAATTGCTTTCGGATGCTTTTGCTCAAAGGGGGAGGAGTCTAGAAATCAAAATTGCTCCAGATGTTGATAGAATTTCCCATTTGTTATATGCTGATGACATTGTGGTATTTTTGGAAGCCAATTGCAGTAAGGTGAAGAAAGCTAAGAAGATATTGAAGGATTATTGTAGTTGGTCTAGTTAAAGAGTTAATATTCAAAAATCAGCCATTCTCTTTGGAAAGTCAGTTGCAAGATCTATGAAGAGGTCTATTACAAGAATTTTGGGCTACAAAGTGTTGAAGGAATTTAAGTACCTCGGCATTAAAATAGCTTTAAGAAGGTTGAATGGTTCTAATTTTAGTTTGCTGATTGGTAAAGCTAGCAATATTTTAAACATCTGGGGCAATCAGTTTATTTCATTGGCAGGGAAGATCCTTTTAGTAAGAACGGTTTTCTCTTCTCTTTTGAATTATATAGCTACCCATTCTTTAATTCCTATGGGTGTACTGTATGAGCTGGACAGAATGTGTAGGGATTTTCTGTGGAATAAACAAAATGGAAGGAAAGGTCTTCACTATGTCTCGTGGGAAGTGATTTGTATGCCTAAAAGGTTTTGTGGTCAAGGAGTTCAGCCGGCGACTTCCAAGGTTGGTCCGTTAAGGGACAAATTTGCTTGGAGTCTTATTATGAAGTCTAACTCTTTTCTTAGCAGAATTCTCATTGGTAAGTACGATTTTCTCCTTTGGAGCATTCAGACAGAGAGATACAATTCTCCTACGTTCAAGATCATTGTTAATGGTTTCAATTGTTTGAGAGGAATTGTAAGGTGGAATGTTTCTACAGGAGACCTTATCAACACTTTGGAAGATATCTGGATTTGGGAAAATCCTATCACCAGATGGCCGACTTTTGTGGCGGAAATGGAAGGTGAATTACAAGGTTTGGACTGGTTTATTTGTGATGGAGTTTGGGTTGAAGACAAGCTGATGCAGGTCTTTGGTCAGCAGCTGGTTGATGTCATTAAACGTATTCCTATTTTTCCTGAAAGAGGTGGAGATCAGTTGGAACTGATTTATAAGAATTCTTGGAAGTCTTTATCTGCTCTAGTGACGGATAAGCTAAGAGGTTATGGAGAGGAAGAAAGCAATTGGCATTGGAGGAGGAATCTTAAACTCAGCCCGCGTGTGGATATATTCTGGTGGAGACTTCTTATCAATGCCATTCCTATGAACGAGTTTTTAAAATACAGGAGATTACGGGATTTTGGTGACAGTCCAAGAGGCTGTTAGACTATAGAGAATGCTGAGCATATAGCAGTTAGCTGTTGCGAGCTGATTCAAGTTCTCAGAATTCTTAGATCTTGGGGGTTCATGATCCCGAGTTTTTCTTCTTTTCCTGAATGTTGTTTAAAATTGCAATCTTGGTCAGATACTCAACAGTTCATTGGAAATTTGTACTGTTCGGTGGTCAGTGAATGTTGGAAGAGCAGAAATAAATTAACTCATGGAGGTAAAGAGGACAGTTTGGTGATTATTGCTTCTAATGCAATCAGTTTAGCTACAACATCATTTGGTCTTGATCACCATTCGGACAACTGGTATTCCAACCAGCATTCATTGTTTTCTCATTGGTTTCCCCCTCCAATCGGATGGATCAAGCTAAACATCGATGCTTCTCTGAGAAGCAACTATCAAGCTGGAGTAGGAGGTGTTTGCCGTGATGACAAAGGAAGGTTTCTGACTGCTTTTGGAGTTAAAGGAGTGCATTGGGACCCAGCTCAATTGGAATTCTCTTCAGTTTTGAATTTCAGTAAGTTTGTTCAAGAATGGATGATGGAATTCAAAGGAATCATCATTGAAGGCGATAATAGGAATGTTATTGATTACATTCGTAAGCTATTCAAGAATAAGTCATGCAAAGGGAATGACATCCACAGGGATCATTTTTCTTTCTTGCTTGAATTCAATCAAGTCTTATTTCACTCTTTTGATAGGAAATGTAATGAGTTGGTAGATTTTTGCGCTGAAAGTTCGAAAGGGATGTTAAGCCCTAGTGAACTAGTCCCGAGGCTAACCAAGAGGGGGGTGAATTGGTTATTTAAAAATTTCACGATAACTACAAAAATCTTTTCGATACTTAGCAGTGGAAACAAGTAAACAATAACGAAAAGATCAACCAACGATATTCACCCAAGCAGTTTATATTGAAAAGTAAAGTGCAAAACTGAATCAGAAAAGCAAACCAGATTTTATAGTGGTTCGGTCAACTTGACCTACGTCCACTCCCCGGAGCCTCCCCTCCGGGTATTGCACTAAATGAAAGTGACTCTCCTTTTGCTCCCACAGCAAGGCGGAGAAGCCTGTACAAAACACCTCCTTTTCACCACACGGTGAGGCAGAGAACCTGACCTCCTTTCGCTTCCTCCTGAAGCAGGCAGAGAACCTTCGAACTCCTTTTGCTTCCACCTGAAGCGGGCAGAGAACCCCGGATCTTCTTGCGAACGATCCTCCCACGAAGAACACCGACTAGACGACAGACGACGAGCGGAGAAGATGACTCTGATCCGTGCTTGGAGCAACCTTAGTGAATTCCTCACTAACTCCCCCTCACAAGATCTCTTCTCTCTCTCCCAACTCTCTCTTCTCTCTAGGGTTTCTCAGGGAAGGAAGGTAGCAAAAGATTTTTCCTAAAGTTTGAAAAAGTTCTTTTAAAGGAGGGCTTAAAATTTGCCCTAAATCTCAACTTGTCGGCCAAGATCGTCTAGGACGATCGGTAGATCGTCCTGTACGATCAGTACAAATTTAGCTGTTTCAGCCTGGACGATCTGGCTCTTCTGGACGATCAGTAGAAAAAGTTGTTCATATCGTCCCGTACGATCCTGCGATCGTCCGGGACGATTAGTTCAAATTGAAGGAAATCGTCCAGAAGACAGTTCGGGTCGTCCAGAGAAATCTGTGCTGGACGACCAAAAAATGACTTGATCGTCCCGGACGATAGGGTAATCGTCCGGTACGATTAGTTCAAAAAGGCCCCAAATCGTCCTGTACATAGTTCTGGACGTACAGCTGAAATGCACAAGACGATCACGATCATCCGGGACGATCCTGCGATCGTCCAGGACGATGTGATCGTATCAATTAAACATTAATTGCTTTCCTTAATTACCAGACTAATTTAGGCATGATTGTAGTGAATCGTCCAGGACGATACACGTATCGTCCGGGACGATCAGACCAAAATACTTAAAATAAAACTTGCCTAACTTAATCTGGCGGCTGGGAATTTCTGATTTGAGAATATCTTCCCGTACGATCCAAAGATCGTCCAGGACGATCTGCTTAATCAGACCTTCTTAACTTAGTCGCCCTAATTAGGGTTTCTGTTTTAACTGGATCGTCCAGGACGATGAAACTATCGTCCAGGATGATCTGAACAAAAATTGAACAGAAACTCTAACTCACTCAATCTCTCCCCCTGAGTGTGTGTGTGTGCAAGGTTACTTAGCTAGGGGATCAGTTACATTACAATTGACTCAATAAAAGGAAAAATTATACATTTGACACACTTGGACCCGATCTTGAGTTGGCTTGAGTGGCTCGCGGTCTTTTGTGCCTGAAACAGATTAGCCAAGCAAAAACACACTGGAAATATGTTTGTCATCATCAAAACCAGATTTGCAACAATCTCCCCCTTTTTGATGATGGCAAACATTTGTAAAGTAGTCTGACAGTAAAAGTAAACTAGGAGATCAACCAAACAAATATTTTTTTTTTTAAATTTTCATTTAACAGCTAAAACAATACAGGAAACATGACTCAGAAAATAGAAACAGATACGACTACAACTGACTCCCCCTTTTGACATCACAAAAAGGAGGAGCGAAAAACATAACACGATAAGAAAACATAAAATAAAACATAAATAGAACAAACTACAAAACAGGAAAATCAGAATTTTTCCTTGATTTTAGATTCAAAAACCAATGACAGGCAATTGACAGCGCTGAAATCCAAAAAAGGTTGGAAATAATCAACTTTCGTAACTCCGACCCCGGGCACCTTATCAATGCAAACCTCTTTCAACACAAAAATCCGATTCAGAATAAAAGACATTAGATTTGAAAAGAAATCCTTTCAAGCCTCGTTCCAAAAAAATATCTGATATAATAGTGTTACAAAGTAAAAAATCAGAAATCAGGACTTTCAAGACTCAAGCTTTTGAAAATATTAAGTGGCGCACAGATTTTTCTAAGACATTTAATAATCTGAAAGGAAAGAAAGCTTGTGTTGGGCTCATTTTGTGCCTCTTTTTCAAATTGGTTGGCACTTTGCGCATCTTTTGATTTTTGATACACTTTGTGTATCCAATTTGGCAATTTCGCATCTTTTCAGTTTTGGGCTCATTTTATGCCTCTTTTTCAAATTATCTGGCGCACTGCGCATCTTTTATAAGCTTTCTCCTTTTCATAATCATTAAAGAGTCTCAGCTGTGAGATTATCTTCCAGACATAGGAGATGACTCTTCGCAGTAAGGAAGAACGATTCACAAAACAAAATCCATACAACATATGATAAATGCAATCACTTGGTTTAGAAAATCAAACTAATGACTCAAGACTTTGAAAAATACTATTGATATGAGGCAGATTACTGTAGGAAGATAAAATAATCTCTATTTCAAAAACTAACATTTTAATTTTGAAAAGGATTTTTATTCAAAAGAAACTACACACCAGTAAAGGAGTTAGAGGAAGAGAAACAATTATCAATGTTTCTTCCCTTTAACAGATTCAGCGAAGTCAATCACTGCTTATCAGCTTCCAAACCAAAACAAGGTAAAAACTCCCAGTCAAAAATTCAGATCACCAGAAGTAGTGAGCGGTGATCAGATCTTGAAAAGCATAAAACAGTAAGTGCAAGATATGAACCCGTAAATAAATAAAAACAGGTAGAAAATCATAGCAAAGTAAATACTCAAATCAAACTAACAAAAAAGGGTAACATAAAAATCAGCAGAAGAAATAAAATCAACTGAAAGCAAATAATCAAACCAAAACTAACTAACAAAAATCAGAAATCAGAATACAAAAACTAACTAACAGAAATCAGAAAACAGAATACAAAAAACTAACTAACCGAAATCAGAATACCAATCATAACAATCATAAATCAACAGTCATCAGAATCAAGCATTTATATCAATCACTCCTAATCTGGTTCTCAAAATGCTGAATGAGTCAAAGGCCAGTGGTTTAGTGATTATGTCAGCCAGCTGATTTTCAGTTGCTACATGGTGTAGCTCAATGTCCCCTTTTATAACATGGTCCCTAATGAAGTGATGCCTAATGTCAATGTGTTTTGTCCTAGAATGTTGGATTGGATTCTTAGAGATACAGATGGCACTAGTATTATCACACAGAACAGACATTGTGCCAACAGGTACTCCTAAATCCAAGATTTGCTGCTTCAACCAAAGAACTTGGGCCACACAACTCCCTAAGGCAATGTACTCAGCTTCAGCAGTGGAAAGTGCAACTGAGTTCTGTTTTCTACTGGACCAGGAGACTAACGACTGTCCTATAAATTGACAAGTCCCAGAAGTACTCTTCCTATCCACCCTACACCCCGCAAAGTCAGAATCAGAATATCCAATGATCTCAAAGGAGGTGTTGTGCCTAGGGTACCAAATTCCTAGGTTTGGGGTCCCTAAAAGATATCTAAGAATTCTCTTAACAGCAGTCAGGTGGGACTCTTTAGGATCAGCCTGAAACCTAGCACAAAGACAGACACTAAACATGATGTCAGGTCGGCTAGCAGTCAGGTAAAGCAGTGAACCTATTATCCCTCTATACTTCTTCTGATCAATAGATTTTCCATTTGAATCCTTATCTAACTGAACTGAGGAGGGCATGGGAGTATTGATTGTCTTGGCTTTGTCCATTTCATATTTCTTCAAAATGTCCTTAGTGTATTTTGATTGATTGAGAAAGGTTCCATCATCCGTTTGCCTTATGCTAAACCCCAAAAAGTAGGACAATTCTCCCATCATACTCATCTCAAACTCTTTACTCATTGTTTTAGAAAACTCTTCACATAAGTATTTATCAGAAGATCTAAAAATTATATCATCAACATCGATCTGGACAATGAGTAAGTCATCTCCTAATCTCCTCAGAAAAAGGGTGGTGTCTACGCTCCCCTTAACAAACTCTCTTTCTAACAGGAATGTGCTAAGCCTCTCATACCAAGCTCTGGGTGCCTGTTTCAATCCATATAAGGCCTTTTTTAATTTATAGACATGACTTGGATATTGGGAACTCTCAAAACCTGGGGGTTGTTCTACAAAAACATCTTCTTTAATTACCCCATTTAAAAAGGCACTCTTGACATCCATTTGAAACAGCTTAAATCCCTTATAACAGGCAAAGGCTAGTAGCACTCTAATGGCTTCCAATCTAGCTACAGGGGCAAAAGTTTCCTCAAAATCTATCCCTTCTATCTGATTATACCCCTTAGCCACCAATCTTGCCTTACTTCTCACCACCACACCAGAATCATTCATCTTATTCTTAAAGACCCACTTGGTTCCCACAATACTTTGATTTTTAGGTCTTTCTACTAACTCCCAAACATCATTCCTTACAAATTGATTCAATTCTTCCTGCATAGCTAAAATCCAAAATTCATCCGACAGGGCTTGATTGATGTTGGTGGGTTCAGTCATTGAGATAAAGGCAGAATGGTTTACTTCCTTCCTAAGTCCATGCCTAGTCCTAACACCTTCAGAAGGGTCTCCTAAGATCAGTTCTTTAGGATGACTCGAAGAATATCTCCAATCTCTAGGCAATGGGGTTTGAGGTTCTACCCTTTCCTCCAAATTTGTATTTCCAACTCCTTGGGTAACCTTAACAATCTCTTCATCTTTTACTTCAGATCTAGACTCCTTAGGATCAGATTCATCAAACACTACATGGGTTGTTTCTTCCACCACCAAAGTCCTCCTATTGAACACCCTAAAGGATTTCCCCACACTTGAATATCCTAAGAACACTCCTTCATCAGATTTGGGGTCAAATTTTCCTAAGGGTGACTTCCCGTTGTTGAGAATGAAAACCTTACAGCCAAAGACATGGAGGTGGGACAGATTTGGTGTTCTACCCTTAATGATCTCATAAGGTGTCTTGTTCAGTTTGACTCTCACATTCACCCTATTCAGCACATAACAGGCAGTGTTCACCGCTTCAGCCCAAAAGTATTTTGGAAGTGAATACTCGGCAAGCATGGCTCTAGCAGCTTCCACTAAGGTCCAGTTCTTCCTTTCAGCTACCCCGGTCTGCTGAGGGGTCCTAGGAGCTAAAAAATTGTGACTAATCCCATGGTTCTCACAAAAACTTCCAAATCTTTCATTTTCAAACTCCCCTCCGTGATCACTATGGATGGTAATAATCTCACATCCTAACTTCTTCTGAATCCAAGTAGAGAAAGATCTAAACTCATCAAATGACTCAGACTTGTGTGACAAAAACTTAACCCAAGTGAACCTTGAATAATCATCAACAATCACAAAACCATAGACTCTCCCCCCTAAGCTGGCAGTGCTAATGGGTCCAAAGAGGTCCATGTGAAGAACTTCTAAAGGTCTAGAGGTGCTAATGTCCTTAACAGAGTGAAAAGAGGACTGGACTTGCTTCCCCAACTGACAGGCATCACACAGGTGATCCTTAGTGAACTTAAGCTTGGGCACACCTCTAACTAAGTCCTTTTGGGTGACTCTCCTAAGGGTTTTCATACTGGCATGACACAATCTCCTATGCCATAACCAAGACTCATCAGCAGCAGTTTTTAAGCAAATTGAATTATCAGATTTAATGCTACTTACATCCAGCTTGTAGACGTTGTTGATCCTTTGCCCCTGCAAAACAACTTCATTATTTAAGCTTAAAATGCAGCCAGTGGGCAGGAATTTGATGCTGTATCCCTTGTCGCAGAGTTGACTAATGCTCAGCAAGTTGTGTTTCAGTCCATCTACAAGCAAAACATTATCAATCACAAAATTCTTTGAATCACCAATCATACCTGTGCCTACCACCTTCCTGGTGGTGTTATCTCCAAGTGTAACCTTGCCTCCAGCTCTGGCCTCCAGCGAAATGAACTGATTTGCATCTCCAGTCATATGTCTAGAACATCCGCTGTCCAGGTACCACATGCTCTCACGAGGTCTTGTGTGAGAGCACACCTACAAAATCATCAAATGTCAGTCTTAGGAACCCAAACAGGTTTGGGTTCCTTCTTATGAAAAGAAGAATGCGATGCATGCGTGCTGTGCTGTGCAACATGCAGTTTGGGTCTCCACACCCAATGTGTACTACGGTGAACAGTACAAGTGTGTGATATGTGTCCTAACATGCCACATGAAAAACATCTAACACCAGGAAAAGGATTAACTAAACGTCGTGAGTGATAGTGCCTCTTCCTAGTAGTGTATGAAACATTCTTTGATGAACTTGCAACAGAATTTTTAAAAGGTGGCGGTGCATAAAATTGTTCAAAAGTAGGCGGTGTTTTGTTATTTTCAAAAGCACTGATTTTCACTTTCAAAAACTCAATGTGTTTGTTTAAACTTCCAATTTCAAACGTTTTTGCACTTTCAATACTTTCTAACTCAGATGCCAAATCATTCACTTTCTTAAAAGCAAGTTCTAATTCACCATGCGATGTTTTTAACAAGTTATGCTCAACAATTAAATCAGAATGCTTTTTATTCAGTTCATCAAACTCATCTAGTAAAGACATGTGATTGCTATCAATGGTGGAATGATCCTTAATCAACACTTCATGCTCTTTTTGCAAAGTCAGATAATCTAGTTTCAAACTAGCATGGGTTTTCTTAAGCTTCCTATACGATGTATGAATCTTTTCAGAAACTTCAAATAACTGATCATAAGTAAGCTCACATACCTCTTCCTGGTTCGACTGACCAGGGTGATCATCCGCCATCAGACACAAGTTTGTTTCCTCCTCTTCAGCTTCAGTCTCAGAAGAGTCGGATGCAGAGTCTGCCCAGAACGCCTTCTGAATCCGCTTCTTGTCCTTTCTGAACTTTGGTTTCTCCTCACCCTTCTCCTTGCTTGGGTGAGCTTTAAGTGTTGGACAATCAGCCTTAATGTGTCCAGGCTTCCTGCATTCAAAACAAACCGATTCAGATGAACCCTTAAAGTTTTTATTGAACTTACCCTTGTTCCACTTCTGATAGTTCTTATGTTTCTTCCTTAGAAAGCTTTTGAATTGCCTTGTGATTAAGGCAACTTCATCGCTATCAGACCCGGAAGTGCTAGCATCTGAATCTTTGGCCTTTAGTGCCACGGTCTTCTCTTTCTTGTGTTCTCCTGCATCAAGTTGCCTTTGGTTCACCACTTGCTCGTAAGCAATGAGTGATCCAAGTAAGCTGTCAATAGAGTAAGTATTTAAATCTTTGGATTCAGTAATAGCAGTAATCTTAGCATCATAAGAAGCAGGCAAACATCTAAGAATGTTGTTCACTCTTTCGTAGTTGGTAAGTTCTCTACCTAAAGCATGCAAAGAGGTAACAATCTGAGTGAACCTTGTGTACATTTCTGAAATAGTCTCACTAGGTTTCATGCGAAAAAGTTCGTAATCATGTAACAAGATGTTTAACCTAGATTGTTTGACTTCAGTTGTACCTTCGTATGTTATACATAACCTATCCCAGATTTCCTTTCCCGTTGTACAAGTAGAAACACGCATATAGTCTTCAGATTTCAAAGCACAAAAGAAACAGTTCAAACATTTTGCATTCAACTGTGCTAAATCACGATCATCAAACGTCCAATCAGCAAACGGCAATTCAATTTTCACATTGTTAATCATTCAAAAAGGTGGTTCGTATCCGTCCTTAACTAACATCCACATGCGATAATCAATAGATTGCAGAAAAGTAGACATGCGTGTTTTCCAAAAATCAAAAGGAATATTGTCAAACAACGGTGGTCTGGTAATAGAATAACCTTCAGCAGTATTACGATTGTTACAGTTAGCCATTGGATCAAATTCAAAAGTTTTTAAACAGAAATTTTGAATCCCGCTATGATACCACTTGAAAGTTCAAAAGGGATGTTAAGCCCTAGTGAACTAGTCCCGAGGCTAACCAAGAGGGGGGGTGAATTGGTTATTTAAAAATTTGACGATAACTACAAAAATCTTTTCGATACTTAGCAGCGGAAACAAGTAAACAATAACGAAAAGATCAACCAACGATATTCACCCAAGCAGTTTATATTGAAAAGTAAAGTGCAAAACTGAATCAGAAAAGCAA
This sequence comes from Dendrobium chrysotoxum, assembly GCA_019925795.1. NCBI lineage: Eukaryota > Viridiplantae > Streptophyta > Magnoliopsida > Asparagales > Orchidaceae > Dendrobium > Dendrobium chrysotoxum. The sequence continues at coordinate 22,746,698 of CM034297.1, forward strand.
ACCAGATTTTATAGTGGTTCGGTCAACTTGACCTACGTCCACTCCCCGGAGCCTCCCCTCCGGGTATTGCACTAAACGAAAGTGACTCTCCTTTTGCTCCCACAGCAAGGCGGAGAAGCCTGTAGAAAACACCTCCTTTTCACCACACGGTGAGGCAGAGAACCTGACCTCCTTTCGCTTCCTCCTGAAGCAGGCAGAGAACCTTCGAACTCCTTTTGCTTCCACCTGAAGCGGGCAGAGAACCTCGGATCTTCTTACGAACGATCCTCCCATGAAGAACACCGACTAGACGACAGACGACGAGCGGAGAAGACGACTCTGATCTGTGCTTGGAGCAACCTTAGTGAATTCCTCACTAACTCCCCCTCACAAGATCTCTTCTCTCTCTCCCAACTCTCTCTTCTCTCTAGGGTTTCTCAGGGAAGGAAGGTAGCAAAAGATTTTTCCTAAAGTTGGAAAAAGTTCTTTTAAAGGAGGGCTTAAAATTTGCCCTAAATCTCAACTTGTCGGCCAAGATCGTCCAGGACGATCGGTAGATCGTCCTGTACGATCAGTTCAAATTCAGCTGTTTCAGCCTGGACGATCTGGCTCTTCTAGACGATCAGTAGAAAAAGTTGTTCATATCGTCCCGTATGATCCTGCGATCGTCCAGGACGATTAGTTCAAATTGAAGGAAATCATCCAGAAGACAGTTCGGGTCGTCCAGAGAAATCTGTGCTGGACGACCAAAAAATGACTTGATCGTCCCGGACGATAGGGTAATCGTCCGGTACGATTAGTTCAAAAAGGCCCCAAATCGTCCTATACATAGTTCTGGACGTACAGCTGAAATGCACAAGACGATCACGATCGTCCGGGACGATCCTGCGATCGTCCAGGACGATGTGATTGTATCAATTAAACATTAATTGCTTTCCTTAATTACCAGACTAATTTAGGCATGATTGTAGTGAATCGTCCAGGACGATACACATATCGTCCGGGACAATCAGACCAAAATACTTAAAATAAAACTTGCCTAACTTAATCTGGCGGCTGGGAATTTCTGATTTGAGAATATCGTCCCGTACGATCCAAAGATCGTCCAGGACGATCTGCTTAATCAGACCTTCTTAACTTAGTCGCCCTTATTAGGGTTTCTGTTTTAACTGGATCGTCCAGGACGATGAAACTATCGTCCAGGACGATCTGAATAAAAATTGAACAGAAACTCTAACTCACTCAATCTCTCCCCCTGAGTGTGTGTGTGCAAGGTTACTTAGCTAGGGGATCAGTTACATTACAATTGACTCAATAAAAGGAAAAATCATACATTTGACACACTTGGACCCGATCTTGAGTTGGCTTGAGTGGCTCGCGGTCTTTTGTGCCTGAAACAGATTAGCCAAGCAAAAACACACTGGAAACATGTTTGTTATCATCAAAACCAGATTTGCAACATGCGCCAACTTGGCTTGCTCTTTTGATTTTTTCTGGGAAGAATTAGATTGTAATAATGTTCCTCCTTTGTTTTTGTCTTTACTTAGGGAGGATTGTGATTGTGGTCCAATCACTTAGTGGTTTGTATCTTCCTTTTTAGTAATAAAATTGCTCTATGCACTTTATATAAAAAAAAGATTAAGGATTGAAATCTGGTTAATTTGATATATTATTTAAAAATTTTGGATTTAATTTGAATTAATTATGATTTTTCATATTTTGATTAATTAATAGATTTTTTTAATTACTTAATTATGGAGGTTTTGATTGTTTTGATCCAAACTTATTCTAAACTATATGGAATCACTCCCAAAGGTTAGGTATGAACCATGGGACTATTAATAGGTGTTTAGAATTTATTTGGCATTTTTTAATGTTTTTTTAATTATTTTATATAATTAAATATTATTTTTTATTAAAACTTAAATTAAAGTTAAATTATAAGGCCAGTGATAGGGCATTTACTTTTTCTAAATAGAAGATTAAATTTTGGTCAGTTTCATATATTATTTATAATTTTTGGATTTTATTTTGATTTAATACATTTTTTGAATTTTTTGGGTCTTTAAAAAAGCTATATTTTGACTTGGTTAATTTTCTAATGTAATGACCTCCAAATTCAATGAAATTTGGACCTAAGGTATAAAATGTCACTAAGTTCATCGTTCTAAAGTTTCATCCTTATTGGATGTGTGAATAATTTCTTATAATTTTTCTAAGTTAACTAGACCATTTCCTTAATTATTTTCCCTAGGTGTCTCTAGTGTTAAAAATGATTTGAAATTTTGGCCACCTAACCCTAGGACATATGCAAGCATATCACAACAATAAAATAGCCTAGTTCTAAGAATTTGAAGAGTTATAAATGCTCAAAATTTTGGGTCTAAAATGGACCCATTACTTTATAAATTCACATCACATAATTCTATTGAACATTTGATCCTAAGAAAATCATAGGAAATACCTAAGATGCTTAAAAAGTTTTCACCAAAATTTGGGTCCAAGTTGACCATTAAATTGTGAGATAATTAAATTTTTATCAAACTTAAATATTACACAATCCATTAGTCAAATTAACTTAATTTTAATTTTAATAAATAGTAGGGCTCAAGATGTTTCCCACAAGCCTAAGAACACTAAATTTGGTTAAAATTTAAATTTTCTATTAATTTAGGAAGTTTTGGGAATTTAATTAAATTTTTTAATTCAATTTTTATTTCATAACAATGCGTGGTTTTGAGGGATGATGTGGCGCGATCATTGTCGTCCAATCACGCTGAATGAGCGATCGAGCAGCTCTTGTTAGCTGATTGAAACATAGTTCAAAATGAATTGAAATATTCAATTACCCATAACTTTCAATCCAACCATTGAATTTACATGAAATTTGAAACATAGGATCTTGATACCCTAATCTTTCAACCCATGGAGTTACAAGGCTCCATGCATTGCGATTTGGGAGAAATCAATGTTTGATCATATAATTTAAAATCGAAAATAACTTACAATCCAATGGGTAGATTTGATGATCTTGGGCTTGCTGGAAAGGTATTTGAATCCTCTATAACTTCTTTCAAGGGTCCAAAAACTTTTATTGGCTGGACTAAATTTTGCTACTTTAATTATCATATCTCTCTCTTTTTCTCTCTCTCTTCTCAATTTGGGCTCTCAAACTTTTCAACAACCATTTCAATTGTTGGGGGGGGGGGGGGGGGGGGGGGGCTTTTTTATAGGTGGAGGAGCTGAGGGATGGCTAGGAGAGGATAAATACATGTAGAATTGGTAATTTTGGATGGTCAGAGAAGATTCCAAGTATTTAAGTTGAGTAAAGCTTGGCTAGCCTAACCTATAATTGCTAGCCTTAATTAATGCATGAGATAAGCTCTAGGATACTGGCATGTAATTCCTACAGACACCTAAATGCATGTGAAAACAAATTATTAAGGGATTTGACTTTGCCAAGGTGGCAAAGATGCCTAAGCCTTCCCTTTGACCATTTTTTTGCATATTTTGACTAGTGAAACTAGTCAATAAGAGCTTATGTGGAATGGGGGAGGGTATTATGAGCTGGTTTGATTAATTTAAATATGTCTTGAGATTAAGGACTCAAGTTTTGAATGCATGTGTGTGTATGAAAAGAGGCTTGACTAAATTTTGGCAAGTTTGACTTGGTCAACACATGGTGATATGACTCTTGGTGGGTTTAGAAATATTTGAGGCATTAAATGAAATAGATTTGAGGGTTGAAGATATTGATTTGAGTTAAATGGGTTGAATAGGTTGAATGGGTTAAAATAACCCATTTAAACCCTGAATGTCCTTTTGGTCAACCTAGTTTGACTTGGTTAACTAGGTTGACCCAAGGTCTGGATTCATGCTCAATAAGTTTTAAATGATATTCTAAGTCTATTAGAGGTGGTCCGATGGTCTGGGAAGGTCATTTGGATCAAAATGACCTATTTGACCCTTAAAGGGCATTTGGGTCAACCTAGTTGACTTTATCAACCAGGTTGACCCAAGGACTGGAATTGGTTCCAACAATTTTTTTTTTTTTGACATTTGGAGTTGAATGGAAGTGGTTCCATCCAAAAATAATGTCATTTAATTCAAAATAACTATTCATACCCTTGAGGGGCATTTTAGTCATTTCAGTTGACCTTGTCAATTAGGCTTGACCATGGTCTAGGTATGCATCCTATGCATTCTTGATGATGAGTAGGATGTATTAGAAGAGTTTATGGGATTTGATTTGAAAAGGTTCCATTGGAGTTTAGAGGAAACTCCAAAATTAACCTAAAGGGGTATTCTGATATTTTTTGACCCTTAGTCAACTGGGGGTCAAACTGGATTCATCAAAATGTATTTTAATATTTAGTAAGACATAATCAACGGTTTGGATGCGATCAAAGGATTTGAAGAAGGCTCCAAGGTCAAAATTCACTATGTAGTAGGTCTAGTGGCATAGGTAATCAATATTTGAAGGTTTTACAGCCTTTAAATTTTAATTCAGTTTCTAGGGTTAAAGACCTCAGAATGAGCTCAAATTTGGACGATTACCTCTAGATATATCTCTTATCAATATGAAATTGATTGGCTCTAAATCAAAGGATATTTGATTGGGGTTTAAACTTTTTGAAAAATCACTAGAAAAGGGTTTCAGGACAGAGCCTTTGAACCATAAATTTTAGTTTAAAGTTTTGGGTTTAAACTGAATTGATCCTAGGGTCTGAGTTGGTCTAGGTTCTGGATTGGTCCTGGTGACCTCATATAAAAATGAGTTCAATAAATAGACCCCCAATATGTGTAGTATAATGATGTTCTACTACATATATTGGTGTTATTCAAATTAAAAAGTTAAAATTAGAATTTTAATCTGTGGGAAAGTAGAAAGCTATTCCTAAAGAATGAAGCTTGAATTAATACTAGGGTAATTTCATAAGGGATGTACTCAACCACTAGTAGATCTGATCCTAAAGAAGGATAGAACCTATCCTTAAGGAAAAGAAGATTAAATTTTTGAGTTTAAAGTTTGAAACTTGGATGGTGCCTCGAAGGGCGTTCTCCCCCACTAATAGATTTAATCCTATGGGAAGGAAGAACTTAACCTTAAGGGAAAGAAGGTTTGATTTTGGAGTTTGAAATTGAAACTAGGATGGTGCCACAAAGGGGTGTTCTCCACCACTAGTAGATCTAATCCTAAGGAAAGAAGGGACCTAACCTTAAGGATAAGAAGATTGAATGATCATATGGGAAGGAAGAACTCCTAACTAAAGAGAATTGAATCTTAAATTTGATTCTAAGGAAAATAAAAACCTAACCTTAGAGGATTGAGTTTGAATTGATACTAGGGTAGAGCCGAGAAAGGCACACTCTACCACTAGCGAATCTGGTCTTAAGGGAACGGGAAAACCTAAACCCTAATGAGAAGAAAGCATAATTTTGAGATTTAAAATTGAATCTTGGATGGTGCCACAAAGGGCGTTCTCCATCGCTAGTAGATCTAATCCTAAGGAAGGAAATACCTGACCTTCAGGAAATGAATATTAGGAGAACTTATAAAAAAGGATGCATTACTTCGACAGAAGATCGAACCAGGATTTTGAAGTTTGAAACTAGGATGCTGCCGCAGAGGGCGTTATCCACCACTAGAACGTCTAATCCTAAGTGAAGAAAGCATGATGACTCATATCTATCCTTAAGGAAAAGAAAATTAGAGGATCTTATGGGATGGAAGCATTACTTCGTACAAAGGATTCAATCTGGATTTTAAATTTATGATGGTGCCACTCTATCACTAAAGGATGATCTTGTGGAGAGGATACTTGCTCTATATGAAAAGTTAAATATAGAATTTAAAACTAGGATGGTGCCATAGAGGGCATGCTCCATCACTAGTGGATCGAGTCCTTAGGAAAGAAAGCACGATGACTCACATCTAACCATATTAAAAAGAAGACTAGAAGATCTTCTAGTAAGGAAGCACTACTTCCCATAGAGGATCGGGTTTGAAATTTAAAACTAGAATGGTGCCACAAAGGGAATTATCTATCATTAGTGGATGATCTTGCGAAGAGGAAACTTGCTCTACACAAATGATCATATCTAGATTTTGAAACTAGGATGGTGCCACAGAGGGCATACGCTATCAATAATGGATGATCTTGTGGGGAGCAAACTTGCTCCACACAGAGGATCGAATCTATATTTTGAAACTAGGATGGTGCCATAGTGGGCGTACTCCATCACTATTGGATGAACATGTGGGGAGAAAATATACTCCGCATAGAGGATGGAATCTAGATTTTGAAACTAGACCGGTGCCACAGAGGGCATACTCCATCACTAATGGGTCTAATCTTAAGAAAAAGGAGCACGGGGACTCACACCTATCCTTAAAAGACTAGAAGGTGACTGAACTATGATGGGGCCCAGCAAGCTTAAATCCATTACTAATTAGTCGAGATCCTAGGAGGTAGAAAGGACGGGGAATCACACCACCTCCTAAAATATCAATTTCTTTTGGGTTTTTAATGACTAACCTAGCTAGAAAGTATGGAAACTCACATCTAACTTGGGGCACTAGCCAAGGAGATAGTCTACCTAAACCTCTAAGGATTTTGGCAAAAATCTATCTAACTTAATTTAATTTTAATCCTAAAGAAAGGAAGTACGGGGACTCACACCTATCCTTAAAAGACTAGAAGGTGACTGAACAATGATGGGCCCTAGTAGGCTTAAATCCATCATTAGTCAGTCGAGATCCTATGAGGTAGGATGCATATGGACTCACACCTACTCCTAAAAGATTAAATTTCTTTTAAGTTTTTAATGATTAACCAAGCTAGAAAGTACGGGGACTCACATCGAACTAGGGAGACTAGCTAAGGAGATAATCTACCTAAACCTCTAAGGATTTTGGTAAAAATTATCTGACTCAAATTTGATTTTGGATGTTAGGATGGTGCCACGAGAGGCTTGCTCCACTACAAGCAGTTCTAATCCTAACGAAAGGAAGCACGGGGACTCACACATATCCTTAAAAGACTAGAAAATTTTGATTTTGGTTTTGAATTGGATATTAATTTTGAAATTTAGATTTTGATTGAATTTGATTTGGTATGAAATTGAATAAAATTTTAATTTTAGATAGAAATCTAAATTTAGAAGATTTTTAATTTGAATTTGGATAATTTTGAATTATTTTTTTTTTAATTTGAAGAATGTTTGATGTTGTCAAATTTGATACTCATCTGTCATGGTACTTCTTGAAGAGCCACCCTAATGTTTGAAAATATCGAATGGCACCCTTTAAGTTTGATCAATTAATGTTTGAACAATTCTCAAATATTATCTCTACAATAAGAGATCATTCTTATATTTCAAACACCCCCACTGATATCTCGGTAGGCTAAAATAGGCATCCGAAGAACCAGGACTAAGTCTTTTACTTGGAAAGTTCTAAGTCACACTATCTTATCATGAGCTTAAACCATTCAGTCTTTATACAACTATGTTTTATTGAGCCTTATGATGACACTCTATAAGGCCTCGAGCTCCTCCACTTAGAGTCGGGCACTCTGCTTGGCTGTGATTTAATTTTGAATGACCATTTCTAGTGAAGAAAACCACTCCCCTAGTGGGATTAATCTTGGACCCAACATAGAGTATGATTTTATAAAAAAGACCTTGAAGGAAAATATGCCTATGTGCAAGGACTCACACACATTCCTCAGGGATAAGATTTGAATTTTTAATTAGGAGTTGAAGATTCAGTCTTTCATTGGAAAATTTTCTCTTAACCATTTGGACCCTGTAAGAATGACATGTGGGAACAAATTTACAAGTATAATGAGAAATGGATCAACTCCAATAAATCTAGAAATATTTAAGGATTTAAGTTTTGTTGACCTAGACCAAGTTTTATAAAAACTGAACTAGGGTCTTCCCTATGTATTTTTGAATTAGAATCAATTAAAAAGTTTTAAGTTGAATGTAGAAATTTAATCTTTTTGATTCTCTTGCAAAATGTATTTTTTTAAATGATGAAGAATTTGGATTCAAGATTTTTTAAAGTCAAGTAATTAAAAGGTGATTGGGTTTTCTTTTGAGATTTAAGGATTTAAAGAAGGAAGGCCTCTTACTCTTCTTCTCTTTTTCTTGGTGGCGTACTATACGCATCTTTTGATTTTGTGGCACACTTTATGCATCTTTCAATTATGTGGTGCACTTTATGTATCTTTTTGACTTTTGGTGAGCTTTGTATATTTTTTAATTGTTGGCACACCTTACGCATCTTTTGAATTTGTTGAATTTGATAAGAGGCTTCACTTTCTTTAATGTCTAAAAGTGATTGATTCTCCTTTTTGAATGTTGGGATAATATCTCTAATATAAGAGAAAAAGGTTAATTCTCTTCTATAAGGAAAGATAATCCTCAAGGCAGGACCCAGTCTTTTGACAAGAGTGACAACTTGACTTTAAAAAATATTGAATAGACACAATGCATACAAAGGATGCCTATTAAGATAGAAAATGTTCATTTCTAAATTTAACTTAAGTTTAATACAGAGTTTAACTAAAATATTAAATCAACCTACACAAGCAGTGGGAGGGAGGGACCTTTAAACATCTAGTGGAGTTAATGATAACTCTCTGCTGCTTAAGATTTAAGGTAGAGGTCAATTTCCATAAAAAAAGTGAATCAACTATCTTAAAAATTTGGACCCAGTACAATTGAGAAATTGTATGTTTTCCTTAAAAGTTACAAGTTTAGGAGCGAGACTCTATCAATATAGAATTAGATTCCTATAATCTCTCTAGAGGGAGTGATTGTTATGGAGTCTGCAATATCCCTAGAAGATGTTGCATCATTTTAATCAAAAGGTGTATTGCGATAGGACCCCTTTGAAAATTAAATTTTGATGGCATCACTATTTGATACAATCTTAGATTAATTGCCCTCTCTCATTACTTGATCAAGTAGTTAGGTGAGTGGCACCACGAGTGCTTTCTACACCTCCTCCTATATAGATGATGTAGTGGGACACGTGTAGTAATGTGCCCTAACATCCTATAGTAGAGTGGACGGGTCATATCCCTCAATTGGGGGCCTACGGCCTATTGCTGGTGAGTACTCTATTCTAGCTTGATTGATTTTCATGTTGTAGTCAAAAGGGAATGGTGGAGATCATGATATTGTTCTTGTAACCTTTTTGCTTTGGGCAATAGAAAGAGGGTGGAAATGATTTTCACCAAGGAGGGGGTACATATAAGGAGCAACAAATTCACAACTTGCCTCAAATTTAACTTGCTTTAAGGCTTCTAGCTCAGTTATCTTTCTAGCCTTAACGACCTTCTTTTTAACTTTTCAAAGATAATTCTTCTTCTAGTTCTTGCTAGCAAAGATGGTGCTAGAACTTGACCCGATCTCAGACATAGATGACCTCTCATCCATTTTTACTATTTTCTATTTCTTATCCTCTAGAGTAGAGGGTACAATATGCATGAGGGTGACAGTAGCCTCTATTTTGGAGATGGGGGAGTTAGCTCCCCACCCTAAAGTAATTTCTACTAAGGGGGAATCATTTTATGTCCCAGCAGATAGATCTCTGATTTCTTCTCCATTAACTGATAATTTTAAGTTTTGAAACTCCACTCCAAATTGAATTAAACTACCACAGATGATTTCTTCTGTAGTCAAGTTCCTATCCAGGGAGAAGATAAGTTACCCAGCCACTTGAGTATGCTTGATTTCACGGAATTAAAGAAAGCTGATTTAAATTACTTGACTTTTTTAGAATGGAATTTAGATTTTGAGCTTGATTAACTATTTTCAAATTTTAGAACTCAACATATTAAATTTTCACTCAATATACGGTTTCACAAAATTGACAAGGAATTTTTAGGTTGAGCTTGACTCTTTCACTCTATCAACTGATTTGGGGGTGAAATATCAAAGCCATGATTTGAAGTTGGAATTGAAATTGAACTTAAATTTTGAGGTTGAAATTAAACAGATCTTCTTCAAATTTTGAAACTCAACATATTGAGTTTTACTCAAATATGTAAGTTTACAAAATTAATAGGAAAATCCTAAGAGTGTGGCTTAACTCTTTTACTCCACCAACTAACTTAGTGGCTAAATGTCTAAGCCTGAATTTGACGGAGGTTTTAAATTTTGAAATTGGAATTGATTTAAGTGATTTTGAAAAGAATTTTGAGTGTTTAAAACTTGATAAAATTTTCTCAAGTTTTTGAAACTCAGTATGTTGAGTTTGCATTCAACTTGAGGGTTTATAAATTCGAAGGGAAAATCAAGGCGTTTTGACTCGACTCTTTCACCCCACCTATTGACCTGGGGCTAAAATTTCAGAGCCCAAGTTTGCTAGAAGGATTGAATTTTGATATTGAATTTGAAGAAGATTAAATTTGCATTGTATATGTCAAACTTCAAGAGGGTATTGTAGAAGAACACATACTGATGAAGATTCAATTGAATTCAAGTGTTTTTTTTTTTTTTGAAAGATTATGAAGAATTAGAAATTTGACAGAACTTCCTCTAATATTTTGAAACTAAGTATGTTGAATTTGCACTCAACACAAGTGTTTACAAAATTGGCAAGGAAAGTTAAAGTAATTCGCTTGACTCTTTTACCCCGTCGATTGACTCGGGGGTAAAATGTCAAAACCAGATTTAGGTTTGAATGAAATTTGAAGTTGCACTGCATATGTTAAACTATAAGTGGATCTAATAGTAAACATATAATAATGATGATTAAAGTTGATTTAAAGGAGATTTTGGAAAAGATTTTGAATGTTTGAAAGGTTAACAAAATTCTCTTGAGTTTTTAAAACTCAACATATTGAGTTTACACTCAACATGATAGTTTCTAGAATTAGAAAGGAATTCTAAGAGATTGGCTTGACTCTCTCACCCCACCAGTTGGGTTGAGGATAAAGCATCAAAGCCCAAATTTTACTTAAGAGATATAAATCCGAGTTTTGAGACTAAGGGATTTTTTATAAATTGTGAAACTTAGCATGCTTGTGATTTATTTAAGCATGCAGGTTTACAACATATACAGTAGTATTTTAAAGGACTTGGCTTGACTCTTTTACTCTACCAATAAACTTGAAGGAAAAATATCAAAGCTTGACTTTGATAGAGCTTCCTCGCTCACCTCTCTTTTAACATGTCATATTGATGTTGGCCACACACACCTAAGGAAGAAATAGGAAGAGAGACCAATAGAAGGAAAGGTAGTCAAAACTACCAATGTAAGAAAATTTATATCGCTATTAAGATGGAAAGAGAGATTTATCCTGAGCGAAGTGGCCAATTTTTTTTTTTTTTTTTGTTTAATTAAAAAAGGTATTGTTTTGAAAAAGATTAATTATCTTTGGGAGATTTAATTTCATAAATTTTAATTTTTAAATTGAATGTATCATTACGAATGATATATCATCTCAGGAGATGAGCATACCATTCCTTAATGGGTTCATCTTATAGGATTAAAATTTTATCGTAATTATCGTAGTCAAATTCGAGCAAGAACTACATATGACCCTATAGGGTAAAAATGATTATTCACTAAGTCATTTAACTATAATAATTTAGATAAATTATTATTAATTTCATAATTAAAGTTATAACAATAACTGATATATCTTCCTGAGGGACAAAAATATTAATTATTATTGATAACTTGAAAATGATGATAATGATTATTAATTTTGCCTTAAAATTTCCCAAAGATAATTAATAAAAATTTAAAAAAATTGGTTTTGAAAGTTAGATATGGATTTCTAAATCTCCTACGAATGCAAACCCTTGTAGTTAATTACATTGTTGGAAAATCGGAGTTTCCTATGAATAATCTCGAATAACATAGCTATAGAAATTTCATTTAGGAATTCAAAGTTGGATATCAAAGGAGGTAAGGATTGAAATTTTCAAATCGGAATGGTTTAAGATTGAACACTTATTTCTGGAATGGTAGGAGGTGTTTTGACATTCTGAATCACTTCAAAAATACCTCAGCCTATTCTAAGTGTTGGGCTTGAAGTTTGATTGAAAGATATTTAAATTTGATTGGTCAATTTTATTAAAAAATTTAGATTAGATTCCCAGAGGTCGATGTCTTATAGCCTAAGCATGCCTTAGAACCTAAATCTAAATTGGGTACTAAAAGCAGTAACCCAAACCTAACTAATGCAATACAAACCCAAACTTACCCCAGCCTGGATTGGGGAGCCAGTTAACCACCTAGGCGCTTTAAAACCATGTGTCTAGTCACATATAAAAGAGTGGGTAAGGATGTTGATTAAGATAAGTTTAAGGAATTGGGGAAGACATCTAGACCAAATCCTAATTGACCCCTTAACATATATTAGGTATTTGATTCTTAAATAAATGCAATTAAATTTTTAGACACTTTTAAATTTATATCTAATGCAATGCATGCTAGTTGACTCGATAAAATATTTTAAATCAAGATGAAGTAGTTTTAAAAGGGGCTTAAAAATAATTTTATCTTAGAGATTGCACAGATTCCCCTTAACATATTTGTACCCTCATACATAGGTGGTTTGCCAAAACTCGTAGGCGGGGAGGTGCGTAACAAATGAAAAGAAAATTCAACAATTATGCATATGAGAACTACCGGCGGTCTCGAGCTTACTTCTTAAAATGTTAGACTTGTTATGTTATCTTAAAATGTTTTAATTTAATTATGATAGAAAAAGTTTGTTTATACCCTCATGAAACTCCGACCATTCCAGGCTAAAACAAAATCGACATGCAAGGTCACCAAAAAATTATAAAAAGCAGGCAATCCTAATAACACAATCAACATCAAATAATAAAATAAATAATTAAATCAATTAAATAAATAAATGAAACGTCCATAGGCAAGTTCCTTGTAATATTATAACCTAGGTTCTGTAGAATAATTAAAGTGGCTGGGTATCACTGACAACAGCTGGATTCTACTCCTAAGACTCAAGTGAATTTGAGAATGGGATTCTTCTCAATCTCCACTTCTTCATCATTCAATGAACTTCTTGGATCTGTCGGGTCTAGATATCCAAATGAAATGAAACTTCCCCTCAAAAGGGGAATTTTCTTTTCCCTTTGGATACTTGAATCTAACTTAACTTAGTCTTCCAAATGGAGGAGAACCCTCCACTAAGGGATGTTCTCTCCTCTTTGGAATCTAAGTTGGATACTTATATATCCCCTCTCAAATATCAATTTGAATTACAACTCAATAAATTTGAATTATATTTAATAAAAATTAAAAATCTAGACTCGAGCAGCCTATGGGTTATCCTGAGCAATTATATTTAAGTCATCCTAAGTAATTAATATTATAAAATTATAAATGCTCAAACCAGCTATATTTTGCTATGCTCTTTTAAATTTTAAAGGAGGACTTAGCATTCTGGAGCACCTGCAAAAATTTAATTAATTTAAATTTAACTTTTCCCCCTATAATTTTAATGCCCACCACCTACATAAGATTGTATCAGCATTTAAATCACCCCTATCCTAAGGGTAAATATAATGCCCATCAACCACATCACAGAGTACAGTAATTAAATAAATAATCACAGTAATATTAACAACCAGCATGCAGTGAAAGCTCAAAAATCCCGGCAAACAGTAGAAAGGTAAACACCAGCCTAGCCTAGATCTAGAAGTGGTGCTCTAGCAAACTATCTAAAGTATGTGAGGTAGAATGTGTAGTTTGGACATGTCCTATATCGGTTAATTTATTTAAGTTGTCTAATGTTGGGATTTGTTGAAGGTTAAAGGGCAAATTTGAGATGTATTTTTAAGGTTAATTAATTAGTTGTAAATTAATTATATTGGTTTCAAATTTTAAAGATTATTTTAATTTAAATTTTCTATCAACTGGATCATGATGTTGTACCACCATGCTTGAGGAACTAGGCCTCTTTAGTACACTTAGCCCCGCAACCCAGAGTAGTCCATCCTGAAAACCTAATTGATGTAATTTAATTAAGAATTTCAATTTGGTTAAATTATTAATAATCAATTGATTTTAAGATTTTACACTCCATTGAATCCGTTCGTGGTGTTGTGCCACCAGGCTCGAGGAACTAGGCCTCCTTAGGACACTTAGCCTTACAGCTCGGAGTAGTCCACCCTAAAAACTTCATCTTTAGAGTGGTTGTTATATATTAAATGGTTGTTGACTAATTAATTAATAAAAATTATATTTTATGAAAGTTTGGTGGATTATTGAATTTTTTGGAATTATTTGGAATTATTTAAACATAATAATTAAAGGGGTCAAAAAAGTGACTTTTTGATTAAGGTTGATTTTTAGAGTTTTGATATTTTTTCTCAAATATTAGACCTAAACATGAGTAGTTTGACTACTAGTTTGCTAGAATTAGATTTTTTTTCTATAATTCGTTATAAATTTCTGAAGTTTAAGTTAAAATTTGAACTAAAGTTGACCATAAAGTTAACTTTTTAATTTTAAGTATTTTTTGCTAACTTTATATTTTTAATAAATATTAGACCTTAGATAGAGTACAATGTCTTTATGTTTGCTCAATTTGGAGTTTTTTTTTATAATTAGTTATGATTATTCAAAGTTTGTATATTTATTTGAATTTTTTAGTTAGTTTAATTAATGGTCTTTTAATAATTTTGCTCCAAATAAGCTCCCAACTCCATGAAATGAACTCCAAATGCGAGGAATGACCTAAGGAGAAATTCACAAGTGTCTAGGAATTTTATTAATTTTTTAGTTATTTTTAATTAATTAAAGTAATTAAATATTAATTTATACTTAAAATTAAATTATTCTCAAATTTGAAGTGAAATTAAAGTGATTTTAATTTTCATTAAGGATTGAATTCAACTTAATTTGATATATTATTTGAAATTTTTGCATTTAAATTGAATTAATTATGATTTTTCAAAGTTTGGTTTATTAATGGATTTTTTTAATTACTTAATTATGGAGGTTTTGATTGTTTTGATCCAAACTTATTCTAAACTGAATTGAATCACTCCCAAAGGTCAGCGATGACCCATGGGACTATTTTCAGGTGTTTAGAATTTATTTGGAATTTTTAATATTTTTTAATTATTTTATATCACTAATTATTAATTTTCACTAAAACTTAAATCAAAGCTAAATTACAAGTCCAATGATAGGGCTTTTATTTTTCCTAAATAGAGGAACAAATTCTAGTCAGTTTGATGTATTCTTTGTAATTTTTTGATTTAATTTTGATTTATTGCATTTTTAATTTTTTTTGTCCTAAAAAGGCTAAATTTTGACTTAGTCAATTTTCTAACCTAATGACCTCCAAATCCAGTAAAATTTGGACCTAAGGTATAAAATGTCACTAAGTTCAACATTATGAAGTTTCATCCTTACAAGATGTGTATATAATTTCCTATAATTTTTCTAAGTTAACTAGACCTTTTTCTTAATTATTTTCCCTAGGTGTCTCTAGTATTCAAATATGTTTAAAATTTTAGTCACCTATCCCTGGGTTATATACAAGCACATCATAGTAATCGGATAGCCTAGTTCTAAGAATTTGAAGAGTTATATAATTTTAAAAATTTTGGGTCCAAAGTGTACCCATTACTTTATAAATTCACATCACATAACTCGATTGGACATGTGATCCTAAGAAAATTACAGGAAATGCCTAAGATGCCCAAAAACGTTTCACCAAAATTTGAGTCCAAGATGACCATTAGATTGTGAGAAAATTAAGAAAATTAAATTTTAATCAAACCTAAATATCTAAAAATCCACAGATCAAATTAACTTAAGTTTAATTTTAGTAAATAGTAAGGCTCAAGACCTTTTCAACGAGCCCAAGAACACTAAATTCGGTGAGAAATTGAATTTTCTATGAATTTTGGATGTTCTAGCATTTAATTGAATTTTTTAATTCAATTTTTATTTCATAACTACGCATACTCCTAAGGGATGATGTGACACGATCAGCGCCATCCGATCGCCTTGAATGAGCGATCGGACGACTTTGGTTAGTCGACTCAAAATTAGTTTAAAATAAATTAAAATATTCCGTTGCCTATAACTTTCAATCAAACCGTTACATTTTTATGAAATTTGAAACATAGGTTCTTGATACCCTAGTCTTTCAACCCATGGAGTTTCAAGGCTCCATGCATTGAGATTTGGGAGAAATCAAGGTTTGATCATATAACATAAAATTAAGATAACTTATAATCTAGTGGATGGATTTTGATGATCTTGGGCTTGTTGGAAAGGTATTAAAGTCCTCTACAACTTTCTTCAAGAATCTAAGAACTTTTGATGGTCGGATTAAATTTTACTATAGCAATTATCCTTTCTCTCTCTTTCTCTCCCACTCTTCTCAATTTAGGAACAACCATTTTAATTCTTACAACTTGGGCTCTCGAGTTTATGATTTTTATGATAACAATATTATTGATTGCCTCTCTATTTCTCCTAGTATTTGTTGTGCATACCTGTTTATGTGTTGACTAACATTTCCGGTACAACATTCATCATTCTTTTAAGATTCAGGGCTCAAGATTGGATAGAATAGGTTATGTTGAAAGAGTCTGTAATTTTTATTTATTTATTTTTTAACTTCTTGAGTCAAGTCCTGTAAGGGTGTATAATAGCCTGGTGACCGTGCACACACACACAAGGGGAGAAAATATAATATTAAATATTTTAATTTTTTTTGTACATCATACTATACGATCTGCATCATATAGTATGATCTGGTGTTATAGAAATTAATTAAAATATTTTATTTTTATTAAAAAAAATAATTTTAAAATATAACTATTTGTGTAGTACGAACACCACATCATATTAGACGATCTGTTATAATTAGAAACCTCCTCGTTCATTAAATTAGGAAAAATTTTAAATTTGAAAAGTTATTCTATTCCTACCATACGAAGCTAATATTATTATACAATGTTTAAAATATTACCTAATTTAGTCCTATGATTAGTCAATCGAATCTACTTAATATGGATATTTTGATCGTACTGTATGAATTGGATCGTAATATCCAATCAACAGACATGATTTTGGTCGTCCCATGATTCATCCTGGATGAACTACATTTCAGTTGAACTAATCATACTGTATGATTGGTCATTCATACTGATGATCGTATAACACTAACATGCAAATTAAACTATTCGTACTGTAGTTCAAACTGAATCGTACAGTACTAACAAGTCAAATTTTGCACATCGTACTGGACGATCCTGTGATCGTACTGTATGATCTTTGACGACTGAATTAAATTTTTAGGGTTTTTGTAAAGTGCACTATTTAAGCTTTCTCATAAGACTTTGTATGAGTCTTTTGAGCATTCATCGAGTTATTCCATAACCCTCCACCCTTATTTTATAATATACCATTTGATTTTTAGAAAATTTACATGTCTATATTTTTACAATCCATTAATTTCAAGATGTGGTATATGATTCAATCTGGATAGTCTGTACCATCTTGTATTATTAATGGTGTGAATATTGATATTCCTTTTGTTAAATGGAGTAGAGAAAAAAAAATTTATACTCAATTGAATGCTAAATCATTGAATTGCTTTTTCTATGCTTTAACTTCTGAAGATTATATGATTGTTTCTACTTATATCACTGGCAAAGAAGTTTGGGATAAAATATGCATTACATATGAAGGTAGCAGTGAAGTCAAATAATCTAGATTAAATATATTATTGCATGACTATGAACTTTTTGGCATGAAATCTTATGTTAGACATGTATACTAAGTTTACTCAAATTGTGACATTATTGCATGCTTTAGGTAGAGAACTTTTAAACTTAGAAAAGGTCAATAAAATTCTATGTTGTCTGCCTAATAAATTTGAGGCCAAAGTGCCCACTATATGTGAATCAAAAGACCTGAATGTTCATTCTATTGATAATTTGATCAGCTCACTCATTGCCTACAAGTAAAGGGTTAGTTAAAGACTTTTGGATGTAGGTAATGAAAAGGTTATAGTGCTAAAAGCAAAAGACACAGATAAAGATGGCTTAGAAAGTGATGAGATTGAGAAATTCACATTAATAACAAGCCAATTCAAAAGTCTACCGAAGCACAAGCACAAGCGTGAATAAAAGTGAAGCAAAGGTAAAAATGAAAAAAATGATAAGCTTGCTTCTGACATAATTTTTTTTAGGAGTAGGAAACCTGGACATTTTAAAAATGAATGCACCAATCTTAAGAAACACATTATAAAGAAAAAAGAGTGAGGACAAGCCAATTGCAGTAAGGGGAAATGAAAAGAAGCAAAAGTTCTCCTAGACAGACTTAGCTTTTGAATAATCGACACAAGAGCAAGATGATGAGGTAACAAACTTATACTAAATCATTAAGGATTCAATTGGTAATTTTGATCAGGTATAAGTATTTGAGGTTTGTTTGTGTGTTTTGTTTATGTGTTTCGTGTGTTTGTTTATCTATATTGTGGTTGGTAGTATTTGTGGTTTAGTTTTTAAAATTTTTTGTTATTTAGTTTTTAAATATTAAAAAAGAATGCTTACCCCTATTGTTTTAATATAATTCTCTTAGTGAGGGGGAGATTAGAAGAAAATATTTTTAAATTTGTAAATTCAACCAATAATATTTACTATCATCAAAAAGGAGGAGATTATTATAACTTGGGCTCCCGAGTTTATGATTTTGATGAAAACAATATTATTGATTGCCTTTTTATTTCTTCTAGTATTTATTGTGCATACTTATTTGTGTGTTGACTAATATTTTAGGTATAATATGTACTATTCTTTGAAGATTCAGGACTCAAGATTGGGTAGAATAGGTGATATTGAAAGAGTTTGTAATTTTTATTTATTTATTTTTTAACTACTTAAGTCAAGTCTTGTAAGGGTGTATGATAGCCTGTTGATCGTGTATACACACATAAGGGGAGCAAATATAATGTGAAATATTTAAATTTTTTTGTACATCGTACTGTATGATCTGGATCGTACTGTATGATTTGGTGTTTCAAAAATTAATTAAAATATTAATTTTTTCTAAAAAAATAATTTTAAAATATAACTATTCGAACAGTATAAACACCACATCGTACTAGATGATCTGTTATAATTAGAAACCTCACCATTCATTAAATTGGGCAAAATTTTGAATTTGAAAAGTTTTTCTATTCATACTATATAAACCTAATCGTACTGTATAATGTTTAAAATATTACCTAATTTAATCCTATGATTAGTCAATCGAATCTACTTAATTTTAATATTTTGATCATACTGTATGAACTGGATCGTACTATATGATCAACAGAGACAATTTTGGTCGTCCCATGATACATCTTGGATAAACTAAATTTTATTGAACTAATCATACTGTATGATTGGTCATTCATACTGATAATTATACAGTACTAACAGGCAAATTGAACTGTTCATACTATTGTTCGTACTAAATCGTATAGTACTAATAGGTCAAAATCTACACATCATACTGGACGATCCTGCGATCGTACTGTATGATCTTTGATGGCTGAATTGAATTTTTAGGGTTTTTTGAAGCGCTCTATTTAAGCTTTCTCATAAGACTTTGTATGAGTCTTTTGAGCATTCATTGAGTTATTTTCTTTGGGAGAAAACTTGAAGAGAGAGCTTTGGGCTAGAGAGAGAAAGGGTGGAGTTTGTAAGAGAAGGAGAAGATCCTTGTGGGCTTCAGGGGAGTGTAAGAGGGGGTTTTCACATGGTTGCTACAATGAACTTGCACCTGAGTTCCTCCAAGCGTCAAGGTTTATCTTCAGGGACACTTTGGGAAGAAGACCTAATTAGTATCAAAAGACACAGCTACTCCGCCGCACCAGCGATGGTGAAAGTGATTCAAGGTTCTCTGCCTCACCAGGAGGGTGAAAAGGTGTTCAGGTTCTCTGCCTCACTAGGAGGATGAAAAGGAGTCAAGGTTCTCTACCTATGAAAGGAGTACGGTCCTCTACTGCACCGGGTTGGTGGAAGTGAGTTTGTAAGGGTATCTCTACCTAGCTGTGGGGGCTAAAGGAGAGACACTATAGTGATAGTGCAATACCTAGAGAGAAGGACTCTAGGGAGTGGACGTAGCTATGGATTGACCGAACCACTATAAATATGATGTGCTCATTCTGATTTTTACTTTTGCACTTTATTTTCATGCACTTTATTTTCTGTGATAACTGCTTGCTGAAAATCTAATATTAATATTTTTTTGTGATAATTAGAATATAATCACCATCTTTGTAATTGTTTATAAATCATCAGCTTCTTTATTTTATTAGTTCAATAATCCTTTTAAAAATTTGAAAAATACTTTAAAATTAAAACACATATTTAGGATTTATTTTTAAAATACCAATTCACCCCCCCTCTTGGCACATCTCATACTTTCATCAATGGTTGGGGGGCCTTATTTATAGATGGAGGAGCTGAGGGATGGCTTGGAGAAGATAAATGTAGCTGGAATTGATCATTTTAGATGGTTGGAGAAAATTCTAAGGATTTAATTTGGGTAAAGCTTGGCTAGCCTTACTTATGATTGAGATTATGGACTCAAGATTTGAATGCAAGTGTGTGTATAAAAGGAGGTTTGACTAAATTTTGGCAAGTTTGACTTAGTCAACACATGGTGATATGACTCATGGTCGGTATAAAAATATTTGAGGTATTAAATAAAATAGATTTGAGGGGTTGAAGATATTGATTTGATTTAAATGGGTTGAATAGGTTGAATGGGTTAAAATAACCCATTTAAACCCTTAATGTCTTTTTAGTCAAACTAGGTTGACTTGGTCAACCAGGTTGACTTGGTCAACCAGGTTGACCCAAGGTCTGGATTCGAGCTCAATAAGTTTGAAATGATATTCTAAGTCCGTTGGAGGTGGTCCTAAGGTCTGGGAAGGTAATTTGGATCAAAATGACCTACTTTACCCTTAAAGGGCATTAGGTCAACCCTAGTTGACTTGGTCAACCAAGTTGACCCAAGGATTAAGATTGGTTCCAACAATTTTGTTTTAACATTTGGAGTTGAATGGAAGTGGTTCCATCAAAAAATATTGTCATTTGATTCAAAATGACTGTTCATACCCCGGAGGGGCATTTTGGTCATTTGAGTTGACCTGGTCAACCAGGCTTTACTAGGGTCTAGGTTTGAGTCCTATGCATTCTTGATGATGATTAGGATGTATTAGAAGAGTTTATGGGATTTGATTTGAAAAGGTTCCATTGGAGTTTAGAGGAGACTCCAAAATTACCCTAAAGGGGTATTTTGGTCTTTTTTGACCCTTAGTCAATTAGGGGTCAAAATGGATTCATCAAATTATATTTTAATGTTTAGTAAGACATAATCAAGGGTTTGGATGTAATCAAAGGATTTGAAGAAGGCTCCAAGTCAAAATTCCCTGGGTAGTAGGTCTAGTGACATAGGCCATCAATATTTGAAGGTTTTACAGCCTTTGAATTTTAATTCAGTTTCTAGGGTTAGAGACCTCAGAATGAGCTCAAATTTGGAGGGTTTCCTCTAGATATATCTCTTATCAATATGAAATTGATATGATCTAAACTATAGGATATTTGATTGGGTTTTAAACTTTTTAAAAAATCATTAGAAAAGGGTTTCAAGATAGAGCCTTTAAACCTTAGATTTTAGTTTAACTTTTTTGGGTTAAAACTAGATTGATCCTAGGGTCTAAGTTGGTCTAGGATCTGGATTGGTCCTAGTGATCTCATACAAAAATGAGGTCAATAGATATGTTGAAATCTTTAAAACTAATACAGACAAAAATTTTAATGTTCTTCTTCTTGACTAGAATAATACTAGCTATGCTGGTTAGATCTTTCTCCTCTCTGATAAAGCCTGCATCAATTAAAGTTTTAGCTTTAGATATTACTTATTATTTGATATTGAGTCAAATTTGTTTAGGTGCTTATTTAATCAGAGTTATTTCTAGTTTAATTTCTAGTTTATGAAATGCTATGTCTAGTGATAATCTAGTCTTTTCTTCATAACACCAAGTAAAACAATTTTTAAATATTATCAATAACTCTACCATTTTCCTTACTTCATCCCATTCAATAAGGAGCTTATGAAAGTTTGATGAGAATTTTCTTTAGTTTCCAAATTAATTTCTTTTAAATTGTCAATTATAGATTTAATCTCCTCTTCAAGTTCTGAAAGCGCATCCCTAACATAAGAGTCATCGATATCATCTGAAATTTTTAACATAGTTCATTAAGAGATTTAACATTTGCTAAAAAGAGACTATCAGACTCTAGATTATTTAATATTAAATTAATATTCATCTATATTGAATGAACATAAAGAAGCAAAGCCGATGCCTAGTCTTAACATATTTTTATGTCTTTTTATTCCATAAATATTTGAATTAGTGAGTTTCACCTTTAGTCCAACTTGATGGAGTTAAACCTTGCTTAGAAAAATTGCTCACACAATTGGAGTACAAACAAAATACGAGTTTAACTATGTCATAATAAATGAATCATTAAAGGGTACATCAATTTTAGGGGTTTTACTTGTAGAAAGTGCAACGATGTTGCCTTTGGTTTCTTGGTTTAAAGGAAGTGAGGATTTCACCTCTAACCTTTTTACACTACTTTGGGAGAGTGGATTAAGGGTAATATTTTGCACAAACTTCTTTAATCTCTATAGTAGAAGGTTTCCAAGTTACTTGGCCCCATCCTCATCTCTATCAACTTCTATAGAAATCTTAAACTTCAGCTACTTTATATTATTATTGTATTCTGCAGCTTATGACTTTTTATCAATCACATATGATTCCTCCTCTGAATTGGATTTGAAATCGATATGTATTGCAGGAACCATTATTTGCACATTTTTCTTTTAATTTTCATTTTTTACTTGGCTTTTCCATCCTTGACCTCTTCCTCTAGATCGTTGATTCATTCTACTACTTTTTTGTGAGGGAGGAGCTGGTAACCAACAAACAATGTGTTTGAGACAAAAAATTCTTTTTTTTTCCATTTCTTTTTTTTCTTTTTCTTTTTTTCCCCTTTCTTTTGCTTCTTCTTCAGCTAGTTTGAGATTTTGGGAGAAGACAATCTACTTTTTAGGAAGATAGTATGAAGCATCTTCATATAAATTGACTTTATGAATTGAAAATGGTCCAAATCATGCTAAATACAATGCTCTACTCCTTCACAAGCATATTGGATACACTGATGAAGGGTGGAAGACACCATTTCATATTCTTGTAGACAGGGTCTACCTAAAAGAGTGTTAATAGATGTTTCAGAATCTATGATATGGAATTTGGCTTTAATTTTTAAGTTTCCTACTTCCAAAAGTAAGGTAATTGAACCCAAAGCTCTCTCACTTTATTCATTAAACCATTAACAAATCATTTTATCAAAACTTAGTTTACGATTATCCATCCTTAGGTATGTGAGAGTTCTAAGAGTGATAATGTTGACCGATGCACCTAGATTAACAAGGACATGAGAAATTTTGAAATGTTAATGTTCACACACACACACACACACACACCCATATATATATATATATATATATATATATATATATATATATATATATATATATATATATATATATATATGATGTAACTTC
Organism: Dendrobium chrysotoxum; assembly: GCA_019925795.1. Taxonomy (NCBI): domain Eukaryota; kingdom Viridiplantae; phylum Streptophyta; class Magnoliopsida; order Asparagales; family Orchidaceae; genus Dendrobium; species Dendrobium chrysotoxum. The sequence goes on from CM034297.1 coordinate 22,770,336, forward strand.
TAGAACTTCTTTAAAACTTAGAGTTTCTTTAAACTATATTGAACCTTACTTAGTAATATAGATCTCTTAATTGAGTGAAGCTTTGATTAATGCTTCCCTCATTTCCATGGAAAGAATTAGAGCATTGTAGAACTTAGTTTTACAAGTAGTTTTCAATGATGTCCTAATACATTATAATCCACTTCAGGATTATCTAGATTAATGACATCTAAATCTTGATGAACTAGTGCTAAGGTTTTTGGATTATCGGCCACTTGCTTTCCCTTGCTAGTTATAGATACTGATTTACTTGGACTATCTCTTCTGAGGAAGATACAGTGGATTCTTTTGATTATGTATTTTTATTTATCCTTAGTGCTTCATTTAAAGAATTACTAGAATCAGACATCTCAATTTCCATATAGATAGGATCACTCTAAATAACAAAGAGAGGAGAATCACTATCAAAGAAATATTGAAGAGACTCTTTTAATGCATTTATGTTTATTTCATCTTCTGCAGAATTATTTTTTATTGCGTCATTTATTTGAAAATTACTCGATATAGATAATATATAGACTGAATCTTTCTTCATTACATTCTTAGCCCCTAGCAAGATAAATTGGGAATCATATAATATAAGTGGTATAAGATTCTTTACTTTCGAGCCATTCCATGAAGCTTACACAATCTTCTAACTCAGGATTGATTATCTGATAATATTAGTAGTATCTTGGCTATCGAGATTTACCAATATCTTCTAGCTTTTCTTGTTTATGAAGTTTAAATTTTTATTCCTTTAAAAGGCTTTTCAAGATCTTTTTAATAGTCTCTCTTTTAAATGAATAGATCTTATTCATTAGAGCTTCAAACCCCTCTCTTTCTTCTTTAGGTGTAAGATGGAATGAAATTTAAACTATCGAATTAGAGATCTATTGTACAACTTATAATGTGATGGATGACTTGAATTTTCTATTTGAATTTGCATTGGCTATTTCCCTTTATAAATAGCATATACTAAACCAAACTTCTTTTCGAACACTTTTTAAGGTCTTATATTTTTTATCTCTAGTGGAGATTAATCTTTTTAGAAAGTAAATTGAGATATTTACTCTAAAATATTAGAGGCTTTACTCAATAACTTCTCAAAAGTTTTGATTGTGAACCCTTTAAATAAGAAGGTAATTGGACCATGAATATTCTTTAAAAAAATTTCTATATCATGCTGCTCTTGGAGTTGCATTTTGCATTTCATACTGATCTTCCACCACCTGAGAATATAATAACACATACTATCATCAAATTTCTTTTTTTTTTTCTACTAGATCCTGCATTATGAAATGGTGATGTGCATAAATAAATCTTTTGGTGAACATCTGTCGCATTTCTACAAATATATACATTGACCCACTAGGTATCTCAGCATACTATTCAAATGTAATGCCTGAGAAATTTCTTACAAACTATCTAAACATTAAAGCATCAATGTATTCTACATTACAATAACTAGCCCTGAAGTGGGCTAAATGTTGCTTCGGATTCCCTGTTTCATCAAAACTTTTAAATTATGGCAGCACAAATCCTCTAGAAAAAGGAACCAAGTCATATTCTTTCAGATAGGGTTTACCCTTTAGAATAGATGAGGTACCCTTAGACTATACTAAAGCCTCCTTGACTTATTATTCTACCATTTGGTTGATATCTACTTCTTGTAGCATTTCCTTTTCTAATTTTAGAGCCTCAATTTTATTATTTTTATAACCTCTTTAGGTTTATTATAATGTTGGTCAAATTTAACTAGAGTAGGATCTATGTGAGCGTTAGCTGAAGTGACATCTTAGCATTGGAGGGCTACCATAGAAGCTACTAGCTCTTCAATTTCTTTTCTATCTTAGCTATATGTTCATCTTTCTAACTTAACTCTAAAAGACTGCTAGTCAAATTCGGAATATACTCTTCTTCATCATCTTCTTCTTCTTCAATTTTAGCCTCTACCGAATTCATTTTCATTTTCCTTTTATCTTTTTGAATAAATGATCAGGTATCCACCAATAATACACTCTCAGTCATTTCTTCATCTTACAGATTTGTTTATATATTCTATGAGACTCTTGTTCATTTATTTGCTAAATACTCTCCTTTAGGTGATCCATTATCTCTTCCATAGATTTCCCTGGTATATTTTGTGAATCTACAGGACTGTATTCTCTAACAATAGATGATTCGTCAAAAGATTTTCCCTTTCTTTCCTTCTCTTTTGCCAAATAACTTTTATGCATCACTACTGTAGTTAATGCAGCAACCATTTTAAGATGCCAAACTTTTTCTCCATCAGTTAACAAAATTGATTAACTTGTTAATTTTAACCTCCTCATATCACGATGAGGAGAAGAATCTTGATTTTACAATTGATTTCAGTCAACTCTTAATGGATGTTGATCCGAAGAATGACCATAGGTTCTGAATAGAATGTTTCTTGATAGGACTGAAGATGGAAGAGAAATGAGATTACATCCTCGATGGGCTAATGCTCCATATCCCAAAGATTTGGTGCTAGATGCTAACCTTGATTATTGGATAAAATTGTTCGCTAATTGAAATTTGAAAATCTTATAGATTCTTTCTACTAATTTATTGTAATAACTAGTTGACTATGACTCACTTCTTGGAAATATACTCTTATCTTAAAAGGAGGAGACATTTGTCACCTTCTTTTGGAGTGTATTTACACTCCAGTGGATATAACATCTATTACACTTTTTTTATATTCTATTATTGGCATCCCATAACTAACAACACAGTCATGGATTAACTCATTCAACAAATATTTGAGCTCCCTTTTCCTTTCAGTTAAGGAATGTAAAATATGATTTTTACAAAATGGAGTAGGTGGGGAATTCACTATCATGACTGCAATCTCTTCTCCAACAGTAGTAGACAGTGGATGAAAGCAATGCAGACTTTCCATAGGAGTCATATACATAACTTTAGATTCTTTAACTACCATTTCCTTTAATTTTAGTTTATTTGCTTTAGTTACAATATTTAAGAAGATTATTCCTTTCAATCATTTTAACTTTCTTAGCCCTTCAGATCAAACAATGGTTCTTATTGCTTCTCTGATATTTAGTTATATCTAGAATAATAGAAAATGACCCCATCACATATTTATGTGAATACAGAAATATAGGGAAAATGGTAGATTTTTCTTTATGGGTAAAAGATAATCTTGGGAATGCCAGACAAGAAAATACAGATTGCTGAGCAGCTACCGGGGTAACTATAGACCAACCCTCAAGTACAGTCTTAATAACTATAGTAGGCATAGATTCAATCTTAACATAGTTGGTCTAATGAAAGTGAGCTAACATTGTTCATCGATCGGAATTGTAACATTGTAGCATCAGCGCATGGCCCTGATTGATAGTCATTTTCACATCATTAGAGAAAGTGAAGATAAACTTTGTAGACATTGTTTCTTTTTTTTACCAGAATTGTATATTAATCTTCAATATTTCACTGACCCTTAAACATGACATAATTCTGAAGAATAAACTGAGTAAAGTTTACTGAATGTCGAGGACCTGATTAAACTGAAGCTAATCAAAACTTTTTTGACTTTTAAACCATTCACTAACTTTAGATCTTGACCAAGCCTATAGAAACATAGATTAGAAAGATGTTTGGGATCAAAATTTAAATTTTATTTTGATGGATTGAGGAATTCAATCAAAATGCCTTTGAGTTGAGAGGGAATGATTGAAGTTTAATTAGAATTTAAATTTTAAAAAATGATTGAACAAGGACCCCTATCCAAAAACTTTCAGATGTAAATGATAAAAATACATGGATCATAATTGAATTTAGATTTAGGCGATGAGATCAGTGAAAGAACTTTATATAAGAGAGGGGAAATTTTGAATTTATAATATAAAGCATTTAATTAACATACCCATGCAAGACTATACATATGCATAAATACAAAACTATAAAACATACAAAAATGCAAAACTACAAATGGGCAACACCTCTACCAGACCTTAGACCAAATTAGTATTTCGGTTGGACTAGTATGCTTAGTTTTTAGGAAGAAATAAAGAAACCATATGATACACTTACTAACGTAAGTATATACTCAGTGTTTGAAATTTAAATAAACATACAAATGTAAATGCAAATGCAAGTTTATAAATGGGTAGCACCCTTACAAGACTTAGGACCAAATCAGTATTTTGGTTGGACTTGTTCACTTGGTTTTAAGGAAAAAACAAAGAAAACTTAGAAAAAAAACTTACTCGTGTAAGCATAGACATAAAGCTTGAAATTTAAATAAACATATAAATTCACATGCAAATACAAGACTATAAATGGGTAGAATCCCTACCAAACATAGTATTGATTCTATGTTTTGATTGACCTAGTCCACTGGTTTTTAAGGATAAAAGCAAGTAACCATTGGATATGCTTACTCACATAAGAATAGACTCAAATATAAATAAACAATTAAGTATGATAGACTAAACAATGCATGCATTTATGAGGTTGAATTGGGTAGGCACAATATTGATAAATATGACTATAGAAGACTGTATAAAGCATGAACACACAAAACTGAACCAATCTTGCATGTACATGTTTATAATTAAAATAAACATGCATCTATATTAAATCTAGAAGACCACATATTTAATTAAATCTTATATTTTAAATGTTTAGTCTTCACTAAAGATAGAGAGAGAAGTCTATCTCCAGCGGAGTAGCTAGAAAAATTTGTGGATATATTTTCCTTGTTACGCTACACAAGATTCAATTTAAAAATGTTTATTTTGATAAATTTGCATAGATCAACACTATACCATCCCAAAGGATTAACTAATATTTCACTATCAATTTGAAAAGAGAAACCCAATTTGTTTTCATAATCAATAGCAGCATAAAGAATATTCAATGCATCTTGAAGGATAAAAGGAATATTTACCTATAATTTTAATCATGAAATTAAATAAATTAATATTATTTTATAAACAAAACTATATAAGGAATATTCAATTCATCCCTAAGGACTAATGAAATGTTCACTTTTCATTTTAATCATGAAAGTAAATTAATGAATTTATTTTCATAATCAAATTATATAAGGAATATTCAATTCATCCCTAAGGATAAAAAGAATATTCACTTATTATTTAATCATGAAATTAACATGGCCATTCTCACGTCCCAAGTCCTAGATTATAAAAGTGGATAGTTGCGTTAGGTATTCAACAACCAGCATAAAACTTATCGAATAATCCTTACATGAATCCTTTAATACATTATGTTAATACTAGGGCATTCCCTAGAAGTGACATGGTATATGGACTGAATACAACGAAAAGTGTTCAAGGGCCAGTGCATTGGCACCCAGATGCAATGTTAAATAGGCAAGAGTTCTCACATTATGGATGGATGTGGGCAAAGAAACTAGTCAATGAAATTAAAATTAGGTTAGAATTGCAGAATGTAGGTTTCCATAGAGGCATATTAATGAAATTAATTGATATTATGATTCATAGGAAGATAAATATTCTATACATTCAAGAAGCTAAATGAGTGGGAGAGAAGGCTAAGGAGACTGATAGTTTAGGGTTTAAAGTTTGGTATTCTAATAGGAGTCGTACTAGAAATGGTGTAGGTGTAATTATAGATAAGAATTTTAAAGATAATGTTATAAAAGTTGATATAATTAGAAATAAAATTATAGCTTTGAAGATTATTGTTGTTGATAAGATTATTAATATTATAAGTGCTTATGGTCCTCAAGTAGGTTTGGATATATGGTCAAAATTAAAATTTTGGAATGACTTAGAAGAATTAACACAAAAGATACCTCATAAAGAAAGAGTTTTAATGGTGAAGATTTAAATGGACATGTTTGTAGAGAGGTAGATGATTTTAAAAGCATTCATGGTGGCTATGGGTTTGGAGAGACTAATAAAGGTGGTAATACTATATTAAATTTTGCTCTAGCTTCTAATTTTGTTATTACTAATACCTTGTTTAAGAAAAGAGATGAGCATCTCATCACATAAGAATAGATATAGTAAAACTTAGATTGATTATTTTCTTGTAAGAAAAATAGATCATTTAGATTGAAGATATTGTAAAGTTATTCCAAGTGAAATTCTTTGCACCCAACACCGCATATTAGTTTTTGATTTTAAGATGAAGGGGCAGAGTATGAAAAATATAGTATATCATTGATCCAGGATTAGATGGTGACATTTTAAGAACTCTAACAAAATTATCTTTGAGTGTGAGATTCACAATTTTAAGATTTTGTCGGTGCATAAGGAAGCTAATGTTATGTCAGAAAGAGTAGCTTGTAATCTTAAGAATGTTGCAAAGGATGTGCTTTGAGTATCAAAAGGAAAAGCATCTAATAGCAAAAAAGGATAAAAAATAAGAAGCTTTATTATAAAAATTTATTTAGATGTAAAAATTTTAAAATTTGGGAATGATATAATGTTGCCCATAAGTAGTCCAAGATAGCATTCTGCGATGCAAGGTCTTTAGCTTTTAATTATTTATATAATAGATTATATATCAAAGAGGGCAAAAGATATATGTATAAGCTTGAAAAACTAAGAGATAGGAGTAGTGGAGTAGTAAGCTTTTAGTTCAAGTGAAGTACATTAAGGATATAGATCAAAAGTATTTTCTTAGAAGAGGATATTCGGCAAAGGTGAATGAGATATTTTGCTAAGCTTTTCAATGAAGATTGTGAAAATACGATTGAATTTAGTGACCAAAACACTCTAAATGAAAATAGAGATTTTTGTTTACGAGTGTATTACTAAAACTAAAGTTACAGAGGCTTTAAAGAAAATGAAGTGAGGGAAAACTATTGGACCTGATGATATTCTAATAGAGGTGTGAAGATGCTTAGGAGATGAAGGAATTTCATGGGTTATTAAAGTTTTTAATATTATTTTGAAGACTAAAAAGATGCCATATGTGTGGAGAATAAGTGTGTTGATTCTCTATCTTTAAGAATAAAGGTGATGCACAAGATTATGCAAATTATCAAGAAATCAAGTTGATGTGCAGTACTTTAAAAGTATGGGAGAGAGTTATGGATCATAAGTTACAATATAATACTGATATTTCTCAAAATCAATTTCGATTCATACCGGGTAGGTCTACTATGGAAGCCATACATTTATTAAGAGGTTTGATGAAGACGTATAGATACAAAAGGAAGATATTCATATGATATTTATTGATTTAGAGAAAGCATATAATAAAGTTCCAAGAGAAGTGCTATGGAGAGTTCTAGAAATGAAGGGCATTAAAAATTCTTATATTTAATTCATTAGGGATATGTATGTCGGAGTTGTTACTTGTGTTTAAACACAAGGTGGTTAGACCAAGTATTTTCCAATTATAGTTGGATTACATCAATGGTTAACCTTAAGCCCATTTCTTTTGCTTTTCTCATGGATGTTCTTACTAGAGATTTGTAAGAGGATGTTCCCTAGTGTATGCTTTTTATTGATGATATTCTTCTTGTTAATAAGACTAAAGATGAAGTTGAAGGTAAACATGAATTATGGAGGTCAACCTCAGAGTCTAAAGGTTATCATTTGAGTAGATCTAAAATTGAATACATTAAGCATAAGATCTAGAGGGGGATTTGTGTGCTTAAGTGATCAAGTCATTAAGAAGAGTACACATTTTAGATATCATGGGTCTATTGTTCAGAGTGATGGCGAAATTGATGGAAATATTATTACTAGAATTCAAGCTATATGGATGAAGTAGAGGAATGCATCGGGCTTGTTGTGTGATAGAAAAGTACCACTCAAACTTAAGATTCTACGCCATAAAGAATTATAGGTACTAGTCTTTTAGATTTTTTCTCTAAGAATATTTATTTATATTTTGATTATAAAATTAAACAATTATTTAAAGCTTAGGTATGTGTCCATAAATTTTTTCCCTACCTTAGAAAGAAATTAAGAAAGGGTATATTTCATTTTGGGTTCTAGATTGCCTATAGGGGCAAGTCCCTATAGTTAATTACATCACCTAAGAAAATACTCTCAATTAATGTGAAGACTAAGGAATTTTAAATACATATAGATTTACATAAATGATTGGGCTTACAAGATTTTAATGTATAGGCTTTAGATTAGAAATCATGGAGTTGCATTTGGAATTTTGATTTAGATTTTGGATTTTCAAAGAATAGAATAAAACATGAATGTGCGAAGACTAAGGGGGTGTATATAATCTTAGCTTACACTTTCTTAGAGTTAGCTGCCAGCTAATAATCCTAAGCACAATCAATCATCATATGAAAGCAAGATTAAATAGGCTCTATCTTAAGAATCAAGTAATTATAATTTAGAAAATTTTATAATCAAGACTCTAAACTATGTATATGACTGCATAATGAAATGATGCATGAATCATAATGTATACAAAAAAGATTTTTTTTATTCATATCTAATTTTAGAGTACTACCAAGGGTTTGCTGTAAAGAGAAGTTCGCTATGCTCCACCAGTAACAAGCTTTGATTTTTACTCCTATATAAGTATAGATTTGAATATGATTTTTTATTATGGTCTTCAATTGTTTGAATGTTGGATCATCTATAGATTCCAAAAGATATTGATCTTCAAAGGTAGATGAATCATTTTCTTTTGGAACCTATATTTATATATATAAACAATCATTTTTAATCTTTTATAACTCTTGACACTATAATACTCAATCTAATATACAATAATCCAGAATAGATATATTTATATAATTACTTTTACATTTATCTTTACATCATTTTCTAGGTACATTATGCTATGCATGAATATAAAAGGGAAGTTATATAAAATGTACATATGAAATGATGATGTGTAACTAGTTATATTTATACAAAAATTTAAATTGAAATAAAATTGCACGACTCTAATTTTTCACTTTGTTTTCTTCTGCACCAAAAGAAAGTAAAGGTGACATCTAGAGTTCAAAAAGTAAATACACAACCTGACTACCCTCTAGGAAAGGCACTTCATGCAAACCAAATCAAATCACAGGCCTAGCCTAGGCTAGAGTTAGCTGTCACAGTGTAAGTGTGCGTAGAAGGTTGTATGGCCTTGATGGGTCCTAGGTTCTTTTAATTTAAAATTGTCTATAATTAATTTTATTTGTTTAAGACTTTTAAAGGATGGTTTGAATTTTATAATAAATGATTGAGTTATTTTAAATTTTTTTAAGAGGATTTTAATTGTTGTAATTATTAATTTTAAATTTTATAAAACATATCGATCAACAACTTTTATGTCCTAGAAGCTATTGATCAATAAGTCCTAGGCTCATAATTTTAATGCTATTAGTCCTCTAAAATTTGCATAAGTGGATAATATAGAGTCCTTCATTTTAATCAAGTGCTTTGATCCATAAAACTTCTTAATCCAATACATCTTTGCCCTCCTGAAAGAAATCAGGAATAATGTTATAGAAGCTATAATTTCCAAATGTTATATTATTAAAAGTTAAATTAATTTTTTTTGATTGATTACTGATTTATTAAATTAATAACCTTCTATTTAAATTCTACCAAATTCATTCGAGGCATTATCACAACAGGCACGAGGACCAAGGCCTCCTTAGAACAAGTATCCCTGTAATCCAATGTAGTCCAACCTAAAATTTCATTGATAGGGTATTGGTTATTTATTTTACTATTGTTATCATATTTAATTCATTACGTTGATAATTTACTAAAATTTTGATGATTTATTAAGTTTTTAAATTTTAATCCACTTAATATGTGGTCAATTTCCTAACTTCTAAATTGCAATGGTTTCTTGAATTTTTATATTTTTCATAAATACTAGTTTAATTAAGAGTTCAATGCCTTTGAGTTTACTTGATTTAGATTTATACACAGTTATGGATTTTATAAGTTTAATGCAATTTTTATGTATTATGTTTGACCAAAAGGTTGACTTTTTTATTTACAAATAATTTTGGAATTTTTATATTTTTTATAAATACTAGACCCAAAGATGTGTAAAATGCATTAGAGTTTATTGAATGTGGATTTGTATAGAACTAGTTATAAATTTTTGAAGTTTGGTGAATTTTTATATTTATTTATTTGCATAATTAGAAGCATTTTCTTAGTTTTGTACCAAATCAACTCCAAACCTCTTAAAATCTTTCCAAAATGTTAGAGATGACTTTAGAGATGAATTTATGTGTTTAAAATTTTTTGGTAATATTTATATATTTTAAATATTTATTTTAATTAAATATTAATATTTCTTGATTTTAAATTAATTTTTACTTTAAATGAATTTTGTAGGGCTTTTATTTTTCCTATGTTATGCTTTTAATTCTAAGCATTTTAATATATTATATAAAAATTTTACATTTAAATTGCATTTAGTATAAATTTTTAAAAATACTAGGTCAATTATGTACATAAATCTTGGGTTTACTAAATAACAGATGAAATGACCTCTAAATGCAGTCAAATTTGAAACATAAGTACATGCGTACATCTGCTTCAAACCCACTGAATTTGGCCTCATAAAAGCCTCCATATTTTGAAAAATGAATCACCAAACCTAATTGCATCTATAGTATTAGTTATTTATTTTAGAAGTTAGACTCATTGGATTTAGGTGAAATTAGGGGGTAAATAACCCTTTAACATAACATTATTTTTTTTTAATAGAAATGCTGAATGCATTAGAAAAAAAAGCAAATTACAATCTATCAAGTGAAAGAGAATCTATCACAATCCTCCTTCAACAAAGAGAAAAAACGAGGAGGAACCTTATTACTCTCCAAATCTTCCCAAAAGAAATCTCCTAATAAAGCAAGGTTAGCACAAAAATCAGCTACCTTATTACAATCCCTATTTACAAAGTGAAAGATAATTTTGCCGAACCCCTCCAAGAAAGAGAGATCCTCACAATCTTCATTGCCGACCTCTTTACCTTTATTCTTTTGTGATTTTTGCAGATGGGATATAATATTGCAATTGTTCCCTTCTATAGTGATTCCTTTTGCTTCCACCATCCATTCAAGGAGGATTTTCTTCAAGTAGCGAAATGCCCATAGTTCTAGTAAACTGCTGTCCCAATGAATGCAATTGACTCCAAAAGCTAGTAAGAACCGTCCCTTGCTATCTCTGAATATACCTCCAATACCACCATTATTTGTTCTAACCAAAGAAGCATCAAGATTTACCTTAATCCATCCAAGGGGAGGGGGTTGCCAAAGAAAAGACAGCTGGTTGGGCTGGTTGGCATCCCAGTGATCCATGAATAGATTAGAGTTAGCTAAAGATGCATAACTAATAGCATTGGAAGCTATAGAGGTTAAACCGAAATCAGGAATCCCAAGATTACATTTGTTTCTACTTCTCCAGGAAAAATACACCAAAGAACAATAGATTCTTGCAATAAATGGATTTGCCAAAGAGAGAACTTCCAGATTGGATTTACAATCATTCATAGTAGCAAAAATTGGAACAGGGAACCCCCAGGTCTTCAGCAACTCAAAGACCTCCAGCAGTTTGGAACATTTTGCCATTACATGCTCCATATCTTCAACCTCATTGCAACCTCTAGGACAAATATTATGTTCCATCATTCTTTGGCTCATAAGGAACCCATTAGTTGGTATTGCATTGTTGAATAGGCGCCACCAAAAACATTCCACACGGGGTGCAAGATGAAGCTTCCTCAACCAGCTTGCATAATCAACTTCAGGGTTATCATCATTGAGAGGAATGGTTGCCATCGCTGCTATGCTCTTCCCCGAGAATCTTTTCACTAGTTCCAAGCAATCATTCTCCAGATTTCAGTATATTTGAATTTTTAGAATAAGATCCACCAATGACTTGCCAAAGAATCTATTAAGAACCTCCTCATTCCAGTTACCATTACAAATAAAGTAGTCAATCAAGGGAAACTCTCCATCACCAACCGCAATAAAAGTTGACCATTTGTCAAGTCTCCTATCCAAAATCCATATGTCTTCAAGAGAATGCAGTGATTTACCTGTAGCAATCTTCCATCTAGTAATTGGAATAAGGGATTGAGCTCCTTTGTGTAAGATTCTCATAGTAGTAGACTGATTTTTTCTACCTGCAGCCTTATTTAGATCAGTCCCATACTTAGAAATCAATGAGATATAAAGCAAAGAATTGTTTCTATTAAAGAAATTCCAAGCAAATTTAGCTCTAACTGGGCCAGCCATTGCAACCGCCGAATGAATCCCTTGGCCACCCTTGTCCCATGGTTTACATAACGTCTCCCAGGCAACGTAGTGCATTCCCAGGCCCCCTCCATGCTTGTCCCATACAAAACTTCTACAAGCTTTATCTAAAGCTTTTAACACACTAAGAGGAATCAAAGTGTGTGCTAAATAGAAAATCGGGATAGAAAGCAAGACAGCTTTGGCTAGCAGCATCCTTCCAGCTAAAGAAATGAACCGATTACCCCATAAATTCAACTTGTTGACTGCTCTCTGCATAAGGTTTGAGAAGTCCGAAGCTACTAGTCTTCTCAACACCAATTTAACCCCAAGATACTCCATTTCCTGATCCACCTTATAACCCCATAAGGAAGCAATTACCTTTCTATTTCTCCTTGTCACCGCCTTCCCAAAAACCATAGAAGACTTGGTCTTATTAATACATTGCCCTGTCCAGCCACAATAAGCTAGAATGATCTTTCTGAGCTTCTTCATTGACTTAAATTTGGCTTCAGAGAACAAAAGGATGTCATCTGCATACAAAAGATGCAAAATCTGAGGCCCCGTAGCAGCAATTTTAATACCCAAATTCTTCCCATTAAGGCTCAAAGCATTGGTCAACAATTGAGAACAAAGGATAAACAAATATGGAGATAAGGGGCACCCTTGCCTTAACCCACATTTAGCTAAAATTCCGTTAGAAATATTACCATTGAGCATGATAAAAAATTGAGGATCTTCCACACACTCCAAGAGGAGATTAGAAAACTTGCTAGGAAAGCCATAGTATTCCAAAATCTTCCTAAGCGAGTCCCAAGCCAAACTATCATAAGCTTTTTCCATATCTAATTTAATTGCAACCACCCCCTTCTTAGATTTAGAAAATATTAATTTATGGAAAAGTTCTTGAGCTAACAGAATATGATTAGACATGGATCTCCCTTTTAAGAAAGCTACTTGAACTTCAGAAATCAACCCTTGGATAACCCTCAATAGTCTATTGAGTAACATTTTAGCTATCACTTTGTAAATAGACATACTCAAGCTTATGGGATGAAAATTAGAAGGAGAACTCGGATTTGAAACTTTAGGAATGAGAATAACCAAAGCTTCTTTCCATTTGGGACAAAGCTTACCAGTATCAATGAATTGTTGAACAGCCGACCAAACATCATTGTTAATCACCTTCCAATAAAATGTTGAAGAAGAAGTAAGTAATGCCATCCAGCCCCGGCGCGACATTATTTCCCAGATCTTTTATAACCGCCTCCAACTCATCTAAGGAGAAGTCAGCTGGCAGCAAATTCAAATCCTGTTCATTTAATTTGTTCAAAGCCGGAGGCCACCTGTCCAAACAGACCACCCTTCTCCCCCACTTATTATTGAAGAAATTAACAAAAATTTCCTCAATTTTGGATAGATCTTCCGTAAGAATACCCTCCTCATCTTTGAGTTGACGTATGAAGTTTCCACTCTTCCTCCCATTTACAGAAGCATGAAAAAATTTTGAATTTAAATCATTATCTTGTATCCAATTCACCTTTGCTCTTTGTCTCCACCAAGAGTTGATCCGCGCTAATGTAACATTGAATTCATGGATTTTGGATCTCAAAAGAATAAGCTTAACATTGGATAAGCCATTATCATTCACCTCCTCCATCTATAGGTTTTCAATCTCTTCTTGTAAGGAGTTTTTCAAATCCATAAAATTTTTCAGCTTTGCTTTGCTCCAAAAATGAAGGGCCCTTAAGACTCTTTTGAATTTAACATTGAGAATCTCCATAGCGTCACCAAAAGCCTGTTTTCTCTAGTACTTTAACACTATACCCTTAGAAGCAGGGTAAGAAGCCCAAACATCCTCATATCTAATTAAATTTCCCTTATGTGCTGAAGAGTTAATGATCTTGATAAGAATTGGATTGTGGTCGGAAGCAATCCTAGGAAAATGCCTCACCGAAGCATCTTGAACAACACTCAAAGCTTTACTATTCAAAAGGCATCTATCAAAGTCTCCATAATGCGACCTCCTCCTACTTTGTTGTTACACCAAGTGTATTTAGGACCTACCAAACCAATATCATGAAGATCATTCTTGGACATGAATGCTTTCATTTCTTGAGGGCCTTGGGAAAAGATAATTTTTTCCCCCACTTTTCTCTTCTTGGGATAAAATACAATTGAAGTCCCCTCCAACTACTGCAGGAGTATCCAAGTCCAAATTTGTGCCAAGGGAATCCCACAACTTCCTTCTTTCATACAAACTTTTATTTCCATACACCGTAGCCACTCTCCACTTTCCCTTATTAAAAATATTTAAATCACCCATGATAAACTTAGGAGATGCTTCAATAAAGGAGAAAGAAGCAAGCTTAGACTTCCACATCACCATAATACCTCCCGAAGAGCCATCAGAGGGGTAAAGGAAGAAGTCCCAATCATCACCCATAAAATTACTAATCTCATATTTATCAAATGAAGAGATTTTAGTTTCCACAATACCTATAAGGAAAATATCCCATTTCTTTACAAACTCCTTCAAATATAGAGAGGCTTCTCTCTTATTCGCCCCTCTACAATTCCAAAAAGAAAGAGACGTCATTTGGATAAAGAGGGGGTTGGACCCCCGCTCCTATTCTTGTTAGACATCTCAACCTTCCTAGTCCTTGAGGACTTGCTTAAGGGACCAAGCGACTTTAGTTCTTTCAATAACTTATGTTTCTGAGGAATAGAGTTAGTAGCCTCACATACCCCATCGTCAACTTTCTTACAAGCCTTGGTAATAGTTGGATCAGCTACCTTGAAACCTGCATCCTTGGTTAAATCTCCATCATCGATTTCCAAACTCTCCTGATTAAGAGCTGGGATATTGTCAACAGCAGCTTCCACGTTGATATTTCCATGTGTTTCTTCAATCTGTAATGGGTTAATCGGTTTCTTAAGAACCAACAAACCTGCAGGTCCACCTTCCATACTGTTGTTAACAAACGAATTGCCTATGTCATTCTCACCTCCAAAACTCACAAGAGTTTTAAAACTATTATCCACTTTGGTCAAACCAACCTTGGATAAATCAATTGCCTCGACAGAAGCAATTTCATTCAAAGTTTTAGGAGGAGAGGCCATCAAAACCTGATATTTCTCAAGAGCCATATTTGAATTTGCAACCTTGTTAACTGCAACCTTATGCACCTCTTGAATATGCAGCTTGTTCCCTTGGTACTTCTTAAAATTTGTTCTCCTCTTCCCATTGTTGACCATTATCCATGGTCCATAATCTGTTTTAGCCAAACCAACTTCTAAATCCTCTTATTCTGGATGCCTGTCTACTCCTCCATGAGAGTTGATGGAGTTAACACCGCCAGAATTGTTGCTTGAAACCTTCAAGTTATTCTCCTCACAACCTTTCTTATCATGCCCCAATTTTCCACAAGAAAAATAGAATAGAGGGAGACGCTTATATTCTATTTTTTGATAAAACCTGCCTCCTGTGCCTTCCACCCAAACTCCTAACGGCAGTTTATCATCCAGATTAATGCGAACACAAACTCTTCCAAACTCTCTTTTACCCCACTGGAACATGTTTCCGTCAATAAGGTAAGGTGTACCTATCATCGAGGCAATCCTACAGATGTTAATCTCATCCCAGCAATTCAGAGGAAGATTAGGCAACCTTATCCATATGGGTGCACTCAATCCCCTTAAGGAGTTTGTTGAAAAACTTGGCTTCCATTTATCAATTCCCACAACTTGACCGTTGACGTACCAAGGCCCATTGGATAACACTGCTTCCATGTGAACTTGCTCAAAGAAAGAACAGAGGTACCAACCCAAACCAAGGGTTGTAATGTGAAATTTCCCGAACCTTGACCATTGCTTTCTTAGCTCGGAGCTCACCACAGCAAGTGGAGCATCTTCTCCCAAGACCTTCACCACTATGGACAGATGAAGCTTATTGGAGTTATCTAGTTCTTTTTGTTCCATGAGTTTAACTGTAAGTCCATCATCAGCTAAGCAATTCCCAAAATCCAAATCAGCCACATTAATGTTCCCCTTCCTCTTCCATGTACTGGACTGATTTCCCAAAGGCATACGGGAGTTACCACCATCGGGCATTGAATCACAACCACCTAGATCACCGGATTTACAACTTCGAACCTCCCTAAGATCTTGATGTACAATTTTCTCTATTGAAGCATACCCTACCGAACCACCATTTTGAATCTGAGCCAAATCGAAGCTACCCGTCGCCAGGTCACCTTCCTTACCATGAACCTTTCTGCTACTAGATACAATGGAATTCGCATTTATCACACCATCGATATTGACGGGGATTGCATTTGAATTGCCAAATCTATTAGCAAAAATGTTCATGCTAGATAATGAAGCCTCATGGATTTTGAGCGGGGAGCGTTTAGGCTGTTTCAAATTCAAAGGAGTGATACAGTCTTCGGTTAGAGCAATTCCTTTACCTTTTCCGTCCACATAGCAGGGCAATTATGTTTCTACCATCACATTATCCTTGATAATCAAAGCTCCATTTGACGACCTCCTCGATCATTGAGGACCACCATCGAAAAGACACAGAAAGGGTAAAACCTTTCTTAATCGATGCCGATGATGATACGAGAGGCTGAAAGAACTTCCGTCCACCTACCGGTGAGGATCGGCGAACCCCACAAATCTCAACACAAAATTCCCTATGGATTCTTGGATATGAGTTTTCATGTTCATAGGTCAAATAATGACCTATGGACTTGTAAAATTCATTTGGACTTCTTAAATAATTCAAATTGAATTGAAAATTTTTGGGAATATGTAGGCATACCTAAGAATCTTTCCTTTTAACTAAATTCCATGGTGACCTATATTTTGTGAATAGTTTAAGAAATATACTATATGGAATTTCTAGAATTATGATTAATGTGTTATTAAGAATGACCTAAAACTATAGGGTTTTGATAGTGCTTCTTAAGGTGAATCCACAGAGCCTAACAACATGTAATTTTGACAAGTGGATGAGGAGAAATGAATTTTCAATGCTTTTCTAATATCTATGAAATTTAAATCACTCATATATAGAGTCAGCTCCCTTTCCACGTGATTCTATCTAATTGGTCACCCAATCATTAGCACACTAAAAGTTATAAACACATGATTATTGTGAGGCATCAGATAAGCATCAAGTGGTTCTAATTTAATAGTTCAAAATTGTGAGATCGAAGTATGAGACTAGAGATGACAAAACTAAGACCATCATTTGAAATGAATGGTCTTAATTTCATCTTTAACCTCCCATTCACTTTACTGACCTAGGGACATTCTGGCAAGTTCCTAAAGATTTGTTGGATATATTTAAAGAAAATTTGACCCAGAGCATCAGTAAAATTAGAATATTCAATCTAATATTTTGGTCCATATGGATTGAATGTTTATTTCATACTTACCCAGACCAAGCCAAGATGATTCTCTAGAATGGAAGATTACCTAAAGAATTTTTCCAATTGCCTTAGCCTAACTTTAGGCTTGATCAATTGAGTCCCAGGAACCTTTCTTCTCATGAAATCTTAGCTAAATGAAAATTGGAATGGAAGCTTCACTTTCACAGTGGAAAGATCACCTAGAGCTATCTTGAAACAACTAGAGGACCTCACCCATATGGATGGGAAGTAGTGGTAAGGAAGTTCTGACACTCAAAAAGCTAAACAAAATGAGATAACCAACTTTATTAAGATATAACTCTATCTATTTATAGATTTTTAGAATGTATATAGATGGGATTTAGGCTCTATTTAGACCCTCTCTGGCGACTAGGCCTTGTTAGTGAAGTCCTAGAGGGTTCAGGGAAGGGTTTTGATGTTTTAAGAGTTTAGTTCACAAGGGATGTAAGAACTAGCTCAACCTGTTGGGTCACATGGTTAGTTTTGAAGATTATAATTGAACCTGACCACCACCTGGGGGCGACTAAGGTGGTAGAGCTCTAAAGAGTTTTTTAACTAAATTTAGATGCCGCCTGGTCTTGGTCAAGTCAGTATTCATGATATGTTAATTTATGAACTTTAGTTGATATTGGGCTAGCCTATGCATTGACTTAGGTCACCCCAGGGTTGGGCAGACCAAGATAAGTGTAATGTACTATAGGAATGCAATGGTAAAACTTGCTTGGGTTAACTGGGTCTTGGTTTGAATTTGGTTCAATATAAGACCATTTTGATTACTTGGGTCAAGCCAAGTGGTTAACCTAAGATGGCTCAATGCATGGGTCATGTAAGTTAGTTCCAAAGGATCCTATGGATAGCCCTTTAAACTCAAATAGGTTTAGTAAAGCCTTAGTCAGTAGATTTATGAAGGACTTCAATGCATGCACGCTTGGTCAACCTTGGTTGACTTGGTCATGCAAGTTGACTTATGGATTGGGGTTTGGTTCATTATATTCTAAATGATGCAATTAACACATTGGAATAGGTTTCAAAGATTGGGAAATATTATATGTATGAGATGCATGCTAAAACCCTTAAGAATGCATTTGGTCAAATTAGGTTGACTTGGTCAACTAGGTTAACACATTTGATAATGTTGGTCTCAACCCTTTACAAATGATGTGTTAAAAAAATTAGAAAAGGTTTCATGTATTAATAAAGTTTAAATGTATGAGATGCAGCTTTTGGGTTCAATGGTTTCATATGGTTAACCTAGGTTTACATGGTCAGCCTAAGATGATCATACCTTGGTTTTGGTTTAATATGTGTCAAATGATATTCTAAACATGTTAAAATTGGTTTCTTGACTTAGTTTGATTGAGCCATGTTGAGGTTTAAGGAAAATTCAATTTCCACGATATAGGTTTTTAGGGTTTAGTGGTCAACCATTATCAACCAAGGTTCAATGTTGGTTTAATGCATTATACCAGTGATGATGATCATGAATAATGGGTTTGGAGAGCCACCAAGTTCAAAATTGAAATATACCATGTTTAGTGGCATCAGCTATAAATATTTGAATATTTTGTAGACTATGGTAATGCTTTGCATTTTAGGGTTCAGGCATCTTAAAATTCTTTCAAAATTATGTGGTTGAACCTACGTGCTTTCCTAATCAATAGGAAATTGATAAATAACAAATCTAAAGTCATTTGGTTAAGTTTCAAGGCAATGGAAAATTATCCAAAAATAGGTTATGGATAAAGGGGCTTTGGGTTTAGTTCTAACACTAGATTTTGGAGTTTCAAATTATTCAATGGGTTTAGTCACTAGATTAGATTTTGATTTGGTTTAAATAGTTATTTAGGATGATTTAAGGTTTGAAATGTTTAAATTTTTGACAATCATTGATGATCATCAGTGATTAAACATGGGATTAGCTGATTATCACTGGGATTATTAATGGATGCATTTAGGGACTTATTTTGATTTAAGCTTTAAATTGATGAATGGAGTTCATTGATTGAGGGAATTTTAGGCTTTACAATGATCATATCATTGACAAATATTTGTTGGCTATAAATTGGTTGATCAAATGATCAAATAACAGTCAAGGGTGATTGTCAAGTGATGGTTTCAAGGATCAATGATGAAATCACCATGCCAAAACATAGTGATGAGTTTGATTTAGATTATAAGATGTATTTATTGATTTATGTCTAGATATTGGTGGGATATAAGAGGATTGATCTCATTAAAAAATAAGGTCAATAGTTACAAGTGAACCAAGCTTATGTGTCATTATTTTTTAAGTTTTTCGGCTACCTCAGACTACCACCTGGCCTTACCTAATTTGACCAAGCATCTTAAATATTCTATAGTGCAATATAAGTGGTTGTAAGTCTTGGGTAGGTCTAGGTCATAAGATGGCTTGGGGATTTTGATTTATAAGGCTTTAGGTCAACCCTATTGGTTCACCTCGATTAGGCCATAGTTAGGGCTGACCATGTTAGATGCATATAGTTAGTGGTCGCCTAATTGAAGTGTTTTCTTGGGCCAATTTGATTTAGGTTGGGTTTAGGTTTGAAAGAATACTCATTTTGTTCACTTGAGTTAGCCCAATTATCAAGCGCTAGTTGGCCCAACAGCTGACTTGGCTTAGTTAGACTCTTGGGGACACGATGGACAGTCCCAAAGGGTTTGGGTGCCTTGGTTTGGTCTTGAGCATGTCATTTAAGTTTGGTCAATTTAGGATTAGTTTGGTCAACCTTGGTTGACTTATTTAACCAAGCTTGACCATGGGTTGAGGATGGGTCCAATCCATACCAAATGAAATTTAAAATTTATTAGAAGTGGTCTTAGGTCATGGCATGGTTGAGATATAAAAGGTTTATTCAAAAGTTCAATTTAGGGTTTTTATGGTTCATTGGCTTCTTGGTTAACCATGGTCAACCAAGTTTGACTAAAGGCTTAGTTGGGATTAAGCATTTATGGTTTAGGACTTGAAGTGCTTGGAAGCATTAGTAAAGTTTTTTTTTTAATTGTTAGTTCTATTTAAGTGGCTTTAGTAAAGTTTGATTAAGCTTCGTAAGGAGATTTAAGGTTTATGGTTTAAAGGGTCCTCTAATGGTTAAAGTGACCAATAGTGCTCAACCTAGCACATTGAAGGATTTGATGGTGTTTATGCATGATCATGAATGCTTGTCACAAGCCTAGGAGAGAAATCTTGGTCTTTGATTAATTCATTTAATATGATCCATTCGTATGAAAGGTTCATGTTTAAAAAAGGTCCAAGTGTCAAATTCGGTCAACCATGGTTAAACAGGGACTCAAATGAGTTTAAATAAATGTAATTATTATTATCAACATGTTCAATGAGTTTTTAAAGACTTCCAAGGGAGTTTACGTCAAGGTGCCATTATTCATGAATATGTTGTAAATATTTGAAGGTTTTGAATGCTCGGAATATGCTTTGGGAGTTAGGGTTAAAAAGGACACTGAGGCCTCCAAAATGAGTAGGTAGACTCTAGAGATATGCCTAATAATTATTTGGATGATCAAACACAAGTTGAAAGACTCTTCATAGGGTTTTATATCCATTTAAAATTCCCTTAAAAAAAGGAAAAAGTTAATCATTTTAGGGTTTTGGATTTAAACACTAGATTTTTCTCAATTGAATTTGAATATGATTAGAACTAGATTTTAATTAGCATTGATTATTTATTGAAATTTTGGAAGTATTGAAGGCTTTAGGAATTTTGTAAATTTTTTAATTATTGAACATTGATAAAAATTAAGTGATTATTAGATGATTGATTTAAGGTTTAATAATTGACTACCTTGTCAAATCATTATGTTGAGCAAGATTTAGAATTTGAATCCAAGGATTTGAAAACCATAACTAGAATTTTGATTTAAGATTTTTACCTCACATAAAAAAGAGGTCAATAGGTTGACATTAAATCTTCCTTTGATTCTTTCTCATTATTTCGATAT
The DNA here is from genome assembly GCA_019925795.1 of Dendrobium chrysotoxum. Lineage (NCBI taxonomy): Eukaryota > Viridiplantae > Streptophyta > Magnoliopsida > Asparagales > Orchidaceae > Dendrobium > Dendrobium chrysotoxum. The sequence continues at coordinate 22,791,984 of CM034297.1, forward strand.
GGTTAAGTGAGCATAGACTCATCCTGTTTCACTATTTTTATTTGGCAAGGTGAAGTTTTGGATATTTTATCTTTCCACCTAAACATCCACCTAAATTTATTTCTTAGGGACAGATCTCCCTTTCAAGCATCTTGTCAGCTTAAATCTATATGGTTAGATGATTTCTCTACCATATATTACCCAACTAAATTTTCCTATTTAGGAATATTTCATTTTAGGAATTTATGAATTAAATCTCTTTGGATTCTATTTATTATTTTGCTCAATGTTGGCCCAGAAGATTTACTTTTCAAGTTCATCACACATGTTAGGGGTCCATTTAATGACCTTATTTTTGTTTGTGATCAATCCTTAAATGACTTGTCAGTTTTGGTGTTTAATCATTAATCCCCATTCAATTCAATTCAATCATTAAACCTCCATTCAAAACACAATGTTCAATCATGATACATCATTGAATAATTTTTAATTATTTAGTAATTATCAATCAATTAGTCTTTTCTAATCAATTTCAATAATTAATTATATTCAATCAAAGTCATTAAACTAAAATAAATTAATCACAATCAATCATTAAATTTCAATCATCAACCATCAAACAATCACTTAGTAATTAAGAATGATTGCCAAATGTTCAATCACCATCCAATCATTTAAATCAAGTTTAGTTAATCTAAAATCAATCAATTTCTTCATTATGCATTATAAACCACTGTATGTTCATAAACTTCATTTTTGAGTTCTTTTACTTTTTCATCAATTAAAGAACTGTAAAAGTTCAAAATAGAAAATGAATCATCATTCTAAAAGATAAATTCTTTCCTCTTTAAGAAAGAATGCTTTCTCTTCTTTCCACACATTATCTTAGAAGTCCAAGAAGCATGAGAACAACAAGAACACTGACCAAGGAGGGACTTGTTACAAATTTAGTTTAAGCACTGTGTTTTTGATGATAACAAACATTATTGTGTCTGTTACTGCTTTATCTTATTTTTGTAATATTTTGTTTTGCACTGTGTGTACTAATGTTTCAAGATTACCTTCCATCGTTCATTTGTAATTCGGTTCAGCTCAAGATTGGATATACTAGGGTAAAAGTCAGTATTCATTTTATTCTGTAATTTTTCTTTCTTAAGTCATATCCTATAATTGGGTGGATATCTATACTGAGTAACCTTGCACACACACAGGGGAGGGAGAAAAAGGTTTTTGAGAGAGTTTTTCTTTTTAAGTAATTTATACTATGCAGTTTGGCTTCGTACTGTATGATACGTAAATCATACTGTATAGTTTTAATTTGTACTATATGATATGTACAACTCTTTTAAAACCCTAGTCATCAGGGGTCTAAATATGCTGATTGTACCGTATGATTTCATTTATACTATACGACTTAATTAAATTATTTTCTAATTATGTCCATCATATCAGGCAATCAAATCAGGAATAATTATTATGATTGATTGTACCGTATGATTCATATCTTACTATACGATTGACAATGTATAAAATTGGTCATCCTAGAGAGCGTACCATATGAAAGTCATAAATTTTTAATTAATCATACTGTATGATTTCAACGGTGCTGTACGATAGATAGAGTATGAAGTTGGTAGTCCCAAGTATCGTCCCAAATAAATAGAAGAAAATTCTAAAGATTGTAACATACGATATATTTATCATACCATATAATTTATTTAAATGTTATAAAGTTCATCTGTATGAACCTGTTGGATAATTCTAAGTTACACTACTCATACTGTACGATATGTGTAGCATATTGTATGAACAGAAGACAAACTTCTTGAAAATTAGGCTTTTTTTGAAGCCCATTACTTAAGGATTTATAATACTCATGTTAGAAAGCTTTTGCTGCTGAATCAACTTGAGAGAGAGAGAGCTAGAGAAGGAAGAGAGAGCTTTAGAGATATAGAAATTTTTGTGAGGGGGAGTTGTTAGGGATTCACAAAGGTTGCTCCAAGAAAGGTTTCCATCATCTTCGTCAAGCTGCTTGTTCGATTCCTTGGTGGCTCTAGGAAGTCTTCATTAGCATTAGATCCAGGTTCTCTACCTACTCTAAGTGGGAGTATTAGGATTCCAAGGTTCTCTTCCTACTCCAGGAGTGAGTAAAAGGATTTCTAAGTTCCCTGCCTACTCCAGGAGGAAGTAAAAGGAATCAAGGTACTCTATCTCACCGGGTTGGTGGAAAGATTTTCTAAGGGCTTCTCCGCCTTGTTGTGGGGGAACAAAGAGAGACACTACTTTTAGTGCAATACCTAGGAAGGCGGTTTCTGGAGAGTGGATGTAGGTCAAGTTGATCGAACCAGCATAAATCTGGTGTGTTTTTTCTGATTATTTTTTCTATATTTAATTTTTGTATTTTTCTATGAATTGATCTCTATTTGAAATCTCTGAAATTTGTGTTATTATGAAATTGATCTACTTTTGCATCAAGGGGTTCTAAATTTCTCATTTCTATCATAGAATTTTAAAATAACAAATTCAACCCCCCTCTTGGTTAGCCTCGGGACTAATTCTTTAGGGTTTAATAACCCTCACGAACTCTCAAGTGGAATCAGAGCAGGATTCATAATTTAAGTTTTAGAAAACTTTTGAATTAAGATCCATGGCTAACTTTGGTAATCGTAACACTGCGGATGGCTATTTAATTACTCAACCACCTCTATTTGATAATATTCCTTTTAATTTTTGGAAAACTCACATGTCCACCTTTTTACAATTAATTGATTATCGCATGTGGATGCTAGTTAAGGAAGGTTAGTCTGCACCTTCTCATTTTATTAATGGCATAAAAATTGAACTTCATTTTTTTTGAATGGAGTCTAAAATATAGGGATTTAGCCCAACTGAATGCTAAGTGTTTGAACTATTTTTTTATGCTTTAAAATCTGAAGATTATATGTGTGTTTCCCCTTATTCTATTGGCAAGGAAATTTGGAATAAACTATGCGTAACATATGAAGGTACAAATGATGTTAAATAATCTAGGCTGAATATTTTACTCAATGATTTTTAACTATTTCACATGATACCTAGTGAAGCTGTTTCTGAAATGTATACTAGGTTTACACAAATTTTTACATCCCTGCATGCCTTAGGAAGAGAACTCACAAATTATGAAAAAGTTAACAAGATTCTGAGATGTTTACCTTCTTCCTTTGATGCAAAAATTACTGTCATTACTGAATCTAAGGATCTGAGTTTTTATTCAATTAATAACTTACTTGGATCACTCATTGCTTACAAGCAAGGAGTGAACAAAAGACAGCTTGATGTAGATGAGAAAAAAAATGAGAAAACTATAGCTTTAAAGGCTATTTATTTTAACACTAATTCTTCTAGTTCTAAAAATGATGACATTGCTTTAATAACTAAGTAATTCAAGAGCTTTTTAAGAAAAAAATAAAGCATCATCAAAAATGGAACAAGGATAAGAATAATATAAATTATAAAGTTTCCTCTGATATTATTTATTTTGAATGCAGGAAGCCAGGGCACCTAAAGACTAATTGCTCAACTCTTAAAGCTCACCAAAGCAAGGATAAGGGTGAAGAAAACCATAAATTTAAGAAGGGAAAGTAAAGGACCCAAAAGGTTATCTAGGCGGACTCAACATCAAACTCTTCTGAAACTGAAGTAGAAGAGGAGGTAACCAACCTATGCTTAATGACAGATGATCATCTTGATCATTCTGATCAAGAGGAGGTATATGTGCTTATGTATAATCAATTATTTAAAGTTTCTAAAAAAATTCATTCTTCCTATAGGAAGCTTAAAAATTTAATGCAAGCCTCAAATCAAATTTTTTAGTTCTGCAAAAAGAGCATGAATGCTTAAGGAAAAATCACTCCACTCTGAATAGCAAACACATGGCTTTATTAGATGAATTTTATATTTTAAACAAGAAGTATTCTGATTTAACTGCTGAACATGAGTCCTTGAAATCATCACATGTTGAATTAGAAAAAGAATTTAAGGAATAAGAAACTCCTGTATCTTAATTTTACATTACGGAGCATGCATTAAAAATGGATAATTCAATTCTTAAAAATGTAAACAAATTTTTACAAGAAAAGTTAACTATTTTTAATGAAAATAAAATACCACCTTCACTTATAAAATTTCATAAACCACCAACACAGCATGCATTCAAACCTAGGAAGAGGCACCATCACCCATATAGATTAGTTAACCCTTTTCTTAGTGTTAGATTTTTTTTTTTGGCATGCTAGGACATATCTCCTACACTTACACTATTCACTATAGAACACATTTAGTGTGGAGACCAAAGTTGCATAATTCACAGCTTAGTATGCAAGCATTTCATCCCACATTCCATAAGGTAGAACCCAAACTTCTTTGAATTCCCAAATCTGACATCTGATGATTTTGTAGGGGTGCTCTTAGAAAAGGCCTTATAAGAGCATGTGGTACCTGGACAGCATATGTTTAAGGCACATGATTAGAGATGCAAATCAATTTATTCATTGGAGGCCAGGGCAGGAGGCAAGTTAACACTTAGAGATAATACTACCGGGAGAGTGGTGGGCTCAGGTATAATTGACAATTATAAAAATTTCATCATTGAAAACTATTTACTAGTAGATAAATTAAAACATAATCTGCTCAGCATAATCCAGCTCTATGATAAAGGCTTCTAAATCAAATTTTTATCTACCAACTGCATCATAAGCTTAAATAATAACATTATTTTATTAGGAAAAAGGATCAACAATATCGACATGCTTGATTTAAATAATATTAAATGTGTTGCTTTATTTTGCTTAAAAATAATTATTGATGAATCTTGGTTGTGGCATAGAAGATTGTGTCATGCAAGCGTAAAAAGCCTTAGAAAAATTATCCAAAAAGACTTAGTGAGTGGAATTCCCAAACTAGAGCTCACTAAGGACCACATATGTGATGCCTATCAATTAGGTAAATAAGTCTTTTTCCACTTGGATTAAGAGAAAACTAGGATTTAAAACCTTAACCATTCATAGTAACGATGGTGGAGAATTTGAGAATGAAAATTTGAATCTTACTATAAGGAGCAAGGGATAGATCATAATTTTTTAGCTCCTAAGACCCCTCAGCATAATGAGGTAGCTGAAAGAAAGAATAGAACACAATAGAAGCCGCTAGAGTAATATTAGCTGAATACTCACTTCCTAAATACTTATGGGTACCAGCGGTGAATATAGCCTGTTATATCCTAAATAAGGTTAAGCTTAGATCCAAGCTGAACAAGACACCCTATGAAATCCTTAGGGTAGGAAACTGACCACTCTCACCTTCATGTCTTTCGATATAAAATGTTCATTCTAAATAATGGGAAGTCACAACTAGGAATGTTTGACCTAAAATTTGATGAATGAGTGTTCCTAGGTTACTCAAATGTTAGAAAATATTATAGAGTCTTTAATAAAAGGAAACTGGTAGTAGAGGAGATCACTCATGTTATTTTTCAAGAATCTGATAATTCTGGAGAGTCTATGGTGGAAGAAGAAGTAGTAGAAGTCACCCAAGGAGTAGAATTTATAAATCTTGAGGAAAGGGTAGAACCTGAAATTTAACTGCCTAGAGAATGGAAATATTCTTCAAGTCATCCTAAAGAACTGATCTTAGGAGGCCCATATGAAGGTGTTAAAACTAGGCATGAACTTAAAAAAGAAATTAACCACTCTACCTTAATCTCAATGATCGAACATACCAACATAAATCAAACCCTATCTGATGAATTTTGGATCCTAGCCATACAAGAAGAGATAAAGCAATTTGTGAGGAATGATATTTGGGAGCTAGTTGAAAGGCCTAAGGACCAGAGTGTGGTTGGAACAAAATGGGTTTTTAAAAACAAAATGAATTATTCCAGTGTGGTGGTGAGAAATAAGCGTGATTAGTGGCTAAGGGATGTAACCAGATAGAAGGAATTAACTTTGAAGAGACCTTTGCCCCTATAGCTACATTAGAAGCCATTAGAGTGCTACTGGCCTTTACATATTTTAAGGGATTTAAACTGTATCAAATGAATGATAAGTGTGCCTTTTTGAATGGGGTAATAAAAGAAGATGTGTATGTTGAACAATCCGAGGCTTTGAAAACTCACAATTTCCTAATTATGTATTCAAATTGAAAAAGATATTATATGGACTAAAATAGGCACCCAGGGCAAGGTATGAAAGGCTAAGCACATTCCTATTAGAAAGAACCTTTGTTAAAGGGAGCATAGACCCCACCCTATTTCTAAAAAAGAAAGGAGATGAACTACTGATTGTCTAAATTTATTTTGATGATATTCTATTTGAATCTTCTGATAATAATCTATGTGATGAATTTTTAAAAATAATGAGTAAGGAGTTTGAAAAGAGTGTGATGGGAGAACTGACTTACTTTCTTAGATTTAGTATAAGGCAAAAGGATGATGGAACTTTCCTTAGTTAATCAAAATACATTAAGGATGTCCTTAAGAAATATGAAATGGATAAAGCTAAGCCAATCAACACTCCCATGAGTTCTATTGTTCAGTTAGATAAGGATTCAAATGAAAAATCTACTAATCAAAAGAAATACAGAGGAATAATATGCCACATCTTTACTTAATTTCTAGTAGACCTGACATTATGTTAAGTGTTTGCCTCTATGCTAGATTTCAGGCTGATCCAAAAGAGTCCCACTTGATTGCTATTACAAGAATCCTTATATATTTCTTAGGAACCTAAGACTTAAGAATTTGGTATCGTAGGCAAAGCACCTCCATTGAAATCATAGGATATTCTGACTCAAATTTTGTAAGATATCGAGTTGATAGAAAAAGTACTTCAAGTATATTTCAATTCATAGGATAGTCCTCAGTCTCCTGGTCTAGTAGAAAATAGAACTCAATTTTCCTATCCATTGTTGAAGCTGAGTATATAGCCTTAGGAAGTTATATGGCCCAGGTCCTTTGGTTAAGCAATAATTCTGGATTTAGGACTACCTGTAGGAACAATTCTAGTCCTATATGATAACACCAGTGCCATTTGCATTTCAAAGAATCCAATCTAGTACTCCAGGAACTAGCATAGAGACATACGGCACCACTTCCTTAGGGACCATATTACCAAAGGAGACATAGAACAACACCACATAGCCACTCAAAATCAACTTGCTGATATCTTTATAAAACCACTAACTTTTGAAACCATTAGCACCTTAAGTACTTGATTAGGTGTGATCAATATTCATGCTTGAAACTGATACTTTCTATTTTTGTTTTGTTTATTTTTTATTACACTTATTTTCGTTTACATGTTTTTTATATTTTTTTGTGTTGTATTATGATTTTCTTGATTTTTATTCTATTTGTTGAGTCTTTAACCTTTTTTTAATATTTATTTTATTTTTTCTTTTGTTCTTATTCTTTAATTTTTGTTGTTATCATGTTTTATGTTTGTGTCCAGATCATCTCATAAACCACTTCACTAAACCTTACTATTCTTCCTGCAAAGCAAAAAGTTTCATCTTATATCATACTGTATGTCCTACATCGTACTATATGACTTACATCAAACTGCATGACCTCCATCATACTATAAGAACTTCACAACACTGCTTTCATCTTCGCCATTTACTTAATGGATGGTCCAGATTGTATCTATAATATATAATCATACTGTACGAACACCTTTTAGTATGGTATGATACACTTATTTTTGGACAAATTCACTCTTTCTGGTATGACATTTATTATTAATCATATGGTACGAACACCTATTCGTATTGTACAAACCTTTCAATCAAAGGTCATACTACCTGATTCCATGGGACAAACTTCATGTGTATAATCACCTCGTATGAAGTCAGATCGTACTATATGATCAGAAAAACTTTTTGACTGCTTGTCAAGTTGAATTTATTGTGCTCAATTATCCCGTACGATCCCACTATTATATGGTATGATCTATTAAATTTGTATTTAAACTGCCTCAATTCCTTTAAAACTTTCACACAACTAACCAATCCTCTATTCTTCTATTCCAATCCTTACAATGGCTGGTGGAAAATGTAATCGACAAACCAGGGTGCTTCCTCCTCTCGAAACCCTATAGACGAGCATTTTCTAACAGCTTCTAATGAAGCTACCTACAAAAAATACAAAGAAGCCAAGACCACACCTTCCAAGCTTCTTAGTCAGCATGCCCTTAGCTTCCCAGTAATGAACCTATTAAATTACTCTACACTTCAATTGAAAGTTTGATGTGGGCCAAGAGGGGGGGGGGGGGGGGGGGGGGGGGGTGAATTGGTATTTTAAAATTAAAACCAACAAAAGTTCTAATCTTTTTGTGAATTTATCTTTTTCCTTTTTTTCATTTTAGAATTTGAAGATTTAACTAATCAAATACAAAAGCTAAAGATTCATCCACAATTATGATAGTAGTGAAACTACTTCAAATGTCATAATAAATAATTAAAAATAAAATTTTCACTAAGCAGTTAACATAGTACATAAATGCATGAAAAATTAAAATGTGAAAAATACAGAAAAGCACACCAGAAATTTTTGTAGTGGTTCGGTCACTTGACCTACGTCCACTCGCCGGAGTCCTTCACTTCGAGTATTGTACTACTAAAAGTTAACTCTCCTTTTGCTCCCACAGCAAGGAAGAGAAGCCTTTACAAGACTCACTTTCACCTTCCACAGTGTGGCGGAGTACCAGACGCTATGTCACCCTCCTGATGATGGCAGAAGACCTTCTCCTTTTTCTCCCTCCTGGACAAGGCAGATTACCTCAAGGACGTTGACTTTGAAGCCTCTCTCCCTAGAGAACCTTCACACGACTCACCAAGGCCACAGGAGGAGCAAGCATACAGCTAGCTCGGAGCGATTATGTGATCCCCTTACACTCCTTCTCCCTCCACTCAAGATCACCTTCTCCTTCATCTAACAAATCCAGGATCTCTTCAAAAGCTCCCTCTCAAGAGTTCCTTTCTCTATTAACCATGGCCTCAACTACTTCTAATTGAATAAGAAAAACTCCTTTTGAAATTAGGCTTCATAAAACCCTAATAATTCTAATTTGATGATTATGTTCATATAGTATGATCCAATATCGTATAGTACGATCAATTCAAAAGATCAAATTTAAAATGTTACCTAAACTGTCCTGGTGGCTAGGGTTTTTAGGTTGAAACAAATTATACAGTATGATCAAGATTATACAGTACGATTAATATATAAAATTAATCATATAGAATTAACCGTTAAGCCTGAGTTTAAATGACAGATCGTATAATACGATTAAAGATCTTATAGTATGATTTTGTTAAAAAAAATTAAATTAAGTTAAAAAAAAATTAACTCTCCCCCTGTGTGTGTGCATGGTCACCCCTTTTGTATACATACTTTTATGGCAGACTCAACAAATAAAAATTTAAAGAAAATAAAAATACAAATTCTTGTACATCCTAGTCTACCTAGTCTTGAGTCTCCAGCAGTCTTGAGCGGTGCGTATCTTACTTAAAATGTCTGTGCTCAAAGATAAAAAATAAACATTTATATTTTCAGGGATGAACATATTAATTCAGTCAATATTATTTGTCATCATCAAAATCAAGTGATAGGGATCCGGGATTGCAACAATCACCCCCTTTTTGATGATGTCAAATAATATTATTTGATAGGCAAGATAAATGTTATTTCTTTCATAGCTCCCCCTCACTAAATGATGGATTTTAAAAGGCGAGAGGATTTTCAAATTTTTTTTTTATTTTATAATTTAAATAGAAACAGAACATAACGAGATTAATAAAAAATATGATAAAAATAACAACAATTAACATTGAACTTAAGAGCATAACATAGAACATATAACATTGAGCTTAAGAACATCATAACATTGTAGAACTTCTCCCCCTTTTGACAGCAGCAAAAAGAGAAGAACACTCTACACAAGCAAAAGTAAAACAACCAGTACAAGGACAAATAGTACAATAGAAAGAATAATAGAACATAAATATGCTAAATCATTTATTAGTCAGGATCCTGATCAGGTGGTGGTTGTGGTGGAGTTGACTGAAAGTGCTGATGGATGGATGTGAACTGTTAATCTATCAAGGCAAATCGTTCGCCAAACCATCGCATATTATTTTCATACTAGCAGTGCTGTTGGTCAATGTGGTAATCCACTCGAGTTTCAATTCGATCAAGCTGCTGAATAATATCATCATGAGGGTAGGCAGGGTAGGGAGGTCCAGGTGGTGGTATGGGTGGTGGTGGAGCTCCTCTCACAGGAGCATCTTCCTCTTCTTCATCAAAATTAGGATCAATGGATGTGGGCCCCCGATGAAAGAGAATACAAAATAAGGCATCTGTGTAGAAGATAGGAAGATTATCTGGTGGAATAGGAAGCTGAGTTGATATTTAGCATCGAGGATGTATCCTATGATATGTCCTAAGACAACATTTTATTTTCTTCAGGCACTGGGATAGCAGATAGTAGACAAGAATATAGTCTAAGATCATTTAGGCTTCGTCAAATTTGGTGGTTGACATGATTAAATAGGTGACTATGGACAAAAGTGGGGTAATGTGGATGCGATCGCTCGCTTTGGGTATGATGGATGGTCGAAGAATGTGTTGGATAATTCATGCATTCTGAGTGAGACTTTGGACAAGTGGTAGGTGTTGATTTGTGGGCACATTCCTAAGAAGCATATTGACTGAGGTCCAATCAAAGTCATTGGTGAGGAGAGATTAGGGATGAGGTCCTTCGGTAGAGGTCAATGTGTTCAGCTATGTCAGCATTGGTGATTTCCACATTTCGTTTGCAAACATATGAGTCAAGGTTATGCATTCGAGATTTATCCTAAGATTTACTAAAAATTCATAGAGCAGTTCAGAGTGAAAAGGGAAAGCTAGAGTGAGGAGAAACTGAAGAGTGGTGGACGCAAGTAGATACATAACTTTGAATTATAGAGTGGCTTGGTTGAGCATACGTGATAGAGTAATCTTTGCCACTTTGAACTTATTGTAGGCTTTTTCGTCAACAGCTGAGAGAAAATGGTCATCTAATCGCCGAGAGTAGGAGGACCTCCCCTTGATCAGTCTATAATATTTGCTTCCACCAGCCATAGGATAGAAATCTTGAAGGGATTAGAGATGTGGAGGAGTTGTGAGTGAATTGAGCTAAAGAATCCCTTCAATTTATAGACTTTCTGGGTGATCGTATAGTACGATATCATATCATACAGTACGATCATGTGATATAATTCATCTGGATGACTTATTGAAAAAAGTGATCAAATCATACAATACGATCAAGATTGTACTAGACGATCTAAAGAGAGAGGTCATTTGTCCCGAGGAGTCGTTTAGACGACCTTTGACAAAAGTGATCGTACAGTACGAACAGGTGTTTGTACAGTACGAATAGCAATAATGATCGTACCGGTCGAGTTTTAATTCATCCCAATCCAATTTGACATATGGATCATATAGTATGAGCGGAGGTTCGTATAGTATGATGTTTAATAATATGCATCGTACAGTACGATGGAGATTTATACAGTATGATCTATGCACCAGCAAGCATATCAGGACTGTTGATGGAATTAAAGGCTGTAATTCATATATTAGAATGAATCGTATAATATGATATTCAATCATATAGTATGATAGGCAAATAAATACAAGGTTTTTGTGTCACAAAGATGAGTGTGAGAAGATCAGAAATCCCCCTTTTTTAATTTTTTGTTATAAAAATAGCACACAAAGAAGCACAAACACATTATTTTTTTTAATTAAGCACGAATGTCTATGACACCCAATTTTATTCTCAGGATGCTAAAAGTGTCATAAGCTAGTGGTTTTGTGAATATGTTAGCCAGTTGATCTCCAGTAGCAATCTGGTGTAGTTCAATATCGCCCTTGGCTACATGATCTCTAATGAAATGATGTCTAATGTCTATATATTTTGTTTATGAGTGCTGAATTGGATTTTTAGATATGTAAATTGCACTAATATTATCGCACATTATTGGGATGGTTCCTACAAGTAATCCAAGATCTAAAAGCTGTTGTTTTAACCATAAAACTTGAGCAACACAGCTTCATACTGCTATATATTCTACTTTAGCCGTTGAAAGGGCTACCAAGTTTTGTTTTCTACTGGACCATAAAACTAAGAATTGTCCTATGTATTGATAGGTGCCAGAGGTGCTTTTTCTATCTACCCTACATTCTACAAAATCAGAATCTGAATATCTTAAGATTTCAAACATAGCGCTGTGTCTAGGATACTCTATTCCTAAGTTTGGGGTCCCTATTAGATATCTAAGAATTCTCTTGACAGCAGTCATGTGGGATTCTTTTAGGTCAACTTGAAATCGAGCGCAGAGACATACACTAAATATTATATCGAGTCTGCTGGCAGTTAAGTAAAGAAGTGATCCAATTACTCCCCTATACTTCTTCTGGTCTATTGACTTTCCATTGGATCTTTATCTAATAGAATGTTAGAACTCATGGGAGTATTCATGGCCTTAGTATTATCCATTTCATATCTTTTTAGAATATCCTTAATGTACTTAGATTGGCTAAGGAATGTTCCATCTTCCACCTACTTTACACTAAAACCAAGGAAGTAATTAAGTTCTCCCATCATGCTCATTTCATACTCATCACTCATTATTTTAGAGAATTCATCACATAAGGTTTTCTTTGAAGATCCAAACAAGATGCCATCTAAATAAATCTGAATAATGAATATCTCATCTCATACCTTTTTTAAGAAAAGGGTGGTGTCCACACTACCCTTAATAAAGCTTCTATCTAGTAGGAATGTACTAAGTCTTTCATACAAGGCTCTAGGTGCTTGCTTTAACCCATATAGTGCCTTTTTTTTAATTTAAACACTTGATTAGGAAATTGTGAGCTTTCCCATTTGGGGGGTTGCTCAACATAAACATCTTCTTTGATTATCCCATTTAGAAAAGCACTCTTAACATCCATTTGATATAATTTGAAACCCTTGAAGCAAACAAAGGCTAAGAGTACCCTTATGGCTTCTAGTCTGGCTACTTGGGCAAAGGTTTCCTCAAAATCTATTCCCTCAATTTGGTTATACCCCTTTGCTACTAATCTGGCCTTATTTCGCTTTACTATTCCAGAGTCATTCATCTTATTTTTAAAGAACCATTTCATTCCAACCACATTTTTTTCCTTAGGTCTCTTGATTAATTCCCACACATCATTCCTAACAAATTGGTTTAGCTCTTCTTTCATTGCTAGGATCCAAAATTCATCTTTTAAGGCTTGATCAAAGTTGGTGGGTTCAATCATCAAAGTAAATGCAGGATGACTAACTTCTTCCTAAGTCCATGCTTAGCTTTTACACCTTCTGATGGGTCTCCTAGGATCAATTCTCTAGGATAACTAAAAGAATATTTCCAATTTCTAGGCAATCACTCCTAAGGTTCTACTCTATTCTCTATGGTAATGGTTTCTACCCCCTGAGTGACCACAACTTCTTCTTCAGGATTAGGTTCAGAAGTCTTATCTAACTCATCAAATACAATATGGGTAGATTCTTCTACTATAAGGGTCGTCTTATTAAAGATTTTATAGGCTTTACCTACGAATGAATAGCCTAAGAAGATGCCTTCATCAGATTTAGGACCAAACTTTCCTAATGGTGACTTACCATTGATTAAGATAAAACATTTGCAACCAAAGACATGTAAGTGAGAAAGATTGGGTTTCCTACCCTTTAAGCAGTTCAATGGGGTATCTTATTCAATTTCGATCTAATATTTAACCTATTTAAAACATAATAAGTAGTATTCACTACTTCTGCCTAAAAATAACTAGGAAGATTGTATTCAGCTAACATTTCCCTAACAGCTTCTACCAAGGTTCTATTCTTTCTCTCTACTATTCCATTTATTGAGGAGTCCTAGGGGCAGAGAAGTTTTATTCTATTTCTATCTCTTGACAGAACGATTCAAACTTATCATTCTCAAATCCTCCACCGTGATCACTATAGATTGTTAAAAGTTTACATCTTGATTTACTTTGAATCCAAGTGGAGAATGTTCTAAACACTTCAAAGGACTCATTCTTATGTGCTAAAAATTTTACCTAAGTAAACCTAGAGTAGTCATCTACTATTACAAATCTATAAGATTTCCCTCCTAAGCTAGATGTACGAACAGGTCCAAATAGGTCCATGTGAAGAATTTCTAGTGACCTAGTGGTGTTGATATCCTTGATTGAATGAAATAATGATTTTACTTATTTTTCTAGTTGCCAGGCATCACATAGGTGGTCCTTAGTGAAGTCTAACTTAGGTATGCCTCTAACTTGGTCTTTCTGAGTGATATTCCTAAGTGTTTTCATGCTAGTATTGCATAGTCTCCTATGCCATAGCCAAGAGTCATCAACTAATGTTTTCAAACATAAAAGACTTGAGTTTTCAATGCAATTTAGGTCCAACATATAAATATTATTTATCCATTTTTCTTCTAACACAAGTTTATTGTCTATGCTAATCATTTATTTGTTAGAAAGAAACTTTATATCAAAACCCTTGTCACATAGTTGACTAATACATAAAAGATTGTGCTTTAAACCATCAACTAATAGGATATTTTCAATTACAAAATTTTTAGAGTTTCCAATGATACCTAAGCCCACCACTTTCCTAGTGGTGTTATCTCCTAAAGTCACCTTGCCTCCTGACCTGGCCTCCAATGTCATGAACTGGTTCACATCTCTAATCATATGCCTCGAGTAGCCACTGTCTAGGTACCACATGCTCTCACTAGGTCTTTTGGGTGAGCATCCCTATAATGTCATTCAAAGATTAGTTTTTGGAACCCAAGTGAGTTTGGATTCCTCCTTATGCTTGAATGAATGCGATGAATACATATTATGCTGTGATGAATGTAGCTTAGGTATCTACACTAGATGTGTCCTATAGTGAATTATGCAATTGTAGGTTATATGACCTAGCATGCTACAAGAATAACACCTAACACTAGGAAATGGGTTCACTAATCTACAAGGGTGATAGTGCCTCTTCCTAGGTTTGGATGGTACATGCTTTGATGATTTTGAATGAGATTCTTCAAGTGATGGAGGTTTATAAAATAGAGTAAATGTAAGAGGTGTTTCATTATTCTTAAATGCATGAATTTTTATACTTAGAAATTTATTTGTTTTTTAAGACTTATAATTTAGATTCTCAATGCATGCTCACTACTATCTAAATCAGATACAAGTTCTACTAATTCCTTAAATGCATTTTCTAGTTCAACATGTGATGATTTCAAGAAATCGTGTGCAGTAGTTAATTCAACATGCTTCTTATTTAATGCATCAAATTCATTAAGCAGGGACACATGGTCTCTATCCAAGTCAGAATATTCTTTAAATAAACTAGCATACTCATTTTGTAAAGTATTAAAATCAGTGTTAAACTAGCATGCATTTTCTTCAATTTTTTATATGAATTATGAATCTTTTCAAAAATAATTAATAGTTCATCATAAGAAAATTGACATACCTCATCTTGATCTGATTGATCAAGATTATCATTAGTCATAAGATACAGATTTGTTACCTCCTCCTCTGCTTCTTCTTTTTACGATTCTGAAGCACAGTCAGCTCAGAAAGCTTTTTGTGTCTTTAGTTTGCCTTTCTTGAATTTTTACTTTTCCTTGCCATTCTCCTTGGTTTCATGAGTCTTTACGTTGGGGCAATCAGCTCAAAGATGACCGGGTTTCCTACACTCAAATCAAATTATGTTAGATGAAACTTTAGTACTCTTTGGGCTTTACCTTTGTTCTAGTTATTTTGATGACGTCGTTGCTTTCTTTTTAGAAAATTATTGAACTAAAGAGTCATCAAGACTATATGGTCATATTCCTCTATTACAGAACTATCACTTTCAGAATTGTTCACTTTTAGAGCCATAGTTCGCTCCTTCTTCTTTTCACCTGCATCACTTTGTCTTTGACTCACTCCTTGCTCGTAGGCAATGAGCGACCCAAGCAAATTGTTAATTAAATAAACATTTAAATCTTTGAACTTAATTATTGTAGTTATTTTTGCATCGTAAATGTAGTCAACAAACCTAGGGTACTATTAGCATTCGCTTGTTTTAATGGATTCAAACTATACCAAATGGATGTAAAGAGTGCCTTTTTAAATGGGATAATAAAAGAAGATGTGTATGTTGAACAACCCCAAGCTTTAAAAACTCATAATTTCTAATTATGTATTCAAATTGAAAAGATATTATATGGACTAAAATAGGCACCTGGGGCATGGTATGAAAGACTAAGCATATGCCGACTAGAAAGAACCGTTGTTAAGGGGAGCATAGGCACCACCCTATTTATGAAAAAGGTAGGAGATGAAATACAAACTATCCAAATTTATGTTGATGATATTCTATTTGGATCTTCTCATAAAAATTTATGTGATGAATTTTCAAAAATAATGAGTATGAAGTTTGAAATAAGTATGATGGAAGAACAGACTTACTTTCTTGGATTTAGCATAAGGCAAAAGGATGATGGAACTTTTTTTAGTTAATCAGAATACATTAAGGACATCCTTAAGAAATATAAAATGGATAAAGCTAAGCTAATCAACATTCCCATGACTTTCATTGTTTAGTTAGATAAGGATTCAAATAGAAAATTTGCTAATCAAAAGAAATACAGAGGAATAATTAGATCACTTCTTTACTTAACTGCAAGAAGACATGATATTATGTTTAGTATTTATCTCTATGTAAGATTTCAGGATGATCCAAAAGAGTCCCACTTCACTGCTGTTAAGAGAATCCTTAGATATCTGTTAGGAACCCATAACATAGGAATCTGGTATCCTAGGTATAGCATCTCCTTTGAAATCATAGGATATTCTGATTCAGATTTTATAACATGCCGAGTTGATAGAAAAAGCACTTCTGGAATATGTCAATGCATAGGATAGTCCTTAGTCTCTTGGTCTAGTAAAAAATAGAATTCAGTTGCCCTGTTCACTACTAAAGCTAAGTACATAGCCTTAGGAAGTTATGTGGCCCAGGTCCTTTGGTTAAAGCAACAAATTCTAGATTTAAGACTACCTGTAGGCACAATTCTAGTCCTATATGATAACATCAGTGCCATCTATATTTCAAAGAATCTAATCCAACACTCTAGGACCAAGCATATAGACATAAGGCAGCACTTCATTAGGGACAATGTTACCAAAGGAGACATAGAATTAAACCACGTAGCCACTAAAAATCAACTTGCTAATATCTTTACAAAACCACTGGCTTTTGAAACCTTTAGCATCTTAAGAACCATATTAGGTGTGATTGATATTCATGCTTAAAACTAACACTTTCTATTTCTATTTTGTTTATTTTCTATTACACTTGTTTCTATTTATATGTTTATTATTTTTTTGTGTTATATTGTGATTTTCTTGATTTTTATTCATTTGTTGAGTCTTTAACATGCTTTTATTATTTATTTTATTTTATTTTTGTTCTTGTTCTTTTAGTTTTGTTATTATCATATTTTATGTTTATGTCCTGATCATCTCACAAACCACTTCACTGAACCTCACTGTTCTTCCGACAAAGCAAAAAGTTTCATCTTATATCATACTATATAACCTACATCGTACTGTACGACTTACATCATACTGGATGACCTCCATCGTACTGTATGAACTTCACAACACTGCTTTCATCTCTGCCATTTACTAAATAGATGGTCCAGATTGTATCTATGATTAACAATCATATTGTACGAACACCTTTTCGTATGGTACGATACACTTATCTCTGGATAAATTCACTCTTTCTGGTATGACATTTATTATTAATTATATAGTATGAACACCTATTCATACCATACAAACCTTTCAATAAAAGGTCATATTGCCTGACTCCTTGGGATGAACTCCATGTGTCTAATCATCTTGTACGAAGTCTGATCATATTGTACAATCAGACAAACTTTTTGACTGCTTGTCTAGTTGAGTTGATTGCACTCGATCATCCCGTATAATCCTACAGTTATACTATACGATCCTTTCAATTTTTATTTAAACTACCTCAATTCCCTTAAAACTTTCACACAACCTACTAATCCTCCATTATTGCATTCCAATCCTTGTAATGGTTGGTGGAAAATGTAGTTGACAAACCCAGGGTACTTCCTCCTCCTGAAACCCTACAGACGAGCATTTTTTGATAGCTTCTGATGAAGTTGCCTACAAAAAATACAAAGAAGCTAAGATCACACCTTCTAGGCTTCTTAATCAGCAGGCCCTTAGCTTCCTAGTAATGAACCTCTTCAATTTTACTGCACTTCAATTTCTTCTGACCTTGGCCTATCCCTTCCATTCTGAAATCCTTTTTGAATTTCTCGCAAACCTTTGGATCATTGGGGATGCTATGGTAATGTCTTCCCTAGTGTGCTACCAAAATGTAGAAATCACCAAAGAGGACATAGGAGTTCACCTTCAGCTAAACACCTAGGGAAATTGACCCCCAGTAATGCCCTCCAGATCTGATTTTAAATTGAGTACTGTGAACCTTCTGCTATGAAATGTTGTCTTTAACTATCACCAACCCTTAGTCTCTACCTTAAATCAAAATGCTAGGGTCATCCATCACATTCTGAGAATTTCTATTATCCCTAAAGCTAGAGATCGGATAAATATGACTCCCATACAGTCAATTGTCACCTACTTCATAATGTCAAACACCCAAATGGATGAAGCTTAAATGCTAATTGACTACATCTAAAACCTCACCTCCACTCAACTCCCAGCCACTAGGAGAAAGCAAAAATCACCCTAGGACATGTGATTGGATATATCCTAGATGAAAAGTATGACATCACATATCTTAGTCCTCCTGATAACACTTCAATCTACTTTTTGGATGCCTCCTTCCAGATGCTCCTTCATAGGGATAGGGGGCTTGAAGATCCTCTCTTTGATGAAGAAGGAGAAGCTACCCCTGTAGCTGAACCTGCACCTACACCTGTACCTGATCTTCACTACTACCCATATAAGGAGTAGATTCAACGATTTGATTAACTGGAGACTCACCTTGATCAATAGCAAATCCAATACAATAATGATATGGGTTGTTTCAGGGAGCAATTTGTTAATATTCAACACCTGTTTACCACCATCTAGCAATAGTATGACAGTTTTAGCCAGTTCTTCCAACCACCTCCACCTCCACCTCACGATCAGGATCCACCACTCTACTAGTTTTTTTTTTTTAGTTTTGTTGTGATTGTGATGTTTCCTTTTTTTTATCTGTGCTTGCTTATTTGTATTTTACTTTGCAATGAAATTTCCTTGCAGTTATTTTTATGTTGGTTTTCCTTCTTTTTAGGCAAAAAAAAGGAGTGTTGCTTTTCTTTCTTTCAAATGGTATTTCTAGCTAGTTTTTATGCTCGTAGATCTCATTTCTGTGCTCCTTACTTAAAAAATTGGTAGTCGAAGGAAAATATGTTTTTATTGATCATACTATATGGCTTTAACTTGTAATATATGAAGTAAATCATACTGTATGACTTAGAGCATATTGTATTACTTAACTTGGACTAAATAGTGTTCTTTTTTATTTGTATAAACAGACATCAATTCTTACTGAAAAAGTTAAAATAGATAATTGCTAACATTTTAAACTAATAAGATAGAAATTCTTGAATTTATAAATACCTTCTTATTGTGTTTGCATGATAATTCCTTGTGTATACTAAAAAATTTAAATCGAATTGGAATTAAGTTAGTTGAAATAAAAACTTATTCTCACTACTATATATTTTTTATATCATGGATATATTATGTAATTTGATGAATAAAGTTCATTATTTCTGCATAAGGTTTTTATTCCTATTAGAAAGCTCAGGTTTTCTTTATAGATTATTCCTCCCTATACATGAGAGTGACTTATTCTTCTCTTCTATTTAGAAGATAATCTTATAACTGAGATTCTTAAAGATTTAGAAAGAAAGGAATTTGCAAAAATTAAAAGAGGCACAAAATGAGCTCAAAATCGAAAACCTACGTAATGATGCCAAAAAAATTGATAAAAGAGACACAAAATGAGCCCAAAAATAAAACATGCATGATGTGCGCCAAAAACTAATAAAAGAGGCACAAAATGAGCCCAACTTAAATAAGCATTTCTTTCTGCTAAATCTTTAAATCATAGAAAATCCCAATGTTTCATAATATGTTTAATACTTGATTTTGAAAACTCTTGGTTCTTCATTCACCACTTTTACAGTACTATTCTATATATTTCATGCTAGCAGTCTAAAAAGTTTAAGTTTACCTATCTAATTATAAATTATGAGTTAGATTTTTGTTTAAACAATGGACTTTAGCCCGTGAAGATTCTAAGCTAGGTGTGCAAACTCTAGAATCAAACTCCTTTGGTTGTAATAAAGTCAACACTTATCTTATTTAAGGTTTTTCTATTTGTAGAGAAAGTTTATTACATTTTTAAAATGCCCATGCAAGTTACCATGAGCCATGATATTTTCTTTATCTTGAGTTAGTAGTCTTTTGAATTTGTCTGCTTTCTAGTTTTGTTTCTATTTATGTTCCTGTGTCTATTTTTATTTTTTTTCTCCTTTGTTCTTCTTACTATTATTTCTCTCTTTTTGTGTTGTCAAAAGGGAGAGTAGTATTTTATTTGTTATTATTGTTGTTGTTTCTGTTTACACTCCTACTTGAATTGATTTTTATCTAAGGGGGGATTTAGAGTAAAGCAACTTTTTGAAAAACCAAAAATAATAATGTTTTCCGTCATCAAAAAGCAGGAGATTATTGTAAACCTGGTTCAAGCACTATGATTTTGATGATATCAAATAGTATTATGTCTGTTACTACTTTATCTTTTTTTGTGATATTTTGTTTTGTGCTATGTGTATTAACATTTCATGATTATAGTCCACCGTTCATTTGCAATTCAGATTAGCTCAAGATTAGGTAGACTAGGGTTAAAGTTGATTTTCATTTTATTCTATATTTTTCCCTTTCTTGAGTCATATTCTGTAATTGGGTGGATATCTTTGGTGAGTAACCTTGCACACACACAAGGGGAGAGAGAAAAAGGTTTTTGAGAGAGTTTTTCTTTTTAAGTAATTCATACTATATGATTTAACTTAGTACTGTACGATACGTGTATCGTACTATATAGTTTTAATTTGTACTGTACGATCTATACAACTCTTTCAAAACCCTAGCCGCTAGGGGTCTAAATATGCTGATCATACCATACGATCTTATTCGTATTGTATGCCTTAATTAAATTATTTCCCAATTAACACCATGATATCAAGCAATCAAATCAGAGATAATTATTGTGATCGATTATATCGTACGATTGATAGTGCACAAAATTGGTTGTCTAAGAGAGCATACCATATAAAAGTCATAAATTTTAAACTAATCATACTATATGATTTAAATCATACTGTACAACTAAGAGAGTGCAAAGTCAGTCATCCCAAGCATCATCCTGAATGAATAGAAGAAAATTCTAAAGATCGTACCATACGATATTTTTATCGTACCATATGATTTGTTTAAAGGTTATACAGTTTATCTACATGAACTTACTAGATGATTCTAAATTACACTGATCATATTGTACGATACATGTAGCGTACTGTATGAATAGAAGATGAATTTTTTGAAAATTAGGATTTTTTTTAAGCCCACTACTTAAGGATTTCTAATACTCCTATTAGAAATCTTTTGCTATTGAATCAACTTGAGAGAGAGCTAGATAAGGAAGAGAGAGGGCTTGGGATAGAGAGAAATCCTTATGAGGGGGAGTTGTGAAGGATTCACAAAGGTTGCTCCAAGCAAGGTTTCCATCATCTTCATCAAGCTTCTTGTCCGGTTCCTTGGTGGCCATTGAAAGATCTTCAATAGCATCAGATCCAGGTTCTCTACCTACTCCATGAGGGAGTAAAAGGATTTCAAGGTTCTCTGCCTACTTCAGGAGGGAGTAAAAGGATTTCTAGGTTCTCTGCTTACTTTAGGAGGGAGTAAAAGGATTCAAGGTACTCTGCCTCACTAGATTAGTGGAAAGATTTTGTAAGGGCTTCTCCACCTTACTGTGGGGGAAAAAGGAGAGATACTACTTTTAGTGCAATACTTGGAAAGAAGGTTTTTGGGGAGTGGACGTAAGTCAAGTTGTTTGAACTTCTATAAATTTGTTGTGTTCTTTCTGATTATTTTTTTCGCATTTAATTTCTGCATTTTTCTGTCTGTCTATCTATGTTTAAAATCTCTGAAATTTGTATTATTGTGAAATTGAACTTCATCCACATAGAGGGGTTTTTAATTTCTCATTTTTATTAAAGAATTTTTAAAATGACCAATTCACCCCCCCCCCCCCCCTTCTCTTGGTTATCCTCGGGATTAGTTCTTTAGGGTTTAACAACTCTCACAAACTTTCAGGACTCTTACAACGTTAGTGGGAAAAAATTAGAAAACTATTTTATTTATTACTAAATAAGTGTTACGCTTTTTGCAGGTATAAGCACCACGACACTCATTTCAGTTATGTGGTGATGGTTTTATTTTATAGGAAAACTAATGATCAAATTTATAAATATGATAACTAAATAAAACTATAAAGCACACATAAACATAATGATGGGATACTTCCCAAATAGTGCTATATGTATAGTCTTTAGCTAGACTTGCAAAGATTTATCAATTTGGATGGGGTACATCACTACTACTCGTCAAGTGATTACTACAAGGATCTTTTTATTTGTCCTTAGGATTAGTTTAAGTATTACTAGGTAATGATCTAAATGATCTACTACAAAATTAGATTATAAGCTATCCTAATTCAATTTCTAAATTTTTAATAGAAATAACTTGACTTTGTAATTAAGTTCAAAATTAAATCACTTTCTCTTTCAAAAAGGTGACTTTCTATTTCAAAATTGATTATATTGATTAAATCCTGGAGGATAAGAAGGTTTATGATTAACAATAGGTTGTTGAGGATTATTCCAATTTCCACCTTGATTATTTTGCACATAATTCCATTAATTATTACTACCAATATTATTATTGGTCAAATTAAAATTAGGATGGTTGCTCCAACCTAGATTAAAGGTATTAGACAAGGGATTATTTTATCTTTTGATTAAATTCACATTTTTTAACCCTTACACATTATTATCTTCATTATAATTCAAATCTTGTTCTTCCAACTGAATAGGCGATCCATATTCAGATCCTAAATTTTCTTATTATGTTCAATATATTAAAATTTATTGCAACTTGTTCGAACATAATTGACAAAGCATCTGATATACAGACTCTGGCTATTCTCTTAGGATTTAACCTATCTGTAGGCCACTAGAATTATTAGTAGCAATTTCCTTTATTAGTTCACTTGCTTCCTCAAATGGCTTAGTCATTAAAGATCCTTCAGTAGCGACATCCATAATTGAAGTTAGAGATCCTACTAATCCATTATAAAAGGTATGGATAACCATATAATTAGTTAAGGTATGGTGAGGGCATTTCGTAAGTATTTCCTTAAATCTCTCCCAACTTTTATAAAATAAGTCTCCTTCAAAATGGGCAAAAGTTGTGATATCATTTCTAGGTTTGGCAATTTTTGAAGGTGGGAAATCCTTAGCTGAAAATTTGTGAGCCAACTCATTCCAAGAGGCTATAGAGCCAAAGGGTAAAGAATTCAACAATAACTTAGCCTTGGCCCTTAGAGAAAATGGAAATAATCTAAGAATAATAACATTATCACTAACACCATTATACTTAAATTTTGTATAAATTTCTAAGAAACTAGCTTTGTGTAAATTAGGAACTTTAATAGGAGTTCCCCTAAATAAGGAATTTTGAACCATCTAAATTATGTTTAGTTATAATTCAAAAGTATTAGCCTAGATAGTAGGTCTACAAATACTATGGTGGATTCCATCTACTTCCGGGTTAGAATACACCCTAAGAGGTCTAGAATGACCCTGATCTAGCACTAGGCCAGACATCTCTAAGTTTTTTTTTAGTTTTTTAAATTTCTGAAAGGATCCTTCCTATCTCTGAATTAAATAACAAAGGTATCTTTCTAATCTACAAGGTATACAACACTGAATAAATAAAGGTAACACAAAAGCAAACAAAATAAAAAAAATAAAAAGGGGATACATAAGATAAGCAGGTCTAAAAATGCACAAATTTCAATAATATAATTAAAATTATTTTATAAAAAATTACTTCCCTCACTATAGGAACATGGATGTTTATTAGAGGAATTTCCAGTGGATATTAATCTGAAGGTATAAGCGACGTTCAAGCTGGCATAAATTACGCCAAAAAATAAGTGGCAATATTTCTGGCAAAAAAATTGTTGTTAAATTACCTATGGAAAAATTGCCAGTTTAATCACTTGAATATATGAAGCCGGCATAAAATACCAGTGAAAAATACGTCGAAGACTACTAACAAAATTTTTTACGGATATTCCACCAGCTTACTTAAAACTAACAAAATGTATATAATAGAATTTCTACCAAAATATTCAGCGGTGGATTACCTTTGAGAAATACCACCAAAAAGTTCCCTATTTCCTTTTCCACGATGACAACCTTCTCATTTCATACATTTTCACTCCCGCACCCGCCTCCATTACCTCATGTGCCTTTGTCGCCTCTGTTGCCTCCAACATCTCCATCACCTCAATATGCCTCTATCACTGATGTGCCTCTATCAATAACTTATCACTCAGTTGTTGACGCCTCCTTCATTCATGCCTCCATCGGATGTGCCTCTCCATCGATGTTCTCCACTGACACCTCCGTCAATCCCATGCTATAAGTTGCACATTAAGTTTTCTTTATTTCTGAATGTTCTTAATAAAAATTTGCAATGGTTGGATTGTGATATTATTAGAAGAATTTCCCAAGTCTATTATTCAAGTCATTAGAATGAGTAAATGTTTAGATATCTCAATTCTATTGTTCAAAACGATGGTGAAAATGATGGGGGTATTATTAGTAGAATTCAAGTTGGATAGTTAAAGTGGAGGAATATATCGTACCTATTATGTGATAAAAAAGTATCCCTTAAACTTAAAGAAAATTCCTATAAGATGGTGGTGATACATGCAATGCTTTATTGTGTATAATGTTGGCCAATAAAAGAGAAGCATAAAGTTAAGTGTTAAAGAGATGAGAATTCTCAGATAAAATGGCGGCCTCCTGATGACCTAATTAGAATGAGTGAATGTTTTAGATTTCCCAAGTCAATTATTTTAACGATCGTGAAAAAGATGGGTATATTATTAGTAGAATTCAAGTTGGATGGTTGAAGTGGAGGAATGCATCGTGCCTATTGTGTAAAAAAGTTGAGGTATTAAATTTTACTAATGTTAAGAAAGGTGTAGAGGTATTAGGATTGAAGTCCATAGCCATGGTGTCACCTGATACTAACTGTATGTGTCTTTCTTGATGTGGCGGGCAGGCTAAGACTCTCTGTATTTCCCCTAAATGGGAGAGATTCTGGGAAGCTGCTAGATTTTTCATTGATAGGGTACCTATGTGAAATAACACCATTCGATTTAGAAATAAATTTTAAATTAATTTATTTTCCTTCAACAGATTTTATAACAATATCTAATATCTTCATATTATTTATAGGCTATATTATGGATTTTAGAAATCAAAGGAGTTGGATGTATAACCAACTGGCGTAATAACGAAAGACATTAACAGATGAGTTTGATAATAGAGTGAATATTTTCATTCAGATAGCTTATTAACTACCTAGCTTCATCTCAGATGGAAAGATTCAATGCCCATATTCTAAACATAAAAATCAAGTGCACCTAAGACAAGATGATGTAATTATCGATCTACACTATAGAGGGTTCATGCAAGAATATTAGTATTAGACTTCTCAGGGTTAGTACAAGCCACATTTTTATTCTTGATGCGGCCCGTCCAAAAGTTTTAATTTAGCTTAAGAAGAAAATATCCATATAGATCTTGAGATCATAATCATGATGCAACTGGAGCAAAATTTGAATAATAAATAGAAGAGTTACCAAATAAGGAGGCATAAAATTTTTATGATTTATTGCATGCTGCCTAATAACTAATATAGAAGGGGTGCACCACTCATTAAGAATTATCCATTACTGTGAAGATGTTAAGCATCAAGGAAAAATATAATGTCCTCAGTGAATGTCTTAATCAATTCGTTGGGTTACTTAAAGAAACTAACCTGGCAGATAATATAATTCCTACATATTTATATCGGACAAAGAAGTTAGTTTCCAAACTTGGTTTTACATAAACAAAGTAGATTGTTGCGTCAATGGATACATTTTATACTATAAAGATGATTTATCAGAGATTTCATGTTGTTATTTCAATATATCAAGATTTAAACTAAAGTTTAGGATAAAAAGAAAGCTGAAGGAAGTACTAGTTAGTAGGATGTTTTACTTACACATAATTTTTAGACTATAATGGTTATATGCATCAATGAGATCTAATACACATATGAGATGCTATAATGAACACATCTCGTAAGAAGGTGTTATTACACATTCGTTAAAGCAAAGGCCTAGAAATACTTTGATCGTACACATCCCACCTTCACCACAGAATCAAGAAATATAGGATTAGCTTTATGCATAGATATTTTTACTCTATTTAGCCAGTCTACTTTACCTTACCCATGTTGGCCCATGATACTCACCCATTACAATCCTCCCGCAGATTTGTGTATGGCTATTCCTTAAATATTCTTGACGTTTATCGATCTAGGGCCACATAATTTAAAAGTAAAGATTGATGTATTCTTACAACTGCTAATTAATGATTTAAATTTATTATGAGAAGAGGGAGTAAGTATATATGATATCTCCATCGAATAAAACTTTTTAATGAGGGTAGCATTACTTTGGACAATTTGTGACTTTCCTACGTATGATATGCTCTCATGTTGGAACACTTCCGACAAGTTATCTTGTCCCTATTATATGGAATATATAAAGTTATTCACTTTAAAGCATAGAGGAAAGAACACTTAGTTCAACTGTCATCACATGTTCTTACCTACAAGTCATCTTTTTAGGAAAAATAAGGATGCCTTTATTAAAAATAAGATTGTGATACTGTAGCCTCCTCCAAGATTAACTAGTGAAAAAATATTTAAATGAGTAAGGTTCATGCCCACAATAATGAATTATCCAACATTAGCTGATTACAAATCGCTAGGGTATGGTGTCAACCATAATTGGACCAAGAAAAGAATTTTTTGGTCATTGCCATATTGGAGGAAAAACCTGATCAGACATAACTTGAATGTAATGTATATAGAGAAAAACGTTTTTGATAAAATATTTAATATAATCATGCACATCAAGGATAAATCAAAATATAATATAGAAGTACGGATGGACTTAAAGGATATTTGTAGGAGGAAAGTTTTAAAGTTGAAGGATGGTGGAAATAGAAAATTTCTTAAACCAAAAGCTCCTTTCACATTGACTTTCGAGCAGAGGCGAGCTCTTTGTGAATGGGTGAAGACTATACAAGAAGCAGATGGATATTCATCCAATCTAAGTAGATGTGTTAACATAAGATCTGGAAGATTATTTGGATTGAAAAGTCATGACTATCATATCTTCATACATTGTCTACTACCAACTACCATTAGTTTTCTACCATATCAAATTTTAAATCTCTTGATCAAGCTAAGTATCTTCTTCAAAGATTTATGCTCTTCAAAACTAAATGCAGAGTACTTGATTCTTATGGAGCAACATATCCATTTCATTAGGTATAACTTAAAATGATATTTCTTTAGCATTTTTTTACTCTATGAAGAATTTATCGTGCATATACTATATGAGGCTACAGTAGGTGGACCTATTTAGTATCGGTGGGCGTATCCTTTTGAGAGTTATTTAAATAAACTTAAGAAGACTGCTAAAAATAAAGTATATCCTAATGGCTCAATTTGTGAAGCATATTTAATGTATGAGAAAACTCAATTTTGCTCATATTATTTTGACCCAGTGTCAAAATCAAGTAGAAGTACTGCACCAAAAAATGTGGGTCATGTAGATTCATGTAAATCATAAAATTTATTTATATTCAACATAAATGGTAAACTTGCCAGCATTAGCACCATGAGCCATTGGACTGATAAGGAGATAAGAGCTGCCACATTGTACGTCTTGCTTAACTGTGATGAAGTTGAGCTATATCTTGAGTAAGTTTGACTTAGCTTGTTCATATATTTATTACTCGTAAATCCTAAACCCTAAATTTTGTAGGAGTTTTATTAACAGTTTGAGTACATCAGTACTAGTAGAAGTCTAAAAGATAGTGGAAATAGAATTTCTTAATTAGTTCAAAAATATAATATATATTTTAGTTATTATTTATGGTTGTTCGTTGAAGGATGGTAAGGAGGAGTGCCTGACTTTCCACCCCTTGCTCCGATGAGGGGACTGGTGGTAGGAAAGCTAGTTGGAATGGTAAGTTCTAAACAATTTTAGAATGTATGAATTCTAAAGCTGGTAAGCATGCGTTGATGGTTGCCGAGGTCTACTTTGAGGAACCTGGGCAAATTATCGATGGTGTTTGAGACTCCTCCTTTGGGTTTGAATATTTTATCACATCTGATCTAGTGTTGTGTGAACATTTCTCATCTCTTTTTGGTTCATAACTGGACTCATCTTCTACTTGGCTTTCCTCGACCTCACCCTTTACGAGTTATAGCAGGCTAGAGAGATAGTACCTATACAGATGGGGATGGGCAAGTATAGCTTCAGTCTGATTGCTGTAATTAGGGATAATTTGGTTTTCAATTCAGTTGCAGTTAATTCCTGTGAGTTGGATAATTCTGGAGATGTATTTGCTATAGAATGTAGGAACTTCAATGCCACTTTGATTTTTGCTATTGATTTTGTGATGGATGGCAGATGTGTAAAGCCAATTGCTGCCGCTAATCTTGGGATTTCACAATATGCAAACTACACATCTAGTGTTTGTGTAAATGCCTTAATAATTTCTACTTGTATGGATAACCAACTGCATCTTCCTAATAGCCCTCTAAGCTTCCTTTTGGTTCTCAACCTGGCCAAGAACCTCCCAATGCATGGAATAGGTTGGAAGTTTACAAAATTTATAATGTCTCTGAAGAGGCAATTATGTCAGAGGATGATTATTCTGTGACTTTGAACATGGAGTATTTTCATGCTAACTTAGCTAGACTTGAAAAAGGGTTAGTGAGTAAGCTCTCTGGACGTAGATTGCATTTCTTCGTGTGTAACAATGAATTGAAGTGCAAATGGTTTGTTTTTGAAGAATTTTAACTCCTCTCCATCTCTCTGGATGCTTTCATTTGTCTTTTTCAATCTGTCGAGGCTCACGATGATGTCCTTTTGGGAGGTCTGTGGGTTGTCGGAGGGTTTATTATAAGTTTGGATTGCTGGTCATCTTCCTTCTCTCCCCAATATTTGGTGGTTCTGTCTTCCCCAGTTTGAATTTGCTTGCCTTCCTTAACGCTTTTATATTGGGCCAACACAAATCCTGCTCAGATTGATTCTTTATTTGGTCAACATTTATGGGTTGATGATCAAACTAACTCTTGTAGTAGAAATACTTTTGCTCCAGTTTGTGCGATGATGGATCTTGGTGCTAAGTTCCCTCCTGGAGTTTGGATCTCTGGGCTTCATGGCAAGTTCTTCCAAAGAGATGAATATGTGGGGATATCTAACCTTTTCTTCGATTGTGGATTTATTGGGCATAACTTAAGTCATTGTCCCAAAGTTCCACATGCTTCCAAGAATCCCTCGCAATATCCCCTTAGCACTTTTGCTGAGTTGCACAAAAATTCTTTTTTGAGCAAGGATAACAGCAACCCCTCTTGTGACCCTTTAATTGATCCTAATTATTCTTCCTCGATCCAGTCAGCTCTCCATCCACCTCAGTTGGAAACTATATACTTGCAAAGTATGAATGAAGGGCTTAACTCTGAAAGTTATGGGCCTTGGAGTCTCATTTCATCTAGAAAATCAAAGAGACTAAAGAAGAAGAATTCCAATATTGGTATTTTTGGAAGGAATACGACTGCCCTTGTATCTTAAGGGAAAGTTACTAAACCTGCCAGGCAAGGTGCTTCATCTATGGATGGTGATCTCTCCAACATTCCATTCAAATTCTCCACTAACGCTTTCCTCTTGAATCCAAGGCACTCTGACCCAAGGAAAGATACAGCCTTTTTTCCTCCGACTCCTAAGGATCTTCAACGCTTGGAGAAAATTTCTAATCTTCCTAGGAAGCTAAAGATGGATGGAGGTGGGGATGATCCCCATTGAGCTGTTCTTTGCATGTATAGGTAGTTTTAGCTTGTTTTATTTCACTCTTCTTTTTTTTTTTTTGTTCAGGAAGGTTTCTTTGTGATGCCTTTTCTTTGTCGGTACCCTTTGTATCCTTTTGAATTTATTTAATGGAAATCTTTTTTGCCAAAAAAGATTTAATTTCCAATTTTTCTACATATATATATCAATTATTATTTACTACTAATTTGACTTAATTAATTAGCATTATTGTCAATACACATGCTAATAATATATTGGATCTACCAATTAGGTGCACACTCAAGGTAGTGATTTACAGTATCATGGGCTATTGGATCTCACTTGGGGACCAAGTTTAGTGATATGTTGGCCAATTTTTTTAGTTAATAGCTACAAATTCTAAACAAAATCTTGATGTAATGGTAGAAAGATAGATGATTCTAGTGTTTATGTAAGAGGAAACACCCATATAGGTGATCAATTTGAGTACTATAGTTAGAATATCCTGGTCATAGGAATAATATGCATCTATTTAATTGTGACTGGTTTGATCTAGTATAGAACAGAGGTACATGAACACATTCGCTTTATGATTTAACAAAAAAAAAGTGGGGTAGAAAATATACAATATTTGACCCATTCATAATTGCTAGCCAGGCAAGCCAAGTCTATTTTACTAACTATCTGAGTATATTATAAGGCAAACAGGATTGACCCATTATTATGAAGACCAAACCCAAGGGAGTAATTATGAAAACTAAATCAATGCCACCAGCACATAAAGAATAATTTATGTCAAACTTAAAAGATCTTGCTAATGATGTGGACAAACAAATTATAACTAATGAGAGGGAGCTGCAGTTAGAGGAAGCATATTTAAACATAGAAGAAAGTCATAATGAATCTGATAGTGGTGCAGATATTTTATCATATAAAAGTGAATTAACAAATGATGAGCAAATAAAAGGTAAATGATTTTTGACAATCAATTATGAATCAATAATTTACATTAACAAAATGATTTATTTAAATAGCATGGCAATAATTAGTTTATTTATTTTATTATTGCTCTAATTCATTTATTTAATTGTTGCACAATTTTATATTAAGTGTTTTTTATAATTTATGATGTTAATATTTCTTAAATTTTTTTTGCACATGCCTTTAAGTAATGAGCTTCAGAGAGGATTTATCAAAAATATTTTTGGTAGGCGCAACAAGAAGATGACCCATGGCCCACCCAGTAGGTTTGTATGTATTGAGGGGATCTCTTCATCTCAACCTGCCACTCAGAGTTAGTCTTGCCCGCCTTTACCTACTCCTAGAGCTAGTAGCCCACAGTTCTACTCACCAGATGCCCCCGTTCCTTCACCAAATGCCATGCATAGTACCATCTTCTACCGTTACTACCTACCCCCACTTTCTAATGGAGGCCCTCCCACTTATCCATATTCACCATATATCCCAACATACTATCCCTAACCACCCCCTCCTCTTGTTATAGGTGGACCTTTCACCCTAACTGCAGCAGATTAAATGATAGAAGGTCACATGTTAATTGAACTTGATTATGACATGTATGTACTTATTATATTATTAACCTCACAAAAGTTCTCACCTAGCATACTTTTTGTAGATTTCACCTATCAAAATAGCTGATGCATAAAATACGTGATATAATACATAGTAGGTGTAATATTCTTTAAATTTATTGGAAGAAAGTCCCGAAAGAAGTGAGAGACATGTGGCTCAGAGTGTTTAAGGTTAGTTATTATATAAATATATATATATATTTAAATTATTTTACTTAAGCTAAAAAATATATATATTCTATGTTATATATTTTTAAATGTAGAAAGATTTTTATTAGCTGCCCCAACACAATAATAAAATCAAAAAGAATTTTGAGAAGCGTGGGTCGACTCACATGTGAGAAATATTTACTTACATTAGAAAGTCATGTGAGTGACAACTCTAGATTAGTGAGAGTGCATGGGTTGAGCTGACAAGTGATTGGGGTAACCCAGATTATACTAGGAGGGAGGACCATAATAGATAGAACAGAGCTTCTGATGTTTGGGGCATGGGTAGTTCCCTTTATACTGAGGTTTTAGTTACACATACTGAGCACAGACGATTTTTGGTAAGAAATTTTAAAAGATTTTAATAATTTACTTAGATATGAATACTAATGTAAGTCTATTTTAGAAAGAGATTCTGCATAGAGAATTGACCACTACTAAATTGCATAGTCATACCCACAGGAGGTTGGAGGACCAATAATGGGTAGATGAGCGAGCAAAGAGAGCCTATGTAAGTATATAAGTTTAATATTTTTAATGTCATGTGTAAATTTCTTATTTTTTTATTCACTTTTGTAGGACGAGTATATGCGTGTTTGAGAGAGCCAAGTAGAAGCAGGTGAGGGTTCTTTTGGTGGATCAGCAGAATATTTTGACTACCGAACTTAATCGTAAGCAGTAAGAGGAATGATCTTTTCAACCATAATCGCCTACTCACTAGGGTTCCTCCAACCATCATCACATGATAACTTTCCCTTTATCCACCATTTCCTACATATTATGATCCTACCAAGCTCTATCGAGTGAGAATGGTCACTCCAACTTCTATCGCCCAATTATGGCCCCTTGTACCTCTATTGCCAACTTATAGTGGAAATTTTTAATTTGATTATTGTATCACTAATTTTCTCTTTAGTGTTTTTTTAGACAAATTTTTATAATTAGTATTAATTATCTCAAAAGATAAACTAAAACCATATCATCTACTTCAGTTATTTATTTGTATATTCAAATTCTATATAGGGAATAAAAAAATTATCCTGAAGGATAAAATTCATATTCATTATTATTTAAAGTATGAAATTAACCCAGGATTAGCTTTAGTCAATGTCCACAAGATTTTTCTTTTATCTTAGCAAATTATGATAGGGTTTATTTTATACTTGGATATTGGGTTCGTATAGAGGCTAGGCTAGCCTCTATAATCAATTGCATCTCTGAAGATAAAACTTTTGATTAAAGTAGAGATTAGGCTCATTTTGGGTTGTAAATATAAGTGAGTTGACTTATATTTTTTGAAAAATATCATTTAGTCCTTCAAAAAATATATTTAAATTTTATTAATAATATCACATTCTTTATTCTTATTCTAAAAAAGAATTTGAGGTGTACAAATACCTCTAGGCTTATGCTTGCCTAGAATGTGCTGCTAGCAAACAACCTAATACAAAAGCAATCATCCTAGATATAGTGCATGACAAGACCAGCTCTATCCTAAGATATCAAAGGATTAAATCAAACTCTAAATCAATGGCTCATAATGAGTAATTTTAACTTTATATTCAAATGATGCTAGTAAGATAACTCATTAAAAACTCTAAATTTTATCTTATTTAATTTACCTAAATAAAATTTCTAACTACTAAGATTTCCTAGAAATTATGGCACCATAACGACTCTATATCAAAAGGAAAAGTGTGGCATCCTTCAAGCCTAACAAGGACCTCACTATCTTGCCCATAGTGGGAATAAAAGTCCTCTGCTCTAGTATATATAGCATAAATAAAGTGATGCATGTATGTATGCATGAATAGGTAAAGGGGTTGGTGTCTATGGTACCCAATACTACATCATCCTAGAACTAGCATACATATTCCTACAAAGTCTTGAACATACACACCAAGAAAAATTTAGGAAAATTATTATCCAATAATATAGTCTACCACCCTTATGAATGCAATATCTAAAATATTATAAATAGAATATACTGTATATATAAAATAAATTTTATTCATTTGTTGATTTGAATGTTTACAACACACTCAGACTCTATAGGAAAGTAAGGTGGCCTAAGTGTTTACAAGCCTATGATATAAACTTGGGTTTACATGCCTACCATATATGGAATCAACATCTGCTTAAGTTCTTTGAGCTCTAAGTCTTCTATGGAATTCCAAAAGAGATTATCCTCCAAAGTACATGATATCATCTTTTCAAGCCACACTTGTATGTATAAGTAGGTGTATTTGACTCTTTTATAACTTAGGGTACTATATAACGCGATCTATATACAAACTATATTTAGAATGACTCATACATTTATACAATTTCTCCTATATACATTTTACTTTGACTCTTACAGGGAATATAAAGGACTGTGTGAAAAGTAATAAGTATTTAAAAATATAGAGTATATAGAATAGTTCTATTCCAACTAAATGCTTCTAATATAGTCCTTAAAGAGCCTAAGTGTACCAATAAAAATTAAAATAAATGAATTTTAGATTATTGAACATAAGTAAATAGACACAGGGTGCTCTCCAAGCAAAGTAACCAATAAGAAATTCACACCACAAGCCTAGCCTAGGCTAAAATTGGTTGTCCTAGTAAATCATTTAAGTGTGTGAAGGAAGTTGTGTCGCTTTGAAATGTATTATAGAAGTTTAATGTTTAAGTTACATGAATTTAGAATGTTTGTTCATTAAGGCCAAAAGAAAATTTTAATTGAAGTTTATCTTATAAGAATTTGAATTTTACTATTTTTATTTTAAATGTTAGAGTTGATTATTTAATTTTAAAGAATTTGTAGATTAATAATCCTAAGTTCAAAAGCTATTAACCTACAAATCCTGAGGCTTATAAATGTAATATAATCATCCCCCATATGGGATAGATGATCACATAATGACTTTAAGATTTAATAGAAATTTATTAAGAGATATAGAAGGGACCTTTCAAATCAATAGATATGCCTTCCAAATGGATTCAAGCATGATTTAAATGGTTAAATGATTTAATGATTAAGGGTTCTAAGTTTTATATAACCATATGTTCCACAAGTGGACGTGAATATGGTGCATAGAACTATTAATTTTAATAAAATCTCTTGATCAAATAAGTGTGTGCCCTCCTAAAATGAATTATGCAACACATAAGGGATTTTTGGGTGATTTAAAATATATTTAAAACCTTAAAAATCAATGCAAAAATGCCCTAAAAAAGAAGCAAGAACTAAGCAGAAAAGGTCTTATTATTTAGGTAATATTAATTATCACATTTATTTTATTAAAAATAAATTTTAATCAAATAAATTATAAATTAATTTTGCTTTTATATTTTAAAAATTATATGACTTTTTTTTATTTTTATTGAATTATTTGATTTTTTAATAAATTATTTAATTTTTAAGAATTTTAATGAATTATTATTAAATTTTACTCAAAAATTATATTTAAATTAAATTATTAATCTATGAATTTTATTTATTTTGTTTGAATTTATTATGTATATTTGATTTATTTTCATTATATTTATTTATTTATTTTTGAAATTAAGTTTTTATTGAATTATTTAAACGAATTTATTATTAACATAACTTAGATTATTAAATTGTGATATCAAATTAACTCTAAACTTTATGATATTGATAACATTGGATAAGGATTACCAATGTATCAATCTCTTAAATTTTAAGATTAATTTTATTTATGTTTTATTTTTAATGAATTTATTTAACTAAGATTAATTAGGAGTTAATCAATTATTAATTAAAAATTAGTCAAGTTTATATCTAAATTTTATTTTTTAATGATTATAGGATTGATTTAGAGTTTATTGAAGGTGATTTTGTATTTTTACAAATTTTCCTTGATTTGTTTTGATTTTTAAAAAATTCAACCGTTAATTAAGGGCTTATTTTGATTAATTTTATTTTATGATTAATTAATGTCAAATCACGATGAATTTGATTTTTAGGGTGTGTAACATGTCTAATTTCACTAGTTTAAACTTTCATCCCTGTTGGATGTGTGTAAGGATTCCTATAATTTTTCTAAGTTCACTAGACACAAACCTTAGTTATTTTTCCTAGATGTCACTAAGGTCCAAATAGGTTTAAAATTTTGTGGGACTAACCCTTGCAAATGTACAATCATACCATAGGAAATTAGAGTTCTAATGCTCTATGAATTGAATGTAATGAATTATCAAAGTTATAGTTCACATAGTGACCAATAGCCTTAAAAATTCAAGTACACAAAAGATATACATCAAATTGGGTTAAGAAGTTCAAAGAATGTGGGGGACATCTTCAATGACTTTTCCTCCTAAATTTAACTTAAGATCATGTTTACTTAAAGAGAAATATTAAAAATCCATAAAAATTTACAAATCGGTTGCTCTCAAACTATTTATGATCATATCCTGGATTTATTTTTAAATCAAAGAGCCCACCATATTGATTACATATAGCCCTAACATGCAATGATTGGGCAAGAATTGAATTAACTATACACTTTCACAAATGTTGGTCAAACCTTGGCCTTGGTTTTTATAAATTCATATATGAGCAATATTGATCTGAAATAACCCTAAAAAAATTATTAGATGTGAGGAATGCCCCTCAAACTATCTCAATAGAAATTGAGCCTAATTAATTGAATATATAAGGAGTATTTATTGAAATAGATAAACACTCAAGGTGAAATTGCTCACTGTATATTCATCCATTAGACTCCATTTTCTTTTTAAAATATAATAATTTTAATTCTGAAGGGATTAAATATTTATTTGCATTTTTCAAATTTCTTGATATTTAATTTATTTAATAAATAACTTAACAGGAGTTATCCATCTAGCGATGATGGCTTTCCATATGGCGGGACACCATTGGCTGACTCAAATAGTGGCAATCAACTAAGTCAGCCATCCATTGCGGTATTGATTCTTGCCATTCGATCTAACATGAAACAGAATAGATGGCCGGGATCAAATCATATGGTTCTGAGTGGTTGTAGCGGGTCGGATGAACTCAGAAAATGATGAAATCATAACCATTCATGTCAAATTATTTAATTAAATGATCATGATTATGTCTTCTTCTTGAGATAATAAAAAATCATAAACTTATTTTTAATCATAAGCTTTAAATATATAGAATCAAATGGGATAGGATCTCAAACTGATCTTTAACATGACAGAGGAAAGAGTGGGGGACGTTTCTCATAGCAATTCATGCATTAGCTATCAAGCTATTTAAGTACCTAGATAAACACCTAGGGTTTTGATTTCACATCAATAGTGAGGGTCTTAGGAGGTTTTTGATGGCTATTCTGGTTTATCTGAAGCTACTCTACAACTTGGTAGAAGACAACAAACTAAATATGAGGGCAAAAGTAGAGTTGGATGACCTGGGATGGATAGTGCTTATATACTTTATCAACCTTGTCGCTGTCGAGCTTCAAATGACTGAAAAATGATCAAAGAGTGTAGAGAAATGTCTAGGAATGCAAAACAAAAAAAAGGTAATGGCCAAAGAAGGACTGTAGAGTGAATATAGTATGAATGAAAACTTTTGTGAGGTTAACTAATTCTAATTATTAAATGTGATGTGGATGGCTGGGATACATTAGGGTGGTTTCTTGGATGCTTTACAGCTGGCCAAGGTCATTAAGAAGAAGCAGAATAAGCTGGGTAGAAGGAAAATAACCCTAGGTCATTTTTATATAGGGGGACCAATAGGGTCATTTAGGGTTAACTAGGGTTTAAGCTAGGTTAGGATGATGATAAAAAATCTTTTAGAGTTAGTTTAAGCTATTGGATGAGCTGGCATGAAAAGGAAAGGGGTTTGAATAAGAGTGCTGACCATTTATAGCTTATTAGAGGTATTTGTTGACTATTTGACAAGTCAACTAGTCAAGCCTTACCGATGTGGACTTGAGGAAGTGTAAGTTTGCTGTTGGGATCAATATCAAAGGGTTTAAGTGAGTGGGATTGATGTTTGAGTAAATGAATGACAGTATGGTGGAGTTTGACAAACCTTGGTGATTTGATCAAGTCAAACTAAGAGTTTATAAAGGTTGTTAAAACTCAAAGAACCAATTCGAGGCTAACCAAGAGGGGGGTTGAATTAATTATTTTTAAAAAAAAATTAAATAAATATAAAATCTTTTATAGCCTTTAATATCTAAAAATAAGCACCTTAATCCTCTAATACGAAAGTAAATTAATTTCACTAACAAAAAATTAGAGTTTGTTAACCACACAGTAGATCACATAAAAATAAAAGTGCAGAATAATAAGAACAAAACACATAAAAAAGTATAGTTATTTGGTCCAACTTGACCTACATCCACTCCTTAGAAACCTCCTTTTTAGGTATTACACAAAAAGTAGTGTCTCTCCTTTTACCCCTATAATTAGGCAGAGAAGCCCTTACAAAATCTTTTTCACCAACCTGGCAAAGGCAGAGAACCTGGAATCATTTTCACCCTCTTGTTGAAGGCAGAGAACCTAGAATCCTTTTTCACCCTAAAGAAGGCAGAGAACTTAGGACTGTTGCTATAGAATATCTACCTAGAGCCTCCAAAGGATCAAGGTAGAAGCTTGAGGAAGTTTGGAAAGAACCCTTCTTAGAGTAACCATGTGCATCTCTCACAACTCTCCCTCACAAGAAGAAATCTCTCTTTCTTCTCTCTATCAAAGCTCTCCTAAGCACCTCTTTGCTCTCTCATAAAAAAACTCTTAGCAGCTAAAAGTCTTAAAAATAAGACAAAAGGAGAGTTTAAATAGATAGCCTCTCAAGAAGCCCTAAATTTCAATCTAGTGTCTCTAATCGTCCAGTACGATCCAAGATCGTACTATACGATTAGTTAAAAATAACACTTTCAGGCAGTAAGAACTACAACCCGCTATTCAATTAGTTTAAAGGTTTATATTGATTGTCCAGTACAATTCAGAACCTCATCTAGTATGATTAGTACATACACATAGCTAATTATTCTATATGATGGGCAGTATTTAATTATCATACCATGCATGAATTGGGTTGTACAATATGATCGCCTCCGATCATCCTATACGATCATCTTCGATTGTCCTATATAATATGATTGAAAATTTTAATCATAATTAAACTCCTAATCACAAGATCAATTTAGGCAAGATTGTTATATATCGTACAATACAATGAATATCATACTGTACGATTAGAAAAAAAATTGAATTTTAAAATAATATCTAAATTATAATTGGTAGCTATTTTAATAATTATAACTGATTATCATGTACGATTAGTTTAATCAATCTTGATTAACATAAGTGCCTTAATTTGGGTTTTCTAGTGAACTAATTGTTCAGTACAATATAAATCGTACTGTATGATTAGGTCAAAAAATAAAAATTTTTCTAACTCACCAACTCACTTCCTTGAGTGTGTGTGTGCAAGGTTACTTAGCTTTAGGATCCACTATAATACATATTTAATTCAAAAAAGGTTAAAAATATTAAAAGACTGAAATATAAAGACTTTATTCCTAGTCTACCCAGTCTTGAGCTGATTAAGGTTGTAAGTGAGCTGTGATCCTAAAATGTTAGTGAGTAGGAAAAAATTGATTTGCTATAGATTCAAATAATAATGAAAAATCCAATAATATTTGTTATCATCAAAATCATAAGACTTGGGTCCAGATTTGCAATAATATACCCCTTTTTGATGATAACAAAAATTGTTGGTTTATGATTCAAGAGTATTTTATTATTCCCTTAGCTCCCCCTCACTAGGTGATTTTTTAAAAATAGGAGGGGTGTCAAAAATAAATTTTTTTATTTTAAAAAAATAACACACAATAGAAGAATAAAAAAAAGAAAAGATAAATATAAAATTAAATATTTCAAAGCAAAATACAAGCTACCAACAGATGCTACTCCTCCTTTTGACATCATAAAAAGAGGAGGAAATAACATCAAATAAACAAGAAACTAAAAAAATAAGAAAAGTACAGTACGATCAATAATAATTAGTGAATATTAACTGTTGGATGCACTGTGATCAAATTTATGATGATATTTATGAAGATCATACAGTATGATGTGTATCATACAGTACAATCTAAGCAATAATCAGATATGGGCATGAATGATCAGAAATCTCTAGGAAAGAAAATAAAGCAAAATCAGAATAAAAAGATAACCAAAACATAACAGAAATTAAGTAATTAAGATAAAATACACATCAAAAAATTTATTTTTAAAGAATCAATCAGATGCATTAAATAAAAATTTTACCTTATGATTACAGTAAAAACTTAATAAGAAATATATTGACAGCACTATGATCTAGAAAGGTTAGAAATTTAAATTTTGTCAACCCTCGCATGGGCTCCTTACATGTTAAAGTTTTTTTAAAATGAAAAATCTAATTCAAAAAATAAATTAGAAAGGAAATATGTTTTTTTCAAACATCTTTTCAAAAAATATATTAAAGAGAATATCATTACAAAGTGATGAACCAAAAATTATGATTTTCAAATTCAGGTGTAGACGATATCAATTGGCACATGGATTTGTCTAAGATTTAAAGATTTGAAAGGAAGGGAAGCTAACTCATTGTGGGCTTATTTTATGCCTCTTTTACAAGTGTTTAGTGCACTTTGTGAATCTTTTAATTTTTGATATACTTTGTACATCTTTCAAATTTTGGCATTTATTGTGCATCTTTTCAGCTTTGGGCTCATTTTATTCCTCTTTTTTACTTTTGCAAACTTGCTTCTTTTCTAAGTCTTTAAAAACTCTCAGTTATAAGATTATCTCCTAAATATAAAAGAAGAAGAACTCACTCTCTTATATAACGAAGAGTAAACCACAAACCAAAACCTGATCGATGTGATATTGACAAACAACTTGAATAAGAAAATTTGATATATATTCATTAATTTGCAAAAATATTCAAAGGAGATAGAGAACTGTAGGAAGATAAAACAAATCATTATTTCTTGGTCCAATTTTTTAATTTGAAATAGATTATGATTCAAAAAGCAATTATACCACTAAAGGAGTTAGAGGAAGAGAGATAATTACTAATTTTTCTTCCATTAATTATTTTAGAGGAGTCAATCATTGCTTACAAAAGTAGGTAAGATTTTCATTTTAAAAAAATCAATTACTGAAGTGAGTAGTGATCAGATTCTTATGTTTTAAAAGAAATAAATAAACAAATGCATAAAAAAATATAAAATATTGAAAGACAAAAAATATAAAATAAAAAAATAACATTTAGATTTCAGATTTTAAAAGAATCCAATTTCAGGCATGAATATCTATAACACCTAATATGATTCTTAAGGTGATGAAGGTTTCAAAAGTCAATGGTTTTGTAAAGATATCTACAAGCTGATTTTTAGTAGCTACATGATGTAGCGTTATGTCTCCTTTGGTGACATGGTCCCTATTGAAATGGTGTCTTATGTCAATGTGTTTGATCCTAGAGTGTTGGATTAGATTCTTTGAAATATAGATGGTTCTCGTATTATCACATAGCATTGGAATGGTGCCTATAGGTAGTCCTAATCTACAATTTGTTGCTTTAACCAAAGGACCTGTGCCACACAACTTCCTAAGGCTATGTATTCAACTTCTGTAGTGGACAAGGCTACTGAGTTCTATTTTTTAGTAGACTAGGAGACTAAAGATTGTCCTATGAATTAGGATGTTTCAAAGGTGATTTTCCTATCAACCCTACATCCAGCAATGTCTAAATAAGAATATCCTATGATTTAAAAGGTAGTGTTGTACCTAGGATACCAAATTCTCAAGTTTTGGGTTCCTAATAGATATCTATGGATTTTGTTAATAGCCATCAGTGAGATTCTTTTGGATCAGCTTGAAATCTAGCATATAGATAAAGAGTAAACATAATACCATGTCTGCTAGTAGTTAAGTAAAGAAGTGATCCAATTATTTCTCTATATTTCTTCTAATCAACTAATTTTTCACTTGAGTCCTTGTCCAATTGAACTATAGAACTCATGGGAGTGTTAATTGCTTTGGCTTTATCCATTTCATATCCCTTAAGGATGTCCTTAATATATTTTGATTGACAAAAGGAAATTCCATCTTCTTTTTGCCTTATACTAAATCCAAGAAAGTAGTTTAGTTCTCTCATCATACTTATCTCAAACTCCTTACTTATTATCTTAGAAATTTTATCACATAACTTTTTATTAGAAGATCCAAATAAAATATCATCAACATAGATCTTGAAAATGAGTTATTCTTCTCCTACATTTT
The DNA here is from genome assembly GCA_019925795.1 of Dendrobium chrysotoxum. Taxonomy (NCBI): domain Eukaryota; kingdom Viridiplantae; phylum Streptophyta; class Magnoliopsida; order Asparagales; family Orchidaceae; genus Dendrobium; species Dendrobium chrysotoxum. The sequence continues at coordinate 22,834,480 of CM034297.1, forward strand.
TGAGAAATAGAGTAGTGTCTACGGTCCCCTTAACAAAGATTCTATCCAGTAGGAATATGCTTAGCCTTTCATACCAAACTCTAGGTACTTATTTCAGTACATATAATGCCTTTTTATAATTTGAACACATCATTGAGAAATTATGAATTTTTAAATCTTGGGGGTTATTCAACATACACATCATCTTTTATTATCCCATTAAGAAATGCACTCTTAACATCTATTCGATATAATTTGAATCCCTTAAAGTAGGCAAAAGCTAGTTGCACCCTTATTGCTTCTAGTCTAGCTATAGGGGAAAAAGTCTCTTCAAAGTCAATCCCTTCTATTTGGTTGTACCCGTTAGCCACCAGTCTTACTTTATTTCTAACCACTACACTAGAATCATTCTTTTTATTTTTGAAAACCCATTTTATTTTAATGACACTTTAGTTCTTAGGTCTTTCAACTAGTTCCCAAATATTATTTCTAGAAAGTTGATTCAATTTTTCTTGCATGGCTAGGATCTAGAATTTATCAAATAGTGCTTAATTTATGTTTGTGAGTTCAATCATTAAGATAAAGGAAAAATAGTTAACTTCTTTCCAAATTTCATGTCTAATTCTAACACTGTCAGATGGGTCTCCTAATATTAGTTCTTTAGGATGACTTGAAAAATATCTCTATTCTCTAGGTAATAAATTTTTAGGTTTTACCCTTTCTTCTAGATTTATAGATTCTACTCCTTTGGTGACTTAAACCACTTCTTCTTCTTCTACCATAGACCCTCCAGAATTATTAGATTCATCAAATACTATATGAGTGGTCTCCTCTACCACCGGTATCCCTTTATTGAAAACTCTAAAGGATTTTCCAATATTTATGTATCCTAGGAAAAATCCTTCATCAAATTTGGGGTCAAACTTTCATAGCAAAAATTTCTTATTATTTAGAATGAACACTTTATATCTAAAGATATGAAGGTAAGAGAGGTTAGGTGTCCTACCCTTAAGGATTTCATAGGGTATCTTATTTAGCTTGGATCTAACATCAACCCTATTCAGAATATAATAGGCTATATTTATCGCTTTTGCCCAAAAGTATGTAGTTAGTGAGTTTTCAGCTAATATGGCTCTAGTAGCTTCTATTAAGGTCCTATTCTTTTTTTCAGCTATCCTATTCTGCTGAGGGGTTCTATGAGCTAAAAACTTGTGATCTATCCCTTGCTCCTTATAGTTAGATTCAAATTTCTTATTTTCAAATTCTCTACGATGATAACTATGAATGGTCGGAATTTCAAAGCCTATCTCTCTCTGAATTCAAGTGGAGAATGCTCTAAACTCCTCGAATGATTTTCTTTTATGAGATAAGAATATAACCCAAGCAAACCTAGAGTAATCATCAACAATCAGATACCCAAAGACTTTTCCTCCTAGGCTTGCAGTGCTAACGGGTCCAAAGAGATCCAAGTGAAGGACTTGTAATGGTTTACCAGTGTTAATGTCATTAATTGAGTGGAAGGAGGATTTGTCTTATTTTCCTAACTGATAGGCATCACATAGGTGGTCCTTGGTGAAATCTAGTTTGGGTATGCCTCTCACTAAGTCTTTTTGGGTGTTTTTTTCAAGAGTTTTCATGCTTGCATGACACAGTCTCCTATGCCATAATCAGGATTCTTTAGCAATAATTTTTAGGCAAAGAGAAGTAGCAGAATAAATATAATTCAAATCAAGCATGTAAATATTATTAATTCCTTTTCTTGTAAATTAGTATTTCCATTTTAGCTAATCATGTAGTTGGTGGATATAAAATTTATGTTGAAGCCTTATTACAAATTTTTCTAATGCTGAGTAAATTATATTTTAAGCCATCTACTAGAAAAATATTTTCAATCATAAAATTTTTTGAGTTGCAATTATATCTTATCCAACCACCTTCCTAATGGTGTTATCTCAATATGTTACCTTGCCCCCTGCCCTAGCCTACAACATGATGAATTACTTTATATCTCCAATCATGTACCTTGAATATTCATTATCTAGGTACCACATACTCTCACAGGGATTTTTGTGAGAGCAACCGAACAAAATCATCAATGAGAATTAGAAACCCAAATAAGTTTGGGTTCCAGCTTATGGATTAAAGGATGATGTGTTTGCATGCTATGCTATCATTTATGTAATTTTGGCCTCTACACTAAATATGTTCGATGGTGGATAGTGTAAGCGTGGAAGATATATCCTAGCATGCCACATGAAAAGCACCTAACTCTTAGGAATGGATTCACTAATATGTCGGTTATGGTGCCTCTTCCTAGGTTTAAATGATGTATGTTATGATAATGATTTGTGAAATTCTACAAGTGTTGGTGATGGTTTGTTTTCTTTAAAAGCAGTTACTTCCACTTGTAAAACTTTATTTGCACTTGCAAGAATTGAGTTGTCAGTTTTTATTGCATGCTCCCTATCGTCAGCTTCATCTAAACATGCTCTTAATTTTTTAACTAAATTTTCTAAATCAATATGAGAAGCTTTCAACAAGTCATATTCAGCAGTTAAATCAAGATGCTTCATATTCAATGCATCAAATTCATCAAGTAAGATCATATGATTATTATCCAAAGTAGAGTGATCTTTCCTAAAATATTCATGCTCTTTTTGCAAATGTGAAAAATCAGAATTATGGCTTACATATATTTTCTTGAGCTTTCTATATGTATTATGGATATTTTTAAAAACTTCAAATAATTCATCATAAAAAAGCTCACATACCTCCTCTTGATTAGAATGATCAAGATGGTTATAGCTATTAATTATAGGTTAGTTACCTCCTCTTCAGCTTCTATCTCAAATGAGTTTGAAGCAGAGTCTATCTAAAAAGCCTTTTGAGTTTGTTGCTTATTCTTCTTGAATTTGGCTTTTTCTTTACCCTTCTCCTTGATTGGGTAAGTTTTAAGATTTGGGCAATCAATCCTCATGTGCCCTGGCCTCCTACATTTGAAATAGATGACATCAGAGAAGCCTTGATATTTTTATTGGATTTACCTTTATTCCATTGGTGATGAATCTTTTGTTTTTTCTTCAAAAAGCTTTGAATTGTCTTGTCATCAGCACAATGTCATCATGTCTTTCAGATAAAGAATTATCACTTTTAGAGTCATCAGCCTTTAAAGAAACTAATTTCACTTTTCTTTTCTCACCAGCATTAATTTGTCTCTGACTCACTCCTTACTTGTAAGTAATGAGTGATCCAAGTAAGTTACCAATTGAATAAATATTCAGATCCTTGAATTTAGTAATAGCAGTGATTTTGACATCATAGAACTAGGTAGACAACGTAGAATTTTATTAAACTTTTTTAATTTTGTAAGTTCTCTACTTAATACATACAAGGAAGTGACAATTTGGGTGAACCTAGTATACATTTTAAAAATAGACTCATTAGGTTTCATGCGAAATAGTTCATAATCATGGAGTAGAATGTTCAATCTAGATTATTTTACTTCATATATTCCTTCATAGGTTATGTAGGATTTATCCCAAATTTTTTTTTCAGTTGTACTAGTAGATACACGCATGTGATCTTTATATTTTAATGCACAGAAAAGGTAGTTTAAACATTTTGCATTTAATTGGGCTAAATCTCTATCCTCTATGCTCCATTCAGAAAGAGATACTTCAGTTTTAATACCATTTATAAAATGAGAAGGTACAGAGTATCCTTACTGAACTAACATCCACATATGATAATCTATAGATTACAAGAAAGTAGATATACAATTTTTTTTAAAATCAAAAGGAATATTATCAAACAAAGGTGGTCGTATGATTGAATACCCTTCCTTAGTATTACGATTATCAAAAATAGCCATGGATAATTTTTTAAAAGTATTTTAAAACTTAGTTTTTGAATCTCGCTCTAATACCTCTTGAAAGTTCATAAAGGTTGTTAAATCTTAAAGAACTAGCTCGAAGCTAACCAGGAGGGGAGGTGAATTGGCTATTTTTTAAAATATTTTAAATAAATAAAAATCTTTTTTATAACCTTTTTAATATCTAAAAATAAGCAACTTAATCCTCTTATGTGGAAGCATATTAATTTCATAATAATAGAAAATTAGAGTTTATCAACCATACAGTAGATCATAGAAAAATAAAAGTGTGAAATAATAAGAACAAAACACATAAAAAATTATAGTGGTTTGATCCAACCTAACCTACATCCACTGCATGGAAACTTCCTTTTCAGGTATTGCACTAAAAGTAGTGTCTTTTCTTTTGCCCCTATAGCAAGGCAGAGAAGTCCTTACAAAATCTTTTTCACCAACTCGATGAAGGCAGAGAACCTAGAATCCTTTTTCACCCTCCAAGAGAAGGCAGAGAACATAGAATCCTTTTTCACTCCCTAGGTGAAGGCATAGAACCTAGAATCCTTTTTCTTCCTCCTGGAGAAGGTAGAGAACCAAGGACTGTTGCTGTAGAATATCTACTCAGAGCCTCCAAAGGATCAAGGCAGAAGCTTGAGAAAGATGGGGAAGAACCTTGGTATGAGTAACCTTGTGAATCTATCACAAATCTCCCTTGTAAAAAAGAACTTTCCCTTTTTTCTCTCTCTCTCAAAGCTCTCCTAAGCACCTCTTTGTTCCCTCACAAAAAAAAACTCTTAGCAACCAAAAGTCTTAGAAATAAGATAATAAGAGAGTATAAATAGAGAGCCTCTCAAAAAGTCTTAAATTTCAATCTGGCATCTCTGATCGCCCAGTACGATCCATGATTATACTATACGATTAGTTCAAAATAGCACTTTCAGGTAGTACGAACTACAACCCTCTGTACGATCAGTAAAAGGGTTTACATTGATCATCCAGTATAATAGAGAACCTCATCTAGTACGATTAGTATAAATAAATAGCTAATCATTCAATATGATAGGCGGCGTTTAATTATCATACCATGCAGGAATCAGGTCGTATAGTTTGATCATCTCTGATCATCTTGTACAATCTTACTGATTAATTTAACCATAATTAAACTCCTAATTATAGGATCAATTTAGGCATGATTCATATATTATATAGTACAATGAATATCATGTTGTACAATCAGAATAAAATTTGAATCTTAAAATAATACCTAAATTGTGATTGGTGGCAATTTTGATGATTATAATTGATAGTCTTGTATAATATGAATCGTACAGTACGATTAGTTTAATTATTATTGATTAATATAAGTGCCCTAATTTAGGTTTTTTAGTTAATTGATTGTCTAGCACTATATAAATTGTACTGTATAATTAGGTCAAAAAATAGAAATTTTTATAACTTAATAACTCACTCCCTTGAGTGTGTATGTGTAAGATTACTTAGCTTTAGAATCCACCACAATACATATTTGACTGAAGAATGATAAAAAGTATAAAAAGACTAAAAAATATAGACTTTATTCCTAGTTTACCAGTCTTGAGCTGATTGAGGTTATAAGTGAGCTGTGATCCTAAAATGTTAGTGAGCCGGGCAAAATAAATATGCAATAGATTTAAATAGTATAGTGAAAAATCTAATAGTGTTTGTTATCATCAAAATCATAAGACTTGGGTCCAGATGTATAGCACAAACGAATCATGGTTTGACTCATGATTAGTTTAGAGGTGTTTAAACCTTGCAAGAAAGAAGCCTTACAGGTTTAGATGTCTTGAATGAGTAGTATGCAACTATTTAACCTAGTTGGGTCTAATTTGACCAAACCAAAGCTTAGTTGATCAAGTCAACTATTGACTGAGCTATGATGACTAGTCCAATTTACTAAGAGTCCTGACCAGAGAAGTTTGATGCAGATTAGGGTTAATTTGGAGCTTGATTGATGCTAACTAGGATTGATGATCTATTGAGCTTGCTTAGGCTAGCTCAATTTGATCAAATGAATTAGTTGATGACCGAAGGATCCAATGATTCATAGTATACTATATGAAATTCTTAATAAAGTGGTTTTGGTCATGACTGAGGTCAATGACTCAGTGCAGTGTGCAAGATAGTGCACTGGGCTACCTGATTGCAGTACAGGGCTGCAATTGTGCAGTTGGTTGTAGTTCAGTAACTATTGGCTGTAGAAGTGATGATTTAATAATGTGATTGGATATCCAGTGTTGATTGAAGTTTGATTGAGCGTGTGTTGACTAATTGCATGAAGATGATTGAATGTGTGTAGGTTGAATGATTGTAAGCTAACTGATTTTGAATCAAAGAGCTGTAAATAAAGTGACTGTATATCATGATTTACTATAAACCAAGGTGATCAGGTAGATGTTGATCAAGGTACCTCAGCTGCAAGTGAGGTTAACACCTATTACTGTCCCTTTGACATCTACCACTATAAAACAGTTTGTTCATCCTCATTTGCCTAACTATGTTCCCTCCAACCTCTATCACTCGCTATGATCTCTCCGACCACAATCGCTCGCCATGCATGATTCGTCTGACCATCATCGTATGGCAATGGTCCCTACGACCTCGATAGCCCATTATGATCTTACCAACTAAACTAATAGACCAACATTCTCTTGAGAATAAATCTCATATCATTAGATTATTCTAACTCCAACCATGTAATATGCCCTAAAAGATATATATTTATGCATTTTGCCAACGCCACCCCCCGAAGAAGGACATCATTTGTAATCAAAGGTTAATGCTAGTGTAAAATTTTCAACTAAGAAAGGCCCTATGCCTTTTACTCTTTTTAGAGTTTTCCACAAAAAAAATTATGATAACTTTTTATAAATGTTGTACCCCTTTATTTTATATGTTTGCTCGATCTTCGTACAAAGAAATTTTCTATATCTCTTTACTGTCGTGAATGTTCTTTCATGCAAAAATTGTAATTTATGCTCTTTGATAAGAAAATTTTTTACTCAATACACATGAGGGCAAAGATATGAGCATTTATTTATGCACATATTTATTTCAAATTATTGAATTTGTAAGAAAAATAGAATAAAATTATCTCTATCAATACTTAATTTCATGGATCATTTATAATTCCTCACACTTTAGTACCTTTATTTTTACCTATATTGTAATATTATTTATTTGTTATATGTATAATATGGGGTATACATATTTGATGGCTTTGAAATACAACTATATCACATTACTTTATATTGGTCTCTTCAAGATAAAATGCTGGATTGCTTCTTCCTTAGCAATTATTGCCTTAGTTTTGCTGCCATTTCTAGTTTATGAATTTCACGATACATATGTTATGATTTGTTCGGCTCTAAGAGTGCTTTGATGCTGAATTTATCTTTTGAACTCGAGAGCCTCACCACTCTGAGATTTTTTTCGGCAATGATAATTATGAACATCAATTCTTGTTTAAACAAGGCTAATAACTCTTGGTTTGGCAGTTTTTCTTTATTATGATATGTGCTTCCATGCCTCAATAGATACTTATTTATTCTTGGGAACTCCTAGGGGATTAACTTTTATGTATATCCTTGAACAAAATTGATACTTGATATATCATCAAAAAATTATCTTGATCAGGCATGAATCTAAAGGCAAAATCAAATTGAAAATTTTCAAAATTAAATCTAGGACCAACCGAACTCCAATTTTAGCAAACTTACTATCGAATTGAATGTCTCAAAAATACGAACCCAATGACACCAAATTCGACTCAATTCGAGCCCAAATGGGTCCAAATCAAATAATCGAAGCTTCTTTGGAAGGTTCAAACCATAATTTGGATTACCAAATAGTTTCCAATTATGACATGCTTATAGTTGGATCAAGTGCCTCGACGAGAAAAATTCAACAAGGTCAACATCATTGATATCTGAGATCATTAAGGAACTCAAATACTCAATAAATGGTCCATGATTAATGGAGTTGATATCGACCGTCTATTCCAAACACTCCAAATGTGCCCTTAATCTTCTCTCTATTTACTGGCCATGCCACTCCCAGAAAACTATAAATAGACCCCTCATTCTTTATTGAGATGGGACTCAAACAAGGAAGAGAAAAAATAGAAGGAAAAGAGAGAAACTAGAGTTCTCTTGTAACTAGACTCCTTCTCAACCACCATCGGACAACTAATCATCACCGAACTGACTATGGACTTCTGCCCAGCCATTGACTAACACTAGATTTGTGCCCGGCCACCGACTGACACCGCACATCCACCCAACGCCGACTATTTCCATACTTACTCTCGGCTAACGATTATTATCGGACTTTACCTCGACAATTGACACTAGACAATGGTCTTTCTAGCCACTTTAGACCTCCGACTACGATCCTTTAGACCTCCATTGCCACATAACAGTCTTTTTGACCACTATCACCCATCGACTATGGTCCTTCTGACCTGTATTGCCAAAGAACGATCTTTCTTACCATTATCACCCACTGACTAAAGTCCCTCTGACCCCGTCGCTAAACTATGGTCCTTCTAACCACTATTGCTAGAAAACTATCTTTCTAACCACTATCACCTGCCAACTATGATCTTTCTAGCCTCCATCGCCAGACAACAGTCTTTCTGACCATTGTCGTCCATAGACTACGGTCCTTCCGACCACTATCGCTAGACAACAGTCCTTCCAGCCTCCGTTGCAAGACAATTATTTTTCTGACCAATGCCGCACACTGAATATGTTCCTTCCAACCTCCGTCGCCAGACAACGGTCTTTCTAACCACTATCACCCACCATCTACAGTCCTTCCATCCTCCGTCACCAGAACAAGATCTTTCTGACCTCCTTCACCCTTCGACTAAGGTCCTTCCGACCTCCTTCCTTAGACAACGGTCTTTCTGACTTCTATCGTCCTTTGACTACGGCCTTTCAACCTCCCTCACCTAATAACAGTCTTTCTGACCTTCGCCGAATACCAACTATGGTCCTTCCAACCTCCATCGCCTGACAATGATCTTTCCTACCTCTGTAGCCCACCGACTATGGTCCTTCTGACCAACATTGCCCGAACATGGTCTTTCTAACTTTCGTCGCCTACCGACTATGGTCTTGTCGACCAAACAAATATGTTAATATTGATTCTTTCAATTCCCACTATATAATGCACTGTATATGATGTACATTTGCTACATCATGCTAAGGTCTTCACCCTAAAGAATGGCCTCATTTGTAAGCGACGGCATACACTAGTCGATTTATTTAAACTAGGCCAACCCCATGATTTTTTTCCCATTTTCAGGGGTTTCCACATAAAAGCTCTAGTGTCTTTTATGAACGTTACACCCTCTCTTTTATCTATATGCATGCTAGATCTCCATACAAAATTAAGACATTAAACTTTATATTTCTCTACCATCGTGAATATTCCAGGATGTAACAATACTCTTGCTTTATGATTTATTACGATTAATCTGACCCTCTCATTTATTGTGCTTGTCCTATTTTTCAAACATTTTTTAGATTAAATTTTAAATAAATGTTTTTTCAATTCCTTTGGGATGGATAAATTTTCGAATGATAGGATTATATTTGTTATTATGTTTTGTGATTAATTTCTAAGTGAGCATCATTTTTGAAAAAGAAAATTAAAAAATTAGAGAAATTTTTTTAAAATTATAATTTTTAAATTAAAATTGAACTCATTTATATTTTCATACAAATGTTTTACCTTTTAAGAGAATATATTATGTTGATAATAATATACATTAAAATTCTTTTTTTGAGGAAAGCCAAGATGCATTGATAAAAGCAAATAAAAAACAAGATACGCACTAAGGAGAACAATCTACCCTCTCACATTCTACCTTCACAAGACGAACGAAAGAAGGAGGGAGATCATTCTCGCAAAACAAGTCCCAAAAGAAATCATAAGAAAAAGCTAAGTTAGCACAATAGTGAGCTAACGTATTACAATCACGACCAACATGATGGAAAATAACATTATTCCAATCACCAACAAGAAAACAATCTTCATCTTCAATGTCTCCATCCAACCTCTTATCTTTGTTGTACACTTTGTGAAGAAATTGAATCACATTTTTATTATCCCCTTCTATAAAAATACCCTCAGCCTCCAACAATCTCCCTTTCAAAACCTCCTTCAACGAAGTAAAGGCCAGCAACTCCAATTGAGCGATGTCCTAGTGAACTTCTTGAAGCCCGAATGCAAAAATAAATCTTCCTTTACTGTCTCGCACTATGCCTCCAATTCCTGCTTCATAATTTCCTTTGAGAGCAGCATCAATGTTAACTTTATACCACTCAGGAGGTGGGGGATGCCAAAAATCTGAAAACAGTCTAAAAGACTGATTGGCATTCTAGTCGTCCGAGCATATAAAATTGTGGTTTGGTATATTAACAAAGCTAAGAACATTCACAGCTGTAAACGTAGCCGAAGTCTCCACCTTTCCAACCTTGAACTTATTCCTGTTATTCCAAGAAAACCATAACAAGGAACAATACATCCTAACCAACAAGGGATTAGTGCCAGCCAAAAGCTCCAACCCATACAAACAGTCCTGAAAAGAAGAGAATTTCGGAATCAGGAACCCCCAACTTCTTAAAATATCAATCACATTTACCAGGTCAAGGCAAGACGTGGCCACATGGTTGATGTCTTCCACCTCTCCACAACCTCTAGGACACACATTTAGAGAAGCAAGCTTCCTCCTAAACAGGAAATCTACAGTCGGTATAGCATCCTTGCATAACCTCCACATAAATAGCTCTACCTGAGCATTAAGCTTCAATCTATGTATCCACGAAATAGAACCATCAACCATCCCATACTTTAATCCTTCCTCCTTAATCAAAGCCGAAATAGATCTCCTAGAAAACAATTTTTTCAATTCAAAGAAGTCCTTCGCAGCACTTGAGCAAATATGGATTTTATTTATCAAGGAAACTAAATCCTTTCCAAAGTAAATCAACAGTCTGTCAAGGTTCCAACCTCCCTCATGAATGAAGAAGTCCAGATTTAAGTCCTCATCTTCAAAGGTTGCAACAAAAGTTGGCCACTTGAGTAAGCTTCTATCCAAGATCCATGTATCTTTAAGAACATTAATGCTGCTACCCAAAACAATTTTCCATCTAACCGCCTTTTTGAGAGCCTTCCAACCACTTCCAATGATCTTCCGAGAAGGAGAACCACCCTTCATGTTTTCATGCTTCCACCAATCTTCCCCATATTTGACCAATAGATTCCTATTAAGTAAGGAATAAGGACAATCCATTAATTTCCAAGCAAACCTAGCCCTTAAAGGACCAAGACTAGACAATGACGATTGGATCCCCCATCCTCCCAAAGCCTTCGGTTTACACATCACTTCCCAAGCTACGTAGTGTAACCCATGACTACCATCAACTTTATTCCAAATAAAATCTCTACAAAGTTTCTCAAAATCCTTCAAAATACTTAAAGGAATGAGAGAGTGAAACATCATGAATAAAGGAAGATTTAAAAACACAGATTTTACTAATACCAATCTTCCTGCCAAGGAGATAAATCTATTACTCCAAGCATTCCACCTCTTCATAGAATTATCCATAAGGATCTAGAAATCATTCTTTTTCAATCTCCTTAATGCCACTTTAATACCCAAATACTCCAATTCATCAACCACCTTGAACCCCAACATCTTAACTATTTTCTTCTTCATCCTCCGATCCACTGAATTACCACAAATAATAGACGATTTTTGGTAATTGAACCTTTGGCCGATCCAGCTGCAGTAATCAGCAACAATCTTCTTTAATTTCCTTATGTTTTTCACCCTTGCATCAGAGAATAAAAGCACATCGTCTGCGTAGAGAAAATGCGAGATCTTATGTTCCTTAAGGGTGATATTAATACCCAAATCCATACCCCTACAAAAGAAAAGGTTAGAAAGAAATTGGGAACAAATGATAAATAGAAAAGGTGAGAGGGGGCATCCTTGATGGAACCCACTCTTTCCCTTAATCCATTTAGTATAGCCGCCATTGATGAGAACAGAGAATCTCAGCTCCACAATACACTCCATCACCAACTTTACATATTTAATAGGAAACCCCATTAGAATCATCATCTTGTTAAGAGTAGCCCAACAGATACTGTCGTATGCTTGCTCCATACCCAACTTAACAGCCAACAATCCTTTGCAAGCTTTAGAGAGCCTGATCTTGTGGAAAACCTCTTGATCCAGTAGTAAGTGATCCGAAATTGATGTACCTTTAACAAACACCACCTGTTCTTCTAAGATAATTTTTGGGATGACCACCAACAATCATTTCAATAAGAGCTTAGCCACAATCTTATAAATGGAATTACATAAGCTGATAGGTCTAAAACCAAAGGAGTCACCGGCTTAATGGTCTTGGGAATAAGAACCACCAACATGTCTTTCCAATCTTTACACATTTTTCCAGAATAGAAGAATTTCTTCACAGCTCTACACACATCCTCTCCTACAATACTCCAATAAGATTTGAAAAAAGAATAAGAGACCCCATCACAGCCCGGTGCCTTATTATTACCCAGCATCCTCACTACATTCAGTATTTCAGCATCCGATAGATCAGCATCCAGACCGCATCTGTCTTCATCCGATAACACCTTCCAAGGAGGTGGCCAATCCTCCGTCAAACAGGCCCTCTCTTCCCATTTTTTCTGAAAAAAACTAAAGAACACCTCTTCAATTTCCTTTGAATCCTCCGTTAAAGACCCATTAGAGTTTTTAACCGGATGAATCCAATTCCCATTTCTCCTTAAATTAGTAAAAGCATGAAAATACTTCGTATTAGCATCCCCCTCTTCAATCCACTTAACTTTAGCTCTCTGCTTTCACCAAGTATTTAAACGACCAAGAGTAGCATTCAACTCCTTAACTTTAGCTCTAAGCAGCCAAACTTTATCATCACACAAGACACCTACATTAGTTTCCTCCTCTTGAAGCTGAAAAATCTCAACTTTCAACCGATCTTTATCAGCCGAGAACTCCCTTAATTTCGTCTTGCTCCAATAAAACAGATCCTTCAGAGCCCTCCTGCACTTTTTGTTAAGAATCATCATCTCATCCCCAAAAAATGACTTCTTCCAAACCTTAGCAATGATAATGGCTGAAGATTTGTAGGAAATCCACACATCTTCAAACTTGCGAAACCCCTTCTTCCTAGAAGAAGCATCAAAAATCTTTAACACAATAGGACTATGATCAGAAGCTACTCTCGCTATATGTCTAACCACAGCCACCTGAATACAATTGATTGCCAAAGAATTCTGTAAGCACCTATCCAATCTCTCCAAAATCCGGCCACCCCAACCTTATTGTTACACCAAGAACCTTGGTCCAACAAAACCAACATCATATAGATCATTCTCATTCATAAAATTAACCATCTCCTTTGGACCTTGAGAAAAAACAAATTTCCTTTCACCTCTTTTCTCTTCTTGGGACAAAATGCAGTTGAAATCCCCTCCCACCACCAGGGGAACTTTCCTATGAGCAACCTTCTGAATACAATCCCATAATCTCCTTCTCCCAATAACCTCCTTACTCCCATACACCGTCGATGTCATCCACACACTCTTATTAAAAACATTCAGATCCCCAATAACACATTGATCTGATGTCTTAATGACCAAAAACAAAGCCAAATCAGACCTCCATAAGATCATAATACCTCCAGACAACCCATCAGAAGGTAGAAGATAGAAATCCCAATTCGGGCCCATAATCTTCTCAAAGGAGACCTTATCAAAAGAATTGATCTTAGTCTCAACCAAACCTACAAATAAAATATTAAAATCACTAATGAACTCCCTAAGGTAAAGAGAGGCTTCCTTTTTCTTAACCCCTCTATAATTCCAAAAAGCAATGGAATCCATCAAAAAACCTTGGGGGAATGGCCCCCAACCTTCTTCTTAACCTTACTTCCTTCCAGAAATCTCCCATGGGAATCAGATTTAATAGGTCCTAAGGATCTAAGCTCTTTAGCAAGCTTTACCTTAGAGGACTCCCCACCAATCCCCATCTTTCCCACCAAACAATCTACTATATTTGAATTGCAACTACCATCAATAGCACCCACTCCCTTCTCCATACCATCATCACCGACTGCTGTTTCACCAACCCTCTTGCCTACATCACACAACAATCCCTCCTCCACATCAACCACCTTCATACCATCACTCTCCATATTTAACACATCGAAATTATTAACAGAGGTTGTGAAAACATGACAATTAGAGATGAGATTCATACCCTTCTCTTCAACCGAAACAAGGCTCCTTTGGTCTCCATCTTGGAATAAATGAGTTCCTTCTGCTTTCTGAACATGCTCCAACCGGACTTCACCTTCTTCCAATTGATCATCCACAGACGTCAACTTTCTGTGATCTGCCTCCAATAATTCCTTATTGACAGTAGTAGCCTCTTGAAACCTTTCATCCTTTGACACTTGAGTATCATGAACATGTTTCTTCACGAATTTCAAATTCGAAGGCTTAACAAAATTTCCTCTTTGGATAACTCTTCTGTCCTTCTTCCTGTTGATAAGAAGCCAAGGACCATAAGAATCGGAAGTTAGACTTTCAGCATTCTTTCCCCCTACAACATTCGTTTCACCAACCTTATCCACAACCTCAACCTCTTTAGTAACATAAAACTCCTTTTTACACTCAGATTTCACGTGGCCTATCATCCCACAATGAAAGCAAAATGATGAGATTTTCTCATATTCAACTTTCTGAAAAAATCTCCCCGAATTGCCTTCCACCCACACTCCTAAAGGGAGACATTGATCTATCTTAACCCTAACTCACATCTACCCCATTGGAACAAATTTCCATCCAACAAAATTGGTGTTCCAATCATAGAGGCAATCCTAGCAATATTCTTCTCATCCCAACAATGAAGAGGTAGGTGAGGCATCCTTACCCATACAGGAGAATTCAACCCCTTCATGGATAATGGAGAAAATTCAGGCGTCCATTTTTCCATGCCAATTATATGACCATTCACAAACCAAGGTCCTCCAGAGAGTACAACCTCCATCTGATCATGTGAGCTGAATGAACATAAAAACCACCCCTTTCCAAGAGTAGTAAAATGGAAGTTCCCCATGTTACTCCATTGCCGTCTTACTTCCCAAGCAACCGAATGTGAAGGCAGTTCTTTTCCAAATACCTTGAACACCAAGGAATTCACCAATTTACTGGTATTCCCCATCTCCATATCTTTACATAGCTTAACCGCCTTACCATCTTCTGTCAAAACCCTTTCATCCTCTTTGAATTTTAACTGAATATATGGTTTACTAGTCCAAGGGTTAGCACCCCTACCGTTTAGAGTTTTCCTTGGCAATTCATCAAAAACCTTGTCCACAGCCATTCCAATTTTACCATTCAATACAGAACAACCACCTTTAACCTCCTGTCGAACCAAAAAGGAAGGATCTTCCCCCACAGATCTTAACTCAACCGAAGCACAATTACGAACTTCCAACAAATCAGAATTGCTAGACACAGGATTTTCCACAAAAACTGGATCTACGATGCTAGCGCCATCCTCTACCAGGGGCTTACCATAGATATGAATTCTTTGCAAACCGAACTTAGTGAATTCACATTTATCTTGCTGGCAGGGACAGAGATTGCATTTGAATTCCCAAAACGATTTACAAAGATCTTCATCCCAGACGACGAAGCCCCTGGATCAGGCGAAAGGCAATCCAATTTTGTCAAATCCGTAACTTTGCATCCATCAACCAAAGCCTTAACCTTACCCTTACCTTTACCTTCCACTGGATTAAATTTATTCAAACTGAAACCATGATTCTCCGTGATGATCAGCTCTCCCTTAGCGCGACGACGACGAACATCCTCCTCCTTATCAAAAGGAAGGATCGGCGAAGGCATAGATGACCGGCGGTCGCCCGCCGTCATGCCCGAATGCCCTGTCGAAGAACTGGACAGAAAAACCGCGAAGGAAAAACATTCAAATCCTGCACATTCTCTCTCTAGAAATCCTGCACATTCTCTCTCTTAAAGAAGCTTTGCATAGCTTAAAATTCGTATAAAAAAAAAATAAATCAATAAGCTATGGTCCCTCACCTCGGGAAGCTTTATTGGTCTCACTTCTTTTGGCATCGAGCCCAACGTTCAACTCCGGAATGTCGGTTTCATCTGTCGATGATAAGGCTGGTGGTGCTGCCGTCCCTTTCCGTTGCCTCCTCACGAAGCACCTTGCCGGTGCCATACCCCTCGCCGTACTTCTTCTCTGGTCTGCCGACGCTTTTGCTGTCCGCGGCAGCTCACGCCCCTTCTTTCTCCAAATCCGCGGTTACCTCGGCCCAATCTCCACCAAATCCTTATCCACAGCTGCAGCCGTTGCCTCCCCGTTGCCGATCCCTCCAGCATTTCCCAAAAGCTGGATATCCAGCTTCAATTCTCTCAATTACACCTCCACAATCATCTCCCGCTGGCTAACCCCAGGTGGCGAGGCCTGCCGCGACTCCCACACCGCCGCCATCTCCATTCCTGCTCTCCAATCCTCTTCTCTTCCCGTCTTCCTCACCGCCGGAGACATCCACGAGTTCACTTTCCTTGCCCTCGACGTCTCCCTTCGTCCCCGTTGCATTGGCGGAGATTACTTCGAAACAGACCTATCGAGCGCCTCATGGAAATCCCGCCCCCCCATCCATGATCATGGAAACGGTTCATACACTTTCCGTCTCCAGCTCCACCCACGTTTCGCCTCTGAAAACGCTACCTTTACCCTCTCCATCGTTCTGCTCTTCCGCTCCTTCGACTGCCTTAAGCTTTCCCCCGACCGCTTCTCCGTCCGCCGTGAGCTCAGCCGCATCTCTATCAAATTCCTCCTTCCTCTCCCATTCGGCGCCCTTTCCGACCTTCAGATCTGCCGCGCTTCTGACTTCGCCGTCCCGGCGTGGTCCGGCCGCTGGACCCGCCTCACCCGAAACGACTCCTGCGCTGTGGACCGCGCAGGGCGCTACCGTTGCCTTGACCCTGCTCTCCCCTGCGAACAGCCGTGGTGTGCCGGATCGCTCGCCGCCCTTGAAAGCAACGGCTGGGTTTACTCTGCTCACTGCGCCTTCCGTCTATTCGACCATTCTTCGGCCTGGCGATGCCTCCGCGGCAAATGGCTCCTTTTCTGGGGCGACTCTAACCATGTCGATACCATCCGCAACCTCCTTAATTTTGTACTAGGCCTCGTAGACATCGATGCTGTCCCACGCCGCTTCGATCGCTACTTCAGCAACCCCCGGAACGATTCCGAGACTCTACGAATCACGAACGTGTTCAACGGCCATTGGAACGATAGCCTCAACTACCTCGGCCTCGCTTCTCTTCGCAATCCCCCTTTCCGCAGTCTCCTTTGGAAATACTTGGACGAACCCGGCGGCCGCGCCCCCGACGCCATAGTCCTCAACTCAGGCCTACATGACGGAATCTACTGGAAGAGCGTCCGCAGCTTCGCTAACGGAGCGGAGGATGCCGCCAGATACTGGGAGGCGCTGATGGCGCGCGTGCACCGTAAGCAGCCAGCCGGGGAAGCGTTTCCAAGGGTTTTCTACCGGACGACTGTCGCCACCGGCGGGTTTGCGAGGGATATGGGGTTTAATCCGTGCAAGATGGAGACTTTTGATGGGATTTTGAAGGAGAAGCTGGCGGCTAGGGGAGTGCTGACCGGCGGTGTGGTGGACGAGTTCGACATGACTTTCCCCTGGCATTACGATAACCGTTGTAACGACGGTGTGCATTACGGCAGGAAGCCGGCGATGGCTAAATGGCGGGACGGCCAGATTGGCCATCAGTATTTCGTTGATCTCATGCTTGTCCATGTTCTGTTGAATGCTTTTTGCAACGGCTGATGAAAAGATTTTTTTGGTTAATGATATTTGTTTTGAATGATTTAGTTCGCTTGTAAATTATAGCTGGAGGTGTTGTTATCATCGAACAGCGACGATGCCTTTATGATGTTAATTAATCATAGTTGAGCAATCGTTTCGTCGAAGATTTGAAGCTGCGGAATTGGTATTGAGGTTGGCTCTGTTAAAATAGTAAAATTAAATTTTTGTTTCATAGTCTTATATTCTTATTGCTTATGTAAGAGGATGTTTGACTTTTAAAGTATTTTAGGTGTAAAATAAATTAAATGCATGGATTTTATATTTAAATTGTTCGTTCTTTTTATAACGTAAAAGTAAAATAATCTTAGGGGTTGTTTGGTTGTGAATTTTAAGTAGGATTTACCCAGGATTTAACTTAAATCCTGCCAAATGGAAGAAAAAAAAAATGTACGTTGTATATCCCCACTATCCTAAAATCTGAATTTATTATTTTCTGCCATAAACTTGACAATTACTAATTCTGGTAGTTTGATGGATTGAAAGTCTTTATAGTATTATGAAAATCTCTTTTTCATCCTTGTCATGGAGTATGCTGGAAATCCTTTATAGGATTCACATATCATCTCCGCAGCCATTGTTGCAAGCTCCTATCATCGTCTTCTTAACTTGATCTGGTGAATAAGGTAAAACTTTGTGAATAAGGTGGAGTTTCTTCCTAGCTTTTATTTTAGCAATTTTTCTTTCTTCTAGAGTAGAGAAGCCCTTCGGTCGATAACTTGAGAATGGTTGCCAGTTTATTCACGAAAATGTTTTTGTGGGTTGGATATACATGGGTTGCATCCGGTCCTTAGTTTTCTTTTTGTTGGACAGTTTCTTCTACTTATGTTTATTCTTTGTTGTCACGAATCATTTATTGTAGTTACTTGGTTCAAGAAGCATTATCAGAATGTTGATTGCTATTCCTTGTAGCCATAGTTCACAAAATTGCGGATTATAAATAACCTATAAGTGTATACATTATTAAGAGAAAGCCATCTTATTTTATCTTTCCTAGGTTAAGGAAATATAATTATTTTAAATATCCAACCATCACATATTTCTTTATCATACTTTTGAGACACCTTCCCTATCATCAATTCGACGTATTGAGAACATGTATTGATTAAAATTATTTCAATATGATTCATATATCTATATATTGCATTCAGTCAACACAATTTACGAAGTTACACATTTGTTGGTTAATGCCCTTAATTTCCTTTAAGACATTGGATTGAATTTAATTTTTGGTTAACTTTTTTTTAGTTAATGCCCTCAAAGTCCTTTTAATTCAAAAAATAATAATCTTTAATTCATGCATGTCTACATACGAATATTTTTGATTGTACATTTGATTTTTCTATTGCATTACTATTAATATTGAGTGTTGAATTTGAATCTTTTCATGGGTGATGTCTTACTTTA
Organism: Dendrobium chrysotoxum; assembly: GCA_019925795.1. Classification (NCBI taxonomy): domain Eukaryota; kingdom Viridiplantae; phylum Streptophyta; class Magnoliopsida; order Asparagales; family Orchidaceae; genus Dendrobium; species Dendrobium chrysotoxum. The sequence goes on from CM034297.1 coordinate 22,853,752, forward strand.
TTAGTAGGTCAATTTGGTGAGCTAGAACTTGTAAATAAGAATGGAGATTATAGGGAGAGTAGAGAGAATAGATAAAAGACTCATGGGTCTTGAAATGAAAAAGTATCTACTATCTGAGAAAATTTGGGGTCTCCCTAATGTATATAAAATCATCCCCCAAAATGTACCTTGTCACCTCTTATTTATATGGTTTTATGGATTATTGAAAAGACTATATAGAAAATGTATATAAGTCAAGCTATACATAGCACCCGTACAATGTTACACACGAGTCTAAACACATATCATCTCCCGATAGGCTGGAGGATGTGAAGTAAAAAAAGCAAGCTCTCTATGAGTGAGCTCGTTGGCGATGAGTAGGTTCCTGGAAAGTGTTCGGACGTGGCTGATAACCTGTGCAGAAGATTTATAGCTTCCTTTAGTAAAAAGGAGAGTGTGATGTTGTGGTTAGGTAAAGTATTAGGTAGCAATAGTAGTTAACTGGTGTGTGAAAGTTCAATTTGGGTTGTTAGACTAACTTGAATTGTATATGCATACTAAGAGGGGGTGAATTGGTGTTTATTAAATTTCCTTTAAAAATCATCATTTTGAAAAGTTTATGATTTAACAAATAATTCGAAAACACCAATTTAAACAAAACTTTGTTTTGACTTTAAGCTATACTTGCAAAGAACAAAATATTTTTCGGTTTTAATTTCTGAATTTTTTTTTTCTTTTTGAGAAAGAACAAGTTGTTCAATTTTTTAAAACAAAAAATTCATAGATTACATATATGCAATAAGTAAGATGCAAGAAATTAAAATGTGAAAAAGTAAAGGTAAACACAGGAAGAAACACACCAGAGCTTTATAGTGGTTTGGTCAACCTTGTCCGACGTCCACTCTCTGGAGTCCTCCACTCCGAGTATCGCTCTAACACTAATGACTCTCATTTTTCTATCATAGCAAGGTAGAAAAGCCCTTACAAATCATTTTCACCTCCTAGGTGTGGCGAAGCAGCCGAATCATTTCACATTCTAGTGCGGCATAGTAACCGACTCCCTTTCACCTCCTTGGTGCGACGGAGTAGTCGAATCCTTTTTAACTCCTCAGTGCGATGGAGTGGCCAGATCCTTCCCATGACGAGGCACTTCATGGATTTTTCCTCAAACAAAGACACTGAGCTTGGAGGAAGAAGGTGCAAGATCACTGAGCAACCATGTGTGGAAACCCCTCTCAAATACTCTCTTGTCCCACAAGAATCTTCTCCCTAAAGATCTCACCTCTCTCTTTCTCCAAAATAATTGTCTCTCTTTAAACCCTTCTCATAGAAGCTCTTTCTTAGAAAAACAGATAAAAGCATCCCTAAGACAAATTATGGATGATTTTTGAATAATGGCTCAAATTAACCCTAAAATTTAACTTAGCCATTAATGTTTGTACAGTACGATTAGTAATCGTATAATACGATTGGTAATCATACAATACAATTAGTTAATGAAATCTCAGTTCATTCTGTACAATGGAAGACTCATAGTACGATATGTTCAAGTACAGTATATTGATCGTATAGTATGATACTTGGATTATACGATATGATTAGTTCATTCTTCTCAAGATCATACAGGATGATCTCTAGGATGATCAAACATCATCTCTGCTAATCATCTAGTACGATTGGTATCGTACTACACGATTAGTTCAAAAATCAATGTTTCATCCATCACGATCCCTGGAATGATCAAATTTTGACTCTGTGAATCACCTAGTACGATCAAAATTGTACTGTTTGATCTATCATATTAATTAAATCTTGATTTGATTGACTAATCACGAGGATTAATTTAGGTAATATTTTAAATATAATACAATACCAATAGTTCATACAGTGTGATCAATTCTAAAATAAATAATTAAAATACTTACCTAAATCTGATTGGCGATAATGGTTTTGATTTAAACTGATCGTCCTATACAATCTAATTTTTAAAGTACGACTAGTTAAAAATAATAATTACTCAATTAGCCATTATAATTAATTTTTAATCAATAGATCATATAGTGTGATGTGGATGTTACAATACGATATGCACAAATTCAAAAATTTTAGTTTTCACTCTCTAGTGTATATGTGCATGATCGCTAAGCTGGTATACAGCTTTTACAGGACTTTTGACTTGTGAAATATAAAATAAATAAATGAAAATATAGACTCTTATAAAAATATCAAAACTATTCTACTCAGTCTTGAGTCTTAATCATTTGTGCCACGGTGGATACTACACCTAAAATGTTTGTGTAAATTCATTCATATTTGTTATCATGAGAAACAAAGTAAAAATCCAATAATGATATCAGGAAAAATAAAGTAAAAATTCAAATATCCAATAATAATATAAGGAGAAATAATGTAAAAATTCAGTAATCTTTGTTATCATCAAAATCATATGCTTGAGCTCCTGGATTGCAATTATCTCTCCCTTTTTTATGATGACAAACATTGTTGGTTGAATTTCAAGTTTATTTTATTATATCCTAACCTCCCCCTTATTGAGTGTATTATTTTAAAAGTTATGAAAAAATGTTTTTTTCTTTTTTAATTAAATTTTTAATTTTAAAATGCAGAATAATAAAGCAACAAAAAAGAACAAACATAGAAAAAGCACAATTGAAGTAAGTAAAATGTTAACAAGTATAACTAAATACGCACTCCCCATTTTGACATCACAAATAAGGAGAGACAACTAAATAGAAAGAAGTACAAACAATAGCAAATAAAAAGAAGATACAAAAACTGCAATAGAACACAAATTAGAAGTAAGAGGGCCTCTAATTAGGTGTTGGTGGTGGTGGCAGCTTCAAGTACTAATGAAGAGCAAAATAATGGTCACTAAACCAAGTGTAATCTTCCTTGTGCTGCTCCTAGATTTGCTGATGGTACTGGTTGTGCAGGTCGTGCTGCCTTTAGAAAAGCTCGTACTGTTGGTAAAGCCGCTCCCAATGCTGAGTAGTCTCCTGACACTTTGTAGATGATTTCAATACGAGGTGATCAAGTTGTTCCACGATCAAGTCATAGGCCTAGAATTGGGGAGCAAGTGTTTTTACTAGTGCTAGTGCTAGAGGTGGTGCTGCAGGGTCTCTTCCCGCCTCATCAAACTCATGCTCTTCATCAGACTCATCCCTTGGTATCGATGAAAGAAAATACGGAAGGAACCATTAGAGTAGAAGATCAGAAATATATCTTCTAGTGTGAGATATAGAAGTTTATATTTCTGATCTAGAAGGTTGGTGACTTGGTGTCCTAAAGTGATGTTCTACTTACGTCAAATTGATGGTTGGTGAATGGGAGTAAGATTTTGAAAAACGCTAATGATCATGTTGGATTCATCAAATGCAATATCAGGCATGATGAAATAGGAGATGATAGACGAAGTGGGGTACTATTTACTATATCTCTAGCCTTAGGAAGAATAGAAGTGCGGAGAACAAGCTAGATGATATAGGCATTCCGGTTAAGTGAGTGGATGGGAGGCTTGTGTTGATTTAAGGGAGTATTTCAAAGGGTTAGATTGACAATGGTCCAATCATAATCTCCTTTAGATGTTATTTGGATGAACCCCTTTCGTAGAAAGATGTAAATATTCAACAAGGTCCTATTTGGTTATTTTTATAGGATGCCTATAGACATATGAGTTCATGGAAAAAAAATAAATGTTCACTCTAAGGCTTGTAAAGAATTCAAAGTGTATTTTAAAGTTAAAGGGAAAGGTGAGAGTTAATAGAAATTGTAGAGTGATGGATGCAAAGAGGTCTATAACCTAATAATGTAGAATTGCTTGGTTCAGTATACGAGAAGGTGTGATGTTGGCTTCTTTGAATTGGTGGTATATAGATTCAACTTTAATTATTTGAAATATGTCGTCACCAAGATGACAAGAGCAGCTCCCTTCAAGAAAACATGTTCTCATGTTACTTACCATATGGATAGCTAAAGGAATAAAAGTGGATGAAAGTATAAAGCATTTGAGCGATTGAAAACCTTAGAAATTCCCCTTCTTAAATAGAATTTTTCAGTAGATTGTATAGTATGATTGAGGATCATACTACATGATTAGAAGAAGTTAAGTCATGTGGATGATCTGTCAGAAAAAGTAGTCGAATCATACATTATGATCAAGATCGTACTAGATGATTATTAGAAAAAATGTTCGTCTCGAGGAGTCGTCTGGTATGACTTTTGACTAAATGATCATATAATATGAAGAGGTGGTCATATAATATAATCATTAATTATTGGTCAGATCTGGGTAATTCATTTCATGAGTGAAGAGGATGTGTAGAGGCGTGTTGAGCATATAGAATGAGTGAGGTTCATATAGTATGATTTGAACATTTTTTTATTTAAAAAAAATAAAAAATTTGTTTGGTGTGTGATGATCAGATAACACTTTTATTAACTAAAAATAACAAAAAAATAAATAAAATGAAATAAATAACAAAAACAAAAATAAATCTAAAAATATAACAAACATGAAAACACACAAAGCATAACTACATATGATGTTAATTTCATTTCAATCCTGAATCAAGCATGAATGTTAATGACACCTAATCTTGCCCTTAGTGTGCTAAAGTTTTCATAGCTTAGGGGTTTGGAGAAAATATCTTTCAAGCTATTCTCAATTGCTACATGATATAATTCTATATCCCCCTTAGCTACATAATCTCTAATGAAATGATGCTGATGTCCATATGCATAGTACGGGAGTGTTGAATCAGAATTTTAGAAATATAGATGACACTAGTGTTATCACAGATGATTGGTATTGTCCCTAGAGAGAGTACAAGGTCAAAAATTTATTGCTTTAGACATATGAATTGAGCAACACAACTTCCTACAATTATGTATTCTGCCTCAACTGCGGAGAGGGATACTGAGTTTTGTTTCATACTAAACCAAGAAACTAACGATAGCCTTATAAATTAATAAGTTCTAGAATTACTTTTTCTGTTTATTCTACACCCTATAAAGTTTGAGTCTGAATATCCTAGCCTTATAAATTAATAAGTTCTAGAATTACTTTTTCTGTTTATTCTACACCCTATAAAGTTTGAGTCTGAATATCCTTTGATTTCAAATGAAGAGCTATGTTTAGGATACAATATACCTAGGTTTTGGGTGACTTTAAGGTATCTACGGATTCTCTTAAGTGCTATCACATGAAATTCTTTTGGATCAACTTATAATCTAGCACAAAGATAAACACTAAATATTATATTAAGTTTCATAGCAATTAAATATAGAACTGATCCTATTATCTCCCTATACTTTTTTTGATCTATTATTTTTTCATTTGCATCCTTATCTAATTAAATATAGAGCTCATGGGTGTATTAATTGATTTAACACCATCCATCTCCATCTCACACTTTAGAATTATCTTAATATACTTAATTTAACTTAGAAAGGTTCCATCATCCCTTTGCTTCATAATAAATCCAAAAAAATGTGTCAGCACTCCCTTCATACTCATATATAACTCTCTCGTCATGGTTTTTAAAAAATCATTACAAAGATTTTTAATTCTTAATCTAAATAGCATATCATCCACATAGATTTAAACAATAAGTAGATCATACCCTACTTTCTTTAGGAATAGGGTGATATCTACACTACCCTTAATAAATGATCTATCTAGAAGAGATGTACTAAGCCTTTCATATCATACACTAGGTGCTTGCTTCAACCCATACAAATCATTTTTCAGTTTGTACACATAATTGGAAAAGGTTGAATTTTAAATCTAAGGGGTTGTTCAACATTATGTTGAAAAGGTTGAATTTTTTAATCTTGGGAGTTATTCTACATAAATAACTTCCATGATAACCCAATTTGGGAAAACACTCTTTACATTCATTTGATATAACTTAGATCCTCTAAAACATGCAAAAGATAACAAGACTATGATGGCTTCTAATCAAGATATAGGGGCAAATGTCTCCTCAAAATCAATTCTTTTAATTTGACTATACCTATTAGTTACTAATCTTGCCTTATTTCTAACCACTACTTCAGAATCATTCATCTTATTATTGAATACCCACTTAGTACTTACTACACTCTAGTCCTTAGGTTTGCTAACCAAATCCCATACAGCATTCCAAACAAATTATTTTAACTCTTCTTGCATAGCTAGGATCAAGAATTCAATGGATAAGGCTCGATCTATATTTGTGGGTTCTATCATAGAGATAAATATAGAATGACTAACGTCTTTCCTAAGTCCATGCCTAGTTCTTACTCCTATAAATGGATCTCTTAAGATGAACTTCCTAGGATGACTAGATGAGACTCTCCATTCTCTAGGTAATGACTCTGGTGGTTCTTCTCTATCTACTAAGTTTATAGATTATACTCTGGTAAACACCACCTCTTCTTCTTCTTCTAATATAGGCTCACCAAATTTATCAAATTTATCAAATTCATCATATGCAATATGGTTGTACTCCTCTACAGCTAAGGTCCTCTTATTAAAGATCCTAAAAGCTTTACCTGTAGAGAAATAACCTAAAAAGACTCCTTCATTAGACTTACGATCAGACTTTCCTAGAGGAGATTTTTTATTGATAAGGATAAAGCATTTATAACTAAAGACTTGAGGATGTGAAAGATTTTGTGTCCTACCCTTAAGCAGCTCATAGGGTGTCTTATTATGTATTGATCTAATATTTGCCCAATTCAAAGCATAACAAGTCGTATTCACTACTTTTATCCTAAAGTATCAAGGGAGAGAGTATTCAACTAGCATAGCCCTAGTAGCTTCCACTAAAGTTCTCTTTTTCCCTTTCAACTATCCTATTCTACCAAGGGGTCCTAAGGATAGAAAAGTTATGCTCAATTCCTAACTCCTTGCAAAAAGATTTAAACCTAACATTCTCAAATTCCCCACCATGATCACCATGGATAGTAGAGATCTCACATCCTAGTTTTTTTTAATCCAAGTGGAGAATGATCTAAATTTCTCAAATGATTTATTTTTATGAGATAATAATCTAATCTTGGTAAATCTATAGTAATCATCAATAATCATATACCCAAAAGTTTTTCGACCGAAGCTGGTTGAACTAATAGGCCCAAATAAGTCCATAAATAATATTTCTAGTGGTCTTGAGGTGGTGAAGTCCTTAATGGAATGAAATGATTATTTGAATTATTTTCCAAATTGGTAGGCATCACATAGGTGATCCCTAGAGAAATCTAACTTGGGTGATAAATTGTTTCAAGTCTTAAATGATGTGTTGTGAATAATTGTTGACATACCTAGTAATTAATATTTTTAACTAATCATACTATATGAACCAGATCATACAGGATAATTAATTTAAAAAATATTGATTAGTCAACTAACTATTATAATTGATTTTAGATCAATAGATCGTATAGTATGATTTGTACAAATTCAAAAAATTTAGTTTTCACTCCCCAGTGTGTGTGTGTGTAAGGTTGCTAAGCTGGCATACACCATTTACAGAAATTTTGATTCAAAAAACATAAAATAAGTAAATGAAAATATAGACTCTGGTAAAAACATCAAACCTATTCTACCAAGTCTTTAGTTTTGATCCTTTGTTCCATAGTGTACATTATACCCGAAATATTAGTATGGATAATGCAAATATCTAGTAATAATATCAGGAGAAATAAAGTGAAAATTTAATAATATTTATTATCATCAAAATCACATGCTCTGGTTATATATATATATATATGAGCTTGAGTGTTTTAGAGTAGAGATAGCGAGAGAGGTAGCTGTGAGTGGTGTTAAGATGTGAGATCTCTTGCTCACCCGGAATAGAGGAAGTACCTTAATTGGCTCAGGAGATAAGAGCTTGTTGACCACCTTAGGCAAGTTCCTTCCAATGCACCAAAGGGATTCCTATGGAGGACAAGCATCATCATCATTACCTAGATACTATTTGTAAAATACTTGTACATGCATTAATGAGAATACATTTAATTCCCTAATTCATTAAGACTTTCAATAGGTGAGTAACAAAAAGGTTGAGTGAATGAAAAGTAATGAGGTTATTACATATTAATAGAGCAACATATGTGATTTTTTTTCCTTTATTCATTGTAGTCTTAAAGATTGCATTGACCTTATTGTAATGAGATGCCGATGTGATGACACCTCTAATCACATTTCCATTAGAAATTGAAGATTTCATGATGAGAAGTGGTTACTTTTGACCATTTGTGATTTGAAAGACAATGAGTGTGTGAGATGAACTTTGATCATGTTACGCTAGCTCAATCCAATGTGAGATTGTTTGAGAAGGTTTTCTTTTACATTGGGCTAGGAGATAGGATTAAGGAAAATGAGATAGAGACCATTAAGGCATCATCTAGTAAGGAAGTTGATTAGATAATGCATAGTCCTAGTAAACTTACTACTTCCCCATTTATAAAGAGAGTTAGGATAAAAATGGGGAGGAAACTTTTTGGATTCAGATGGTAATTATGGTAATTGGCAGTGCAAAGTCGATCATTTCTAGCAATACAAATCCTCCTATAGCAAACACTACGACAACAAATTTAATAACTACCATATTGAAATCAAGTAATTATTTACTTTAAAGTGCCATTTTTTATTTAATAATTATAAGAGTTCTTAAGTTAATTAGAGGTTATAAGGCTTAAAGTTGTAGGTCGAGAAAGTAAAAAAATGTAAAATATAGATTTTCTTCTATTAACACGATAGTGCTAGATTTGTGTGCTCCAGTGTTCTATTCTTGGGAAAATGGCATTTTTGAGATTTTGGAGGATCATTTTGGCTAGTTCTTCATTCTTAACGATTGGACTATAAGAATGTAAGTTTTCACCTATTACTTTTTTGTTTTAATTTTTGAGAATTTTGGGAAATAGATACACTTCTAATTTATATTACAATTCAGAAAGTGTCTTATTTTAATGTTTTATATAATATTTAAAATTTTTGTAAGGTTCTGAGCACTCTGTGTTTACAAATGAAAAAAGTTGATTTTTTCCCTATAAATGTAAGGATATGATACGACTCTTTATAGAATTTGCATTATAGCTAATAATTGTATTTTGCATGCACCTAATACATAGAGTTTTAAATTGGAAAGGCAATGCTATGAAAGTTATTTGTTTGGGCCCAAGGTTGAAGTATTATGTATTGGAAGTTCTCAATATTGGAAATTCTCTATATTCAATATTATTTTGTAGTTGTTTTTTTTCTATTCTACACCTGTCTCAAATAGGTGGGAGGTGACTCTACTGTATACCTAGGTAGCCAGACGGGAGGTGGAAGATTGGGTGTTATAAGGGGTATCAAGAAATTTGTATTCTTGCCTTTACAATTACACTACAAATTAAATGATGTTTTATGATTTTGTTGGTTTAAAAACTATTTCTAATATTTAATTATAGTCTTTTAAGTCTTTTTATAATTATGAATTGAGTACTGTGATGGGAACTGGGTTTTTGCTACCGAGTTATAAACTCACTCTATTATTATTATGCTATTTAGGACAAAGGCAAAGATACTAGTATGATAGAAAGTAAGCCATGTCCGTATGTATTTATGATTTTGGAATTCCAAGATATTATAAACATATATCAAATTTGGATTCATGTAAATAATTAATTTTGGAGATGAACCTAATTTTTATGCATATTAGATGTTTATTTTATATACACGAAATTATTAGTTCCTTTGGTATATTTGCATTTATGGATACTTAGCTTAGTATGACTAAGGAATTAGGGTTAATTTCCTCTTTAGATGTAAGGCATCACAAAGTGATTTTGAAGCAATGGTTGAGAGGAATTTAGTCAGTATAAGAGCCTTTGGAGATTAATTTTTAGGAGTGAGAATTAGTGATATTGCATTAGAACTAGTGTTTTTTGTATGTTTGAGTGAAAATAAATGCATTTGATGTTAAATATCTCCTTATTTTGGCTAGTTTGAAGTGCTACTATAGTGGACCTATAAGATCCTAAGGCAACTGATAGGCTGTGTTGTAGAGCTACTAGAATTCATAGTATAGCTGAGGTTATAACATAATATTCAATGATGTAGTTATTGGGCTAGTAGCACAGTTAGCAGGATGTTAGGGCTAGGGGGAGAGGATATAGACCATCAATTGATTTAATATTTTAGATTGAATCCTCCTTATTTCCAAAGGATGTACTTCAGGCTGCCAATGACTGGTTATTATTGATGGATAAATCTTTTGATGGGACGTAGTGTCCTAATAATAGGAAGGTCCCTTGGGTAGTATTTCTTTTGGATGGTTAGGTAGAGTGTTGGAGGGTAGGCTAGTAGAGAGAAAAGTTTTAGGGAAGGGTAAATGCAGAGATCTCCTTATAGGAGTTTTTTGAGACCCTCATAGACTAGTTCATTCCGCCCTTAGTGAGGCAGCAAATATAGGATAATTTTTTAGGCTTGTCCATGAAATTAAGTTAATAATGTAGTATGAGGCAAAGTTCACAACCTTAGCCCAAAATAGTCCTTAGTTGGTTAATAAATTGGAGAAGTGCTATCATTTCCTAAAAGGATGAGAGATAACTTGAGACACCTATTAGTACCATTCCACATTTAAGACTTTTTTGAATTAGTAGAGCGAGTGAGGCTAGTGGAAATGATCTCACAGTAACATAGTAGAGATGGGATGCCAGCAAAAGGAGCTTTGTAGGAGAGCCCTTTGGATCTGGAGTCTGTAAAAAGTAGCCTAAGTTTATAGGTAGTGGAGAGTCGAGGAATGAAGGCCCTATAATGTTTATGAATGTAGGTGGAAGTGTATTGATTGGCACTACCCCCTTATGTGGATATTATGTTAGAAGACATCCTGGTATATGTTTCAAGTATATTGGTCAATGTTTCTATTAGGGCCAATTGTGTCATGATTTAGCCTAATGTCCTCAGAATATCTTAGTTGGTAGATCTGAAGCATGGGGGAGTTAGAGGCAGCCATTAGTCGTGGATCCTTCAAAAACTATTAGTGAAGTGTCAACATCGAGTGGTGAGGATAATAGATTTGATGGAAGACCATCTAGAGTTTAAAAGGAGTCTATGATTGTTGGTAGTACACCTCCAATTCAATCCAAAGCATATAGTTTAACCCAACAAGAGGCGGAGTAAGATCAAGATGGGGTGCCAAGTTTGATTTATATCTTAGAGCTACCCTCTAATATAAATATTTTTTATCTGGGCATTATTCACTCTTTCTTATTTGAGTGTGTTTTGAGTGACCTAGGTTTGTAGCTTCTTCCTTTTTGTCAGAGTTATCCTTCATGTTGCCTATAAAGGATTTAGTGTGTGTGAGTAAAGTCTATTTATGTGAGTTAGAAATTTCTACTAGGAAGCTGGCAGTAGCTCTGATTACACTACCATTGAAAGAGTTTGATGTTATAATTGGAATAGATTGGTTGAGCAAATATTAGGCCCAAATTCATTGTAAAATAAAGAGGGCAAGTTTTTGCGCAAATGGGGAAGTGATTCATATTTTAAAGACTCAATGTATTATGATTTCCTTGATTTCTATGCTCCAAGTTGCTAAGGCTTGGTCGAAAGGAAACTCCATATTTTTAGCTCATGTAAGAGATTTGCGTAGGCTAGTTAAAGAAATAACTGATGTTGCCATAGTGAAAGAATTTCCTAATGTTTTTTCTAAGGAGTTGTGTAAGTTGTTTCATGAGGGAGCAATAGAATTTTGTATTAAAGTGATTCCATTTACAACTTTGATAGCTATAACTTCTTTTTGAATGGCACCAAGAGATTTGTAAGAGTTGAAGTGCAATTTTAAGATTTGGTAGAGAAAGGATTTATCAAACTAGTTGGATCCCCATGTGGAGCTCCAGTGTTACTTGTGAATAAAAAGGATGGAACTTTGCAGATGTGTATAGATTAAAGAGAGCTAATTAAAGTGACTATTAAGAATAAATATCTATTTCCTAGGATATATGATATGTTTGATTAGCTAAAGGGTGAAGCTATCTTCTTAAAATTCATTTAGTCAGTTTACCATCAATTAAGGGTGAAGAATGAAGATATTGCGAAGCTCGCCTTCAGGACCTGATATGCGAAATATGAGTTCCTTTTGATGCCATTTGGGGTGACAAAAACACCATATGTATTCATGAATCTGATTCATAGGGTGTTTAAGGAGTATCTAGATTAATTTATAAATGTATTCATTAATGATATTTTGGTCTATTCCATGTTTGAGAAAGATCACACTATTCAATTGAGATTAACTATAGGAAAGTTAAGGTTTTAGAAGTTGCATGCTAAATTTTCAAAATGTGAATTTTGATTGACTTTTGTCTCATTTTTTGTGGCATTCGATAAGAAAGGAATTACTATCGATCCTTAGAAGGTGCAAGGTGTGGTGGATTGGCCGAGGCTGACATCTGTGATAGAGGTTCGTAGTTTTTTTTGTTTTGCTGGATACTATCAGAAGTTTGTCAAAGGATTTTCTTAAATTGCTACTCCTTTTGATGAGATTAACCATGAAGGCTGTACCATTTGATTATGAACCAGATTGTGAAGAAAGTCTTTTGAAACTAAAAGAGTGTTTAGTGTTAACCCTTGTATTAAATATTTTGTCGGGTATATAAGGATTTCAAGTATATAATGATGCTTTATTGAAAGGATTGGGACGTGTGCTTTAGCATAATGGAAAAATTATGACTTATGTTTCAAGGCAGTTGAGGCCTAATGAGAAGAACTACCTGACTCATGATCTAGAGTTAACAATCATTATTTTTTCATTAAAGATCTAGAGGCATTATCAATATGGTGCCCATTGTGAAATCTATATGGATCACCAAAGTCTAAAGTATATATGTACTAAAAAAGAGTTGAATATATGGCTAAGGAGGGGGTTGGAGTTAATTAAATACTATGATTTGGATATTATATATCAACCTAGAAAGTAAACGTAGTTATTGATGCATTGAGTAGGAAGTCAGTGGGAGCAATAGTTATTTTGTTGAAATCTTAGAATGTTTTGGTTATGGAAATGGATAAACCTAAATTAGAAGTGGTGTTTTCGCTAGATGTGTCAGGTGGAGTTCTTTCACAGCTGATAGCTCATCCTTTTTTGTAAGATAGAATCAAGGAAGCTCTAAAAACTACTGAGGAATATATGAAGTTAATGGATCTGATTAAATCTTGTCAGAGGCATGAATTATGAGCTAATGATCAAGAAATTATTTTTAATGGAAGGAGATTATATGTTCCTTTTGGTGGTTAGTTTAGGAAAGAGATATTGTAGAAAGCTCATTATGCTGGTTATACTATTCTTCTAGACAATAATAAAATGTATAATAATTTTAAGTGTATGTTTTGGTGGCAAGGGTTGAACCATGAACTGTCAAACTTTGTCTCTAGGTGTAAGACTTATTAGAGAGTAAATGTTGAGTATTAAAGATCCAACGATTTATCTTAACCATTATCTATTCCTGAGTGAAAGTGAGAAGAAATCACTATGTATTTTCCTATTATTATTCCTATATTGAGATCATAGTGTGATGTAGGTAATTATGGGTAGATTAATGAAGTTTGCTCATTTCTTTCCAATCAAGTAGATTGATTATATGGATAAGCTGGCTTAGTTGTAGTTGAAGGAAATTATCAGTTGCATGAAATTCCCAGGACCATTATTTTAGATCTTGATGGAAAATTCACCTCAAAACTATGAAAGAGTGTTCAGGAGGGTTTTGAGACTCACTTGAATTTCAGTATAACTTTTCATCCCAAAATAGATTGGCAATTGAAAAGAGTAATTCCAATCTAAGACTCTATGTTTTAGATTTTGGTGGAAGCTTGGAAAATCATATTTTTGTCATTGATTTTTCCTATAATAAAAATTTTCAGGCAAGAATTCGCATTGCTTCATATGAAACTTTGTATGGAAGAAGGTCTAAGATTATAATTTATTAGAGGATTGGATAACCTTCCAAGAGTGTAATGCAAAAATTGTACACAAGTGCAATCTAAACTAATGACAACCAGGGGTTGGCAGCAAGCTAATTACCAAAGTAAATTTTTATAAAACCATGACTCCTAGGTTTAATTTAAGCAAGATAAGTAGCTATTATTTAAATAAAATTAATTATTTAGGTTTATAATTTAAATCAAGAATTTTGAAGATGCTCGGAGTTCAAATGCACCTAATTAATGTAATTTTAAAGAATTTTACAATAGATTATATATCTTTCAAATTGTTGTTAATGTACACTACATGATTGGCTTTATATGAAAAAAACATGCAGCATAATAGACATATACTAACAGGAATACCAGACTCGACCACATTGCTTAGAATTGAAAGTTCGATAGGGATGTTAAGCCCTAGTGAACTAGTCCCGAGGCTAACTAAGAAGAGGGGTGAATTGGTTATTTAAAAAGTTCACGACAATAATGAAAATCTTTTCGATACTTAGCAGCGAAAAAAAGTAAACAAGAACGAAAAGATCAATCACAGATATTCACCCAAGCAGTTAATATCAGAAAAGTAAAGTGCAAAACTGAATTAGAAAAGAAAACCAGATTTTATAGTGGTTCGATCAACTTGACCTACGTCCACTCCCCGGAGCCTCCCCTCCGGGTATTGCACTAAACAGAAAGCATCTCTCCTTTTGCTCCCACAGCAAGGCGGAGAAGCCTGTACAAACACCTCCTTTTCACCACACGGTGAGGCAGAGAACCCGACCTCCTTTTGCTTCCTCCTGAAGCAGGCAGAGAACCTTCGAACTCGTTTTGCTTCCACCTGAAGCTGGCAGAGAACCCCGGATCTTCTTGCGAATGATCCTCCCACGACGAACACCGACTAGACGAAAGACGACGAGCGGAGAAGACGACTCTGATCCGTGCTTGGAGCAACCTTAGTGAATCCCTCACTAACTCCCCCTCACAAGATCCTCTCTCTCTCCTAACTCTCTCTCTCTAGGGTTTCTCAGGGAAGGAAGGTGGCAAAAGATTTTTTCTTATTTCAAGAAAAAGTTCTGGTATAGGAGGGCTTAAAATTTGCCCTAAATCTCAACTGGTCAGCCAAGATCGTCCAGGACGATCAGTATATTGTCCTGTATGATCAGTTCAAATTCAGCTGTTTCAGCCTGGACGATCTAGCTCTTCTGGACGATTAGTAGAAAAAATTATTCATATCGTCCCGTACGATCCTGCGATCCCGGGACGATTAGTGCAAATCGAGGAATATCATCCAGAAGACAGTTCGGGTCGTCCAGAGAAACTTGTGTTGGAGGACCAAAAAATGAGTTGATCATCCAGGATGATACGGGTATCGTCCTGTACGATTAGTTCAAAAAGTGCCCAAATCGTCCTGAACACAGTTCGGGACGTACAGCTGAAATACACTAGACGATCATGATCGTCCGGGACGATCCTATGATCGTCCAGGACGATATGATCGTATCAATAAAAAATAAATTACTTTCCTTAATTACCAAATTAAATTAGGTATGATTGTACTGAATCGTCCAGGACGATACACGTATCGTCCGGGACGATCAGACCAAATAACTAAAAATAAAAACTTGCATAACTTTATCTGACGGCTGAGAATTTCTGATTTGAGCATATCGTCCCGTACGATCCAAAGATCGTCTAGGACGATCTGTTTAATCAGACCCTCTTAACTTAGTCACCCTAATTAGGGTTTTTATTTTTACCGGATCGTCCAGGACGATGTGAATATCGTTAAGGACGATCTGAACAAAAGCTGAACAGAAAGTCTAATTCACGCAAGCTCTCCCCCTGAGTGTGTGTGTGCAAGGTTACTTAGCTAGGGGATCAGTTACATTACAATTGACTCAATAAAATGAAAAATAGTACATTGGACACACTTGGACCCGATCTTGAGTTGGCTTGAGTGGCTCGTGGTCTTTTGTGCCTGAAATAGATTAGCCAAACAAAACGCACTGGAAACATGTTTGTCATCATCAAAACCAAATTTGCAACAATCTCCCCCTTTTTGATGATGGCAAACATTTGTACAGTAGTTTGAAAATAAAACTAAACAAGTGATCAAAAAATATATATTTTTTTAAAGTTTCATTTAATAATGCACTAATACAGAAAACATAACACATACCAAAGACTGAAACGACTACAACTGACTCCCCCTTTTGACATCACAAAAAAGAGGAGGGTAAACCAGAACACGGAAATACAAGTACAAAACATAAAAGAGAACAACTACAAAATAGAAAATTAAAACTGAGGCGGATCCTGATCGGAAGAGGGAGGTGGCGGTGGTGGGTTGAAATAATGGTGGATGGCCTGAAAGTGGGCTCCAATCCAGGCAATGTCCTGGTCATGCTGCTGTTGCTGCTGCGCAGCATTATCAGTGAAGCGCTGGATGTCCTCGACGTGCCGCTGCTCCTGGGCAACCACGTAAGAGTCAAATCTGGCCTCCCACTGATCGAAATGCTGCACCAGGTGGTCAAAGGGAGAGGCAAAGCGAAGGGGAACAGGTGCCTCTGGTGCAGCAGGAACTGGAATGGCCTCTTCCTCCTCTTTCTCAACATTCGGGGCGGGCTCCGGATGTAGTCGGGTGCTGTGTAGGACATAGAAGGCATTGTTGGTGAGGAAGGAAGGAGGAACATCTGGAGCTGCGGGATATTACAGGTCATATTTGGTTTCGAGGGCATAGGCAACGATGTGTCCTAAAGCTAGATTTGGACGACGGCGATGACCTGGATCCCGAATGGTGGTGAGGTGCTCGAGGTACCGGATAATAAGGTCTGTGGCATTAAATTCCATATTGGCCATGATGTAGTAGGTGGTCAAGGACAGGAGTGGGGTGATGTGAATTCGATCCCCCGCCTTTGGAATGACGGAGGAACGAAGAACATGCTGAATAGTCCGGGCGTCCTTAAGAAGGGTGGAGCAGGCATTATCATGATAAGGGGCATTGGTATTGCGAAGGAAATGATTAACGACACTCCAATCATAGTCTGGGTCGGTGATAAGGGTGTGGAGTTTGTCGCCGGTAACGAAAAGTTGGAGAATGTTATGAAAGTCCTGGTAGGTAAGTTCAATGGGGCGTTGATTTACATAAGAGCGGAGGGTGGAATAATCAGCCGAAATCCGCAAGTTTGCAAAGAAAACGTGGAGAAGTTCCGAGCTAAAGGGAAAAGCGAGAGTCATGATGAAGGTGAGGGAGGTGTGTGCGAAGAGGTCAAGGACAGGATAAGTGAGAGTGCAGGGATTTATGATTTTCAATGGTGTGATCCCCACTTCACAGTATCGCTCGTAGGCAGCCTGATCGGCTGCATTGGGGAAGTGAGGATCAACAGGTCCCCGGGAGGAACTGGCACCCTTTTGACGGGACCTTTTGCCACCACCCATTAGGAATCAAAAGTGTAAGGAAGTAGAAGGAGAGTGGAAGAAAAAAGGTGTGGAAAATCCTTAAGAAAAATGCTGTTTATATAAAAAATGGATTGATCGTCCCGTACGATCGCGACATCGTCCGGGACGATATGGTCATTTATGACGTCATGGACGATTGGTCAAAAAGGCGGTCCGATCCTCCAGGATGATCAGAGATCATCCTGGATGATTAGACACAGGCGATCGTCCCGAGGAGTCAGGCTGGATGACCGTTGATGAAAAGTATCATCCAGGATGATTAGATGGATTGTCTGGGATGATATGCAATAAATATGTCGGACGGGCCGAATTCGAATCGACCAGCGGCTGACACGTCAATCGTCCAGGATGATGAGGTGGATCATCCAGGATGATGGACAATAATTGGTGCAATGTCAGCCGTTTGATCAGATCAGGAAGATATGGATCATATCGTCCAGGACGATGTAAGGATCGTCCAGGACGATCACCAATAATTGGGATTTTTTCAGCAGCAGGAGCAGTGTGGGGACAATTTTGAATGAATCGTCCAGGATGATGTTTGGATCATCCAGGACGAAGAGGATCATCCAGGACGATGTGAAGAAAATAAAAAAAGATGAAAGATGAAGATGATCGATCAAGATCCCAAAAACACAACCATGAAATCAAAATAAAACAAAAACAAATAAAACTTACAGCAAAAACACATAAAGGCAACGTTTTTTTTTTGATCAAGCTGCTCGAGTAAATTAGAATTTTTCCTTGATTTTAGATTCAAAAACCACTAAGAAGATGATTGACAGCGCTGAAATCCAAAAAAGATTGGAAAAATCAACTTTCGTAACTCAGACCCCAGGCACCTTATCGATGCAAACCTCTTTCAAAACAAAAATCCGATTCAGAAGAAAAGATATTAGATTTGAAAAGAGATCCTTTCAAGTCTCATTCCAAAAAAAATCTGATATAATAATGTTACAAAGTAAAAAATCAGAAATTAGGATTTTTAAACTCAAGCTTTTGAAAATATTAAGTGGCACATGGATTTTTCTAAGACATTTAACAATCTGAAAGGGAGGAAAGCTTGGTTTGGGCTCATTTTGTGCCTCTTTTTCAATTTGGTTGGCGCTTTGCGCATCTTTTCATTTTTGATATACTTTGTGTATCTAATTTGGCAATTTCACATCTTTTCAGTTTTGGGCTCATTTTATGCCTCTTTTCCAATTTATTTGGCGCACTGTGCATCTTTTGTAAGCTTCCTCCTTTTCATAATCATTAAAGAGTCTCAGCTGTGAAATTATCTTCCAGACATAGGAGATGACTTTCCACAGTAAGGAAGAATGATTCACAAAATAAAAGCCATACATCATATGATAAATGCAATCACTTGGTTTAGAAAATCAAACTAATGACTCAAGACTTTGAAAAACACTCTTGATATGAGGTAGATTACTGTGGGACGATAAAATAATCTCTATTTCAAAAACTAACATTTTAATTTTGAAGAGGATTTTTATCCAAAAGAAACTATACACCAGTAAAGGAGTTAGAGGAAGAGAACCAATCATCAATGTTTCTTCCCTTTAACAGATTCAGTGGAAGCAATCACTGCTTACCAGCTTCCAAACCAAAACAAGGTAAAAACTCCCAGTCAAAAATTCAGATTATCAGAAGTAGTGAGCGGTGATCAGATTTTGAAAAGCATAAAATAATAAGTGCAAGATATGAACTAGTGAATAAAAACAGGTAGAAGATCACATCAAAGTAAATACTCAAATCAAACTAATAGTAAGGCTAAAACAGAAATCAGCAGAAGAAATTAAATCAACTGAAAGCAAATAATCAAACTAAAAACTAACTAACAGAAAACAGAATACCAATCAGAACAATCAGAAATCAGCAGTCATCACAATCAAGCATTTATATCAATCACTCCTAATCTGGTTCTCAAAATGCTGAATGAGTCAAAGGCCAGTGGTTTAGTGAATATGTCAGCCAGCTGATTTTCAGTTGCCACATGATGTAGCTCAATGTCCCCTTTTATAACATGGTCCCTAATGAAGTGATACCTTATATCAATGTGTTTGGTCCTAGAATGTTGGATTGGATTCTTAGAGATACAGATGGCACTAGTATTATCACACAGAACAGAAATTGTGCCAACAGGTACCACTAAATCCAAGACTTATTGCTTCAACCAAAGAATTTGGGCCACACAACTTCCTAAGGCAATGTACTCAGCTTCAGCAGTGGAAAGTGCAACTGAGTTCTGTTTTCTACTGGACCAGGAGACTAACGACTGTCCTATGAACTGACAAGTCCTAGAAGTTCTCTTTCTATCCACCCTACACCCCGCAAAGTCAGAATCAGAATATCCAATGATCTCAAAAGAGGTGCTGTGCCTAGGGTACCAGATTCCTAGGTTTGCGGTCCCTAAAAGATATCTAAGAATTCTCTTAACAGCAGTCAGGTGAGACTCTTTGGGATCATCCTGAAACCTAGCACAAAGACAGACACTAAACATGATATCAGGTCGGCTAGCAGTCAGGTAAAGCAGTGATCCTATTATCCCTCTATACTTCTTCTGATCAACAGATTTTCCACTTGAATCCTTATCTAACTGAACTGAGGAGGGCATGGGATTATTGATTGGCTTGGCTTTGTCCATTTCATATTTCTTCAAAATGTCCTTAGTGTATTTTGATTGATTGAGAAAGGTTCCATTATCCGTTTGCCTTATGCTAAATCCCAAAAAGTAGGACAATTCTCCCATCATACTCATCTCAAACTCCTTACACATTATTTTAGAAAACTCATCACATAATAATTTATTAGAAGATCCAAAAATTATATCATCAACATAGATCTGGACAATGAGTAAGTCATCCCCTAATCTCCTCAAAAAAAGGGTGGTGTCTACGCTCCCCTTAACAAACTCTCTTTCTAACAGGAATGTGCTAAGCCTCTCATACCAAGCTCTGGGTGCCTGTTTCAATCCATATAAGGCCTTTTTTAATTTATAGACATGATTTGGATATTGGAAACTCTCAAAACCTGGGGGTTGTTCTACAAAAACATCTTCTTTAATTACCCCATTTAAAAAGGCACTCTTGACATCCATTTGAAACAGCTTAAATCCCTTATAACAGGTAAAGGATATTAGCACTCTAATGGCTTCCAATCTAGCTACAGGGGAAAAAGTCTCCTCAAAATCAATCACTTCTATCTGATTATACTTCTTAGCCACCAATCTTGCCTTATTTCTCACCACCACACCAGAATCATTCATCTTATTCTTAAAGACCCACTTGGTTCCCACAATACTTTGATTTTTAGGTCTTTCTACTAACCCCCAAACATCATTCCTTACAAATTGATTCAATTCTTCCTGCATAGCTAAAATCCAAAACTCATCTGACAAGGCTTGATTGATGTTGGTGGGTTCAGTCATTAAGATAAAGGCAGAATGGTTTACTTCCTTCCTAAGTCCATGTCTAGTCCTAACACCTTCAGAAGGGTCTCCTAAGATCAGTTCTTTAGGATGACTCGAAGAATATCTCCAATCTCTAGGCAACGTGGTTTGAGGTTCTACCCTTACCTCCAAATTTGTATTTTCAACTCCTTGGGTAACCTCAACAATCTCTTCATCTTCTACTTCAGATTTAGACTCCTTAGGATCAGATTCATCAAACACTATATGGGTTGTTTCTTCCACCACCAAAGTCCTCCTATTGAACACCCTAAAGGATTTCCCCACACTTGAATATCCTAAGAACACTCCTTCATCAGATATGGGGTCAAATTTTCCTAAGGGTGATTTCCCGTTGTTCAGAATGAAAACCTTACTGCCAAAGACATGGAGGTGGGACAGATTTGGAGTTCTACCCTTAATGATCTTATAAGGTGTCTTGTTCAGTTTGGCTCTCACATTCACCCTATTCAGCACATAACAGGCAGTGTTCACCGCTTCAGCCCAAAAGTATTTTGAAAGTGAATACTCGGCAAGCATGGCTCTAGCGGCTTCCACTACGGTCATGTTCTTCCTTTCAGCTACCCCGTTCTGCGGAGGGGTCCTAGGAGCTAAAAAATTATGACTAATCCCATGATCCTCACAAAAACTTCCAAATCTTTTATTTTCAAACTCCCCTCCGTGATCACTATGGATGGTAATAATCTCACATCCTAACTTCTTCTGAATCCAAGTAGAGAAAGATCTAAACTCATAAAATGACTCAGATTTATGTGACAAAAACTTAACCCAAGTGAACCTCGAATAATCATCTACAATCACAAACCCATAGACTCTCCCCCCTAAGCTGGCAGTGCTAATGGGTCCAAAGAGGTCCATGTGAAGAACTTCTAAAGGTCTGGAGGTGCTAATATCCTTAACAGAGTGAAAAGAGGACTGGACTTGCTTCCCCAACTGACAGGCATCACACAGGTGATCCTTAGTGAACTTAAGCTTGGGCACACCTCTAACTAAGTCCTTTTGGGTGACTCTCCTAAGTGTTTTCATACTAGCATGACACAATCTCCTATGCCATAACCAAGACTCATCAGCAGCAGTTTTTAAGCAAATTGAATTATCAGATTTAATGCAACTTACATCCAGCTTGTAGATGTTGTTGATCCTTTGCCCCTGTAAAATAACTTCATCATTTAAGCTTAAACTGCAGCCAGTGGGTAGGAATTTGATTCTATATCCCTTGTCACAGAGTTGACTGATGCTCAGTAAGTTGTGTTTCAGCCCATCTACAAGCAACACATTATCAATCATAAAATTCTTTGAATCACCAATTATACCTGAGCCTACCACCTTCCTGGTGGTGTTATCTCCAAGTGTAACCTTGCCTCCAGCTCTGGCCTCCAGCGAAATGAACTAATTTGCATCTCCAGTCATATGTCTAGAACATCCGCTGTCCAAGTACCACATGCTCTCATGAGGTCTTATGTGAGAGCACACCTACAAAAATATCAAACGTCAGTCTTAGGAACCCAAAAAGGTTTGGGTTCCTTCTTATGAAAAGAAGAATGCAATGCATGCGTGCTGTGCTGTGAAACAGGCAGTTTGGGTTTCCACACCCAATGTGTACTACGGTGAAAAGTGTAGGTATGGGAAATATGTCCTAACATGCCACATGAAAAACATCTAACACCAGGAAAAGGGTTAACTAATCTACGTGGATGATAGTGCCTCTTCCTAGATGTATATGAAATATGCTTTGATGAACTTGCAACAGATTTTTCAAAAGGTGGCGGTGCATAAAACTGTTCAAAAGTAGGCGGTGTTTTGTTCTTTTCAAAAGCACTAATTTTTACTTTCAAAAACTCAATATGTTTATTTAAACTTGCAATTTCAAAGGTTCTTACACTTTCATTACTTTCTAAATCACATGCAATATCATTCACTTTCTTAAAAGTAACTTCTAATTCAACATGCGATGTTTTTAACAAATCATGCTCAACAGTTAAATCAGAATATTTTTTGTTCAAATCAACGAATTCATCAAGCAAAGACATGTGATTGGAATCAAGTGTGGAATGATCTTTGACTACAGAATCATGCTCTTTTTGCAGAGTCAAATAATCTAATTTCAGACTAGCATGAGTTTTCTTAAGCTTCCTATACGATGTATGAATTTTTTCAGAAACTTCAAATAATTGATCGTAAGTAATCTCACATACCTCTTCCTGGTTCGACTGACCAGGGTGATCATCAGCCATCAGACATAAGTTTATTTCTTCCTCTTCAGCTTCAGTCTCAGAAGAGTCGGATGCAGAGTCTGCCCAGAACGCCTTCTGAATACGCTTCTTGTCCTTTCTAAACTTTGGTTTCTCCTCACCCTTCTCCTTGCTTGGGTGAGCCTTGAGCGTAGGACAATCCGCCTTTATGTGTCTAGGCTTTCTGTATTCAAAACAAACAGATTCAGATGAACCTTTAAAGTTTCTACTAGTCTTACCTTTGTTCCACTTTTGAAAATTCTTATTCTTCTTCCTTAGAAAGCTCTTGAATTGTCTTGTGATTAAGGCAACATCATCGCTATCAGACCCGGAAGTGCTAGCATCTAAATCTTTGGCCTTTAGTGCCACTGTCTTCTCTTTCATGCGTTCACCTGCATCAAGTTGCCTTTGGTTCACCCCTTGCTCGTAAGCAATGAGTGATCCAAGTAAGCTGTCAATAGAGTAAGTATTTAAATCATTAGATTCAGTGATAGCAGTAATCTTAGCATCATAAGAAGCAGGCAAACATCTAAGAATTTTGTTCACTCTTTCATAGTTAGTAAGTTCTCTACCTAAAGCATTCAAAGAGGTAACAATCTGAGTGAATCTTGTGTATATTTCTGAAATAGTCTCACTAGGTTTCATGCGAAAAAGTTTGTAATCATGTAACAATATGTTTAACCTAGACTGTTTGACTTCAGTTGTACCTTCGTATGTTATACATAATCTATCCCAGATTTCTTTTCCCGTTGTACAAGTAGAAACACGCATATAGTCTTCAGATTTTAAAGCACAAAAGAAACTGTTCAAGCATTTTGTATTTAACTGTGCTAAATCACGATCATCAAACATCCAATCAGCAAAAGGCAATTCAGTTTTCACATTGTTAATCAATCTAAAGGTGGTTCGTATCCGTCCTTAACTAACATCCACATGCGATAATCAATAGATTGCAGAAAAGTAGACATGCATGTTTTCCAAAAATCAAAAGAAATATTGTCAAACAATGGTAATCTTGTAATAGAATAACCTTCAGCAGTATTACGATTGTTATAGTTAGCCATGGATCAAATTCAAAAGTTTTTAAACCTAAATTTTGAATCCCCCTTTGATACCACTTGAAAGTTCGATAGGGATGTTAAGCCCAAGTGAACTAGTCCCGAGGCTAACCAAGAGGGGGGGTGAATTGGTTATTTAAAAAGTTCACGACAATAATAAAAATCTTTTTGATACTTAGCAGCGGAAACAAGTAAACAAGAACGAAAAGATCAATCATAGATATTCACCCAAGCAGTCAATATCAAAAAAGTAAAGTGCAAAACTGAATTAGAAAAGCAAACCAGATTTTATAGTGGTTCGGTCAACTTGACCTACGTCCACTCCCCGGAGCCTCCCCTCCGGGTATTACGCTAAACAGAAAGCGTCTCCCCTTTTGCTCCCACAGCAAGGTGGAGAAGCCTGTACAAACACCTCCTTTTCACCACACGGTGAGGCAAAGAACCCGACCTCCTTTTGCTTCCTCCTAAAGCAGGTAGAGAACCTTCGAACTCCTTTTGCTTCCACCTGAAGCGGGCAGAGAACCCCAGATCTTCTTGCGAATGATCCTCCCACGACGAACACCGACTAGACGAAAGACGACGAGCGTAGAAGATGACTCTGATCCGTGCTTGGAGCAACCTTAGTGAATCCCTCACTAACTCCCCCTCACAAGATCCTCTCTCTCTCCCAACTCTCTCTCTCTCTAGGGTTTCTCACGGAAGGAAGGTGGCAAAAGATTTTTTCTTATTTCAAGAAAAAGTTCTTTTATAGGAGGGCTTAAAATTTGCCCTAAATCTCAACTGGTCGGCCAAGATCATTCAGGATGATCGGTATATCATCATGTACGATCAGTTCGAATTCAGCTGTTTCAGCCTAGACGATCTGGCTCTTCTGGACGATCAGTAGAAAAAATTATTCATATCGTCCCGTACGATCCTGCGATCGTCCGGGATGATTAGTGCAAATCGAGGAATATCGTCCAGAAGACAGTTCGGGTCGTCCAAAGAAACTTGTGCTGGACGACTAAAAAATGACTTGATTATCCAGGACGATACGGGTATCGTCCTGTACGATTAGTTCAAAAAGTGCCCAAATCATCCTGAACACAGTTCAGGACGTACAGCTGAAATGCACTAGACGATCATGATCATCCGGGACAATCCTGCGATCGTCCAGGACGATATGATCGTATCAATCAAAAATAAATTTCTTTCCTTAATTACCAGATTAAATTAGGCATGATTGTACTAAATTGTCCAAGACGATACACGTATCATCCGGGACGATCAGACCAAATAACTAAAAATAAAAACTTGCCTAACTTTATCTGGCGGATGAGAATTTTTGATTTGAGCATATTGTCACGTACAATCCAAAGATCGTCCAGGATGATCTGCTTAATCAGATCCTCTTAACTTAGTCACCCTAATTAGGGTTTCTATTTTTACCGGATCGTCCAGGACGATGTGAATATCATCCAGGATGATCTGAACAAAAACTGAACAGAAACTCTAATTCACTCAAGCTCTCCCCCTGAGTGTGTGTGTGCAAGGTTACTTAGCTAGGGGATCTGTTACATTACAATTGACTCAATAAAATGAAAAATAGTACATTGGACACACTTGGACCCGATCTTGAGTTGGCTTGAGTGGCTCGTGGTCTTTTGTGCCTGAAACAGATTAGCCAAGCAAAATACACTGGAAACATGTTTGTCATCATTAAAACCAAATTTGCAACAAGAATGTTGCTGGCTTCTCATTGGCTTATGTCAATTGGTTTATATATGTAAAGAGATTTAAAATGCATCCCATGTATGCAATTTAGAGGTAAAGGCATTTGGGTTGTAAAAGTATAAAAATCACAACATCCTAAGAGCTTAACATGTATGTCCAGGCAAATATACATGCAACACCATGTAACCTAGAAAAAACATATAGTTTCTAATCACAATGATTTATTATCAATGCAATGTGTGTGTATGAAATAGGTGTATAAAAAATGTAAAGAAATTTAAAAGATAAAAAAATGGAAAAAACCATAATATACAAACCAGGGTTTTCTAAAAGTAAAGGTGGCAAAGCTCCACTAAGAAGAAGATTGAATTTCTACACTTATATAATGATTCAAGTCTTTACAAATGTATATTGCTTCTTTAATTTATTCAAAGACTTCTAATCTTCTTTCTCCATGTATGTACAAGGTATGGAATTGTAAAAGAACTGAACTATATAGGAAGAAGAACATTCTTTTAAATTTCTACTTTTTATAAGAAATTTACATACAGACATTCATAACTCTTACAGTTTACAACAATTTTCAAAATTTAAGACTCTTTTCAATTTTACATTTACATTTACATTTAAAAGAAAAAGACTAAACTACTTACATGGGTTAACATAAAGATATGTGTATGTGCAATGCAATGTAAATATAATCATCTATATAACATCACGAGGTGCAATGAAAATAAGCAAACAACTCATCACACACCCACTAGAATAATATCAAACCACAAGTTTAACAATTCAAAGTGCTTGAAGATAATAATCGACAAGTCCTAGGATATCAAATTAATGCATTTTTTTCACCCTCTAAGGGGTAAAGCAAACACATACATCTTTCATTTTATTTAATTAATTATTTAAGATTTATTTAAGTATTTAAGTTCATTTATGCTGTTTTATTTAATTAAATTGAATTAAATTTGGTTTATTATTTGAGTATACTTAATTAAATTATTTTTTTATTTATTATTTTTTGGTTTTATTTTATTTATTTAATTTTGAATTTTAAAATTTTTATTTGAATTTTTATTTAATTTTTAATTATTATTTTTATTTAAGATGGATAATTTAATTTGATTTAATATTTTTGACATCTTTTTATTTAAGTCATTCATATTTTTATCTTATTGATTTAATTTCAAATTTTATATTTTATTTAAAATTTTTTTAACTTAGTTAATTTTATTTATTTATTTAAATTTAATTTATGAAAATATTTAATTTTAATTATATTTATTTTAATTAATTAATTAATTTATTTATTTATTTTTGTTAATTAATTTATTTATTATTCATTTATTCGTTTATTAAGGTGTTTGACAAAAAATTATCTTTATTTTTAAATTAAACTTTTAAAAGTTTATTATTCTATTTAAATTTTTTGTTTTAGTTGGAGTTCAATGCACTTTATTTAATATTTTTAATATTTTTATTTATTTAATTATGATTTTTTAAAAATTCACCCAATTTAATGATTTATTTAATTTGGGTAATTGGAATTTTCTAAACCAGAAAAATCTTAATCAACTTGAAATCATCACTAAAGGTTATGGGTGACTTAAAATGATGTTTTCAAAAGTTTTAAGTCATTTAAGATTTTTTTAATTATTTACTTTATTTATTTATTAAATTTTCTTTAATTTTTAATTAATTTTTTATTTTTATATTTTATGAAGGTTCTTTTACTTTTCCTTGAGTGACATGAACATAGAAAGTTGAATACAACTTACATTGGATTCTTAAGATTTATATTTAATTTTTAATGTTTTAATGAAGCTCCTTTTTCTAGTAAAAATCCATAGAGGAGCATACGCGTTGATTAAAATTAAAATGTCAAAGTCCTTAAAGGGGAGCTTGAGCTCAGTATTGCTCAGAAGAGCTACAAAAAAGGTCAAAATAAAACTTTACAGAATAAGGTTCCTACTAAGGAAAAGTATAAAATTACATATGTACATTCTAGGGTGGCAGAGCCAACACCCCAACAAAGAAGAAGATCCCCAGGTTGACTTTCAACACACTATTCCTATAAAAGGAAACTAGAGACAAGAAACCTACGCTATAAACAACTTGTAAAGCCAATAAGATTACAGAGACAAATTGCATATGTATAAAACAAAAAAAAGTATACAAACTAAATCCATAACACCTTAACTAAGATGATACCACTTGTGGAAAACCAAATACTAAAAGTGCTTTAAGTTTTATGCCTATATCGACATAATCAAAATACCAAGACAACTAAATTGACTATCAGCACAGAGCACAAAGCACAAATGCAGGCCCAATCAAAGTTAATGAATTAGAGATAAGCTCCTAAGAAGCTTTTAACCATTTATAACGGAACACAACGAAGCAATAATTAAGAAGGCTGATGCATGTAGCCCCAACCCATTAGATGCAACAACAAAAGGGCCAGCAAACATCTTTAGAAAAAATCCATAAGGAGAGCCCCCAAATAGCACAATAAAAAATATACATGCTACAGTATTAATATGGGACGAGATAGGCAAAAAGAAATAGTGCAAATTCCAATGCCCAAGGCACTAATAATTGGGATGAGTCTTAAGAATCCAAATAATATGGCCCCACTAAGGCTACAAGGAGGAGTAGTATAGAATCCCTAAGACCCAAATAGCAGACACTAGAAGCCACCACCACAATAAAAAATAGCATAAATGCTACATTAATACAACAAGACCACTAGGCCATACAACTCAAAAGCAAAAGAACCATTGAGAGCACAAGCCAGCTAGAACAACAACACTAACCAACTGAAAAGAGAACTTGGAAGGCCCAAAAGTGGAATGTCTAGCATGGGATAAGAAAAAATGAACAACACCCTCACAAATAGACCCATCAACAAACCGAACAACATCAGAAAAAACCCAAAAAACCTGAAGGATGACCCTGAAGCACCATAACTAGACCCAAAAAGCAAAAAAAATGTAGCAAAAAAATAGCTTCTAAACAAGAGTTCCAATTCCCAAGACAACCATAATACAAAACTAGAGAGACAAAACAACTAAATAGGGATGGGAAAATCTAGGTCAAGAGTATAGTATATGCAATGCCCTCATAAAATAAAGCCAACTACCACTCAAATGTAATCCAATACCAACCTAGCCATCCCAAAAAAACCCTACAAATGATGAACGGATTATAGCAAACCAAGAAGAAATAGGAGGTAAATTCCAGAAGAAGAACACAACTAGAGTCCCTCACCCACCACCCTAAGAGGGGAAGCTAGAACAAAGGAAACACCAACCACTCTTCATCCAAAAAAATTGCCAATAATATTTCACAGGGATAAAGAAAAAGGCACAAACAAACGCTATCAACAAAACCACCAATCCACATGAACCACCCAAGAAAGCAAACCCTGAAAATAGAATCTAGAGGTGGCACACAAGACCACAATAGAATAACCCATAAAACTACAGATCAGAATTTTATGATCAGTAATTAAGATTTTAATAAGAATTTGAACAATTATAATCATATCTAAATTCATCCAAACCACAGTAGCTGATAATGAGGGAAATACAAACATTGTGATCCACTCCCTTATTTTGTGGTACCTTTGGCTTGTTATAAATTATTCTTTATTTAACAAAATTTGCATGAACCATCATCATATTATTTAGAATATTAAAGAAAGTTTTAAATATTTACTCTACTAACTTGCTATCTATGAAGAACTTTCAAAGCTATAACATAAGAAGAATGCTTGGTATAAATATAATAAACCAAAGATTAAGTATGCAATTGATGCTAATATTACCACTAATGTGATTCAATATAAAAATTTCATCAAAGTGAGTCAAAATTTTAATAGCAATAGGACTAGAAATAAACACGTGGTGCATAGTCTCCACATAATAAGTACACTGGCATTTGGACGGTAAAACGAAGCCTCTTTTTAATAAGTTCTCTTCAGTAGGAACATATCTATGCATAATTCTCCAAATAAAAATAGTAATGGAAGTAGGAATACTTTTATGCCAAATCATGAAAAACACTTTAGAGACAATATTCTTATCTCTAAAGCACTCCAAGCATCCTTCAATTTGAATATACCATTATTAGAAAGGTTACACAATAAGTAATAATCAAACTCAATATTAATAGGAAGATAAAAAATATTATTAATAATAGACTCAGGAACAACCTGAGCTAGTTTATTATAATCCCAACTACTCTTAGTAATAAAAAAGTTCACCTTAACAACCACAGTAGAGAAATTATTAAGCATATAATCAATAGAAAAAGGATCTAATCAATAATCTTGCCAAAAGAAAATATTAGCATGACCAAGACCCCATTTAATATGAAGCTCAGCTTACCATTTAATATTACAAAGTCTCTTCCAAACCCTAGAGTCACCCTTATTATAAAAACATATAGTAGGGTGGTTACAAACACAATACTTGGCCAATATGAACTTAGCCCAAAAGCTAAGCTTAGCACGGAAGTTGAACCACAGCTTGATAGGAAACACATGTGATAAATCAATCTTTTTTTTTTACCCTAATGAACCTTCCTCCAAAACCCCATAATAATTACTCCAAGAAGACTAGAGAGTTTTAGAATGGTTGCTAGTACCCTTCCAAAAAAAACTTATTAAACAATTTTTTAAACCTGTTACCAATTGCATGTGTAGGTTGTATTGTCTAAAAGATATAAATAGGCAAGGAGCATAACACAAACCTAGTAAGGGTTAATCTCCCACCAAAACTTAAAAAATTAAATTCCCATGAGTTTAACCTTTTTTGTACAGAAGTAATAAGGTCATCAAAAAGAAAGGATTTCTTCTTACCTTTGTAAAGGTGAACCCAAAGATACTTCATAGGTAAGGAACCTTGTAGAAAGCAGATAATACCTATAATAGAATTAATACAATAAGAGGGGACTTTGTTAGAGTCAATAAGGTAACTCTTCCATTTGTTAAAGAAAAGACCACTCGAAATCTAAAAATTATGTAAAAATCTCATAATAATATTAACCTTGTTCAAAGAGCCATTGTTTAAGATAATAAATCATCGGTAAAGCATAAATGAGAGATCGGGAAATTGCCCATAGTTCTATAATTAAGAATAGTATGATTTTCATATAGAATAGCAAGGCCTCTTGATAAATACTCAGCAACAATAGTAAAAAGGGCACTGGAGAAAGGGTCACCTTGTCCTAAATAACAAGAAGACTTAAAAAAACCATTACTTTTACCATTAACAATGATAGTAAAACAAACCTTCAATACAATTTATAATAAAATTAATAAAAACCAAGTAAAATCAAAATAATTACAAAATGTTGTAGATAAAACTCCAGGTGATGTTGTCATAAGTTTAGCAATATCTAATTTCAATATAATACTTCTCCTTCTCACCCTGATATTAGGGTTCTAAAGGAGTTCATGAGCAAGTATAATGTTATTAGAAATAGCTCTCCCCTTAACAAAACCCTTTTGGTCATTAGAAATAACTTTGGGAAGTAAAGGAGATAAATGATTCATTAAAATTTAAGATTTAAGCTTAATAAAAAAGGAACAAAGACTAAGAGATCGAATATCATCCCAATTATAAATAGTAATTTTCGTTGGAATAAGCAAAATGGAAGTGGCAGAAAAAAAAACTTAGAAATAATGTTGCCAACAAAAAATCCAAGACATCACCATATAAATCACCACTTATAATATCCCAAGCCATTTGGAAAAACTTCATAGTAAAATCGTCTTGCCCGACCACAGAGTTGGAGCTCATAGCAAGAACAATCTCCTTAATTTCCTCCATGGTAGGAATTTTCGTAAGAGATGTAATATCATCCTCATTAATGATATTAGAAGTGAGATTAGGATGGAACATAGGATTCGGATCAAAGTTCATTGAAATTTTTTTTAAAATGCTCCACCACAGAATTAACAATTTTGCTCACATTCTCAATTTGAGAACGATCGGCAAGAAGAATTTTATGGTTGAAATTTTTAGCTTTATTCTTTTTTGCCAGGGCATAAAAATACTTAATGTTGTTGTCCCCTTCAATGAGGTGCTTGGAAGCAGATTTTTGTTTCCAAAAGACTTCCTCCTAAGCTTGTAAATTTAAAAGGGAGTTTTTTGCATCGTGAAGAAGCCTAGAAATTTTGTCAGAGGGAGCAAGTTGACATTTATGCTCAATAATGTTAACTTTATCCTCAACAGCCAATATATGAGAGAAAATATTTTTGAAAACATTTTTATTCCACCAATTAATTTTATACTGTAATCTTTTAAGTTTGAACCATAGTCTATTCGAGCCCAAAATAAAGTTATTAGGATGCAGAGGGGCATGATAATTTTCCTGGACCATGTTTAAGAATGAATTATTTAACAACCACATATTTTGAAATCTAAAATTGGGAGGAGGACCATCCTTCTACTGAGGTATTCCATAAAGGTATTATTATAAGAATAAATCCAAACATCATTAAAAAGCACACGATCCAAATGTTGCCATAAATTACTATGATTCCAAGTGAAGGAATTGACAGTAAAACTGATGTCAACTAAATTACAATCCAAAATCATATTATTGAAATCCTTCATAGACTGATAGACAAGGTAAGTGCCACCAAGTCATTCGGTAGGATTGGCGATAGTGATTAAATCATGACCAACCAACGACATCAAACTATTTAAACTTTGCAAGTTGTTCCCAAAGAGCCTATTTAATAAAGCCAGAAGAAGAAGCATGCACAAAAGAAGCATAACATCAAGACTGCATAAATTCAATATTACAATGAATGACTTGAAAAATCTCACCAATAACTTCAATAAATATCAGATCTTTCCATAAGACCCAAATTTTATTAGACAATTTAGCCAAACCATGATTAAAACCCAAAAGCCAAGCGGAGTCATTCAAATTAACAACCAAAATAAAAGGTTCAAGCAAAATGAAAATAAAAACAATATGGACATGATGTAAATTCTTAACCCTAATTGTAGTGGAAGGGAAACCAATGCTGCTAACATTCCAAATGATAGACTTAATCATTAAATTGCAATTCACTAAAAGTTTGAGAATGAGTACTCCTAGGATATTATAAATTCAAATTTTTATTTTTTCTATTCTTCTTACCTTGCACTCTAATAAAGCCATTATCATTGTTCAACATACTAGCCCCATTTGTTATACTTTTAGAAGAAACATCAAAATTACCATAAAAAGCTAAATTATTAGCATTATGTATGAATGTTGAAGAGTCCTTACTACCATTACCCAGTTCATGCCTGCTTAAATTCACCTTCCTCTGTAATATCTTGAACAAGCTCCCCTTCTTCCATGTTATTATGAACAAGCTCTCCCTCTTTAACAATTTTTTGATCAGCCAAGGAGGGATCAGTAATAGCTAGATTAGCACATTCAATATTTTTTAGAACTAAATAAAATTCAATCAAATTTTTATTAATATAACAAGGCAATTACAATAAGGTTAAAGCATTATTATTTTTAGAGTAACTAACAGCCATTTACTCATTTAAATTGTTGACAACATTAGAAACCTAGCATTGATCAGATAGATTAGAAGGATAAGAAGCTTTTTTTACTCTCATGAAAACTACAAATTTCAATACTTCCACAGTATTGTCAAGAATTCCATCTAGAATATTGGTATGATCCAAATCAATAGAGCTAGCAACTTCACTATTTTGGATTGAGGAACCTGCATTGGTTCATTTAGGATAGGATTATCAATTGCCGCATTAAGATCCTGCACAAAATTATTATCCTCGAGAGGTAAAGATGAAACCACCATATCATTTCCATTTGATTCTTTAAAAAAATCTTTTTATTTGCAAAGGTGTGGATGTAAACTAAAGCATTCCAAAATACTATGCCCTTGCATTCTATAATGATTGCAAAAGATGGAAAATTTTTCAAATTCAACATTTTGTAAGTACCCACATTTTTCAGGACCAAGCCATACTTCCTTATGATGCTATTAAGAAACATGCATTTCAACCAAAATATAAGCCACTGAAAGACCAGAGATAAATGTCATAGCCTGGTCTGTTTGTGAACTCAAAGGTTGCAGCCAACTGATTAATCACTTTTTCCTCAAGCATTCAAGTAGAAATGCCTTTAAATGAAGTTTGAACTAAATCAAGTTTGGGGGAAGTGGAAGAAGAATCTCCAGCAACCAAATCTTTAAAAGACTGAGTTATCATTACCAAGTACACCAGGTAAACCCATAGATTTATGTGTATCAGTTCGTTTGCAAGCAATCTAAGGTTCGATGACATCAGAGTCATCATCGAACAAAAACCAGCAACAAAAAATAAATAAAAAAGAATAAAAAATTGAACAACAAAAAATAAACAATATGGGCCCCTTGAAAATGACTAGGACGAAAGGGCTCAAAAATAAAGCTAAAAACCTCCATAAAGACGGAAAAAGAGAGCTAGGAAAAAACCCTAGAATCGCTAAGCAGATCGCCATAGAACAAGAGGATGTAGAGTAAAAAAAAAGTGACTTTTTGAAGTTTTATTAAAGCTCCTTATTTTTTTTTGGGGGGGGGGGGGGGGACCCATAGAGGGGCATATGCATCAATTAAATAAAAAGTTTCAAGCTCCTTAAAAGGGACCTTAAGCTCACTACTACTCCAAAGAAATATAAAAAAAGTCAAAATAAAACCTAAGAGCTTAAGGTCTGTATTAAGCACAAGTACAAAAAATCCTAGGTACATTCTTGGGTGGAAAGAAGCTAGCACCTAAAAAATATAAAAGATTAAATGCTTTTTAATAGACACCATCTTTTAAGTAAAATATTCGGAAGCCAAAGTACCTACACCAATAAAATCTTACTAGAATCATTGAACAAAAAGAAAGACATGAACATGTCATGGAAAATTATATATAATACAATAATATCCAAGCTGCCAATAATAATGAAATGAGTCATTAGATGGTAGAGATAAGTAATGAAATACTAGATGATGAAGCTTGCAACCACAACATTAACACTAATGTAATAGCCACTAATGAAAATAGAGAAATAGTAAAAATTTCCAAGATCATAATAGTCCAAGATAAAAACGCAAGCAAAGAGCCTGCTTCTAACTAAATCAAGCCACGGCTAGATGCAATGCTCCCACCAATTGAAAGTGCACACCCATCCATCCCAGTATCAATTATAACTAATGATCCAATCAAACAGCCAAATCAATTAAAATATGAACCTTTCATTATAAATAGATAAAGCATTATAGTTCCTCTTAAAATTAAAATAACTCCTAGAAATCTGTCAGGATAACAAATCAAACTCAAACATATTGCTAAAATTAAAGATAAACACAAAGTACTTACTGGAGCAGCAAACCACAATTCCCAAATTAAGCCCGCAAAAGAACAAAACATGGATGAGAATAGAGCACCAGTATAAACCACCTGAATTATGTAAAAACCTCAGCAAATGATGTAGTAGATGAAATAACAGGAATAAACCAAGTAGAAATCTGCATCAAACTGGGCAATATGAAATCTTCCAATAGTCATGATCATCAACAAGTAGCCTAGCCATAATAAGAAAATAACTAGAGAAATTAGAAATGCTAAACCCACAAAATGCATAGACCAACCAAATCAAGTTAACAAAAATCACCCCAACATGATTAAATGAAAACTAAAAAACTAGAGAATAAGCAAGAGAATAAGGAGTCAAATTTTGGCTCAGGTGTGTATTATCATATAAATCATGAAGCCAAAAATCCAACTGCCACTCAAATCTTATCCAAATCCAACCCAATTTGGAAAACATAATAGACCAAATTTATAGTGAGAGATTAATATAAAAGCTACAACACCAAAAGGACAATTGAAAAATAGCTCCCACACTACTCAAAATATCCCAAAATAAGCTGAAATAATACGAATCTAACTCCAAGAGTTCAACAAAGGATTGAAAAGCTAAATAATGAGCTCCAAATTAGCCTAAAGCAACCAAAGTTTATGCCAAAATAGATAATACCAATCTTGGAACCTACCCAATCACATAAATTTACAAGCTCCCCTCCCTCTTAGGAAAAGAGATGGACAAGATGAGCAGTAGGTGAAAATCAGGCCATAATGGAAAAAATTATAATCATTGCCAGGAAAGGACACAACAAATCCACCACAATTAATATATAAATCAAAGCAGGCCAAAGACATGAACCCACATTATTGGAAGCATAAGCCCCCAAGAGAGTAGAGCTATTACAATGAATAAACCAAAATTAGGATAAAGGAGGGGTGGTAGAAGGCCAAAAAAAATGTCCTAACATAAGGGAAACCAAGTTTATCTAATGTGATAAGGCCTTTTAAGAAGTCCTGCAAATTAAAATAAGAGAAATCAGTCAGAAATTATAGATTTCAACCATGATTAGCTAGCCAATCAGCATAAGAATTCCCTTCTCTATGAATGTGAGAAATAATGACGTTGAAAAGGACCATCAATTGCTTAATTTCCCTAAGAAGATAGAACAATTCATGGCTGCAAATTTTAACCTCATTGTCTTTCAAAAAATAGATATAGTGTATAGCATCAACCTCAATCCAAATGTTAAAAATAATGAGAGAAAGACA
Organism: Dendrobium chrysotoxum; assembly: GCA_019925795.1. NCBI lineage: Eukaryota > Viridiplantae > Streptophyta > Magnoliopsida > Asparagales > Orchidaceae > Dendrobium > Dendrobium chrysotoxum. The sequence continues at coordinate 22,890,273 of CM034297.1, forward strand.
CAATTTTAAATGATAAAATATAGCAGAAAGTTCAGCAAAAATTACATAACATCTTTGAAGAGGATAAGCATAAGCCATAACAAAATTACCTTGAAGATTCCTAATAATGACACCACACCCAAATGAGTTGTATTTGATAGAACCATCACCACTGAGCTTAAAAATTTTCCAAGGAGGTTTAGACAAAAAAATTAACTTAGGGCCATCATTGTCCGATATATCTTAAAGGGCAATACCAAAATCCTTAGCAAGAAAGAAGTAACATCTAAAGTTCTTAGGAGAGAAAAGATGAGCATTAAAAAGTTTTAGAATTTTATTTTTAACATTCCTAATAATATGTTAGTGATCCATAACAACATTATTGAAAAGGGAATTATTTCAGGCAAACCAAAGATACCACATGATAAGTGAAGGAATATGACTCCAAATATGGCCTCTAGAATAAGTAAACTAAAGATTTAAAATGCCATTGATGTTAATATTCCCACAAAAATGATTTAATTTGAAAATATCATAAAAATTAATCCAAATTTTAGAAGCAATAGGACCATAAATAAACACATGGTGCATATTCTCCACATTATAACAACATTGACATTTTGAAGGTAAAACAAAACCTCTTTTGATTAAATTCTCATCAGTAGGCACATATTTTTGCAAAAGTCTCCAAATAAAAGTAGCAATAGTAGTCATGATACTTTTATGCCATATCATAAAAAATACTTTAGAAATAATATTTATTATTCTAATAACATCCTAAGCATCCATAAGTTTGAAGAAACCATTACTAGCCAAGTTACATAATAACAAATCATCAGCATCAATATTTAAAGAAATTTGTAAAATGTGACTAACAATAGATTCAAGAACAACCTCGACAAGTTTATTATAATCCCAACAATTATCAAAAATAAAAGAGTTCACCTTAGTGATTGCAGTATAAAATGTATTGAGCATTTGAGCAATAGAAGTTTGACCCAACCAGATGTTCAGCTTCCCATTTAATGTTACAATGTCTTCTCCAAACTCTGGAATCACCCTTATTGTAAGAACACAAGGTAGGAAACTTGCCCACACAATATTTAGTTGTCATGTACTTAGCCAAAAGACTAGTTTTAGCATGAAAATTAAACCATAATTTGATAAAAAAAAAAAGCATAAGCTAAATCAGCAATATTCTTACACCCACAACATTTACTCCATGAAGTCCAAAGGATTTTGGAATTAGAACTATTACCATACCAAAAAAAACTTATTGAATAATTTTTCAAGCTTATTACACACAACCATACTAGGTTGAATAGTTTGAAAAATATAGATAGGAAGGGAGCATAAGAGACTCTTGATCGGAATCAATCTCCCATCAAAATTTAAAAAATTGAACTCCCAAGAGCTGAGTCTATTTTGCATAGAGGTAATCATGTCATCAAAAAATGAAAGATTTTTTACAACCCTTAAAAAGGAGAACCTTAGGATACTTTAAAGGTTAAGAACCTTGCATGAAATCAGTTAGGTCCTTAATAGCATTAATGCGATCAGCAAACAAGTTTTTAGTACCAATAAAGTAATACTTATTTTTATTCAAAGTAAGATCATTTCTAATCTCTGAATTATGTAGAAATCTAATAATAACATTAACCATATTTAAAGGGTCATTGGAGAAAATAATGACATCATCAACAAAACAATAATGGGAAATAGGTAAACCACCTAAAGTTTTATAAATAAGTTTAGGGTGCCTTTCATAAAGTTGGGCAAGACCCCTAGAAAGGTATTCAGTAGCAATTATGAAAATAGCAAGGGAAATAGGGTCACCTTGTCTCAGGCCATAAAAGGACTTAAAAAAATATTACTTTTACCATTAATAATGACAAAAATAAGGAACCTTCAATACAGTTCTTGATTAACTTAAGAAAACCAAAGTTGAAATGAAATAAATGCAAAATGGAATAAAGAAAAGACCATTTAATGTTATCATCAACTTTAGCAATGTCAAGTTTAAGAATAATGTTCCCACCTCTCACTCTAAGATTAAGATCATGAATGAGTTCTTGGGGAAGTAAAATTTTTCTCATAAATAGCTCCACCTTTGACAAAACCAGTTTGATTAGGAGAAATTATTTTGGGGAACAAGGGGGATAATCAATTCATTAGAATTTTAGATATAAGTTTATTAAAAAGGGAGTAGAGACTAATAGGATAAAAATCATCCCACGTATTCTCTACAACCTTTTTAGAAGTAAGCACAATCGAGGTACCAGAGAAAAACTTAGGAATAATATTGCAGGCAAAAAAATCTAAGATACAAGCATATAAATAATCACATATAATGTTCCAAGCCATTTTAAAGAATTTAGTAGTGTAACCATCAGGGCCAGCAATAAAATTAGTATTCATAGTATAAACGGTTTGTTTAACTTCATCCATGAAATGAGGAATGGTCAAGTCATTATTATCAACCTGATTAATAATACTAGGGATGAGATCAGGATGGCAAAAGAAATAGGCTCAAAGTTTTTATTAAACACATTGGTGAAGTGATACATACATAGCAAACTTAGTAATTTCCCCATAATCCTTAGTATGAGAACCATCAGATAGATAGATTTTATGAATGAAATATTTGGCTATAATATTCTTGGCCAATGCATGAAAATATTTAGTATTCTTGTCACCCTCAATGAGATGATTAAAGGTAGCTTTTTGTTTCCAATAAACTTCCTCTTGCCCTTAAAGCTTAAAAAGGGTATTTCTGACCTCTTGGAGACTCCTAAAATTTTCATCAGAGGGATTAAGTTGGCAACTATGCTCAATAGAGGTCACTTTATCTTCAACATCTAATACACTAGAAAATATATTTTTAAAAACATTTTTATTATACTAATTCATTTTATACTTAAGCCTTTTAAGCTTAAACCATAATATATTCATGCCCATAATATAATTATCTAGATGTAAAGGAGCCTACCAATTAGCTTAGACCATGTTTAAAAAAGAATTAGCTAAAAGCCACATATTTTGAAACCTGAAATTTGAGAAATTGCCATACTGCCTCAACATAATACCAATAAGCAGAGGGGAGTGATTAGAAAAGTTTTAATAAGGTGCTTGACAAAGGTGTTATTGTTGGAAATGATCCACACATCATTAAAAAGCACAAGATCTAATCGTTGTTACATATTACCATGATTCCAAGTAAAAGCATTACCAGAAAAGCCAATGTTAACAAGATTACAGTCCAAATCATATTATTAAAATCCTCCATAGCCTAATAAATAGGTTTAGAACCACTAATTCTTTCAGAAGGATTTTTGATTGTATTAAGATCACCACCCACAAAGTAGGGCAAATTAATTAAACTATGAACAATACTAACTTGATTCTAGAAATCTTTTCTTATAAAATAAGAGGAAGAAGCATAGACAAATGAAGCACAACCGTTATACTACTGGAATTCAATATTACATTACAAAACTTGAGGGAAGTCAACAATAACATCAATAACAGTAGGACCTTTCCAAAAAACACATATTTTGTTGGAGATATTAGCCAAACTTTGCTTAAAGCCTACGTAATGGTAAGTCTCATCAAATTTAGCAGCAAAAATTAGAGGCTCAGGTAAAACTAAAAGTACAATATTGTGAATATGACATAAATTCTTCACCCTAGTTCTCAAAGTTGGGCAACCAATGCCCATAACATTCCAAATTATAGACTAAATCATTAATATTCAATTTATTATAATTTTGAGAATTGATACTTCTAGGACAATGCAAACTCACTTTTTTTGTTTCTTATTTTTCTTACTTTTTTCTAAAGTCAAATCATGATCATAATGCACCATATTAGAATCATATGCTAAACCATTAGAAACACCATCAGTACAACCTGCATCATGAGTGAAAGTTGAGGATTCCTTAATACCAATCCCATTAGCATTGCCCACTAAATTATGTTGATTAAAATATCATTCCTCCATATTAATTTGAAGGAGCTCCCTCTCTTCCATATGAAGGAATTTTCCCTCTTCCACATTAACCTTCTCATTCAAAGAAGGTTCAGTATTAGCTTGATCCACATCTTGATCATTAGAAGCGATAGAATCAAATTCTACTAAAGTTTTATTAGTGCAATAAGGTAAAGAATTTAAACTATTATTATGCTCAGAGTAAATCACAGCCAATTTCTCCACAACAATACTCTCAACATTCGATGCATTGCCTTGCATTAAGACATTATTAACTTCCTTTTCCATCAACCTCTTTTTGGTGTCATTTGAAGTTTCAATCTGAACCAATTTTCCAGATCGTCCAATTTTAGTATCATTTATCAGAAGCTGTTGAGAAACCTGTGTCAAATCATTTGCTCTAGTGTTACCCTCGATAGGACCATTTTCTAGCAAAATAGTATTATCATTACTAGGAAGGGGAGAAACAACTAACTTATTTTCTTTTACTTCTTTAGTAGAATATTTTTGTTTGTGAAGGTAAGGTGTAAAATAAAGCAGCCTGAGATACTATGCCCATACATAGGATAAAGATTGCAAGAAACATGAAAGTTTTCAAATTCCAACTTTTGAAGATAACCTATATTCTCAATATCAAGCCATATCTCCTTAGGAAGCTTCTTAGAGTCATCCATTTCAACCAAAATCCTTACCATAGAAGGTTTAGATATAGAAGCCGTGCCCTGATCAATTTGGAGACACCTACCAAAGATCAAAGCCTGACCAAATAGGATATGCCCATTTAACATGGGCAATCTAAGATTAGAAACCCACACAGGAGTAATAGGGGATTCCTCTTTGATGTCAAAAAAGGTATCCATTTCAACAACTGCATTTAACAAGAATTGATATAATAAACTATACATGTAAATATTCTCCTATGAACTAAATCATTGGTCAGCTGGATAACAATATGACGTTGATCCAGCAAATTGATCGAAAATAATCCAGACAGTTTTAGGTTAGAGAAGAAAGTTTGAATAATGTCAAGGTTAGGTCGACGCAAAATGAACTTCCTAACCATGCTGAACTCAAAAAGAGTTGCCAGCTGATTGATTACCTTTTCATCAAACATTAAAGAAGGGATTCTTTTAAATGAAGTTTGCATTGAGTCAAACTTGGGGGAAGAGGTGGAACAAGAGCCAGCAACTACATCCTTGAAGGATTGAGAGTTATCATTATTAGAGGTTCAGATAAGCCCGAGGGCTTACTTGAAACATCTAGTTTATAAGTGATCCATGGGTTTAAGGATGTCATAGTAATCATTAAACAAAAGCATGAAGAAAAAACATGCACATAAAATCTAGAAAAAATTGAAAGAATAATGTAAAAGAATAAAAAAATGTCTAATCAAGCATGTTAAGAACAAAATCTTCCACCATTAAGAGAGAAATGAACTCCCAGAAAAACCCTAGAAAATTGCCTGCGAGTTGCTAGAGCATGAATTCGAGTTTTATTGAAGCTCCTATTTCTTTTTTTTTAGTTAAAACCGACCACCAGGCCTATGTGTTAATATCAAAAAGAAGTACAAGGTCCTTAAGGGGACCTCTATCTCTTTACTGCTTGAAAGAACTACAAAAAAGTCAAATAAGAACCTATGAGCAGGATGTCCCCACTAAGCACAATTACAAGAGAACCTAATAACAATCTAGGATGACCAGAAGCTAACACACAAAAGGAGAAGAAAATAGTATACCCATTCCACAAAGACATTCCAACTAAAAAAGGGGTCCTGCACAAAAAGAGAATAAGTCTCTGAAAACTTGAAAAATAGGCCTGCAAGGACACTGATAATAAAAAGTAGTAGTAACAAATAAATGAAATTTTAATAGTAAAAGCAATAAGATGGAAAAACATCCCACAAAATAAGGAATAGTAATGTAGTTGAACTTCATGAGAGGACATAAGTATACTGAAAGGAGTCAAGCACATCTCATAAATAGTTCTAAAAAATAATATAAAATAATTATAATTACTACAAAAGAGGAAATAAGAAAGTTTACAGCAAACCAACTAGATGTCACCTACCACACCAACAAGGTAACAACTCCATATAGAAATAATGATGACAAACAAAATAGAAAAGCAATTAAGAGAATACTCCAATTGATCCAACATAATAGTCATGAAATTAAGCCCAGCAGGTCCACCACATAAAATATGATATGGATAGTATAACTGGGGGATATTGCACCAACATCATTGATAGTATTCAATAACAAAAACAACAGCTAGATGAAGTAGAAAAATAGGCAATTAATTTAGAGTTAGGCTGCATAGTAATGAATAAATCCATCGTCATGACATAGGGAATAACAAACCACGTAGAAGAATGATCATACTTCCAAAGCAAAGAATGGACTAGGTTGCAGCAATATAACACAAACCAAGTTGAATCACAAAGACAACAACCTAGAAAAAACCAACCATAATGCAACCATAAAGAAGAAATTTCCTAGCAATAGAATTAACATTGTAAGAGCAAAGCCCACTCTAAAAGTTTTGAATTAAGTAGAAACAAATCAAAAGACCATAAAGAGTCCCAGAGTAAGAGGTAAATTAACTCAGGTGAGAAGCAACCAGATAATCATAACCAATAATGAACAACTGCTGCTCAAATCTATACCAACTCCAATACAGGTAAAGAAAAAAGTCAATAATTAAATAATTAAAATAAGAATGATGGCAGTGAAGCCTAATTATCGAATTAGAGGGGAAGCATAAATCAAGCCAACCAGAACCCACTAGTAATACAAGCACTAGGATGATTACCAGACCAAAATTTCCTTCAAAGAAAAACTGACAACTCCTAAGAATCCTCATTGAACTAGGTATACCAAGCAATATTCTAGCTAAAATTGAAACTATCGTAATCAATAATGCTCAACCAAATAACCCAACCACAAGGCTATTTAAGAAATAGAGGAGGTAAAGATGAGCAACATAGGTGCCAGAGTTTAATATCCAGTAGAATATAATCATAGCCAGATCCCAAAAAACTAAGACCAAGCCAAATACAAGACATGACACCAATATAAAAATCAAATAGATCGACTAGCATCAAAGAACCCACTTGAACCAAAGGGCATAAACAGTCAGCAACAGACAGAACTACCCAAATAATAGCCAGAGAAAGTAATAACACACAAAGATAAAAAGTAAACAATCTCCATCAAAAACACCAAAAGAAAAGTATAAAATAAGAAAAATTCAGGCCAAAATCACAACAACTAATCAAATAACACCATCATCCAATCTAGCAGTCGAGATGATAAATTGGTACAGAAGAGAACCCTAAGACCAACAGGCCGTCGAATAAAATAGTAACTCTTAAGGTTTAAATCTGTATACCAGTTACATTCATGGCTTACATCCGGCCAAACACCTCCTTTTTTTTAGGGGAAACCCACAGAGGGGCCTACACATTGATTAGAATAAAAATTCAAGATCCTTAAAAGAGATCTTGAGCTCACTACTGCTCAAAAGAGTTATAAAAAAGTCAGAAAAACATAGGAGCTCAAGATCCCTACTAATCAATAGTACAAAAAAGCCCAGGTACATTCTAGGGAGCCAATAGGCAACAGCCAAAAATGATGAGAGAGAAAAAGATTGCCCTTAAGCTCCATCTCTTCACCAACAAAATTATGAGGCAAAAAACCTACACAAAAAGGAACCTACAAAAAATGGATGAGGTCAAAAAAGTTCAAACAGCAAAATTCAAACCAGGCATGGTAGTTAATACATATGTTGAAAGAGTCACCTGCAAAGATAAAGATTAAAGCCAAAAAAGTGCATCCAAAATAACAAAACTCAAAGGGACAGATATATATAATAAATTTGGAAATAAGATACAACAACGTAATTCCCTTCTAGTAAAAACCCATTTTAAGACCATCACCAAAATGGTCAAACCAATCAGCATGAAATAGAACAAAGAGAGCATGGAAATCTAAAAATAGAGAGAAATCAAGCAGCCATCGAGAGGCATCACCAAACCCCCAGGTAAAACACAAAATTGCCTGATCAAGAGAAACATTACACATAGAAACAAACATCTGATAAATTTAAAGCTTTAATTGAAAAGAGAATTACAGAAGATCTTATAGAACAGTTGATAATAGTACACCAAAACTGCCCCAAATCACTATGGTTAGCAATATCAGTAGTTAAACCATAACTAAGGGTTAAGCAATAGCGGATATCAAGATAATCACGAGGGAAATAACCCCAAAGATCCCCTATATTCAGTAATATATAATTAAACCACATAAGGCAAATAGACATATCATGAAGGGTCGAAATCTTAATGATAATGATTCAGGTGTGTATTATCTTGATTATAATAACCCATATTAAACATCTGGCCAAACACCTCCTAGGTTATTTATGTATTAAAAGTTAGGGTTTACTAAATGACAGACCAAATGAACACCAATTTATTTAATGTTAAACCTTGAGTTATTACTAACCCAAGAATTAGACCAGTTCAATTTGAGATCATCCATCCCTAAGGTATAATATGATTTTTCAAAGTAAATGCATTAACACATTGAAAATTTTAATATAGTCTATCTAGACTAATAATGGGCATGAAATCTATGGCAAACTAACACTTTTACATCTATTTAACAATCCAAAGAAGCAAAGCTCTGAATTCCCTTTGGATTCATTTTTATCAAAATTTGACATAGGAATTTAATATTCTAATTAAGGCCATAATAGGATTTAAATTGCTTCTAATAATTTTTGAAATATATATAACAAGTTCAAGAATTATCCCTAAAAAATTGAGCCTAATTGGGGATGTTCATGAAAAACATTTCACAAATATAGTAAAATTAAATTATTTTTAATTGTTGACCCCATTTTTACTTTTTTTTGAAGAAATGCAATTAGCATTAAGCATAAAAGAAGAAAGGTACAAAAGACTAAGACATAGCTAATCTATCACAATCCTTCTTGATCAAGTCAAAAATGCTTGATGGAAGTTCTGCAAATAGAAAATTATCCCAATAATTATCCCCCTTTAGAGCATAGTGAGCACAACATCAACCAGCTTATTTCTCTCCCTAGAAACAAAATGAAAATTTACATTCTTATAAACCTCAAGAAAAGAAAAAATCCAAGCTATGCACATTATTCCTCCCATTGTTCTTCACCACTGATTTTTGTAAAATTTTGACCACATTAATGTTATCCTCTTCAATAATAATGCCTTGCTTCTCTATCATCCATTATTTGATAATTTCTTTAAAGTTGAAAATAGCAATAAGCTACAAAATCGATACATCCCAATGCATTAACTTCCTTCCATGCACAAGTAAAAATTTGCCTTTATGGTCTTAAAACTCCTGCTATACTACCTTCATTAGAATGCAATAAAGAAGCATCAACATTCAACTTAAACTAATTCAATGGAGGGAAAACCAATTTTTTGACAACATTGATTGCCGGTTAGTTTCCCATTTGTTGCTTATTGGAAGAACAAATGGATGAACACAATCAGACAAAACCTTATCAGTAATGGAAACCAAACTAGGACAATAGATTCCATAAGTAAAGTAGTTCCTAGCCTTCCAATTCTGGTAAACTATAGCTAAATATAATTTATTAGCTCCCGAATTACTCACTGCCATCTCCTCCAATTTATTCAAGCAATGGAAAAAATTATTAAACTTAGGCAAGTAGATACCCCACTTATTCAATGTTTCAAAAATCTCAATAATCTTTATATAATGAACAACAATATGATTGCTATCTTCCTTTTCTAGACAGCCTCTTGGACACAAACTAGAGTCCAAAAGTCTTCTATATTATAACAAAGCTTGAGTTGGAATAGAATTATTAATCAAATTCCACCAGAATAAAGTTCTTTAGGAGCTATATATAACTTCCTAATCTATTTTATAGGTTTACCTTCAGAATAGTGATCACAAGAAGCCTTAAAAGACATAGCAGTTATTGAATTCCTTGAGTTGCATTCAAGTAATTCCATTGAATCTATTCCAAGATCAGCACAAATTAGAATTTCAGAAATAATGTTAACCAATCCTTCAAAAATTGGTTCTCTAACAGAGCCTTATTCCAATTACCTTCACCATCTAGTAGAAAAGAAACTTTTTATTTCCCAATTCCCTTATATTACAAAAAGCTAGCCATTTATTCAAATTTCTATCAAGAATCCAGTTATCACTTAAAATATTAATACTAACCCCATTTGAAACTTTCCACCTGGTAATCGACTTTAGGAATCGAGCTCCATCCTTAATAATATGCCAAGCTGGAGAGGAATGTCTTCTAGCATCATTATTCCATATATTAACTCCATATTTTGCAACCATGATCGTGTTAGGGAGGCTATTCAAATTATTAATGAAGTTCCAAGAAATACGAGCTCTTAAAGGCCCTTGTCTATTCAAAGAACCGTGAATCCCAAGACCTCCATAATTAACAGCCGTACACATCAAATCCTATGAAATATAATGCAACCCTCTTCTTCCTTGATCTTTTTGCCGCCAAAAATTCCTACAGAACTTATCCAACTCATTAAGAATACTCATTTTTACTTGTAGTCACCTAAATTTCAGCATCCAAAAACTAAAGAAATTGCCTCACAGCACTGTCGCCTATAGTGCACTAAATCCTAACTACATTAATTATTCAAATCATACTACTTGGAGCTTCAAATATCAAAATAATTAGTACTGGTTTCCAGAGCCATTTATTAACCCATCTGACTCAAATTGAGCTAGTCCAACCTAGCCAAATTGATCAAGCAACCTATCTAGATACAATCAAACATCAATTTGCATGTAAACTTCACCATGCCATCCTAAATTTTGCTCCAAAATATTTGGACATGATTGGTCACCCTAGTTTAGTCAACAGTTGACTTCATCAATTGAACCCAAATTTGGTCAAACTAAGTGAATTTTGGTCAAATAATTGACTACATTTAAATCAACTTTTCTAATCATTTAAACACTTTCCATTCTATGTGTTGAGCGAACTCAAGCCATGGTTGGGTAAATCCATGGTGAGTTGACCTTGTCAACCCAGTTTAATTGGTTAAACTCACTCAAATAAGACTTTCTATAGTTAAACTCTAAGTGCATCTCATCCTATTCATATTGTTAAACTCTGAAAGTAAATCTAAATAAAAAATGTCAGGAAATAGATGTTTAGTACAATTTATAAAAATGTCAAGAAAACTCATCTTTAACTTCAAAATATGCTAGGCCTACTATACTGAGGCTCTTAAATTAAGTTTGGATTAGGCTTCAATAATGTACATTTTACATTCACTGCACCATATAATAAATTGATTAAGACTGTAGAAATCCTTCCTGAATCTGCTCTGTTTCAAGTTAACAACAAGTTAGGTCTGTATCTACTTTTGTAGTTTCCAAACCTTTTATATTCTCCCATTTTACTTTTCCTCAGCCTGCTCCAAATAATAATAGAATGTCTACTATCAATATTGTAGTTCCTATGTTCAAGAATTTTGAGATGGGTCATCTGTTGGAGTAAAAGAGATGACTGAATCTCAACTGGTAGAGGGTCGAGAAGGCCAACCAATTATAAGAAAATGTTCTAATCACCTCTGCTACTTAATAAGTAGTGAATGTATACTCTAAAACTCATGAAGTAGTTGCAAACTCTATATTTCTAGGTAGAAATCATTTTCATCTACTATCAACTGCTATTGGAGAAGAGAATCTAGTAAGGATAGCTAATTACCCTCTTACTGCTTTTCATAGGAATCCTATTCTACCTTCCTTATCCAAAAGGAAAAGAAAATTTTAATCTTTACTAGATTGACTAATTCTTGATGGTGCTAGTAGTTATGGGAAGTAAAAGAAGGAGCTTCTAAAATATGTTTTTTTTTTTGAAAAAAGTGCAAATAGTAATTTTTATTCAACGCACTACTTACAACTAGATTCCTCCTTTAACAAAGCTAAAAAGGAAGGAGGAATCTTATTACTAGAGATATCATCCCAAAAAAAGGAAGAAATCAAAGCATAGTTAGCGCATAAATCAGCTAACTTATTACATTCTCTTTTGGAGCAAGAAAAAATAAATTGCTTAAAATTGGAAAGAAAATCCAAATCCTTTGGCTTTAGAAAATCATCATAAAGAAATGGCTTCTTTATAGCAAGTTGAAAAAATTTGATAACATTTAAGTTATCACCTTCAATCACTAAGCCATTAGCTTCAAAAATCCAATCTTGAATATAACTTCTCAACGCTAGAATGGCTAAGAACTCTGTCTGAGAGCAATCCCAATGAAGGCAACCAAAACCAAAAGCAGCCAAGAAACATCCTTTTCTATCTCTGAAAACTCCCCCTATACCTGCCTTGTTGTTAGATAGCACTGAAGCATCTACATTAACCTTAATCAACCCAGGAGGAGGAGGATGCCAAGTAGATTGAGATAGCTTGTACAGCTGATTAGCATCCCAGTAATCCTGAATTAGACAAGTATCAAAAGAAGCAACCGCCTGGATAATCGAATTAGTAGCAATAGTAGATATGGTGTCATCTGAACCACCGTGAACTAGCTTATTTCTACGTTTCCAGCAAAGAAATACCACCGAATAGAATAGATTACCCAAAAAAGGATTCACATCAGCAAGCTTCCTCATCCTCTGAAAATAATCTTCCAGAAATTTAAAATTAGGAATATGAAAGTTCCAATCAGCAAGCATTTTGATAACTTCCTTAACTTTGATGCATTGAATTACCACATGCTCTACATTTTCCAAACCCCCACAACCTCTCGGGCACCCTCTACACTCCACCAATCTTCTATACAGTAGGAAACCAAAAGTCAGAATAGCATTTCTACACAAACGCCACCAGAGTATATCCACCTGCTATCTCAGCTTCAGCCTTTTCCTCCAACGCCAAGTTTCATCTTCACAATCATCTTCAAATTTCTTTTCATAGGCAATTGCTGCTATAGATTTTCTAGAAAATTTCCTAGAAAGCTTTAACTGATCTTCCTGAATATTAGTCTATATAGGAATATCTATAATTACTTCAATTAGAGGTTGACCAAACCAAAGTTTCAGCTTATCCAAGTCCCACCTCCCATCAATGATAAAAGCTGATACCCGTAGACATTCCAGACTTAAAACAGCAGCAAAGGTAGGCCACCTATTAATTCTACAATTAAAAATTAAAGTATCCTTAAAGGTGTCTACTTTAACCCCATTAAAGATTCTCCATCTAGTAATAGGCTTTAGAAATTGTGCTCCATGCAAAAAGATCCTCCTAGAAGGTGATGAGCACCTTTTATTAACATCCCTCCAAAAATCATTCCCATATTTAGATCTCATTAATCTATTAAGAAGAGAGCTTGGTTTATTGAATAAGTTAAGAGCGAATTTAACTCTCAACGGACCCAATTTGTCCACCAACAACTTTAATCCACAGCCACCACAGTTCTTAGGTTTACACAAGATGTCCCAAGCCACATAATGTATACCAAAGCTCCCATCCTTCTTATTCCATAGATAATTTCTACACATTTTCACCAATTGCTTCAAGATCCCCTTCGGAATCAGAGAAAGAATAGACAAAAAAATTGGAAGGGAAAGAATAGATGCATTGATTAAAGTAATCCGACCCGCCAAAGAAATGAATTTGGAACCCCAAAGGTTCATTCTATCAGCCGTTTTAACAATGAGATTACTAAAATCTGATTTAACCAATCTCCTCAATGCAATCTTAACTCCCAAATAATCCATCTCATTCACCACTTTCATATTAAGAATTTTAGCAAGAGACTTAGCTTTCCTTTTTTTAACTGAATTGCCAAACATCATAGCCGACTTAAGCAAATTTATACTCTGACCAGTCCATTTACAATACCTCTCCAGGATCTTGTCAACCTTTTTTATTGTTTTGCTATTGGCCTCTGTGAAGATCAAAATGTCATCTGCATATATCAAATGAGAAACCATGGGAGCTAAAGGAGAAACTTTCATCCCAACATCTTTACCTCTTCGAGCAAACTCTTCAGAAAGCAATTGAGAGCATAAAATAAAGAGATAGGGTGACAAAGGACAACCTTGTCTAAACCCGCATTTAGCCTCAATCCACTTAGAATTTATCCCATTAATAATAATAGAAAACTTTGGGTACATAACACATTCCAGAATCAAATTAGAGAACCTCTTGAGGAATCCAAACCAATCAAGCACCTGAACTAATGTAGACCAAGTCATACTATCGTATGCTTATTTCATGTCTACTTTGATAGCCACCAGACCCTTCTTGGCTTTAGAATATTTAAATTTACTAAACAATTTTTGAGCAATCAAAACTTGGTTAGACATATATCTACCCTTTACAAAGGCGAACTGCACTTTAGAGATAATTTTTGGAAAAAGAAAACTCATCCTTTTAAGAATCATCCTTGCAACAATTTTGTAAATGGCATTACATAAACTAATAGGGCGATAATCAGAAGGCAATCTAGGATTGTTATTTTTCGGAATCAGCACCACATTGGTTTCTCTCCAAGTAGGACAAAGAGAGCCAGTTACCAAAAAATCCCTAATAGCCACCCACACATCAACATGGATAATAGACAAATACATTTTGATAAAAGAATAAGTAATATCATCAATACCTAGAGATTTGTTCGCTCCCAGATTGGAAATAACTTCCTCCATTTCCTCTACAACAAATTCTTTGCTCAGAGATCTGTTATTCTCATCATTAAGCACCTTGGACTGTGACGACCATCCACTCAAGCTACACTCTCTCTATCTCCATTTATTATTAAAGAAGTTCAGCAAAATCTCTTCAATTCCTTGCTGGTCTTCATGCATTACGCTACCACCATCTTTTACACTATGAATCCTGTTTCCATTCCTTCTTGATGTGGCATAAATATGATAGAATTTAGAGTTTGAATCTCCTTCCTTTAACCAATGAACTTTCACCCTTTGCTTCCACCACAAGTTGAGACGCCCAAGAGTTGCATTGAGTTCCACAACCTTTGATCTCAAATAATAAAGCTTAAGATCGGAAAGGCAACCAGACGTATCCTCCTTAATTTATAAATCCAAAATTTCCTTTTTTAAGCTTTCTTTAAGATCCACAAGAGACTTGTGCTTAGCCTTACTCCAAAAGAATAAGGATCTTAAAGTTCTTCTAAACTTAACATTTAAGATATCAGTATTACTTCCTTTCACATTTTTTTTCCACACCGTCCTCACAATAGAATGAGAAGCTGGGTAAGACGACCAAACATTTTCAAACATAAACTTCCTCCTCTTCAAGGGTCTAGAAGAACTAATCTTAATCAAAATAGGGCAGTGGTCCAAAGCCACTCTAGCCAAGTGCCTCACTACCACCACTTGAAGGTGGTCCAGAGCCACACAATTAAGAAGACAACGATCTAACCTTTCTAAGATCCGGCCACCTCCAGATTTGTTGTTACACCAAGTGTATTTAGGACCCACAATCCCAATATCATGAAAATCACAATCCCTCATAAAGGAAAGCATGTCTTGGGAACCTTGGGAAAAAACAAATTTTTTACCACCTCTCTTCAATTGAAGTCCCCCCCAATAATCAGAGGTAATTTGTTACCAGAGAATACTCCCATCTTACTCCATAAAAGCTTCCTTTCACAATTATTCCTACTCCCATACACCGTTGCAATCAACCAGCTTGTAGAATTGTGTAATTTCAACTCCCCCAGCACAACTTGCCCATCAGCTTCAATAAAATTAAAAGAAGCCAAATCTACCCTCCAACAAACCAAAATACCTCCAGAATAACCAGCTGCAAGATACAAAAAGAACTCCCACTCTTCACCAATAAACTTCTTACAATCCAACACATCAATTATTGAAATCTTGGTTTCAACAAGCCCCACAAAAATAGCATCATTATCCTTAACAATCTCTTTCAAATACCTAGAGGCTTCCACCTTCTTAGCCCCCCTATAATTCCAAAATATAAAGGAACTCATTTTTTCTTTGAAGTGGGATTAGACCCACCACAAAAATCTTTACCCAACTCTCCCTTCCTGGTTTTACCTTTCACTATAGCATTACCCAAGGATTTAAGTTCTTTCTGCAACTTTAGTTTTGTCCCATCCAACACTTTATCATTCAACAAATCCTGTTGAGTACCCTTCTCGTTTGAACCAGCCTCCAGTTCTACTACCTTTGTAGCAGCATTAGTAGGGTCTACCACATCCTTGTCACTTCCAACCACATCCACTGACTGAAGAATATTAAACATATTCTTCTCTATAGGGAAAATATATAAGCCATCATTTAAGATCTCACCATCTTCTAACCTAGAGGCCTAGACAGAACTGCTCACAAGAACAAAGGTATCCGGCTTGCTAATCCCATCAAAGTTTTCTTTGTCAACAAAACCATCCATCCCCTTACTGGAAGAATTTTCCACTTCGTTCCCCCAATAATTACCTTTGATATCTTCCCTCAACAATACACCACCTTCTAAATTTTCAACCATGGTCTTGTTTACAACTCCTGGAGAAGAAACAGGCTTTTGATCATTAAGCTTTTTCGCTCCCTGGTCTTTGAATTCTCCACCCTCAACCAAAGACTTTACAAATTTCCTATAATTCTTTGAAGGAATAAAGTTATTCCTTCCAATCCACTTTCTAGAGAAACTTTATTTAATTTAGAAAACCTATTTCTTCTAAAATTCGCATGAATCCAAGGCCCGTATTCAGCATCAGAGCCTTCAGCCACTTTCCCATGACCAGAGAAACCTTCAAAAAACTGATTACATACTTTAGTTGAAAGATCTTCCTTCACGATAGGACATTTGCTCTCCATATGACCTATTTTACCACAATTTAAATGCAAATTTGGGAGTTTTTCATAAACAATTTTTTGGAAGAATTTACCCGCACAACCTTCAACCCAAACACCAACAGGAAGCTTATCATCTAAGTTAATACGAACGCAAATTCTAGCAAATTCCCTTATACTCCACTGAAACATATTCCCATCTATCATGAAAGGTTTACCAACCATGGAAGCAATCCTACAAACGCTGATTTTATCCCAACATTGTAGAGGCAAATTTGGCATCCTAATCCAGACAAGAGCCAAAAGACCCTTCAACGATAAGGGAGAGAAAGTAGGTGACCACTTGTCCAACCCTATTATATTGTTTTTAGCATACCAAGGTCCATTTGCATATACTGAATCTAATGCTTCATGTTCATCAAATGAACAAAGCACCCATCCCAAGCCAAGCATGGTTAAGTGGAATTTGCCACAATGACCCCATTGCCTCCTAAGTTCCATGCTTATCACCTGGAAAGAAGTATTTTCACCAAAAATTTTGATAACCAAGGCTTTACCAAGTAAATTAGAATTTTCCAATTCCATACCCGGGTGAAGCTTGACAACATCATTGTCTCCAACAAAATCTTCCCCAAAGTCCAGATTGGCTACATTAATAGTCGATTTTTTCTTCCAAACATTTTCAACTACATTGCTAGAAACCTTTTTAGGAGAGAAGAACCTACTGTAATCAGCATTATCACCAGCAGGGTTACCATCTTCCACAAGACAAATAGATGATAAATTTACCAAAGAATCTTCCCCTTCATGGGAGATATTCCCTGAGATACAACATCTTTAAAACTAGGAGCAGAAGAACTTTTGATCGGATTGTTAAAACAACCATCTTTTAAATTATCCTTAGCCATATCCTCAAACATAAGATCAGCAGTACCATCAGAAATGGCAGTAGGTTTCTCAGAAGGAGCCACTGACATCTTAGCAGGATTATGAAAGATTTTGTTAACAGAATTCAAAGAATTCACATTTATTTTTCTGCCAAGGATAGGGATTGCATTTGAATTCCCAAGCCTGTTAACAAAAATTTTCATACTAGACAACGAGGCATCATGATCAAAAGTTTTAGTCGGAGAAAACCCTTGCTGCCTAACCAAACGAGGAGTCTTGCAATCAAGGATAATTGAAACTTCTTTACCTTTACCTTCAACTGATTTTCCTTTCTTCAAACAACCACCATCATAATATGAGATGATTAGCTCTCCTTTCATCCGCCGCCTCCGAACATCATCTGCATTGCGAACGTCATTAGCAGAAACAAAACCTTCCACTAGTTTAATACCTAAATAACTATCTCCCACCGATGAACTCTTCCTCTCCGATGGTAGAGATGGCCGGCGATCAGTCCCCGCCATGCCACCTTGCCTGCCGGAACCAAGGCTGAAAACTCGGGAAAGGAAAAATTTAAAAAAAATGGCTTTCTCTCTCTAGAAAAACCCGAGAAAGGAAAAATTTGAAAAAATAGTTTTCTCTTTCTAGAAAAACTGGAGCTTCTCTCTCTAGAAAAATGAGAGCTTCTAAAATATGTTAAAGATGACATTTCTACCAGAACATAGAGACATTATGTCAGATAACAAGGAGTATCTCCCTCTACTAAAAGAAGTGTAAGTTTTAAGAATTTGGTTTGATCGACCAAGTGCTACTATAAACCATTATTTAGAACCAATAAAGTTCCCAATTGTTAATGATTATGCAATATTATCTATCCATCAGAGTCTATGAACTCCTATTAAATCTCTATGATAGTTTCATCCGCCGCCTCCTAACATCATCAGCATCGCGAATGTCATTAGCAGAAACAAAACCTTCCACTAGTTTAATACCTAAATAACCATCTCCCACCAATGAACTCTTCCTCTCCAATGGTAAAGATGGCCGGCGATCTGTCCCCGCCATGCCACCTTGCTTGCTGGAACCAAGGTTGAAAACCCGGGAAAGGAAAATTTTGAAAGAAATAGCATTCTCTCTCTAGAATAATTGGAGCTTCTCTCTCTAGAAAAATCGGAGCTTCTCTCTCTATGAAAACCCGAGAAAGGAAAAATTTTAAAAAAATAGCTTTCTCTCTCTAAAAAAATTGGAGCTTCTCTCTCTAGAAAAAATGGAGCTTATTAAATATGTTAAAGATGACATTTCTACCAGAACATAGAGACATTACGTCAGATAATAAGGAGTATCTCCCTCTACTAAAAGAAGTGTAAGTTTTAAGAATCTGGTTTGATCGACCAAGTGCTACTACAAACCATTGTTTAGAACTAATAAAGTTCCCAATTGTTAATGATTATGCAATATCATCTATCCATCAGAGTCTATGAACTCCTATTAAATCTCTATGATAAAAAGCATTAGCATGTCTAGGTTATAATCCCATATCTCTTCCATCCTCAAATTAATCTAAAATTTTTTTTGTTAGAACCTCTGATTGCTCTTCAAATTAGCATCCATTAAGAGTCAATTGTCATTATTTATAAGGTAGCAAATTATCTTCCTTCTTTAATAGAAGGAGGTTGAAATCTTTAAATTAGCTAAACTTATTATCAGACTTGGAGAGGGTTTGGTGACCGTGAGTGGTTGCCACACAGATTATGCTAATCACTCATAAAAATATGTAAAAAAGTAGAGAATGAAGAATGGAATATCCATAGCTAAATCATCATTTGCCAGAGTGTAAACTCCAGTTGATCCATACAATGTGGTAGGAAAATCTGTCAAGGAAATGATGGATCAACCGAAAGAAAGTATCAGGCAAAAAAATGTGCAGGAAGCTGTAGAGAGTGTTGAGATGGATTACTAAGTGAAAGATGCGTTTGATAATATAAACATAATTTATACTCATTCATCATTGTAAAGAAAAAATGAAAAGGGTTAAAATAAAGCGAAAGCAAAAGATAATGATGTTGATGAAGAAGATACAAAAAAAATTAAGTCAAGATCTCATTGTGTACTTGAATTGAAATGATGAATAAATTTGAAGGATGGAAAAGAAAATCAGGGAGGTGATGGCTATGATGGTTACCATGCAAGGTAAAGAATCTCCTACAACAAATGCATAAATTGAATCACCACCTAATAAATTAGTGCAAGTTAATGTAAAAAATAAAGAAACAAATAAAGAAGGATTATATAACAAATTAGTAACATTGGAAGAAAAATTAGTTCCATATATTGATATAAAGTAGATGGTAGAACCACAAGTTAAATGTACTAGTGGATTACTTCATCTGTTGGTTTGAATCTGTGGAAGCCAGGAATAATACACTCATTAGAGGCCCTTGGTTTGTTGCCGGACACATCATAGGTATTGATAGGTGGGTTGTGGGCTTTTTAAATAATTCCTTGAAGGGGGTTACATCCTCTATTTGGATAAGATTTCTGAATCTACCATTAGAGAACTAGGACGGTGATAATTTGGTGAGACTGGCAGCTCAAGTTGGTGAGCCTCTACTGATGGATGCACACACGAGTTCTTAGGGAAGGTGTTCTTATGCAAGGATGTGTGTGAGGCTTGACCTTGGCAGAAGGTTAAACAAAGGGGAGTGGGCATAAGGATTTAAAGGAAGATTCTTCGAATAAATTGAATATGAAGGGATCCCTATAATTTGCACAAATTGTTGAATGATTGGGAATAAAGTGGAGGTATGCAGGGAGCCATGCACGGTTGGTGTGAAATTGGAGTCTAGTGGTATTAGCAGAGAGATGACACTCAATCGGGCAGGTGATAATAATAGGTTGGATAGACTTGACAGCTCTGGTAAGCAAGGGAAGTGTTGTGAGCAGGAAAAGATGGTTGAGAAACTGGATGATGAGGTTAGGAGCTGGACGATGGTCACCAGGAGAAGAGGAAGAAGTTTTAACAAAAAAAGGCTTTTTAAGAGCCTACAGGGTGGCTATTTGGTGAGAGGTTCCCGAGAAGGTTGTAGGGGAGAGAGTCATAAAAGTTCAATAGGAATGTTAAGCCCTGATGAACTTGTCCCGAGGCTAACCAAGAGGGGGGTGAATTAGTTATTTAAAAAATCGTGAGCAACAGGAAAAATCTTTTTAATAATTTGTAGCGAAAACAAGTAAACATAGAAATAAAAAGATCAACCAAATATTTCACCCAAGTAGATAATAACAGAAAACTAAAGTGCAGAAAATAATTAGAAAGAACACACCAGATTTTATAGTGGTTCGATCAACTTGACCTACGTCCACTCCCTGGATTCTCTCCTTCGGGAATTGCACTAACACAAAAGTGACTCTCCTTTTGCTCCCACAGCAAGGCAGAGAAGCCTATACAAAACTCCTTTCCACCAACCCGGTGGGGTAGAGAACCTGAACTCCTTTCGCTTCCTCCTGAAGCGGGAAGAGAACCCGGACTCCTTTCGCTTCCTCCTGAAGCAGGCAGAGAACCTGAACTCCTTTCGCTTCCTTCTGAAGCAGGCAGAGAACCCGAATCTTCTTGCGAACGATCCTCCCACAGAAAACACTGACAAGATGAGAGAAGACAAATGGAGAAGACGACTCTGATCCTTACTTGGAACAACCTTTGTGAATCCCTCACAAACTCCCCCTCACAAGATCCTCTCTCTCTCCCAAACTCTCTCTCTCTCTAGGGTTTCTCTGTAAAGGAAAGTGGCAAAAGATTTTTCTTGTTGGAAGAAAAAGATCTTTTATAGGAGGGCTCAAAATTTGCCCTAAATCTCAACTGGTCGGCCAATATCATCAGGACGATCTATAGATCGTCTTGTATGATCAGTTCAAAATCACCTATTTAAGCCTAGATGATCTGACTCTTATGGATGATTAGTAAAAAAAATTGTTCACATCGTCCCGTACGATTCTGCGATCGTCCTGGATGATTAGTGTAAATTCAGGAATTTCGTCGAGAAGACCGCTCGGGTCGTCCAGAGGAACTTGTGCTGGACGACCTAAAAATGACTTAATCGTCCAGGACGATATCGATATCGTCCTATACGTTTAGTTCAAAAAGTGCCAAAATCATCCTAATCACCGCTTTAGACGTACAGCTTAATCATACTGGATGATCATGATCATCCTGGATGATCTTGCGATCATCCTGAACGATGTGATCATATCAATTAAATATTAATTACTTTCCTTAATGACCAGGCTAATTTTGGCAAGATTATACTAGATCATCCAGGATGATACATGTATTGTCTAGGACGATCAGATCAAATCTCTAAAAATAAAACTTGCCTAACTTGATCTGGCGGCTTAGAATTTCTGATTTGAGCCTATCATCTCGTACGATGTATGGATCATCCAGGATGATCGGCTTAATCAGATAGACTTAAATTGCTCATCCTAATTAGGGTTTCTATTTTCACTTGATTGTCCATGATGATGTGAATATCGTCCAGGATGATCTGAACAAAAAATGAATAGAAACTCTTATTCACTCAAGCTCTCCCCTTGAGTGTATGTGTGCCAAGGTTACTTAGCTAGGGGATGAGTTACATTTCTTTTGACTCAAGAAAAGGAAAACATTACATTTAGACACACTTGGACCCAATCTTGAGTTGGCTTGAGTTGCTTTTGATCTTTTGTACCTAAAATGGGTTAGCCAAGCAAAATAGAATACAAACCTATTTGTCATCATCAAAACTATACTTTTTGAAACCAGATTTACAATAATCTCCCCCATTTTGATGATGGAAAATATTAGTGCAGTAGTTTAAAATAAAACAACCAGGAGATAACCGGCGCATATACAAAAAACAAATATCTTTTCAAATTTTCCTGAACAACTAGAACAGTATAGGAAAATAACTTCAACTGAAATAAACAACATAAAACAAGATTAATACATAAAACAAAAGTACAAATTACTAAACTAACTCCCCCTTTTGACATCATGAAAAGGAGGAGGAACGGACACAATAATACAATCAGAAAGTAGCACAAAACACAAAACTAAAACTGAGGCAGATCCTGATCAGAAGGACGAGGAGGTGGTGGTTGAAAGTAGCTGTGAATGGAAGCAAAGTGGGCTCCAAACCAGGAAATGTCCTGGTCGTGCTGCTGTTGCAGCTGAGCAATATAGTCATTGAAGCACTGGAGATCCTTAGTGTGCTGCTGCTCCTGGCCAGCAACATAAGAATCAAATCGGGCCTCCCACTGGTCGAACCGCTGCACCAGATGATCAAACAAGGATGCAATACCAAAGGGAGCAGGTGCATCAGGTGCAGCAGGAACAGGAACAACTTCTTCCTCTTCCTCCTCAACATCCGGGGCGCGCTCCGGATGTAGTCGGGTACTGTGGAGTATATGGAAGGAATTATTTGTGAAGAAGGAAGGAGGGACATTGGGAGGGACTAGATATTGCAGATCATATTTTATCTCCAAAGCATATGCAATGATGTGTCCTAAAGCTAGATTTGGACGTCGTCTATGGCCTGGATCCCTAATGGTAGTGAGATGCTCAATATATCTAAAAATGAGATCAGTTGCATTGAATTCCCGGTGGGCCATGATGTAATAGGTAGTAAAAAAAAGTAAATGGGTGATGTGAATGCAATCCCCAGCCTTCGGGAAGATGGAGGAATGAAGGACATGTTGAATGGTACGGACATCCTTAAGGAGGGAAGTGCAAGCGTTGTCGTGGTTGGGGGTGTTGGTATTTCTAAGGAAGCGAATGACAACACTCCAATCATAATCAGGATCAGAAACACGGGTGTCCAATTTGTCGCCAGTGATGGAGAGTTGAACGATTTGGTGAAAATCCTGGGCTGTGAGTTCTATAGGTCACCGATTAACAAAGGAATGAAGAGTGGAGTAGTCCGCGATGATGCAAAGCTTTGCAAAAAAAACATGGAGAAGTTCAAGGCTAAATGGGAAGGCCAAGGTGAGGATGAAGGTGAGGGAGGTATGCGAAAACAGATCTAGGACAGGGTAAGTGAGAGTGTGGGGGTTGATGATCTTGGATTGTGTGATTCCAACTTCAAGATATCATTGGAAGGTAGCCTGATCGGCTGCATTGGGAAAGCGGGGATTGACATTTCCCCACGAGGAGCTAGCACCTTGCTGCCTAGATCACTTTCTACCAGCCATTAGAAACACAAGAGAAAGTGTGGAAGGAAGAGGTGTGAAGAAAACTGAAGAAAAAGGCTGTTTAAATAGAAATCAGCCATATCATCCTGTACGATCGCAGGATCATCCAGGATGATATGAGCAATTATGACGGCCATGACGATTGGTCAAAAAGGCAGTCAGATCATCCAAGATAATTAGAGACAGGAGATCATCTCGAGGAGTCAAGCTAGATGACCAGTGATTAAAAGTATTATCCAAGAAGATGAGGTGGATCATCCGGGATGATATATAGTAAATGCATAGGATGGGCCGAATTTGAATTGTCCAACTGCTGACACGTGGATCGTCCGAGATGATGAGGTGGATCATCTAGGATGATGAATAATAATTGGCGCATTCTCATCCGTTTGATCAGATCAGAAAATATGGATCATATCATCCAGGATGATGTAAGGATCGTCCAGGACGATCACCAATAATTGGTGTATCTCAGCAGTATGATCAGAGTGGGAACGATTTGAAGGGATCGTCCAGGACGATTTATGGATTGTCCAGGATGGAGAAGATCATCCAGGATGATGTGGGGATCGTCCAGGACGATGTGAAGAAAAAGTGAAAATGATGGAGGATGGAGATGAAATATCAGGGATCCCAAAAACACATACAATAAAATGAAAAATAAAAGCAGAGTAAATAAAACTCGAAATGAGAAACACAAAAATACACAAAAATAATATTTTTTTTTGAATTGATCTGCTCCAGTAAATCAAAATTTTTCCTTGATTTTGAATCCAAAAACTAATAAGAAGACGATCGACAGCACTGAAATCTAGAAAAGTTAGAAAATTAACTTTCGTAACTCCCACCTCAGACACCTTGTAGATGCAAATTCCTTTTAAAACAAAAATCTAATTCAGAAGAAAAGAAATTGGACATGAAAAGAGATCATTTCAAGCCTCGTTCCAGAAAAATATATGATATAATAGTATTATAAAGTAAGAAATCAGAAATCAAGATTTTCAAACTCAAGCTTTTGAAAATATTAAGTGGCGCACGGATTTTTCTAAGATATTTAACGATCTAAAAGGGAAGAAAGCTTGGTTTGGGCTCATTTTATGCCTCTTTTTCAATTTATTTGGCACCTTGCACATCTTTTGTTTTTTGATACACTTTGTGTATCTTTCAGTTTGGCGACATTTCACATCTTTTCAGCTTTGGGCTCATTTTGTGCCTCTTTTTTAATTTATTTGGTGCACTGCGCATCTTTTGTATGCTTTCTTCCTTTTATAATCGTTAAAGAGTCTCAGCTGTGAAATTATCTTCCAGACATAGGACACAACAAAACTCACTCTCCACAATAAGGAAGAGTAATTTATAAAGCAAAAACCATACATCATATGATAGGTGCAATCATTTGGTTCAGAAAATTATAGCAATGACTCAAAACTTTAAAAATACTATTCATATGAGGTATATTATTGTAGGAAGATAAAATAGATCTCTATTTCAAAAACCACTTTTTAATTTTAAAGAAGATTTTTATTCAAAAGAAATAATGCATCATTAAAGGAGTTAGAGGAAGAGAAATAATCATAAATATTTCTTCCCTTTAACAGATCCAGTGGAATCAATCACTACTTACAAGCTTCCAAACCAAAAACCAAGGCAAAATTTTCAGTCACAAATCTAGTTTATCAGCATTAGTGAGCAGTGATCGGATTTTGAAAAATATAAAATAGTAAGTAATAACCAAGAAGGAAATCACATCAAAATAAATATTCGAATCAAACTAACAACATGATTAAAATAAAAATCAGCAGAAAAACAAAAATTAACAGAAAATAGATAATCAAATCAAACAACTAACTAACAGAAATAGAATGAAAAAAAGATAAATAAAAAATCAGTAGTCATCAGAATCAAGCATTTATGTCAATCACTCCTAATCCGGTTCTCAAAATGCTGAATGAGTCAAAGGCCAGTGGTTTAGTAAATATGTCAGCCAGTTGATTTTTAGTTGCTACATGATGTAGCTCAATGTCCCCTTTCGTAACATGGTCCCTAATGAAGTGATGCCTTATATCAATGTTTTTGGTTCTAGAATATTGAATTGGATTCTTAGAAATGCAAATGGCACTAGTATTATCACACAACAGAAATTGTGCCCAGAGGTAATCCTAAATCCAAGACTTGTTATTTCAACCAAAGAACTTGGGCCACACAACTTCCTAAGGCAATGTACTCAGCTTCAGCAATGGAAAGTGCAACTTAGTTCTATTTTCTACTGGACCAGGAGACTAATGACTTTCCTATAAATTAACAAGTTCCAGAAGTGCTCTTTCTATCCACCCTACACCCTGCAAAGTCAGAATCAGAATATCCAATAATCTCAAAAGAGGTGCTGTGCCTAGGGTACCAGATTCCTAGATTTGGGGTCCCTAAAAGATATCTAAGAATTCTCTTAACAACAATCAGGTGGGACTCTTTAGGATCAGCTTGAAACCTAAAACAAAGACAAACACTAAACATGATATCAGGTCGGCTAGCAGTCAAGTAAAGCAGTGATCTAATTATTCCTCTATACTTCTTCTGATTAATAGATTTTCCACTTGAATCCTTATCTAATTGAACAGAGGAGCTCATGGGAGTGTTGATTGGCTTGGCTTTGTCCATTTTATATTTCTTCAAAATGTCCTTAGTGTATTTAGATTGATTGAGAAAGGTTCCATCATCCATTTGCCTTATGCTAAATCCCAAAAAGTAAGACAACTCTCCGATCATACTCATCTCAAACTCCTTACTCATTATTTTAGAAAACTCATCACATAAATATTTATCATAAGATCCAAAAATTATATCATCAACATAGATCTGGACAATGAGTAAATCATCCCCTACTCTCCTAAAAAAAAGGGTGGTGTCTACGCACCCCTTAACAAACTCTCTTTCTAATAGGAATGTGCTAAGCCTCTCATACCAAGCTCTGGGTGCCTGTTTCAATCCATATAAAGCCTTTTTTAATTTATAAACATAATTTGGATATTGGGAACTCTCAAAACCTGGGGGTTGTTCTACAAAAACATCCTCTTTTATTACCCCATTTAAAAAGGCACTCTTGACATTGATTTGAAATAGCTTAAATCCCTTATAACAGGCAAAGGCTAGTAGTATGCTAATGGCTTCCAATCTAGCTACAGGGGCAAAGGTCTCCTCAAAATCAATCCCTTCAATATGATTATACCCCTTAGCCACCAATCTTGCCTTATTCCTAACCACCACACCAAAATCATTCATCTTATTTTTTAAGACCCACTTGGTTCCCACAATACTTTGATTCCTAGGTCTTTCTACTAGCTTCCAAACATCGTTCCTTACAAATTGATTCAATTCCTCTTACATAGCTAAGATCCAAAACTCATCAAAAAGAGCTTGATTGATGTTGGTGGGTTCAGTCATTGAGATAAAGGTAGAGTGGTTTATTCCTTCCTAAGTCCATGCCAGTCATAACACCTTCAGAAGGGTCTTCTAAGATCAATTCTTTAGGATGACTCGAAGAATATCTCTAATCTTTATGCAATGTGTTTTGAGGATCTACTCTTTCCTCCAGATTTACATTTTTAACCACTTGGGTAATCTCCCCTACCTCTTCTTCTTCCTCAACTCTAGTCGCCTTAGGATCAGATTCATCAAACACCACATGAGTTGTCTCTTCCACCACCAAAGTCCTTTTATTAAACATCCTAAAGGATTTCCCCACACTAGAATAGCCTAAGAACACTCCTTCATCAGATTTGGGGTCAAATTTCCCTAAGGATGATTTTTCGTTGTTTAGAATGAAGACCTTACAGCCAAAGACATGGAGGTGGGACATGTTTGGGGTTCTATCCTTATTGATCTCATAAGGTGTCTTGTTCAGATTGGATCTAACATTCACTCTATTCAGCACATAACAGGCAGTGTTCACCGCTTCAGCCAAAAACTCTTTTGGAAGTGAATACTTAGTAAGTATGGCTCTAGTGGCTTCTACTAAGGTCCTATTCTTCCTTTCAGCTACCTCGTTCTGCTGAGGGGTCCTAGGAGCTAAAAAATTGTGACTAATCCCTCGCTCCTCACAGAAAGTTTCAAACTTCACATTTTTAAACTGTCCACCATGATCACTATGAATAGTTAAGATCTCACAACCTAACTTCCTCTGAATCCAAGTGGAGAAGGACTTAAATTCATCAAATGACTTAGATTTAGGTGACAGAAATTTAATCCAAGTTAACCTTGAGTAATCATCAATAATAACAAAACCATAGACTTTCCCCCCTAAGCTGGCAGTGCTAATGGGTCCAAAGAGATCCATGTAAAGGACTTCTAAAGGTCTAGAGGTGCTAATGTCCTTAACAGAGCGAAAGGAGGACTGGACTT
The DNA here is from genome assembly GCA_019925795.1 of Dendrobium chrysotoxum. Lineage (NCBI taxonomy): Eukaryota > Viridiplantae > Streptophyta > Magnoliopsida > Asparagales > Orchidaceae > Dendrobium > Dendrobium chrysotoxum. The sequence goes on from CM034297.1 coordinate 22,918,596, forward strand.
GCTCTCCTAATTGATAGGCATCACACAGGTGGTCCTTAGTGAACTTAAGCTTTGGGACACCTCTAACTAAGTCTTTTTAGGTGACTCTCCTAAGGGTTTTCATACTAGCATGACATAATCTCCTGTTCCACAACTAAGACTCATCTGTATTAGTTTTTAAGCAAATTGAATTATCAGCTTTAATGTAACTTACATCCAGCATGTGAACATTGTTGATCCTTTGTCCCTGCAAAATAATTTTATCATTTAAGCTTAAAGTGCAGCAAGTGGGCAGGAATTTGATGTTGTATCCTTTGTCACAGAGCTGACTGATACTCAGCAGGTTGTGTTTCAATCCATCTACAAGCAAAATATTATCAGTAATAAAATTCTTTGAATGACCAATTATACCTGAACCTACCACCCTCTTGGTGGTGTTATCTCCAAGTGTAATCTTGCCTCCAGCCCTGGCTTCCAGTAAAATAAACTGATTTGCATCTCCAGTCATGTGTCTTGAACATCTGCTGTCCAGGTACCACATGCTCTCATGAGGTCTTATGTGAGAGCACACCTACAAAATCATCAAACATCAGATTTAGGAACCCAAATAGGTTTGTGTTCCTTCTTATGAAAAGAAGAATGCAATACATGTGTGCTGTGCTGTGAAATAGGCAATTTAGAAGAATACAATGCATATGTGCTGTGCTGTGAAATAGGAAATTTGGCCCTCCACACCCAATGTGTACTATCATGAACAGTGCAAGTGTGAGAAATATGTCCTAACATGCTACAAGAAAAACATCTAACACCAGCAAAAGGGTTAACTAATCTACGTGGGTGATAGTGCCTCTTCCTAGGTTTGTATGAAACATGCTTTGATGATTTTGAAACAGATTCTTCAAAAGGTGGAGGTGCATAAAACTGTGCAAAAGTAGGAGGTGTTTTATTTTCTCAAAAGCACTAATTTTTACTCTTAAAAATTCATTCTCCTTGTTAATACTTGCAATTTCAAATTTCAATGCTCCATTGCTACTCTCCACTTTACATGCCAGCTTGTGTAATTCTTTGAAAGCTTTCTCTAACTCAACATGCGAGATTTTCAGTAAATCAGGTTCAATAATTAAATCAGAATACTTTTTGTTCAGTTCATCAAATTCATCAAGTAAAGACATGTGATTGCTGTCAAGTGTGGAATGATCTTTAACTATAGAATCATGCTCTTTTTGCAAGGTTAAGAAATCTAATTTTAGACTAGCATGCAATTTCTTAAGTTTCCTATAAGATGCATGAATTCTTTCAGATACTTCAAATAATTGATCGTAAGTAAGCTCACATACCTCTTCCTGCTCAGACTGACCAGGATGATCATCAGCCATCAGACATAAGTTGGTTTCCTCCTCTTCAGCTTCAGTCTCAGAGGAGTTAGATGTAGAATTTACCCAGAACGCCTTTTGAATCCGCTTCTTATCCTTCCTAAACTTGTGTTTCTCCTCACTCTTCTCCTTACTTGGGTGAGCTTTAAGTGTAGGATAATCAGGCTTAATGTGTCCAGGCTTCTTGCATTCAAAAGAAGCAGTATCAGATGAACCTTTAAAATTATTGCTAGACTTACCCTTGTTCCACTTCTGAAAGTTCTTGTGTTTCTTCCTTAGAAAACTTTTGAATTGCCTAGTAATTATGGCAACGTCATCGCTATTAGTCCTGGAAGTACTAGTATCACTATCGTTGGCCTTCAGTGCCACTGTTTTCTCCTTCTTCTTCTCACCTGCATCAAGCTATCTTTGGTTCACCCCTTGCTCGTAAGTAATGAGTGATCCAAGTAAGTTGTCAATAGAATAATTGTTCAAATCTTTTGATTCAATAATTACAGTTATTTTAGCATCAAACGAAGAAGGCAAACATCTCAAAATCTTGTTCACTTTTTTATAATTTGTAAGTTCTCTTCCTAAAGCATGCAAGGAAGTGACAATTTGAGAGAACCTCGTATACATTTTAGAAATAGACTCAGTAGATTTCATGTGAAAAAGTTTGTAGACATGCAGCAATATGTTTAACCTAGACTGTTTAACTTTAGTTGTACCTTCATAAGTGATGCACAATCTATGCCAAATTTCTTTACCAGTTATACAAGTAGAGAGATGCATGTAACCCTCAGATTTGAAGGCATAGAAAAAATAGTTTAAATATTTGGCATTCAGTTGGGCTAAGTCACGATCATCAAATGTCCAATCAGTGAAAGGCAGCTCAGTTTTAACATTATTAATCATTCTAAAAGGTGGCTCATAGCCATCCTTAATAAGCATCCAGATGTGATAATCAATTGATTGAAGAAAAGTGGACATGCGAGTTTTCCAAAAATCAAAAGGTGTGTTATCAAATAATAGTGGTCGTTTAATTGAATAACCCTCAGCAGTATTATGATTACCAAAGTTATCCATGAATCAAATTCAAAAGTTTTCCAAAACTAGATTTTATGAATCCCACTTTGATACCAGTTGAAAGTTTGATAGGGATGTTAAGCCCTGATGAACTAGTCCCGAGGCTAACTAAGATGGGGGCGGGGTGAATTGGTCATTTAAAAATTTGTGAGCAACAGAAAAAATCTTTTCGATAATTTACAGGCGAAACAAGTAAACACAGAAATAAAAAGATCAACCACAGATTTCACCCAAGTAGATAATAATAGAAAACTAAAGTGCAGAAAATAATCAGAAAGAACACATCAAATTTTATAGTGGTTTGGTCAACTTGACCTACGTCCACTCCCTAAATCCCCTCCTCCGGGTATTGCACTATCACAAAAGTAACTCTCCTTTTGCTCCCACAGTAAGGCGGAGAAGCCTGTACAAAACTCCTTTCCACCAACCCGGTGAGGCAGAGAACCTGAACTCCTTTTGCTTCCTCTTGAAGCAGGCATAGAACTCGGACTCCTTTTGCTTCCTCCTGAAGCAGGCAGAGAACCTGAACACCATTCGCTTCCTTTTGTAGTGGGCAGAGAACCCAGATCTTCTTGTGAATGATCCTCCGACAGAAAACACCGATAACACGATAGATGACTAATGGAGAAGGTGACTCTGATCCTTGCTTGGAGCAACCTTTATGAATCCCTCACAAACTCCCCCTCATAAGATCCTCTCTCTCTCTCCCAAACTCTCTATCTCTCTAAGGTTTCTCTATAAAGAAAAGTGACAAAAAAATTTTCTTGTTGGAAGAAAAAGATCTTTTATAGGAGCGTTCAAAATTTGCCTTAAATCTCAACTGGTCAGCCAATATCATCCAGGATGATCTATAGATAATCCTGTACGATTAGTTCAAAATCACCTGTTTCAGCCTGGACGATCTAGCTCTTCTGGATGATTAGTAGAAAAAATTATTCACATCGTCCCGTATGATTCTGCGATCGTCCGGGATGATTAGTGTAAATTCAGGAATTTCATCCAGAAGACCGCTCTGGTCATCAAGAGGAACTTGTGCTGGATGACCTAAAAATGACTTGATCATCCAGGAAGATATTGATATCAACCTGTACGATTAGTTCAAAAAGTGTCGAAATCATCCTGATCACCACTCTTGACGTACAGCTGAAACATACTGGACGATCATGATCGTCCCGGATGATGTGATCGTATAAATTAAATATTAATTACTTTCCTTAATCACCAGACTAATTTAGGTATGATTGTACTGAATCATCCAGGATGATACACATATCATCCGGGATGATCAGATCAAATCTCTAAAAATAAAACTTGCCTAACTTGATCTAGTAGCTGAGAATTTCTTCTTTGAGCCTATCATCCCGTATGATGTATGAATCATCCAGGACGATCGACTTAATCAGACAGACTTAACTTGGTCATCCTAATTAGGGTTTCTATTTTCACTTGATCATCCAGGATGATGTGAATATAGTCCCGGACGATCTGAACAAAAAATGAATAGAAACTCTAATTCACTCAAGCTCTCCCCCTGAGTGTGTGTGTGTGCAAGGTTACTTAGCTAGAGGATTAGTTACATTACTTTTGACTTAAGAAAAGGAAAACATTATATTTAGACACACTTGGACCTGATCTTGACTTGGCTTGAGTTGCTTTTGATCTTTTGTACCTGAAATGGGTTAGCCAAGCAAAATAGAATACAAACCTGTTTGTCATCATCAAAACTATACTTTTTGAAACCAGATTTGCAACAAGTCATTGATAAAGGTTTAATGGAGGAAGTTGTAGATAAGTAGGGTACTGGTGACGTAAGGAATAATGCTCCTATGGGTGTAAATAAACAAAGGCAAAATGAATCGGGTGTGATGAAGGTTACTAGGATAAAAAATAGAAATAAAAGTTTTGCTGCTAAGCTTGCTACTGAGAATAATCTGCACAGAGTTTTGGATAGATCGGGTAGTAGGAACGGTAAAGCCGAGAATGATAAGATGAAGTTAAAGAGAGGGAAGAGGAATAAGTGGTGGTGGGCAAGGCGCTGGTTAAAAGTGGAGCTTTGGAAGAATTGCTAAGATGTGATGTTCTTGAAAGGAAGATTGATAGAGTTGGGAGTACATCTATAAAAGGTATTACAAATAAAATAGCTCATGTGTGACTGGCTAAAACCAAGGTGGAGAGCCTTGGTCGTGTAGTTGAAATGCCGTGGTTTAGGTTTGGAAGAGATAAGAAGCATGAGGAGTCCTGTATAGAAACAAGGTTTGAAGATGATGGGATGAATAGTTCGATCAGCGGGGATGTGTCCCCTCTACTGAATTAATAGAGATCATCCTCTATTATAATTGTAGGGGGGCTCGCAAGGCTTCAGCGAGCAATAACTTAAAGAACATTATGGGAGACAACAAGGTGAATTTCATTGGGCTGGTGGAGACCAAGGTTGAAGATATTAGTAAAGGAGATGTCATTAATTTTATTGGGAAAGGCTGGCGCTTCATTGTCCAGTCTGCTATGGGGCTGGCAGGGGGTATTCTGATTCTTTGGAAAGGTGGTGAAGCTTCTTTTCTTGTTAAAATGCAAATGCAGTAGTGTGTGATGGGTACACTGAAGAATGCGGATGGAGCCTGTTGGGAAAATGTGGTGATGTATACTAGCAATGATAGGGTGAACAGGAAAGGTTTATGGGAAATTATATCTAGCAATCATGTATTGGATATGCCTCTTATGGTGTGTGGTGACTTTAATTATATTCTTTCCCAAGAGGAGAAGAGGGGTGTGAGGCTGTTTAAGCATTCATTAGCTGCTCAAGAGATGGAAGAGTTCATGGTTTCTAATGACTTGATTGATATTGGGTTTATTGAACCCAGATTTGCTTGGTCCAATAATAGAGAGGGGAGAAGCAAGATATGGTGCATACTTGACAGATTTTTGGTCAATTCTAAATTCCTAAATTTATACCAAGATATGCAAGTCAGACACTTGAATAAAGTGGCCTAAAATCATTGCCCGTTACATTGTGATAATTTGAAGAACAATAGAAGGTCTTCTTCTTGGATATAGTTTAAGGATGTTTGGCTTTCATATCTAGCTATTTGGTGGATAGTTTCTAATCATTGGAATGCTAATGATGCTGGTTCTGAATACCACAAGGTAAAGAAAAAGTGGAAGAGGACACTTAGAGCTCTATTCTTTTGGAGCAAAAATAATTTCAAAGAAATAGTGAAGGAAAAGGAGGAACCAGAAAAAGATATTTCACTTTTACAATAGATGGTAGGTGAAGGTGGTGGTCTTTCTGAGTCCCAATCGAAGACTTCGAAAGATAAGGTGTAGAAGCTTAATCAGGGGTTGGCTAGATTGTCAAGCTGGTGGAGACAAAGAGCAAAGATTAGATGGATGGAGGAAGGTGATGAGAACACTCATTTTTTTCACACATCTGCTTCAGCCTGAATGAGAATGAATTAAATAAAGGAGTTGAAGACCCCCAGGGTGGCACTACATAGGATTGAGAGGTCATTGCCAATATCATATCAAATTTTTCAAGGTGAAATGGAGTAGGCAAGATATTATTAGAGAAGGGTGGCCCTCTTTAACTAAGAAGAAGGATATTGTTGAATCCTATGGTGAATTCCTTGATAAAGTCGTGTCTGAGGAGGGAATTCTGGAGTTGGTTAAATCTTTAGGCAGAAATAGAGCTCCGGGAAGAGACGGGATCACAACTTCCTTTTTTAAGAACTTTTGGAGCTTAGTTGGTAAACAGGTAGTGGGTGCTTGTTTGGAGTTCTTTAGAATGGGAATTATGATGGAAGAATTGAAGGAAATAATGGTGATATTACTTTATAAGGTGGCTCAGTCGGACTACCCTTCTAAATTGGGTCCAATTAGTCTTTGCCAAATGATCTATAAGATTGTGGCCAAGGTAATTGCGAACATGATTAAGTTGATTCTTCCTTTGATTATCTCAGAGGAGCAGGCTACTTTTATTCCTAGTAGATCTATTTTAGGTCATTGCCTTATTACTCAAGAGATGTTTAACAAATTCAAGATGTTAACTGCTAAGAGTGGGATGATTGCTTTGAAGATTGATATGGAACAAGCATATGATAAGATGAGTTAGTAGCCAATGGAGCTGGTTCTAATCAGGATGGGATTCCTAATTTGGTTCAGGAGTTGGGTGATGTAATGTATTAGAGATCCCAAATTCTCATTACTGATTAATGGCCAATTAACTGATTGGATTAATGTCGAGTGTGGCTGTAGGCAAGGATGTCCGTTATCACCTTATCTATTCATACTCTATTCTGCATTGCTTTCATTTGCATTACAAAAAAAGGAATATATTAGGGTGTTCAAATCTCAGTGGGGGGTCCGTGGTTCTCCCATCTATTATAGGCTGACAACATTATTATGTTTGCGGGTGTTTCTAGTGCTAAGTATGGTAAAAATCCTTGGATGAATGATGTTAAGAGGAGTGCTTCTGCCTCTTGGAAGATTATTTGTCATGGTTCAAATTGCTTGATGGGTTGTATGTGATGGAAGGTTAAGGATGGGAAGTGCATTGATATCCTGAATCGGTGTGGGTTTGGGATAAAGCTATAAGTGACTAGCCAACTTTTGTTTATGTGAATAGGTTGGAAAGAATGAAGGTTGCTCATATATTAGCACCTAATGGGAGATGGGATAAAGAAAAGATTGTGAACTTGTTTGGGGAGTTTTTGGGTGCAGTGGTTTGTGAAATCCCTATCCATAAGAATAATGATGAAGATAGTATGGATCTTTTCAAGGCGCCAATTGGTAGATCGATATCTTCTATTATGTATGAAGATAAATTCAAGATGGGGGAAGATTTTGTAAGTAGTATATACAAGTTCAGGCTTAATCTGAGAGTAAGACTATTCTGGTGGAGGGTGTACAGAGGAATTATTCCTACTACAGATTGGTTGCTTAGGCTCAGCCTGCAAGGGAGTGTGGGATGTCCTTTTAGCTATCATGATAATGAGGATTTAGATCATATCTTTATGCGGTGTAAGTAGCTTAATATGGTTCTCTTAGCACATGATAAATGGGGATTTGCTCTGTTGAAGTTCAGAACACTTGATGAACTACATCTGGAGATTAGAAGGTGTATAAAATTGGAGGTCTCTTGGGCTATCTTATACTGCAACTGTGTGTTCTTATACTAGAAAAATAGGAATGATAAGAAGCATGGAAATGTCTATCCCTCTCCACTCGTAACTGCTAGGAACGCTGTGGAGATGATGCATCAGAGAAAGAGTTTTAGTAATTCGAAGCACTAGGATTCCATCAAACCTGATGGGTGATTTTCTTGCTTATGGTGTCCCCCCCCTCTGAATTGGTTGAAATTTAATGAGGATGGTGCTCTTAATGGTAATAATGAGGTGGAAAAGGATTGGTAGTTGGGGATGGCCAGGCTAAATTTCTATTGGCAGCTGGATGGATCATAGTGCACTGGGACAGCTTATAGGTGGAACTTACCACTATGCAATTCATTGGTAAAGTTGTTGAAAGTTAGATGTTTGGAATGCAAGGATTCTTGATTGAAGGGGACAATGCTAGTGTGCTTGAACATATGCAGAAATTTTATCAGGCCAGATGGAAAACTAATGTTCAGGAAAGGGATTAGTTTAGTTTGATTAAATTGTTCAACACGATTGTTTTTGTCCATAGACCGAGGGAGAGCATTAAGGCTACACACTTTTGTGCCACACAAGTGATTGTGGGACATTTTTTGTGGAAGTTTGGGGATGTTTCTCATTTACATTTGCCTCAAGAATTTTTGAATATTCTTGAGGAGGAATACTATTTGTAGTTTTTCCTTTCTTTCTTTGGGGTCAGTTAGGCTTTGTGATTTGTTTGTTTGGGTTTGTAACCTTTGATATATACTTCAATATAGCAATAATTTCAAGTAGAGCCACAAGTCAAAGAAGCACTAGCTAAATCTTATGGTATTATATCAATTCTAAAGGGTAAACTATACCCAAAAGAATATGATTCAATCCCCTATCCAAAAGGATCCATACCGCCTTCACTTAAAAACTTTGATGGCACAGGCAGTCCTAAACAACATCTTATTCATTTCTGTGATAGTTGCTGTAATGCTAGGGGCTGTGTTGCACTATTATTCATGTAATTCAATAGTAGTTTATCAGGTATTATATTTTATTGGTATACTCAACTTCCCAATGGGTCGGTATGTACCTTTAATGAATTAAAAAGTCTATTTAGTAAAAGATTTATTGGTGCAAAACATCATATCATCGTCATTGATCTTAGAATAGAGAAGTATAAACTAGGTGAAAGTCTAGTAGACTATATTTTAAGATAGAGAAGTTGTAGCATGAGATATGAGCCATAATTACAAGAGCAGCATGCGATAGAAATTCTACTAAGAAATATTCATGGCCTAATCAAATTTTTTTAAAAGGTTTTATAATCAAAACTATTGAGAAGCTATTGATAAAAACCTCCAGTCTCTAAGGTAAGCATCTCAGCTTTCATTTCTAAAACATCAATCCAATGTAGAAGTGATGAAGTTAAAACCATAGAAGCTTCTAGGAAAGAAATTAGAATTTGTATCTATAGTTGTCAAAGGAAAATAATGGATTTAGATTCAGATAGAGAATCCAAGTCAACTTCCATAGTATCAGATGAATAATAGACTATAGAATGATCAACTTTTTAAATCTCATCCATACATCACTTTAGGAGAGAGAAGGGAATGATTCAAATCGATCAAAAATAAAACTTATCCATCTAAAAGGGAAACTATTTGAAAGATCTTCAAAAAGATATGGTTTTGAACTTCTAGACCCTATGAAGTTGGAAGATGTGGGTAAATTAGGGAAACCTAAATATTGCCCAAAGCACTGGATTATTAGTCATGAGTTAGAAGATTGCATAACAACCAAGGATTGGCTAGAGAAAAATATTAAAAGTGGCTCGGTTGTTATATGTAAGGAATATTTAGCTTATTTGAGCCATGTATCCGCTAAATATATAACTAGGATATCTAGGAGAACATAATTCCATCTAGGTTAATCTTGTAACTCCTACTAGAGGGTAGATTAAAGTTCCTAACAAAGAGTTTAAACAAGTGAAAGTTAGTCATGCTTTTGCAGTTTCAAAGTAGGAAGAGAAGAACTAAATTAAAATTGTATATGATATAAGTTATTTCTACAAATAATGAATCTATATATCTTAAATATTTAATGTGGTAGGACTATTATTTCATCCTTCTTGCAGTTAAGAAAGTAATGAAAATGGATTCTATATATGTCTTATTTATTTTCATTAATAAATATTTGGATCAAAATCTAAATAATGAAGAAAACAATTCTTAGGAAACACCTTTAAATGAATTAGATGAACCCTTTCAATATTTGTCTAATAATGATTCCCCAATCCTTGATGTTCAAGGTGATCCTATAAACATTCAATTCAAAATGTTTGATTCAGATAGTGTACAAGAAGAGAATTCAAAGACAATCAATGCTCAATAAGTAAAATAATCTTATGCTTCTTTCTGAAAGAGGTAGTTGAAGTCAACCTTCATAGAGTTAAAGTTCTGTGTCAATGAACTTAAGATACATATAAAGGAAAATAAGCTACTTATAATCTAGAGACTTCAAATCAACCTCAACCAATATAAAATTTAGATGCAACAAATCAACATATTCCAAAAATGGATTATAATTTCTTAAAACATCTTAGGAACCATTATGTGGAACTTAGTATTTATGATGTTATTGTTCTTTTTAAAGAAATAAGTGAGGCTTTAATGAAAGTTTTACATGACCCAAAGATTTTTATGGCTTAGGTATCATTAACACAATCAGAAGAAGAGATATATTTCAAGGATGTTTGAGGAGTCATTGATAGGGATGGTGGAGCAACCTAAAGAATTGTGAAATGATTTAGGGCTCTATCATTCCCTAAACAATAATTAGGTTTTCTGTGATATAAAAATTATAAAAACCTCACTTAACATATGCAAGTGTAAGTGTCAAATCAAGTAAAATAGTCATAGAGTAGAGTATCAATTCCACGAGGATGAATGTTTACTTGTAAATACTAGTACTATCTATTTCAACTTCAATAAATATCCTAGTTAGTAAAAATAATTTTTGGTGGAGGTTAAATCACTTAATTTAAAATAAAAAATAATTAAATAAAATACTATTAGAATAAATTATATTGGATTGATGAAACGTAAATATAATATGTTTTCTAATGATTCTCTATTTTATTGATGTTATTCAAGGCATATGCATCATTCGCCGCTCAGTTAAGTGTGAAGAGACAAAGAATAGATTAAACTCTTCGAAACTCAATACCACCCTAAACTCCTATAGTATGTCACCCTATAAAAATCTTAGAAGAGTAATAAAGTGTGCATTATTAAAACTCCCTTATTATAATTCATCTCTATAAATCTGATACATGACAAGTGTTATGCCTATGCTTGCATCATACCAATCCAATATACCATTTTGTGCCTACTTTCCTATTCCTTAGCTCCACATCACACCTAAAATTAACAACACATATGGCCACTATGTGTGTTAAATAATGATCTAGTATGTTGAAAGAACCATGAAATTATTGATGAAGAGAATTCAATAGTACTGCATATTTTATTTACACAATTAATCTAAAACTAGAGAATTTAGCCAAACATGAAGAACATGTGAAAAATATTTTTTTCATTAATTGCATAAAAGAAAGAAAGTATAGAAGAAAAGATATCACTAGATGGTTCAGTGATCTCCTCTACACTCTTTTAGGAGTTTATAGAATTGCTTCCACGAACACAAAGCCAAACACTCTAATGGAATATATCTAGTACTTCTCTAAATTTGTTTAGTTGTCATTCCTAAGGAAAAAATAGAGAAGCACTATAAAGTATAAAATTAATTAAGTGAATGAACTCCTCTACTAACATTAAAGTTAGAATATTAACTGAAAAATATAGAACAAATTCTTGCACTGCGATACTCAAGACTTGCACTATGGCACATAAAAAATGAACTAACATAGTAGCACTAGAGGTTTCGTCCACTATGGCTCTTGCTGATATGATCCCACTACTTAATAAATAAATGTGTCATTTCACTAGTAGATTATGGCCTGAACAGTTACAACTGTAATGCCGCGGTGCTGCTAACAGCTTGAGTGCTGTGATGTCCACGCTCCATTCACTTAGCAGTGCTGGAATTTGGTGCTTGCGGCATTGTTTAGATAGAGATTAGGCTTTGTGGCACTGATTCCTTAGATTCTACTGTGCTGGAATAGTTGGATGTGCTTTTCGATGCTGACTCCTTCAATGATGCAGTGCTGAAAAATAGAGATTGGGCACCACCATGTCCATATTTAAGAACTTCAACAATGTCAATGATGGTGCCATGATGATATTATGTATAATGTAGTGGCGCTATACCATACTTTAAAATTTTACTCCTTTCTAATATTTTTCCATCACACACCCAAGTAAAACAACACATTTTTACTAACATATTAACACATAATGCATCACATTATTTACCATCATCAAATACGCCCCAACTTAAACTCTTGCTTGTCCTCATGCAAAAAAAAAGTAATAATCTATTACAAAAATATAGAATAATATAGCACTATCTAGAATTAGTAATAATGAATCAAAGTTATACTTCTGATTTAGAAAAATACCAATAGTTAAATTTAATCAATCATTCTTGTGTTTTCCTAATTTGAAATTGTAGGTTAAAGATTTAATCTCTAACTTTTGAATTTTAAAGTGAATAATGTATTTTTAATAATTATATATGGTTGTAGTTAAAATTTTACTTTCATTAGTTCACTGTCCCTTATATTAGCTCTATCATCTTATTCTTAAACTTTATAATTTTTGTATAATATTGTATTTCAAATCCTTAAACTTTTGCTGGTATAATTTTTTGAATATAGTCATCCTTTTCTTTTGATATTTATTATTTCTTTTTCTTTTTAAGAACTATTTGTAGTTCTTTTTTTTATGGAGTACATAATTAATGATTTTAAATATCAGCTTTTGCTTTAAGATTCTCATGCTATCTTAATAATTTTAATGTATGGGCTTGATGAGATTATTAATTCCATCTTTGGCTATCTATGATTTAAAATTTTAATCTACTAATTTTTAATTTTTATTACTAATTATTCAACTTATATTTTTTTTAAGAGTTAAATTCATAAAAGTATAACTTATAAATTCAAATTAGGATAATAACTCAAATGATTGAACGAGTTAAGTATTACATTTTCCAACCAATACAGTATAAATTGAGTTCATTCAAATTAAGATCTAGGGTTTTATTATTATGCTAATTTTCTATAATTTCTAATTTTCATTTTTATAAGGGTTAATTAAATAATCATAATACAAAAGTAATTGGACAATAATAATTTAAGCATGATGAGAATTTACTACTATGTAAATAAACACATAAATAACATTATAAATACATGCTTTCATATGTGTGATAAAAAGTGCATGAAACATGTATTAAAAATAAACATGACATTTATATCATAACACATGATTGATACTAAAATCAAACATATATGGTAGCCTCCCAGAAGCTCTAAGTTTTAAGTCTTTAGCAAAACTAGATAACTGACTAAACCTAAAGTTGGGTTGCCTCCCAAACAATGCTAAGTTTACAGTCTTCAACCAAATTATAGATGAAAAATGATAAATAATAAAATAAAATATGCAACAACATAAAATACATTCATCAAACTCTCACACACTCTTTCTAAAGCCTACCACTCAGAATCAAGGTCTTCCTGATCTTCTTCCTCCTCGCCATCTCTCTATCCAGGTTGCCATACAAAAGGTAGATACTAAAGTGTAGAAGGAAACTCATACTGATCGAGCCTCTCCACAAAAGGGATGCTTCTAAACATACCAACTAGAGCTTCATTAAAATTAACTATATAACTATAATAACTCTCCTGTTAGTCCGTGGTATGCACCATTCACATCGTCATCTCAAACTGCCAATCTTTAGTTTCCTTACAAAATTTTGTCACTCTATCCATCATTCCACTCAAGTCTTCTATATGATCTTAAAGATTTTAGAGACCTGACACTCCTCCTTCTACTACTACTCTCTGTCCCTCTTGAATACCTAGGCTCACAAGGATCCATCTCTTCTCAATCAGATTATTTAAAGCTCAAAATTTTACCCCTAATGAGGGAAGCAATGGGGAATAACTTCTCTTCATTCTAATCACCTCTCACTCCTACTGCTATAAAAAGAGCATAAATTAAAGAAGCATGGCCTAGTCCCACTGAAGTAGATACCCTCATAATGTATATAAGGGATGACAAGATCAACTTTCCAATGTTAATAGTGTAACCCTTTTGAATGGAAAAATTTAGGAGTGTTATATCCTTACTTATTTCAATAATATAGATAGTACGGAGAATGCGAGCAAAGATGAAATAATGCCAGGCCTTGGAGGTTTGAGTCATATAGGTGGCACAAAAATTAATGATTCTTTCTTCTCTAGTTTCCACCTAGCTCCACTATTTCGTCTTTAAAGTAGTTTGAGAATTTCTTGGGGATCAGAAGGTGCATGGCTAAAATGGAAATATTCATAAAATTTCATATCTTGTACTCTAAGGATTCTATTAATAGTAGAAGAATCAAAATGTACCAATTTCCCTCTAACAAAACATTAAAAATCAGTAGCCTCCTTCCCAATCGAAAATAATTCATGCACAACATTAATAGTAGCCGCAAATGGTTCCTTTTAGAAATGAGCCCAACCTCTAATAGAAATGATTTGAAGGATTGGTTGGGTTGGGTTAAGGAAACCACGCTTAGGAATCAAAGGTTTAGTGATTACCCAATATGTATACCTTGTGTTAGTTACCTCAAAAATAAATTTAGTTCTATTATATGTGGTAGCTCTCTTCTTCCCTGAATAAGAGATTTTGGGGGCCATTACTATAGAGAAAAGCTTAAGAGTAGAGAGGAGAAATGGATAGAATGCAAGGTGAAATGAAAATGAAAATGATAGGCCAATTTATAAACATCGAAGTACTGAGGCATTGAAAGGCGTGGCATCGAGGAACTCAATGCCTGCACTAAATGATAAAATGGTCAAATTTAAATGTTGTAGCTGTTCATGTTACATGGCACTGCATGCTTGTTCTAGGAAATCAAAATGACTTTTTTTATAAATGGGCAACTTTTGTAGTGTTGATATGTGTTAACACTATAGCGGTCATGTAAGGTGACAATTGTAATGCTATCAATGCTATATTGATGAAAATAATGTGGCACCGCGATGTTAGTCTCAATGCTGTAGTCTTTACCAAAAACTCATAAAGTGACTTTCAATCCATATGATTCTTTTAGCTAATGACTTAACAGTGTTTTAATGATTGAGTTTCACTAGTGCTGCGGTGCTCCGAAGATAAGCACTACGGTGCTAGCATATATAATTATTAAAGCTATTGAATTTCAATTTATAAAATCTTACAAAAATTAAGTAAGTGTTGTAGAGCTATTATATCTGGCGTTGCGGTGGTTAAATGACATAATGCAAACATAACTTAGAACTTAACTATTAATGCAAAATATAATGTAATATAAATAAAAATAACACCAAATGCAATATAGTTCTACAAATATAATATTATTAATAAAGTATGAGTAGGTTAATTTTTGTAATTAATTTAATAATATAGTAAACTTCTAAAGAAAACAAAATCTTCCCCGATAATGCCACTAAAAACTTGATGGTGTCAGAGTAACCTAGAAAATTATGAAAATGATTTAGGGCTCTGTCAATTCCTAAATAATGTTTGGGTTTTCTTTAATATAAAAATTATAAAAACCTTACTTAATATATGCAAGTATACATGCCAATCTAGTAATATACGGATATAGTAGAGTATCGATCCTATGAGGTAAAATATTTACTTACAAATACTAGTATTATTTATTTCAACTATAATAATTATGCTACTTAATAAAAATAAGTTTTGTAGAAATTTAATTACTTAATTTTAAATAAAAAATGATAAAATGAAACACTATTGGGATAAATTATTTTGGATTGATGGAATAAAAATACAATATGTTTTTTAATAATTCTCTTTTATATTGATGTTATTCAGAGCATATGCATCACCGATTTCTTAGTTAAGCGTGAAGAGATAAATGATAAATTAAGATCTTCCAACCTCAAAGCCACTCTAAACTCTCATGGTTTGTCACCCTAAAATTTTGCTCCTTACCTATATTTATCTACACACACACACAACTAAAACAACACTTTTTTATTGACAAATTAACATATAAAACATAACATTAATTTCACTTACTAGTCTTTATATGAAGATTTTAGCTGGGAACCATGAATCATAACCATCCAATAAATATTTCCTTAAGCATCAACAAATTTAAATAATCTCATGTCATTTTTGATCCGAGTGCATCGATAATCATCATGGCTCTTAGAACTCTCGGATACTTAAAAATGGATACTTAAAACTCAACTCTAATAAAATGATGTTATGAGGATTTAATGAAAAGGTGAGAAAGATTTGGGTTTGATAACCCTCCTTTTAGAAGTAGAAACCTTGAAAACTAAAACCAAATTAAATGTAATAGTTTTTGAGGCTTCTCTTATCACTTTATTAGGTAGACCCTAGCTTCATGAATATGGAATGATACCTTCCACCCTACATCAGTGTATCAAATACACTCATGAGAGTAGAGAACTGCATTAAAGGTGATTTGTAATATTTTTTAATTTATCAAGTTGGAATATTAAAAAATGCTTTATGTTATCTGCCAAAAAAGAAAAATACCTTCTCTAAAATTCTCAAAATAGTTGATTTAGAAGAAAAAGAAAAAGTAGAAAGAGAAAAGAGAGAAGAAAAAGAATAAGAAAAATATTCTGATCTCGAACACAATTCACTAGTCACCTATGCCTCCTTCACAAAAAAGGTGGTAGAATGGCTCAACGATCTAGAGGAAGAGATCAAAAATGGCAAAATTAAATAGTAGAAGAAAATGAAAACACATCTATTCAAATAAATGTGCCCATAATATATTTTAACTTAGAATCTAGTTCGAAGGATGAATCTTATATAATTGAGAAAATCCCACAAGCTATAGAATATTGGAATTATATATGACAACCAAACTTTGAAATTTCTACAGCAATATGGTCATAGTCCAAATTGTTAGTAAAGAAAATTCAAAAATATCTACCTTAGAGAGGTTAAAGAGGTATGTGAAAAATATTACCTTAACTCCACTATCGTAGACTGATGTAAAATGGTTAGAGGTCAAAATCTCTCTTCCATTAAATCAAAATTCCAAAGCTAATACTTTTTTAACCTCTACCAGCAGAACCATAAAAATGTAATTCTTGATGATCCTTTTATGGATGAGATAATAGATTTTCCTTTTAATTGGTACTTGAACTGTGTAAACAAATTTTATAAGCATGATTTATTACCATCAAATAGGACTAGAGGTGAAGCCCAATAATTTGAACACCGATGGGATACAAAATACCATAAATATGACTCAAGATTAGATGTTGGCTTTGCTACTCTACACTTATTTTATGATGATGAATATTATTTAGTTAAATCAAATAATCTAGAGTATGATAATCTCTTTGTAGTGGATGTTAAAGCTTTTAATGAGCTCTATTAGACACTTCAAATGATCTTGATGGACTTCCAAAACTTGAAGAGGATATTAAATCTACAACTGATGATCTAAAAGAAATAAATGTGGGTAGTGAAGATGACCCATGTTTGATTTTCATAAGCTCTATACTGAATGAGGATAATGACAACAAAATGATTGATTTATTATTAGAATTCAAATATTATTTCACTAGGAGTTATGAGAAAATATTCAAATTATCTTAAGACATAATAGTTCATAAGTTAATGATTCAACCAGAGATGGTTCTAGTGAAATAAGTACCTTGACGGATGCGACTCAATATTGAACAACAAGTAGCAGCTGAAGTCAAGAAGCTAATTAACACTGGCTTTATTAGGGAAGGTAAACATCGAACCTAGTTGGCTAGCTTTGACCTAGTTAAGAAGATGAATGGATAGATTCATGTCTGCATAGACTATAGAGATTTGAACAAAGCCTATCATAAAGATGAGTTTATGTTCTGTTTACCAGAACTCTTGACTGATCTTACTTCTTCGCATGTGATATTTTCCTTTATAGATGGCTCATTTCAATATAATGAAATCAAGATCACTCCTGAAGATTAAATATATATTACATTGAGAACACCGATAAGAGTTTACTACTGCAAAGTCATGTCATTTGAATTAAAGAATGCTAGGGTGCCAACCTATCTGTGAGAAATAATAATGATTTTTTATGATCTATTATCATGTGGAATGTTATATCGATGATCTAGTCATTAAAAGTCTTAGAAGAGATGATCATATATATGACTTGAGAATTATTCTTTAAAGATTACATTAATATAATTTAAAATCAAATTCTCTGAAGTGTACTTTTAGCATCACTTTATGGAAATTTTTTAGTTCTGTGGTTTCACACTGAAGAATAAAAATTGATTCAAATAAAATAAATGTGATAATAAAAATGCCACCACCTAAATGTCTTACCAAATTAAGATCTTTCAAGGTTGATTAGTGTTCCTTAAAAGATTTTTATCAAACCTTTCAGGTAGATGTCAATAATCTATAGCTCTATGCAAGAAAGTTTCTCCTTATTAATGGGATGAAAATTGCTAGAAAGTATTTGACAAGATAAAGCAATATCTAACAAATCCTTTGATCTTGGATGCTCCCATTCTGCGTAAATCATTGATTCTATATATAATAGCTTTAAGTGAATCTTTTAATGCCTTTTTAGCTCAGGTTAATGAGGAAGTCAAAGAGAATGCACTTTACTGCAAAGTAGATGTTTACTTCTAATTGAAGTAAATTATCTTCTGATCGAGAAGCATTTTTAATCATTATTCTTTACTACTCTGAAATTGAGGCAATATATGCTTTCTCATAAGGTAAACATGATATCCAGAGTAAGTTCACTATAATATGTAATGGCCCGTTCAATATTATCTAGGAGATTAGCCTGAAGGTTTATGATTCTATTATAATTTAAAATTATATTCATTCCACTTTGTATTGTGAAAGGACAAGCTATTACAGACATTTTAGTTTCTCATCCTATGTCGAATGATTGCCCAATAAATGATGAACTACTTGAAGAATAAATTATGAAATAGAATCAAATAAAAATTATACCTAAGAATTTAATTTTGATTGTGATGCTTCAAGTCAATAAGGAGCACCTGATGACACTTCCCTAGAGAATGTTGGAATTAGCATAGTGCTTAAGACTACAGATAAAAGGCTTAATATATTACTCTAACAACATGTTATAACCTTGTACAAATGATGAATCTGAGTATGAGGTACTAATAACTATGTTGGAGTTGACAATCTTAGTTGAAATCCGTCAGATCAAAATCTTTAGAGATTCTTTGGCAGTGATCAATCAAATAATTATAATTTATAAGGTGCACGAGGAAAGACTGATTCCCTATCATTAGTATTTGATGCATCTTTTTAATCAAATTTTGAATGTGACATTATGTAGGATTCTATGTGGAAAGAATTCTATAGCAGGTGCCTTAAAAAAATTAGCAAAAGCTCTTGCTAATCTTGAAGGAGATTCAATAAAAATAGAAATATAAGGTCGTAAAGCTTTGTCTCCCATAAACTTTGAAAACATAAAAAGAAAATCCATAGCAATGGTGAAAATTATTTCAGTGGTAAATGATGAAATGGTGAATTTTAGTGGTGGGGGCTGTGGAGTTACCTATAAAATTGTGAAATGATTTAGGGCTCTATCAATCACTAACAATGCTTAGGTTTTCTTTGATATAAAAATTATAAAAACCCCACTTAATACATACAAGTATACATGTTGAATCAAGTAATATATTGATAGAGTAGCTTATCATTCCCACTAGTAAGAAATGCCCACTTGCAAACACTGGTACTGTCAACTTAAATTATAATAATTATCGTACTCAATAAAAGTGGATGTTATGGAAATTTAATCACTTAAATAATATTAGATAAAGATAATGAATATACTATATGGATAAAATATTTTGTATTAATGAATATAAATAATATTTTTTCCCTAATGAATCTCTTCAATTCTAATATTATTTAGACCATATGCATCCTTAGATATCTATCGAGCTTGTATGGAGAAAGCATGTCCATCGACTTCCTATGATTATATCATCTCCTTAAAAATTTACTACATTTTATTCCATATGCCAATATGTGCCGCATACTAATTCAATATTCTGAGTTATGCCTGGTTTCTTCCATTTAGGCTCCATATTACACCAAATTTTCAGTACATATATGACAACTATCTGCATTAAATTAAGATATGATAATATTGAAAATATCATCTGAATCATTAAAATAGTAATAAAAGTTATTAGTACTACGTATGATATTTTCGTCATCAATTCAAATCTAGATAATTTATTTAGACATGGAGTAGAATTAGAGCAAACTCATTTTAATTGATAGAATGATAGAAAGAAAATATAAGTGATAGATATCACCATAATGGTTCAATAGATCTCTTATACACTTCTTTTTTACATATAGAATTGCTTTCTCAAATAAAAGCCAAACACTCTAATGATGGTATTAAGTACTTCCCTAAATTCCCTTAATTTTTATTCTAAGGGAAATTCAGATAAACACTCTAAATTAGAGTAAAATTATCCAAGTGACTGAACTTCCCTACAAATATAACATAATGACCATTTATAAGAAAATAAAATTTAGGCATCGAGCATTACAGTGCTTTAAAGATCAGCGCCACTATGTCCAACAAATGAGCTATTGCTGCTATGCTACAGTTTGGCTCCAACACTGTACTTAATGATGTGGATCAGATACTTGTAAACAGTCATGTCATTTCACTGATAGGTCGTGTCACTAGAATTTATAATTGTTATGCCATGGCATTGCTGACTTTCAAATGTTAAGGCACATAAATGGCAATTTTGTCACTGAGGCGTCATAGATTATGACACTTCCTCCTTGAAGATGAAGAGCATGGCATTATAAATATGATCATTTTAATGTCATGGCACTGTCCACCCAAGAAGTTGGTGTGATGTCAATACCATGGTGGTGGTACCTTTGATGCTACTGCAGCATTGATTTTTCCAACATCATGGGGTTAGATGAGACTTAGAATTTTGTGTCTTTTTGTATTTTTCCTTCATAGCACAACTAAAATAATATATTTTTACTAAAAATATAATACATAAAATAACACCTTATTTACACTTATCTAATTCTCCCAAGTTAAACTCTTGCTTTTCCTCAAGCAAATAAAAATTTTACAATTTTGATTAAATGATTAACCAAAGTAAAAACTACTAATTTAAAATTACTAAAATATAGGATAATACATCATTATCTAGAAGTAGTAAAACTAAAAAAGTTTATAATTCTTATTTCAAAAAAAATATATTAATAATTAAACTAATCTAACATCCATATTATTGCTTAATTTGAATTCACACTACAAATTTAATAATTAATTTTTTTTGAAATTTAAAGTGAATAATATAGTTTAATGATTAGATATATTATTAGTTAAAATTAAAATTTTATTAGTTCACCATCATTTATATTAGTTTTTTTTATTTTATCCTTTATGAATTTAAGTATAAGATTGTATTCGAATTCTAAGCTTTTGACTGACACCAATTTATTTTGGTACTCATATTTTCTTTTTCTTCTATTTCTTTCTTTTACTTTTTAGAACTATTTGCACTGCTCTTTTCTTATTTATTTTATGGATTACATAGTTAAAATTTTGAAAATCATTTTTTGCTTCGAACCTTTTTACAATCTTCATGAGTTTTATGTAAGGATTTAATATGATAACCAATTCTAAATTCGGGTTACTAATAATTTCTAATATTAATCTACTCATATCTAATATTTAATTCAAATTATTCATCTTTATCTCAAAAATTAATATATAATGGTATAAATCATAATTTCAAATGAAAGAAATAACTTAAATAGTATAAATCAATTAATTATTAGTTTTTTCCACTCTATGAAGTATAATAATTTTCTTTTTTAATTACCATTTTTATTAAGATTAAATAAATAATAAGAATATAAGAATTAATGAAAATTATATTATGCATGAGAGAAATTTCAATAAAATATAAATACGCAAACAATAATTTAAACTACACATTATTTCATATGAATGATAAAAAGCCGATAAAATATGTGTCAACATAACATAACATAACATAGGATAACTAGTGCACTAATCACCATACAGATTATGTCAATTGGGTTGCCTCCTAGCTAGAATATACCAATTTAGCAAATCATCAAAATAAAATAAATATGCTACCTAATAATAGTAGCCTCTAAACTCTCTCTCTCTCTATCTCTATCTCTATCTCTCTCTCTCTCTTACCAAAGAAAAATAATACCTAACTCTTAGAATAAGAGTCCTATTCATCCTCCTCCTCCTCATCTTTTTGATGACCTCTCTATCATGGCTACCACATGATGGATGGTAGGTAGGTGCAGAGGTAAACTCTAGCTATTTAGGATGCTCCATAAAATGGATACTCTTAAACATTCCAGCAAGTGCTTCATTAAAATCTAATGTGTATCTATAATACTTTTCCTGTTGGTCAAAACTATGAGCCATCCTCATTTTCATCTCAAATTCCTAGTCTCTTGTTTCCTCACAAAGTGAGTCACCTCTTCCATTTTACCCCTAAGATAAGCCACCTACTCTCCTAATGTCTTAAGAACTCTGGCAGTCCTACTCCTACTACTATTTCCTAGTCTACTAGATACTCTAGGCTCACTAAATCACCTTCCTCCTCATCCTTTCATATTTTCTTAAAACTCAAAATCATCTTTTTATGAGATCTTTAATAATGAATAATTATTCTTCATTCTGTTCCACCCTAACACGAGCTGCTACGTATAAAGGATAAATAAGAGAAGGGCTTCCTAACACAATAGATGTGGTACCCCTAATGATTTAAATAAGAGATGAAAATATTAGTTTCCTTACATTAATAGAATACCCCATTTGAATTGAATAATTCAAAAGGGCACGATCATGAGTGAATTCACTAATATTATGACTAGGTAACAACTGAGCAGAAATGAAATAATGCCAAGCTATGGATGTTTGAGTCATAAAGGAGGTAGGCAAATTGATAATGCTATTATATTTGTTCTTTTAACATTCTCCACTACTAAGTCCACATAAAATATTTAAGATGTCATTAGGATTTATAGGTGTATTAATGATGGCATTGAACTCATCAAATTCAAAGTCTCTAATTTGGTAAATCTTATTAAAAGCTACATAATCAAAAGAGATCCACTTAACCACAACATAACATTTATTGTCTATCTCCTCTTTTCCTTTTGCAAAAATTCATGAGAAACATTAATAATGGTAGCATATGGTTCTTCGCAAAATCTTTCCCAGCCTTTACTTGCTATGATTTGTATAATGGGTGGAGTTGTAATATGAAAACCTCATTCTTGAATTAGTTGTTTGTTAACAAATGAGTCATTAAATCTTGAGTCAAAATTAGTAGAAATAAATCTACTTTTATCAGAAGAGGAAGAAGATCCCTTCTTACCAAACATCTTAGGCACCATTCTTCTAAAGAAGATTCTAGGAAAAGAGAAGAGTTTGAAGAAAATGGAAGATGTTGAATGAAATAAAAAATTGTTCCCCTACTTATAACATGATGAAGTGCTGTGGCGCTATAAGATACGATCTTGCAGCACTCAATGCAGAAATAAAATGCCAAAATGGTCAATTGACAAGTGTTGTAGTGGTTCAAGCCACATGACGCAAGGATGCTAGTTTTTGGAAATTAGAGCATCATTTTGGTATGGGCCACCACCATGGCATTTGGTACGTGTTAATGTCATGGCACTTAAGTCAGTGAACCATTGCAGATCTATAAGTAAGATAATTATGATGCCTGGTAAAGCCCCGATGGTTGATAATTATGTCGCATCGTTCACCTAACCTTAATAATTAATGTTATAACAGTACAATGTGTTTCCAACTTTTAGCAGTTGCACACTTTTGATTTAAATGACTGAGTACTACTGCTCTTAAATAACAACCACTACAATAATGAATTATATATATATATATATATATATATATATATATATATATATATATATATATATATATATATATATATATATATATATATATATATATATATATATATATATATAATTAAAATTAAAGGCACTAATATTTTGATTTTAACTTTAATTATTATCACAAAATAGAATAAAAAAAGATTTTAGACAGCAACTAATGCAACATTGAATATGCAATCATAGAAAACTCATAAAATAAAGAATATAAGTACGTGTACTTAAGCAATTAATTCAATAATATAGTTAAAATTTTGCAATAAAAGAGATACTAGTATTGTCTACTAAAATTACAATAATTATATTTCCCAATAAAAATGGATGTTATGGAGATTCGATCACTAAAATAAAATTAGATAAAGATAATAAGTACACTATATTGATAAAATATTTTTATTGACAAATATAAATAACATATTTTTTCAAATAAATCTCTTCAATTGTTATTTTATTCAAAGCATATGCATCTCCAGATCTTTGTTAAACTTATAGGTTCAAAGGATGTCCATTAACTTCCTATGGTTATATCATCTCCTTAAAAATTTAGTACATTTCATACCCTATGCCTATGTATTCCTCATAGTAATTCAATATTCTTGGTTATGCCTGTATTCTTCCATCGAGGCTCCACATTACACCTAATTTAACTACACATATGGCCACTCTGTGCATTAAATTAAGGTCTGGTTATATTAAAAATATTATTTTAATTATTTAAATAATAAGAGAACTCGTTAGTACTACATATAATTTTTAGATCATCAATCTAGAACTAGAGAATTTAGCTAGGCATTGTGTAGAATTGAAGCAAACACATTTTTATTGATATCATGATAGAAAGAAAATACAAGAGAGGTATCCCTAGAATGATTCAATGGATCTCCTCTGCACTTCTTTTTTTTACTTATAAAATTGCTTCCATAAATACAAGCCAAACATTCTAATGATGGAATCAAGCACTTCCTTATATTTTCTTAGTAGTCACCCTAAGGAAAATTAATAGAAGCACACTGAATTATTTAAAAATTATCTAAGTGGATGAAGTCCCTTATAAATATAGCATAATTATTATTTATAATATAGTAAAAAGAAGCTAATTAGTGCTATGGATTTTAAAAGATCAACACCACTATGGTGAATATATTTTAGCTCTATCGTGGTGCTTGCAGATGTGGATAAGTTACTTAGTTAACAGTCTTATCATTTCACTAATAGGTCATATCCTTTGGAATTACAACTGGTATGATGTGGTGCTAGTAACTTTCAAATATTGTAGCATCATAATGAAAATTTTGGTGCTGAGGCATGATAGATGATGATGTTGCAATGCTTAAAGATAGAGGGTATGACATAGCAGAACTAACCATTTTGACATCACAACACTATCTACCCAGGAAGTTCGCAACCCCATATCAATATTGCAGTGCTTTGATAGTGCCATTTAAGGCACTGTAATAATATTTTGTCCAACACCACGATACTAGATGAGATTGAAATTCTTTTGGCTTTTTTATTTTTCTTGCACAATAAAATTAAAATAATACATTTTTACTGAAAATATAACACATAAAATAACACTTTATTTACACTTTTCATGTAGGAAACTTGTCATCGAATACTTACAATAAAATAATCTCCCTCATGATAAATCAACAAATGATCATGTTAAAAGAAATTCTCTATCATGTACTTTAATCAATAAAACACTATAGGAAGATAATTTGAAATCAGATGTGCTTAAGATGTGTGAGTAAATTAGAAGAATATAAAATTGTAAAAGAAGTGTATGATGGATTGGGTGGTGCACATCTGTCCGGACCGAAGATGAAAATAAAAATCAAATGAATGGCTATTATTGATCTTCAATGATAGATTATTGTATAAATGTTGTATGTCACTGTCATCAATTCCAGGTGCCTGGTATAGTTCTACATCAACCACCAAATATTCTGCATCCAACAATTAATTCATGGCCTTCTAAAAGTTAGGGTATGGATATCATTGGTTTGATTTATATGTCATCTTCAAAAGGTCATAGGTTCATATTAGCTACAAAAAATTACTTTTGAAAATGTGAAGGTGTTATTCCTTTGAGAGAAGTTAAAGCTCATCACGTTCTATAATGTTTCAAAGATAATATTGTTTACTAATTCGATGTTTCTTATTGTATCATATAAGATAATTGCCTTTAATTTAGAAGTAGTAAAATAAATAATTTTCTAGATGTCACAACATTGATTGGAGATACTCAATAATTTATTACCCTTAGGAAAATTGATTGGCTGGGGCCTTTAAAATAATTCTAGTTCAAATCATAACGAAAACCTTTGATTATAATAGACAAGAAAAGTTGGTTGAAGAATTATGGGAATATCAAACCTCAAATAGAACTTCAACTTTATATAAATCACATGCTTTAGTATTTGAGGAAGAAGTTTTTATTCCTTTGGAGGTACAATTACCATTCCTTTGAATTGCAATAAACTACAACATAACATCAAAATAGAAAGCTAGACTTCAATTAGAATAGCTTCAAGGCTTAGAAAAGAAGTAATTACAAGCTCAACAAAGCCTTGAGTTATATAAAGCCAAGATGATTTAAGTTTATAACAAATTGGTTCATTCGAGAACTTTCTAGGTAGCGTGATTTGGTATTAGTTCTATGAAGGCCTATCTTAGCACAAAAAAAGATATGTGAAAATTTTGAACTAATGTGGGAAGGCCTATTCATGGTGGCGAAAGTTTACCAAAAAGGTTTTTATCAGCTGATTGACTGTAAAGGGGATCATCCTATGTTACATATCAATGGATGATACCTTAAAAAGTATTTAAATGCTTCATGTACTAATAGAAAGTTTTAATATAGAAAATATTGAAACATTAATTTCAAGCACTATAAAAATTACATAGATACACTAGGTCAAACTGATGAGATTGCATCAAAAGATTTACACTTGAACTAATGAGTCTTGAAATTCCCTAAATCTCATTTAAGATATCTTGGTAATTCTTAATAATTAACATAATCTTTTGATTGCACTTCTTATTCATAATTCTTATCGATCAGGGATATGATTTTTAGGTATCATTCTAATCTACCTAAAATAAATAGCCATTAGGTCTAAAGCCATCTTCAATATGGTATCCTATATGCTTCTTACATGGGATTCATATCCTATTCAAGGTTCAATCTTACTAGCTAGGATTCATGTAACCAATCATATGGCACTTCCTTTCCTTTTTAATTCTAGTTGATTAGGTAGTTGCTCTAGCCATCTTAATATGCTTACTTAGGATCTACATCCCATTCAGGTTTAAATCTTATTCTTTAGGATTGGTGTAACTGGGGGTTTCCTTTTATTTTAAATTCTGATTGATCAAGTATTTGCCATTATCTAGCCATTTAAATTTACTTGTATGAGATCTACATCCCATTGTAGTTTAAATCTTATTTTTTAGGATTATTGTAACTTATAATATAGGGCTTTCTTTCTTTTTAAATTCTAGCTAATCAGGTGGTTATTTTAGGCTGATCATCTAATTCTACTTATCTAAGATCCATATCCCATTTGAGGTTAAATCTTATTCTCTATGATTGGTGTAACCAATCCTATATGTCTTCCATTCCATTTGAATTCTGGTTAAAAAGGTAGTTTTCCTGGTCTAGCCATTTAAACTAGCTTCCTTGGGATCTACATTCCATTCGAGTTTAAATCATATTCAGGATTGGTGTAACATACCCTATGGGGCTTTCGTTCCTTTTGAATTTAATTTGATCTGGTAGTTTCCTTGGTCTTACCATCTAATCTGCTAGCATGGGATCAACATCCCATTCAAGTTTAAATCTTATTCTCTAGTTTTGGTGCAACCACCTCATGGGGCTTTCTTTCCTTTTGAATTCTTTTTGATCAGGTAATTCCTTTGGTTTAACCATTTAAATCTGCTTATTTGGGATCCATATCCCATTCGAGTTTAAATGTTATTCTCTAGGATTGGTGTAACCTACCCTATAGGTCTTCTTTTCCTTTTGAATTTTTGTTGATTAGGTAGTTATCCTAGTCTAGCCATCTAAATTCACTTTTTGGGATCTACATCTTATTCAAGTTTAAATCTTATTATCTAGGATTGGTGTGACCAATCTTATAAGGCTTCTTTTCCTTTTGAATTTTTGTTAACTAGGTAGAAGCCTTGGGCTAACAATCTAAATATACTAATTTGGGATCCATATCCCATTTGAGTTTAAATCATATTCTCTAGGATTGGTGTAACCTATCCTACGGGGCTTCTTTTCCTTTTGAATTCTGGTAGATTAGGTAGTTATCCTGGTCTAACCATCTAAACTTGCTTATTTTGCATCAATATACCATTTAAGGTTAAATTGTACTCTCTAGGATTTGTATAACCTACCTTATAAGGCTTCTTTTTCTTTTGAATTCTAGTTGATCGGGTAGTTATCCTGGGCTAACCATTAAAATCTGCTTA
Organism: Dendrobium chrysotoxum; assembly: GCA_019925795.1. Classification (NCBI taxonomy): domain Eukaryota; kingdom Viridiplantae; phylum Streptophyta; class Magnoliopsida; order Asparagales; family Orchidaceae; genus Dendrobium; species Dendrobium chrysotoxum. Next base: position 22,946,799 of record CM034297.1, read on the forward strand.
TTTGTGGTCCATATTGCATTCGAGTTAAAATCTCAATCTTTAGGATTGGCGTAACTGACCTTATGGGGCTTCCTTTCCTTTTTATTTTTGGTTAATTAGGTAGTTGTCCTGATCTAGGTCAACCAAGTTCAACCAATGTTCCTTTTGGGTCTATGCATGAATAATGATGATATACTTGATTTATATTTTAATTAACAACTACAAAGTCCTAAGCTTCTAAAGAATGCATTTGTTTCATCCATAAAGATAAAGCAAAGAAATAAAGCTTTAATTTTAATCCTTAATGATATACTTGATTTATATTTTAATTAACAACTACAAAGTGCTTGAAGCTATTAATCAACAAGTCTTTGGCTCTAAAATGAAATATATTTATTTCCTCTCTAAGGGATAAAGCAAACAATAGAATCCTTTATTTAATTTAAACAATTTAATCAAAGTATATTTAATAAATTGAATTTATATAGATTAGTTTATTTAATTTTTTTGAATTCAATTTCATTTTTTAATTGAATTTACTTATTTTAATTTATTTAATTATTAAATATTATTTTTTTATATTTATAAAATTTTATTTTATTTTATTTTAATTTAATTGATCTTTTATTAATTTCTTATAATTAATTATGTTAGATTTTTATTTTTTATTTTATTTTTTAATTTATTTTATTTAAATATTTTTTATTTTTATTTAATTTTGATTTATTTATATTTTAATTAATTCCTTTTATTTATTTAAGTTTGATTGATTTAAATGATTTATGTTTAAATATTTAATTTAAACTTTAGTTATTTATTCTATTTTTTATTAATTTTTGTTTACTAATTTTGTTTATTTTTATGTATATTTTTTTATTAATGGTTATTTATTTATTATTCAAATTTATTTTGTTTATTTCTTTTATTATTATTTATTGATTTATTGAAGCTTATTAAAGAATTTGACCAAAATTTGACTTTGTATTTTAATGAGAAGTTGAGATGTTTATAACTTTTCTTAAATTCTATATTTTATTTAGATTTGAATTCAATTTATTTTTTATTATTAGGATTATTATTAATTTAAATATAATTTTTTATAAAGTAAAAAATAATAATAACATTTTTTAATTAAGGTAATTATAGATATTTTTATTTTTGAACCAAATTAAGTCCAATTCACTTGAAATCATGACTAGAAGTTATGAGTGATCACAAATAATGCTTGTAAAAGTTTGACATCATTTGGGATTTTATTTTTAACTTTAATTGTTTATAGATTCTTTAAAAATTTTAATTAATTTTTATTTTTATATTTTATCAATGGGATTTTAATTTTCATTTAAAGTATTATTGATTTAAAGTCTAATGTAATTTATTTTAATATATTATTTTTTGATCTTTTTATTAATTTATTATTCTTTTTTTTATCAAAACCCATAGAGCAACCAATGTGTTAATATAAAAAAAAGATTAGACATCCTTAAAAGAGATCAATATCTGACTATGCCGCAAAGAGTTGGATCAAAAAGTAAATAACGTCCTTGGAGCCTTTGATCCCTATTAAGTTCAAGAAACACATTCACATAAGTTTTCTTAAAAACATCCCCATAAGCCACCTGGCCGAGTGATTTTGGCGAAGCTTTGGCGGGCGAAAGTTCTCCGTCCGCCCGGTGTGGCCGGTGGAGGTTCTTGCTGTGGAGATTCTTCTTGGTTAAGATCTACTTTACCTTTGACTGAAGGTGATTTTAGAGGAGCGACAAGTCCGAAGGCGATTGGCGGAGCTTTTGCTGGCAAAGGTTTTCTGACGACATGGTGTGGCTGATGGAGGTTCTTTTTGTGGATATTCTTTTGGGTTAAGATCTGATTTGCTTTTGGCTGAAGGTAATGTTGCTACAGTGACATGTTTAAAGGCATTTTTGGCTAGGCTTTGGCTGGCGAAGGTTCTTCGACGTCGCAATCATTAGCTGGCGGAGGTTCTATGTCAGCTTGGTATGGCCTACAGAGGTTCTTGGTGTGGACATTCTGCGGGGTTACGATCTATTATTATGTGTGGTAGTTGGAGGTTGGATTTGTTCAGGTTTAATGTTTTTCTTGGTTTTGGATGTGGTTCGGTAATTTTGTTGGTGTGTGATCTCTTGTTGCTCAATGAAGTGTTAGTGTGTGGCCGTTTGGTTTGTAGAGCTGGATCTTTCTTTTCAGAAGAATTATCTAAGAGGGTTGTGTTGATATGTCGTTTGTAATTAAAGACCCAAATTCTTCAATTGAGGAGTGGAATTAAGGTATTGTCTTACTGGAAGACTTTTTCGAACCAAGTTAACATTATCTTGGACGTTCTTTTTGCAATCTAGAGCTTTTTTAATGGTTTCTTGAAGAATCTTAGAGATATTGCATCTATGAGGTTGTTTGATATCGTTACCATTTGGCAAATTTGTTTCATTGTTTCTTCAGTATTTTGAATTTTTGGAAGATTAGATATTAAAGTTGATTGTGAAGATTATTTTCCTCCATTAATTATCAGCTCTATTTCTGGGAAGGATGATCAATGTGTTTATGTTCCTCTTATTAGAGGTGTGGTTGGGGTGAATTCATCTACTTTTAAGGGAGTAGAGGTTATGTTTCCTGTTGATTCATTACCGAATGCCGACATTATTCTAGTTATTTGGCTGCCTTTGATTGGAGCATCCATGGAAGGTAGTTTGGGCCTTCATAATTGTTCTGCTTATGAAAGGAAGTAGAATCTTGTCCCATCTAAGCAAAAGGTTGTTAGTGCTTTGTTCTTTGATGTTCAAGGCTTGTTTGTTGAAGGATTAAAGGATGTGGAGGCATCAGATACAAGAGCTTTAGAAGCTGTGAAGTTCTTGTTTAATTTGAAGATGAGTATCATTAGGTGTGATCCTAGTATGGAGGTGGCTATATGGTCACTTGGTTATGAGGATATCAATTCAGTTTTTTATTTACATTATGGAATTAGATTAATGGAATTTGGGACCCTTCCCAATTTTCACTTTTTTCTTGATTGAGAACTCTGGGATGCTAAGCAAACTTTTTGGTTGTTTAAAATTTGGTGTCCCCAACACCCCAATTGGTTCAAAGTAAGGAGTAGAGGATCTTATTTCCATTATGATATTTTTTAATTTGCAAACATTTTTTTCTTGTGCTTTATTTGCTTTTCAATAATGCTCCAATTCCCAATGTTAGGAAAGGAAAGCATATTAGTTTTTTTTTCTAGCTTGTAATAGTTTTTTTATGTTATTAATGCAATTTGCATTTCGTCAAAAAAAAAAAGTACAACAAACACAAACAAACTATGAAAAATATAAGAGAGGCCAGGAGCCAACCTCAAAAAAGGAAACCAAAAAGAAGAAATTTAGCATACACTTCCTACAAAAAGAAGAGATGCTAAAATAATAAATTTTAGCATTAATCCAGCACCCCCAACCATGATAACCTTTAGAAGAATTACAAGTCCTGCTCAAAATAGTTAGCCTAGCTGCCAAGAAACAAATATCACAATATAACCCAGTTATGTACAAAATATAATAGTTAGCATATATGAGTATAATAGTTCAAGAAGAAAGATTTTATAAATATATATTAAAGATAACATAAGGATTAATAGAAGCATCATAATAGAAATCCCCACCATAGTAGTTTAATAAACCTGGGCAAAAAAATGTAGTCCAGATTACCAACCAGACAAAGAAGCTAGCATAATAGAAATAACACCACTCCAACATGAAGCAAAAGCTACCACATTTAGAGAAAAACCAAGGTAGAAAAACCTAGTAGAAAGCGGACAGAGAAAAAGTAATAAAAACAGTTAGACCATGAAAAATCAACACTAAAAACAATATCTTAGTCTACACCCAATGAATGAACATCACAACACTACCATGAAGCAAATAAACACCTACAGGAGAAAAGACCCAACAGATAACATAATGTATCATACGAAAGAAAGCCCCTCGATAAGAAAATGGACATAGAACATGAGAAATAAAATCATCTTGCCAACTTGAGATATAGGCATAAACTAGAACAATATAGAGAACCCAACAACAAAAGATAATGATACACCCACCACTGCTCGAAATAGAACATAGCCCCTGTAAACCAACAAAAAAGGCACCATAAAGCCAACAACTAGAAGAAACTAAAAAATCCAAAGGTACCACTAAAACCTTAAATACAGAAATTCTGCTTTATCTATATGCACCATCCCTCTCAAAATATAAGGCAATTTAGAAACATCAAGCTCAGTGAAATTATGAAGTTTGCAACCATACTTAGTAAGCCAGTCAGCACAATAATTACCTTCATGATAAATGTGAGAAAACTTCTAATTAAAATAGGCAAGAAAAGATTTAATTTCTCTAATAATGTTAAAATTATTTGGATTGGAATAAACATTTTCCTCAATAAAATGCAATAAAAATGGCATATTCTTCCACCCAAATATCCCTAACATTCAGAAGCTTTGAGTTCAGCATGAAGAACCGTACAAGTTTAAATGGACAACAAACAAACAAAGCACATTATCAAAATGATCTCTAATAATCCAACCACAACTATAGTAATTCTTACTAACTATCCCATCCAAGTTAAGTTTGCAAAAAGGAGGCTTAGTTTTAAGCCACTTAACAATCATAACCCTCCCCGTGAAATCAGAAAAGTGAAATAAAATCCAAAATGTTGATCCACAAACTTATAGTTTTTTAAATTGGTATGATTGATCAGATTAACAGTAAACATCTAAAGAACTTTATCCTTCACATTATTAATGATACGTATAAAATCCATCTTAACATTATTATGTTTAGAATCATTCCTATTCTTCCAAATAAACTAAAAGATCAAAAAAGGGATTTGATTCTTAACATGCCCTTTCATGGACTCACACCATGCTTACAAAATAGTAATCACATTACTACTACTTATAAAGTGATTGCTCCTAAAATGCTCATTAGAATACCTCCACACTTTAGCAGTAATAGAGTCATTAACAAAAAAATGATTAAGAGTCCCAGTATGAAACAACTTTGACATTTGGAAGGAAGGTAAAAACTTTTGTTCATTAAAAAGCAATCTATAGGCACAAAATTATGAAGAATTATCCAAACTAAGATGGAATAAGAAATAGGAATACTATGGTACCAAATGATAGAAAATAATGGGGATATAGGTTTGCCTCCCAAAAATAATTCCATACTTTTTTGAAGATAAAATTAGAAGAAATATATAAGTTAAAAAAATGAGATATACGTTCTCCACTTGTAAAGGTATTTCAATGATTTTCATCATAATGCTATCAGAAATAAAAATGCCCAGCTTATCAACATTCTATTTGTAAACATTAAAAAATCTCTGACTTTAATAAAAGAAGTTGAGTTAGAATGCAAAAAAGTATCAATAGATAAAGGCCCCATCCATTGGTCTTTCTAAAAAATGACAATTCCCTGATGAATACCCTAGTGAATAACTATATTAACATTCCATTTATGGAACATAGTCTTTTCTAAAGTAAAGAGTCACCGCCCTTATAATGACAAATAAGAGGGTGTTCTCCAGCACAATACTCCCTTAACTTAAACTTAGACCATAAACTTTTGTTAATTCTAAGAAAAAACCAAATCTTATAAGAAAAGCCTGGCCCATATCCAAAATAATTTTGCACCCCAAGCCACCCTCCTCTAGGACACCACAACACTTGTCCCAAGAAGACCAAAGGATGGAGGACTTGTTTAAGTTTGAACCCCCAAAAAACTTATTAATAAGCCTTTCCATATGGGAGCAGACGCTCATGGTAGGCTGAATAGTAAGAAAAATATTGATAGGAAGAGAGCATAAAACACTTTTAATAAGCACAAGTCTCCCACAAAATGATAGAAAGTTAAAATCCCAAGAACAAAGTTTTCTCTGAATAGAGCAATGATATCCTCAAAACGGTGGTTAAATTTCTTGCCTCTAAATAATGGAGGCCCAAAATATTTAGTGGGAAGAATGTTAGAACAAAACCACACAGCTATGAATGCCATTGATTCTATGCTGAGAATTGGAATTAGAAGTGATAAAATAACTCTTTTGTTTAATAATAAACAAAGAGACTAATTTTCTAAAATTGAATTAGAAATTTAGAAAGAATTTAAAACATCTTTAAAGAATATTAGAAAATAATAAAATTATCAGCAGAGTTGAGATGGGAGATATGAAAACCACCCAACATGTGATACTGAAGCTTAGGATGAATAATGGAAAGATCCTCTAAACCCATAGATAAAAATTTCACATCAATGATAAAGAGAGCAGGGGATAAAGGATTAGTTTGTCTGAGACCTTGAGAAAATTGAAAAAAACCATGAGCCTTCCTATTGACTAAGACCAAGAAATAATAATTGGCAATAATGTTCCTAATAAGCTTGATTATATAAGAGTTAAAATCAAAAAGGGAAAGAGTATGATAAGGAATTTTCTAATTCAGACTATCATAAGCTTTAGTAATGTCAAGTTTAAAAATATTAGAAAATAATAAAATTTTCCGCAGAGTTGAGATGGGAGATATGAAAACCACCCAACATGTGATACTGAAGCTTAGGATGAATAATGGAAAGATCCTCTAAACCCATAGATAAAAATTCCACATCAATGATCAACAGAGCAGGGGATAAAGGATCAGTTTATCTGAGACCTTGAGAAGATTGAAAAAAACCATGAGCCTTCCTATTGACTAAGACCAAGAAATAACAATTGGCAATAATGTTCCTAATAAGCTACATTAAATAAGAGTTAAAATCAAAAAGGGAAAGAGTACGATAAGGATTTTTCCAATTCAGACTATCAAAAGCTTTAGTAATGTCAAGTTTAAAATAGAATCCCCCCCCCCCCCCCCCCCCCCCCCCCCCCCCCCCCCTCACAAGCATATCCAGATCATGAATCATCTATTGCGCAAGGAACAGATTATCAAAAATAGCATGGCCTTTCACAAAACTTGTCTGAAAAGGGGAAATAATTTTAGGGAGAAGTTTAGCGAACCTTCCCATAATGATTATGGAGTTCAAGTTATTCAATATATATATATATATATATATATATATATATATATATATATATATATATATATATATATATATATATATATATATATATATATATATATATATATATATATACTTATGGGCATATAATCATCCCAAAAATAAATAATTTCTCTTTTAGGAATTAAAATAGTGGAGGTTGCAGTAAAATACTTAGGGTATGGAGAGCTATTAAAAACGTAATGAACAATACCCATCAAATACATTTTTATATTACTCCAAGAATTTTGAAAATCACATTACTAAATTCATCAGTGCTAACAATAGATTCAGAGCTCATACATTTTATGACTTCCAAAACTTCATTTTCAAAAGGTGTCAAAAGAAGAAACAAGTTACCTTCCTCTCTAATTATTTTTGGAATAGGTTACCCCCATTATTCTGCATAAATAAGAAACCAAAATTTGATCGTACTTAATTCTTTAATTTTGACTAAAATTACAAAAATATTAACTAATTCAAGGAAAATCTAATTCACTCAAATGAAAATACATTGAATTGGAAATAAACTCTAATATTTATTATAAATATAAAACTTCAAGGATTTATAACAATTTCAAAAGTCAACTTGAAGTCAAACCTACTTAGGATATTAATTAAAAATTTAATAAACCAAGTTAATTAAAAAAAATTAGAAATCAATCAAATTAATAAAAGTTAGATAATTGATCAGAATGCTAATAGAATTACATCAGTAAGGTTTATAAGCTGGACCCTTTGAGCTACGGGGCTTCGTGACTTAAGGGGGTATTGTTCCTTATGCTTGATGCTATAACACCTAAAACCAATTGATGGAAAACAAATAATAATATAATAATTTATATCAAAATTATTAATAAGATAATCACAAATTAAGATAAAATAATCTAGTACAATAAATCAAAAGATGATTGCTTGGTAGCCCGGGCCTACAAGGATATTAAGTTATCCGCAAGGGGGGTGAAATAAATTTCATGACACTAGTGTAAACAAAGGAAATCATCATTGAACTAAAATTATTTACAATAATGTATTAATAAATATGAGCCTTCATACCTTATGTTATATTCCATTTAGAGAATGTAACTGTATTTGATTTCTAAGGCTTTAAGGATAAAAAAATTAATTATAATATGGGAGCTTGAAATTTTAAATTCTAATAAGCCTCAACATCTACAATTTTGTCCAATAATAAAAATGAAAACATTAAGACTTATATTTGAAGGTAAATAAACATTGGCCTTTAACAAATGAAATTTAAATGTTAGATAAATCAAATTAATGTCAAGTTTAGGAAATATCAAACTACACAACCCCATTTCACACATTATAGATTGCTTGTTAGGATAACCAACTTTATCTATAGGATAGGTCGTTATTCTTTTATTAGTTTTATGAAAGAATGTTGTATTCCATCGCCATATCTTTTATTATACCTTAAAGTGATCTTGATGCAATCAATTATAGGCGTTTAGATTTTCTAATACAGGAATGATCTGGATGTTACTATATTTTCTACAAGGGCCATGCTCATGTAGGGCTATAAAAATGGGGGGCTTATAATAATTAAGATTCAAATTAGCAAAGTTTTTATAGGCACTCTTTATTACCTAGCGCCCTCTAAAGATTAAAAACATGGCCAAGTTAATGTATTTACTCAAAAGAGCAACTGATTATTATGTTTGGGCTTTCTATTGATGTTTTTCTATATGGATGGCTTTAGTTAGCTGACATGCTGGCAGTATAAAGTATATTTTAAATTTCTATATGTAATATAATTTATGAGTTGTGAAAGGTTGTGAAGCGAAGCATTCCCTAAAAAAATTGTAATCCAAAGAGGAAAGAAACATCCCTTAGGGGGAAAGTTCTTTCTATTAGGATATCAAAAATTAGATGAATATAAAAAGACAAAAGAAAGAAGTTAGGGAAGCTCAAAGATAGATGGGATGTTTTGCTTTAAAATGAACTTGTATCATTTTGATTTCTTTTCATCTTCTTCCTCTTCCAAAAATTCACTTTCTAACTATTCTACATTTCGAGAGAAGCTCCAGGTTTCTAGTGAGAGAAACTGATCATTTTCTTTCAAATTCTTCCATTCCTGCTACTCCCGGTTTCTCCGGTGGGGAGGTTTGGGCATGGCGGCGGCCGATCATCGGCCACTATCATCCTCATTAACGCACCATTCTTCTCATTATGGATTGGATCATTAGAATTCTAAGTTTAATGAGAACCCGACCGCTGTTGGAAATTGCATTGGCTGCGATGCTGAAGACATTCGAAGACAGAAATCTAAAGGTGAACTGGTCATTTCTGATCATGTTTGTTCAAAATTGAACTTGGTACATCATGTTGAAGGCAAGGGGAAAGATGTTTCTTTAGAGATGGATTGTAAAACTCCTCAGTTGCTAAAATCTCCTGATTTTTTCCATGTCAAATACGTGGATCCTGATGCATCTTCTTCTGGGATGAATATCTTTGTTAATAGAAATGGGATTTCAAATGCAATCCCTATCCTTGACAGTAAGATAAATGCGGAATCCCTGAATTCTATAAATAAAGATATTCTCCCGTCTTCCAAATTGCCTTTAAAATCTTTGAATGGATCCGTTATTGACAAGGCCTACATTGCTGATTCTGTGAATGTTAAAATGCCTGAGAACACTTCTTCTGTTAGCAACGAGATTAATCCGTGGAGGAAATCACAGCATATTATGCTAAATTTCAATAATAACAAGGTGACTCTTACAGATGATGGAAAAGTTGTCAAACTAATAGAATCTACTGAAGTTCTGAATGCTAAAAGGCTTGAATTATCTCTGGTAGCTAAAGTCATTGGCAGCATTCTTCCTCCTCATGTTGTAGCAGGGTATTAAGAAGACAATGGTCTCCCTTCGGTCAGTTCCATTTTACATCCTTAGGAAAGGGATGGTACTTGTGTTCTTTCAAATCATTGGAAAGCATGGAAGGAGTCTTACCGGGTGGCCCTTGGTTTGTAAATAACCACATAGTGGGTATGGAGAGGTGGTCACCTGATTTTTCCCAAGACCCTATGAAAGGTCTTATTTCTCCCATTTGGATCAGAATGCCCCATTTGCCTCTGCAGTGTTGGGACGAAGAGAATGTGGCTTTGATTGCCTCCATGGTTGGAGTCCCCTTGATGTTGGATGGTAATATGTTCCATTGGGAGAGGAGAGAGTTTGTGAGAGTCTGTGTTCGGGTTGATCTTGGCAAACCTCTTCCCTTAGGTGTTTGGGTGGAAGGAATGGCGGGTAGATTTTTTCAAAAGGTGGAGTATGAAAGAATTTCATCTTTCTGCTATGAATGTGGCATGTTGGGGCATGATAGAAGTGGTTGCAATAACAAAATTAAGGAGTCCAAGGTCATTGAGAAATCTTCATTTAGTCAAAATGAAAATGATCATTCAAATTTAGAGCAGGAATTGCATGTTAATGATGCATACGGCCCTTGTATACATGTAACATATCACAAAAAAAATAAATCTTTCAGAGATAGGAAGAGTGTGAGACCAGCACCAATCAGTAATTCTAATCCTACTATTTTACCAGATGCTCCTTTAATCAAAGTGAAGAGGACAGCTAACAATTCAGGTGAGGCAGACAAGAATAATCAAAGCTCTCTTGAAGAGGGGGAAATACTTCAAACTGGAAATATTGGGTTGAAATCTGCAGATGAGCTTGATAGCATCCCGGTTGATAGCCTGCTAAAAGGTCAGGTTGCAGTCAAGGTTTTAGTCCGTTCACAGATTCCTAATTCTATTATTGCAGCTAATAAATTTCAATCTTTAAGTGATAATTTGGAAGAAACTTTGGATATACAAACTATCACTACAATTCCCTTGACTGAAATCGAAAGTGAAGCCATAAATAATGCTAGTAAGAAAAATACTGCAGAGGTTAAAATTGGTGGCAACAAAGTGGCTGTGAAAAAGAAATCTGAATTTACTAATGATTCAGCTAAAATCAAGCTTGACAAGGAATTGAGGTCTCTCGGTCCGGTTAAAGGGGCTTCCTGAGCAAGAGGTATGGAGGGAAATGTTAAAACTAGAAGTAGGGGTGTTTCCCCCTTAGTTGAATAATGGAATATGTTGCTTTTTGGAATTGCAGAGGGGCCAATAAGAAAGTGGCCTTTCTCTATTTAAAAGAGTTTATTAAAGATCATAATGTTTTCTTTGTTAGCTTGGTTAAGACCAAGATTTCTTTATTAGACAAAATAATGTTTCATAATCTGGTTGGCAATGATTGGGATTTTTTCATCTTCCCATCAGCTGCTCAATCTGGTGGCATCTTAATCATGTGGAGAGCTGATATGGCTGACTTTTCTATTTTAAAAGCTTCAGATCAATGTGTTATTGGCGATCTTGAAGTTTTCAATAAAGGTACATGGATGATTTCTACTGTTTATGGCAGTAAGGAGGTAACTAAGAGGAAGCTTTTGTGGAACTATCTTAGTGAAGTTTCTCATAGGAGACTTTTTTCTATTATTGGGGGAGATTTTAATTGTATTTTTTCTCAAGGAGACAAAAGGGGAGGCAAGAGATTTGTTTTTTATCAAGGGTCCAAAGGCATGACTGAATTCATGAATCTATATGATTTCCATGACGTTGGGGTGGTTGGTCCAATTTTCACTTGGTGTATCAACAAAAGCGATGGAGGGAGGATTTTGGAAAGATTGGATAGGTGCCTCCTAAATAATTTTGCTTTGGGCAAGATTCATATGCCAGTGGAGAGGCATATTTCTCGTATTGCATCCGATCATTGTCCTATCATTTTGAAAATTTTTGATTCTCCCATCAAAATTAAGAGCTCTCTAAAGTTTGAAGACGTTTGGACCTCTTTTCTTGCTTCTACAGGTATTATTAAAATTGTTTGGAGGAAATCCTTCAAAGGTGATGATATGTATATATTAAATAAAAATGTAAGAAGTCATTGAAGGATTTGTTTTATTGGAGCAAAGCCAAATTGAAGGATTTAATGTCACTCAAAGAAAGTTTAAAAAAAGATATTTTACTGCTCCAAGAAGAGGAAGCTAGTAGCGGCTGGCTTGATGATGATAAATTGTTTCTCTTACGGAAGAAGGTGGGTGAGCTCAACGTTCACCTAGCTAGACTTAATACATGGTGGAAACCTAGAGCTAAAGCTAAATGGATGGAAGAAAGGGATGCCAATTCCAAATTTTTCCATTCCTTTGCAAATGCAAGAAAGAACTCCAATTGGATCAAACATATCAAGAGGCCTGATGGGGTTATGGTTGACAGTCCGAGTGAAATTGAGAAAGTCTTACTTGATTATTTCCAGACTAAATGGGGGGAGAGAGACTATTCTTTACTCAATTGGTCGGCTCCTTGGAAGGTTTTGGAGGAAGAAGACAAAAGAAGATTAGAAGCAGATTTTTCTAATTTGGAAATTCTTCATGTCATTAAAAGTTTAGGTGAGAACAAATCACCTGGTAGTGATGGAATAACTTATTCCTTCTTCAAAACTTATTGGAACATTGTTGGTGAAGACGTTTGTAAAGCTATTAATTGCTTCCTCTCCTCGGGTAAATTGTGTGATGATTGGAAAGAGACCTTAGTTGTTCTTATTCCAAAGGTCCAAGATCCGGTTTCTCCTACAGGTTACAGGCCAATTAGCCTTTGTAATTCTATATATAAGATAGCAGCCAAAATTCTTGTAAATAGATTGCTCTTGGTGATTAATAAGGTAATATTCGAAGAGCAAGTTGCATTTGTAAAAGGTAGATGTATTTCTGATCATTTACTCTTGGCCCAAGAGGTTTGCAACAAAATTAGATTCTCTAATTCTAAAGAAGGCTTTTTGTCAACCAAGATTGATATGGAGCAAGCTTTTGATAGCATGTGTTGGGCTACCTTGGAGAAAATGCTGTCGGTTTTGGGTTTCCCAACCAAGTTCTCGGCTCTAGTGATGGAATGTGTTGAAAATCCGGTTTTCTCTATCATGGTCAATGGAAACAATTCAAGATGGATCAAAGGAAGCTGTGGATTTTGGCAAGGTTGCCCACTCTCTCCTTACTTATTTATTCTTACCTCTCAACTACTGTCCAACTCGTTCTTGGAAAAAGGGATCGATATCGGCATTAAGGTCTCTAGTAAAGCTAAGAAGATTTCTCATCTTTTGTATGCCGATGACATACTACTTTTCTCCAATGCTAAGGTGGAAAGCATCAAATTGTTGAAAAGGTTAATTCTTGATTACTGCAATTGGACCGGGCAAAAGGTGAATTATCTCAAATCCTCTATTCTTATGGGAAAGAGTATTGGGAGAAGGAAGAAAAAGCAAATTTCCAAATTGCTTAACATTAAAATTGTTGAGGAAATGGATTACTTGGGCATTAAACTGGTTTTGAGAAGGTTGAAGAAATTTGATTTCCAATCACTTTTGGATAAAGTTTCAAAGAAACTTAATGCTTGGGGGAATAGATTCATATCTTTGGCTGGCAGAATTACTTTAATCAAGTCGGTGTTTCTTTCCTTACCACTATTCATCTCCTATCAGTCCTTGGTTCCCTTGAGTATCTTGTATGAGTTTGACAAGAATTGCAGAAATTATATTTGGAATAAAAATGATGGAGCACATGGCCTCCATTTTGTGGCATGGGAGTTCATGTGCAAACCAAAGAATTATGGTGGCTTAGGCATTTTTTCTGCTGTCTCTAGAGTGCGCCCTCTTAGAGCTAGATTTTCTTGGAACCTTTTGGATAATCCAAATTCTTTGCTCAACAAAGTCTTGGTAGCTAAATACAGTAGGAACTGGTGGGATAACAATGGGATCAGGAGGCCTTCATCTACCTGGAAAATTATCATGGATGGTTGGAATAACCTCAAGGGAGTACTTAGATGGAGCATTGCTTTCGGTTCTATGATTGATATAAGGAAAGATGTTTGGATCCTTTATAAGAGTCTTGAAAAATGGCCAACATTTGTTACTAATTGGGAGGAGGAGCCTTCTACTCTCAATAATCTCCTTTCAAATGGAGCTTGGGATGTTCCCAAACTATCCCATCTCTTTGGGGAAGATCTCGTTAATTTGATTTCCCAAGTTCAGATATTACAAAGCTTGGAAGAAGATAAGTTGAACCTCATTTCAAGGCTGTCTGGTAAAACAATCCCAGGCCTTTGTTCCACAAGGAATTTCAATTTTTTTATGCAGGATGAAGCAAAAAATTGGTTCTTCAAGATAAAGCTCAACCCTTGAGTAGAACTTTTCATTTGGAGGCTTTCTATGAATGCTATTCCAACCAACGATTTCCTATTTCATAGAAGGCTGTCTTCTAGCAATCTTTGTCCTAGATGCTGTATTGGAGTAGAAAATATTGACCATTATGCTGCTACTTACCCGAAGCTGAAACAGATCATTCAAGTGTTGATTTCTTGGGGATTCCCGTTTCCAGAATTCATTTCCTTTGATGATTGTATGAAGAGGCTTAAGCTAATCTCTGTCAAGAATTTATTCATGGTGCAAATGTATTTTGTTTTGGTTTTCCATTCTTTGAATACTAGGAACTCCATCAAGCATGGTAGCGGGAACGAATCTGCCACAGTTACTGCTGCTAAAGTCATTAGTTACATGGCTACCTTGCACACGGACAAGATCATCTTTGATAACATGGGCAACTAGGATATCAATCAGTCACCTAGGCTGCCTAAACTTTGGCATCCCCCTCCACCCAATTGGTTGAAGATTAATATTGATGGCTCCCTTAAAAACTCTTACAAAGCTGGTGTAGGAGGAATAATTCGTGATTGGAAAGGGAGGTTTTTAATGGCTTTTGGTTGTGGATATATTCAATGGGACATTGCTCACATTGAGCTATTGGCTTTTAAATCTTTAAGGAACTTTTTACAAGATTGGATGCTTGAAGCTAATGGCATCATCATTGAAGGGGATAATCTCAATGTCATCAAATTTCTCCACAATTTGTACAACAAACCGAATAGGAATTTGGAAGAGCTAGCTGGTGAAGACCATTTATTCATGAAGGATTTAAATAATATTTTATTCAAGTTTGTGAATAGAAATTGTAACAAGTTAGCTAATTATTGTGCTAACTTAGCTTGTGAGTATGATTTCTTTTGGGAAGATATTAGTGATAATAATATTCCTCCATCCTTTGTTCTTTTGTGGAAGGAGGAATGTGATAGATTTTCTATGTTATAGTAGCTTGTAATTAGGTCTCCTTCTTTCCATTTTAATGCTATTGGCATTTCTTCAAAAAAATTCATTTTGTAGGAGTAGAGTCCTGGTTGTTGTTGGTGGAGCCTGGCCACCTTTACATTTTGTAGACCCTAGTTTATAATTAAGCGGAAGTTTTCCATATGGCCTTTGATTCTTATTATTTTATTTGATTTCATATTTATAATTATTTTTTTATATTACTTATGCATTAAAAATTGACTGCTTTTATAGTATTCTTTCTTGTATGCTCTATTTTTGCATGGGATTCCCTAGGCTCTCATAAGGACAAAAAAAATTTCTTCTATATATAACTAAATAAAAGAAATCAGGGTCTTATAGAAATATAAATATTCCTAAGTAGTAAGCCCGAGCATGAATGGAGTTCTCATGCATTCATGAATGGAGTTCTCATGCATTCATACCTTTCTTCTCTCCTTACTAAGCACCTCTCCACCGATGGGTCGAGGTAGACCACTTGACCTATTAGGGTGTAGATCTATCTAGGAGATATTGTCCTGTCTAGTGAAAACCTATAATCTATGCCTATTTTTTAAAGTTCACAACATATCATTTTTGCATAAAAGGTTAACTTGCAAGCATTGTATTAGGAAAAATGAAGATTAATTAAAATTTAATTACATTAAGCTTAACTATGCCACTCATAAGAAAAAGGACACTTAGGAAATTGTTTAGATGTCAGCTCTAAAATTCCAAAAACTTTAATAACAGCCTAACCATCTTTCATGAGATTGGAATAATAAATTTAAGGCATTTCGTCAATTTATCTAGCTTTCTAATCTAGGCATATGTAAGTCTAAAGTGCATTAGAATAGGTTTAGGTCAGTACTTGTAATGGACTAACTTAGACTAAGGTTTTGAGGCAAATATCAAATCTTAAATTATTATCCTCTAGGAATATAATCCCAATTTTCTAACAAAATTCCAACTCAAATTTAAAATCTCTTATCTCTAAACTATTAAAGCCTAATATAGGATAGATTGGAACACTTCTGAATTATTTCATTATCTAAAAGTGTTTCCTACTTCTTATTCTTTGGCCACAAAAATAAATGCTAAAAAACTGATCCAATCCCACTTAAAAATTCAACTTCTCCCCATTCATTTCACTCATTAAAAAATTCTAATAAAATTTCTACCATTATTCTAATAGAGAGTATTTGTAGGAGGCTCAATCTTCCTACAATAACAAATAACAATAACATCAAGCCTTTTTCCCATTATGTGGGGTAGACTACCTGAATCCTTTTTCTCCATTGTGCCCAATTAGGAGTCAAATTCACATTTAGATCTAATAAACAAAGTTCATTTCTAATATTTTCTAAACAAGTCTTTTTAGGTCTACATCTAGTTTTTTGAACATAGGTTAAATCTATTACATCTACTCACCTAACCTAGTCATCGGAATTCCACTATTTTTTGTGAACAAACCATGTACGGTGACTCTCTCTAATCTTAAATGCCACTGGAGCTACTCCAACCTTTTCACGTATATGCTCATTTCATATCCTCTCTCTAAGAGCAAAGCCACTCATACACCTAAGCATCCCATTCTCTGCAACACAACTTAATATTGTGCTTCTCTTTTAATAGATAACATTTTGCACCATAAAAAATTGTAGGTCTAACCTCCATCTTATAGAATATTCCCTTATGTTTGAGTGGTACTTTTTTATCACAAAATAATCCCATTGCATTCCTCAACTTCATCCACCCAACTTGAATTCTAATAAAAAAATTTCCATCTATTTCACCAATATTCTAAACAATAGACCGAAGATATCTAAAATATATACTCTTATTAATGGCTTGATTGTTTATAGTCATAAAACCCCCACTAGATCTATTACTACTAAAATTACATTCCATGTATTTTGTTTTAGATATACTTAAATGAAAACTATTACTCTAAGGTTGACCTCCATAATTCAAGTTTATCATCAACTACCTCTTTAGTCTTATACACGAGAAGAATATTGTCCCCAAAAAGCATACATCAGGGAACATCCTCTTGCAAATCTCTAGTAAGAACATCCTTGGTTAAAGAAAAATGTATGGGCTTAAGGCTGATCCTTGTTGTAATCTAATTGAAACTGGATAATACTTCATCAAACCACCTTCTGTTTGAACACTGGAAACATCTCCAGCATATAGATCACTAATGACTTGAATATAAGCATTATTAATACATTTCCTTTTTAGAACTCTCCATAGCACTTCTCTTGGAACTTTATCATAGGCTTTCTCAAAGTCAATAAATATTATATGAAGTTCTTCCTTTTTCTCTCTATACTTCTCCATCAAACCTCTGAATAAATATGTGTCTTCAAAAGTAGTCCTACCCGGCATGAATCCAATTTGATTTTGAGAAACAATAGAATCACAACGTAACCTATGCTCCATAACTCTCTCCCATATGTTTAATGTAAGACACATCAACTCCTCTATAATTTGCATAATCTTATGCATCACCTTTATTCTTAAAGATAGGAATCAACACACTCATTTTCCACACATCTGGCAATTTTTTACTCTTCAAAATAATAATAAAAAGTTTAGTAAACCAAGAAATTCCTTCATCTCCTAAGCATTCCCACACCTATATTGGAATATCTTTTGGTCCAATAGTTTTCCCACACTTCATTTATATTTAAAGCCTCTCTAACTTAAGTTTTAGTAATATGCCATTAAAAAGCAAAAATCTCCTTTTTCATTTAGAGTGTTAAGGTCACCAAAGTAAATCGTATTTTCACAATCTTCATTGAAAAGCTTAGTAAAATATTTCTTCCACCTTTCTTGAATATCATCTTCAAAAATAAAATACTTTTTGATCTTTATCCATAATACACTTCACTTGAACTAAATTCGTATTACTCCTATCTTTTTATTTGATAAGCTTATACATATATCTTTCTCCCTCTTTAGTATCTAATCTATTAGAAAAATCATTAAAAGCTAAAGTATTTGCATCAGAAAATGCTTTCTTAGACTCCTTACAACCAACTTTATATCTTTCCTATTTTCAGAATTTTTACATCTAAACCAAATTTTATAATAAAGCTTCTTATATGTGATTTTTTCTTGCACATTTTGATTCCACCACCAACTTTTTTCACTGTTAGAAGCTTTTCCTTTTAATACTCCAAGCACATCCATTATAACATTCTTAATATTACAAGTTACTATTTCCCACATAACATTAGCTTCCTCATGCACCAACAAAATCTTAAGATCATGAATCTTACTCACAAATATATTTTTATTAGAGTTCTTTAAATGCCACCATTTATTTCTAGAATAATGATATACTATATTTTTCATACTCTGCCTCTTTATCTTAAAGTCCAAAACTAATAAGTGGTGCTGGGTATGTAGAATTTCACTGGTAATAACTTTATAATCTCTACAATCTAAATGATCTATTTTTCTTACAAGAAAATAATTAATATGAGTTTTACTCTATCTATTCTTAGATGTGATGAGATGCTCATATCCAATCCCAAAGCATCCATGAATGCTTTTAAAATCCCCTATCCCTCTACCAATATGTTCATTTAAATCCCCCCAATAAGAACTCTTTCTTCAAGAGCAATCTTTTGTATTAATTATTCTATGTTATTCCAAAATTTTAATTTTGAGCACATATCCAAACCTACTTGTGGAGCATAAGCGCTCATAATATTAATAATCTTATCATCAATAGTAATATTCAAAGATATAATTGTATCTCTAGTTCTATCATTTTTTACAATATTAACTTTCAAACTCTTATCTATAATCAATCTACTTAGCCTTCTCTCCCACCTATTTAGTTTCTTAAATATGTAGAATATTTATCTTCCTATGAATAATAATATCAATTAATTCCATTAATTTGTTTATAAGGGATCCTATATTCCACAATCCTATCCTAATTTTAGTTTTATGTACTAGCTTTTTTGCCCACATCCATCCATGATGTGGGAACACTTTCCTATTTAAGACTACATTCAGGCACCGGTGCAACAACCGTTATACACTTCTCATTATATTTAGGCCAAAGAACATGATGCTTCTTAGGAATTTCCTTGCATTAACATAATATATTAAAGGATTCATGTCATAATTATTCGATAAGTTTTATGCTGGCCATCGACTACCTATCCCAACCCTCCACTTTTCTTATCTAGGACATGGGATATGGCAATGGCTATGTTAAGTCTAATCTTCCTACAATGTAGTTAAATACAAAGGCCTATATTTTTTAGAGATTCAAGTCCATAGATAAAATAATCCTAATCTTATTTAGTTCCTAAATAAAATGGGGAGAAGCTTTTTTGGGAATAACTAAAGAATTCAAAGGTGATCATTATCGTCATATATAAGTACACAATAAAAAATGGTATGTTCACTCCTTTGAAAGATATATCAATGGTCATTGAAAAATCTATATATTAAATCAATTATAACACATCTTGATTATTGTAGTTTGATATGAAACTAAACATTATTTTGACCATATGGTGCTATATGTAGTTCACTAAGATAGTCTGGCTAAAATAATTAATGATGAATTATCCTAACTATTATAGTTAAATATATGATGGAATATTATTTTGATTATTCAGAGTCATATATAATTCCTTCCTAATTTTGAATACGATAATTAGGATATAACATGCAATCTCGTAACCTAAACCCGTTATATATTGATATTTTTCTTTCCTCTTTGGATAATATATCATTGATAATGCCACGTTTGATTATGGAATTAAAACTTGAATGCTTGCATTAAATTTTTCGTAGAACATAATTACAATTAATTGCACATTCACATGCAAACATCAGGTAACAATGTGCATTCTCTTTGCTTTCCTAATGAACATGAGCTAATAAGGAACCAACAAATTCACTTAAAGATACTGTACGTAGGGTTAATGGCTTCCCCAAGATAGAAGTAGCCAAAACTGGAGGATTCATCAGGTATTTTTTTTATATTTTTAAAAGCCATCTAGCATTTGTCATCACACCAAAAAATGATCTTCTATCCTGCACAAGGTTATGAATGATTGACATCTTTTAGATAAGTTTTATATAGATCTTCCCAATTTGCTAACCAACCTTTTAAAGATCTTAATTGAGTTAGACATTTATGTTGTGGAAATTTCCAGGATTGCTTTAATTTTACTGTAATCAATTTAAATTTTATGGTGTCTTACCATAATACCTAAAAACTTTCCTAAAGTAATGCCAGTCACACCTTTATGGAATACTTCAGTAGAACCTTCGCTGACCATTCTCATTTCTTTATTAGTATTGTGATACAGCAGGATGGTCCTTTTCCCAATTTTAGATTTAAAATATGTGGTTTTTAGATAAATCTTTTTTTAACATTATCTAGGACAATTGGCATGCTCCTATGCATCTTGATAACTCTATTTTGGGTATGAATAAATTGTGGTTCAAACTTAAAAGATTAATATAAATTCAATTATTTGGATAATAATGTTTTTAAAAAAAATTTCTCAAAAATTTTGGATATTGAGGATAAAGTTAATCTTATTGAGGATGATGTGAACTTTAGGCTTCTAGAGGCTGCTAAAATCTCCCTTTTCAAGTTACAAGCTCAAGAAGATGTTTTTTAGAAATAAAAAGCTATTTCTAAGCATGTTATTGAAGGGGATAACAACAGTAAGTACTTTCATGCCCTAGTCAAAAAGAATAAATCAAAAAATTTCATTTATAAAATTTTTCTTCCTAATGGTTCTAAAATTGAGGATGCGGGGGAAATTGCTAATTCTACTATAGAGCATTTTAAAAATTTGTTCTATAAAAACTTTGATCCCAATCCTACAGACCATCCTAATCTCATTCCAAATATCATTAATGAGAATGATAACATGCCTCTTACCAAACTTCTTACATTTTAGGAAATTAAGGAGAATTTTAAAGTCATGAACTCCGACTCTATGGCAACGCCAGACAGTTTTACTATGAAGTTTTCTCAAAAGGCTTGGGATATTATAAGTAGTGATTTATATGGTGTTGTCTTGGATTTTTTTACTGGCAATGTTATTCCTAAGTTTTCTTCCACTTCCATTGTTCTTATTCCTAAGGAGATTGCTATTAATAATTGGGATGATCTTTGGCCTATTAGTCTTTGTACCTTTTTGAGTAAGGTTATATCAAATTTTAATGAAATATTTATCTCTTTTACTTCCCAAAATTCTTTCTGCTAACCAAACAGGTTTTGTTAAGGGGAGAGCTATTTTGATAACATTTTACTTGCTCAAGCTCCTTCATGACCTTGATATATGGGTGTGAGGGGTTATTTTGAAATTAGATGTTGCTAAAGCTTATGGTAACATCAACTAGAATTTTCTCTATAACATTTTGCATTTGTTTTTATTTAGTTCACTTTTAATTAATTAAATTAAAAATATCATTGAAGGTTCTTTTATTTCTATTATCTTAAAGGTAAAAGCAATGGTTTTTTATGTCTTCTCACAGTTTAAGACTAGGTGAGCCCATCTCCCTTGCCCTTTTTATTATTGCTGTTGAGTTTATATCGAGAGGACTTGGTAGTCTTTATGAAAATCATCTAAATCTTAAATATTAAACTACGGGTGGTTTCCCTATCTCTCATTTAAGCTTTACTGATGATGTCATTATTTTTACTAATGGTTCTTTGAACATGTTTAATATTCATATGACATTTTTAAATAATTTTATGATTTTGACTGGTTTTTTTCTTCATAAAAGCAAGAACTTTTAACAAAGTTTCATCGAATCATACTAAAGCTAGCAAAGGTATTACCAATTTTTTGTAAGGTTCCTTACCTGTTAAGTATCTCGAGGTTCCCCTTTACAAAGGAAGGAAGAAATTAATTCTTTTTATGACCTTATCACTTCTATGCAAAAAAGGTTAAACACCTGGGAATTTAATTTCTTAAGTTTTTGCAGGAAATTGACCCTTATTAGGACTTTCCTATGGTCCTTACCTATTTATATCTTTCAAACTATAAAACCTACTAATGCTGTTTATAACAAGCTTGAAGGATTATTTAATATGTTTTTTTGAATGGTATCAGCAACCATTCTAAAATCCTTTTGTCTTCTTGGAGTAACTCCTGTGGGCTTTTGGAGAAGGAACTTTGGGGTGTAAAAATATAATTGATTTATCTGATGCATTTTCTATCAAGTTGTGGTTCAACTTCCATGCTAAGCTTAGCCTTTGGGCTATGTTCATGTCAGCTAAGTACTATGTTGGTAAGCACCCTACTGTGTATTTTTATAATAAGGGTGACTCTAGAGTTTGGAATAGACTTTATAATATTAAATGGGAAGCCGAGCCACATATTCAATGGGGTTTTGTTTGTGCTAATATCTTTTTTTTTGGTAAGATCATTTGTTAGGTGTTCATTCTGTTGATTCATTGCTTGATACTTTCTCTACTGCAGCTGTTAAGGTGAATTTTTTTATTACTAAGAATAGTTGGGATTACAATAAATTTATCGAGGTTATCCTGGGTCTGTTATTCCTCATAATATTCAACTTCCTATTAACATTGAGTCTGATGATTACTTATTATGTAACCTTTCTAATAATGGTATGTTAAGATTGAAGGATTTTTGAAATGATTTTAGAGCTAAGAATATTGTCACTAAAGTGTTTTCAATGGTTTGGCATAAAAGTAGTCCTACTTTTATTACTACTTCATTTGGAGAATTATGCATAGATATGCACCTACTGATGATAACTTACTAAAAAGAGGCTTCACTTTACTATCTAAATGCCAATGTTGCTACCATATGGAGAATATGCACCATGTGTTTATTTCTGGTCCAATTGTGGTGAAAATTTGGAGTCATTTTGATGATATTTTTAGACTAAAGCATTTTAGTGTTTATCATTTTAGGCATCAATGCCATACTTAATCTCAAGTTTATAAATTCTAGAGGTCACATTAGGAATATGATCCGCTCCTTTATTTTGTTGTACCTTTGGCTTGCTAGTAATAATTCCTTAATTAATAATATTTGCACAAACCATCATCAAATTATTAGGAATATTAATGATAAAGTTTTGAAGCTTCACACTACTAACCTTCTATCCACAAAAAAACTTTAGAGGCTTCTCCTTTGTGGCTCATAATTTTTGAATTTCTCTTCAGGTTAAGAATCACAATGATGACCCTAAGCTGGTTTATTGGTTTAAACCCCTCATAATACTTTTAAACTTAATGCTTACAGTTTGGTTAAAGATTCTATATATGGTTGCGGTGGTATTATCAGGGATGTTCATGGGAATAACATTATGATATATGTTGGTCCCTTACAAAGGTATTTTGTTATTTTTGGTGAGCTGTCTATTATTTTATATGGACTTAAATTGTGTCTTTACCTTGGTAGTATTAATATTTGGATTGTAACGGATGCTACTTGTATCCTTTATTGTTTGATAGATTCTGATGAAAACATTTGTAGTCTGGATTTGTTTTACCTTGTTAGGGAGATTAAGCAGCTTTTACTTTTTTTAACTTTACTATGTGTCATGTTCATAGGAAAGGAAATGTGTGTACTGACTGGTTAGCCAATCATGCTTATAATCTTGATTTTTTACTAATTTCACTTATATTAATTTTCTTGCCACTTTGAAAGACTGAGATTCGACAAAATTTGTTTACCTTATGTCAAAATTTAAGATTTTTTCTTTCTTGGGACTTCTTGGTATGTTCCTTATGGGGTTGGATCTTAGTTATGGAATTCATATCTATTTGATTTCAATCCATAATTTTTGTTGCAATGACAATTATTATTTATTTGCTCTAGTGGTTTACACCAGTTTTTCTAGTGTTTTGTCTGGCAGTGATCGCAATCCTTGGTATTATGATTCTACTTACATTTGCTGCTCTTAATTTCCTTCTTTGAACTTGATCTAGAAGGGTAGTTTTAGCAAAAACCATAGGCTTTTGCAGACTTCCTTGGCCTCTTAGGTGTGGTGTAAATTTTGGTTGGTTTTATTTTTCTTTCTCTCTTTTATTTTTATGATTTCTGTCTGGCATTATTACCTTTTCTTACTTTTCTCCACTTCTTGTGGTTGGGCTAAATTTAGCTATGATTATTATTCATCAAATTTTGATTTAAATCATAATTTTTACTCATCTATTATAACTCTAGAGTTTTTTTGGTTGCTGTGTTATGTGCTGTGTGGATTCTATTTTATAGGGTTTGCTTTCTTTGGTGGTTCTTGAGGACTGGTTGTTTTATTGATAGCATTTGTTGGTGTCATGAGTCTTTATCCGTGAGAAATAATATTGTCATTCTTATGTATGAAGAGTGGTTGAGGTTTCCTTCCTGCTTGGTTTCCCTTTTAGGGCGGTGGGCGAGGGACTCCAATTTTTTTCTACGTATGAATTTTACCTCCTATTATTTCTTGGTCTCCTCTAATCCATTTATCATCTATAGGGTCTTATTGAGATGGCTGGGTTGGTATTGGATTACATTTGAGTTGTAGTTAGGTTTATTTCCTGATGGCAATATAGATACTATGCTCCTAAGCTAGATTTTCCCTTCCATCTTTAATTGTTTGTCTCTCTGGTTTGGTTTTATGGAAGTATTAAAAGTTGGAAGTTTGGTTTTATAGTTTTCTTATGCTTTTATTTTTTTATTTTTGGGTTCTGATACTTTTGGGTCTTATTTGTGGTGCTCTAGGTTATTTTTTGATAGTGTTTGGTTTGTTGATGGGTTTGTCTGTGAGGGAGATGTTCATTTTTCCTACCCCATGCTGGCCTTTCATTTGTTGGGCCTTCCATATCACTTTTTTAGTTGGTTAATGTTATTATTTTGGCAGGCTTATGCTCTTTGGGGTTCTTTTATTTTCATGTTTTATGGTTTGGTAGTCATGTTGTATTGCTACTATAGCTTGCATACTATTTGTTGGTTGTGCTGGTGGCTTCTAGTGTCTGTTGTGTTGGTCTTGGGGATTTTGTGTTGCTCCTCCTTGCTGGCTTAGCGGGGCCATTTAATTTGGATTCTTATGGCTACTCTCAATTATTATTATCTTGGGATTTGGAATGGGTACTATTTCTTTATGCCTAGATGTGGTTTGGTTTGCGGTGTCTCATTGTGGATTTTTGATGAAGCCTTTTGGCAGTATTGCAACTATTACATTCAATTGGATGGGGTCACTTTCATCAGCCTTCTTCATTATTGCTTCATTATGTTCCTTTACATTTCACTGAATTCCTCCTAGGAGCTTATATCTGATTCATCTTCTTTGGTTTGGCATGCCTTTGTGCTTTGTGTTCTTTATCAATCGAATTTTGTTGTCTTATTTTTTTTATTATGCCAATACAGGCACAGAAACAAAAGTATTTCCAAAATTTGGTTTTCCTCAGGTGGTATTATCTTACTTATGGTGTTATGGAATTAGCTTATATTATCTTCTTGGTGCGCTGGTTACCCCATCTACTCTCTGAGCTACTATCATCCATTATACTATTCTAATTTAATATTTTCTATAATTTTGTTTTATGCATGTGCAATTCTTCTCTATTTTCTTACTTTGTTTTGTAGGTATCTTATAGCTTAGGTTTTTGTTTCATGTTCCTTTTTGTTGGAAGAGTGTGCTTAATGTTAACCTTTGGATCTTCCTCTTTTTTGGGGTGTTGGATGTACCTACTTTTTTTTTGTACTTATGCTTAACATGGACCTAAGGCTCTTAGGTTTTTTTTAGACTTTTTTTGTAGCTCTTTTGAGAAGTACTGAGCTCAAGGTCCTTTTCAAGGACTTTGTAATTTATATTTTAATCAATGCGTAGGGCCCTTTGTTGGTTTTAACCAAAAAAAGTCACACATCAAAGGACTCATTCTAATATTATATTGACATAATCTTTCAAAAAGAATTCTCAGGTAAAGTAAATGGTTTTTCCTTTCATGACATTTAATGAATAGATCATTGATATAACACTCCACCTATTACTAAATAAGTTCATCAAAGATCATCATCGTTGCCCACTAGTATGTTGATCCATCATTCTTTAGTCAGAAGGGCATAACATTATAGGAATAAACTCATTTCGATGTTTTGAATGATGTATATGTTTTGTCATAAGTAGCCATTTTAATTTATTTATAACTCGATGAGCCATCCTTAAAAGAGAATATTGCATGCAAAAAAAATAATATCTATAATGAGTTCTGGTATGTGCAACAAGAACTAATCATTAGGATAGGATTATTTTAAAACTCTTTAGACAATACGAACACGAATATGTCTAATTTTCTTATTTATGAAAGTAATGTTGGTCATCCATGTCGAGTATCCATCTTCCCTGATGAAACAAGCTTAAATAAATTTCTTGAATTCACCGATTACTTATTCTACTTTGAGTTTCATACAATGAGGTTCTTGTTTTATAAGAATCATGCCATGTTGAATTATGATTTTATGGACTACTACAGATGGAGATAATTTGGGCATTATATTATAACTCTAAGCAAAACAATCTCTAGACTCTAAAAGTAACTGAACCATTTTATTGACTCTTCCTCCTTCAAGAAATAACTTAAGAAAATTAAACGTGGGTCTTCCTTCCTTTCCCAAGTTAAGTACTTTTAATTGATTAACTATTGATTTTGTCTCCTCTTTAAGTTTGGGCATTGCATCCCCAACTTGAGATTCATCTAGATCATCATAAGTTTCTAAACAAACTCTATTAAAAGAGTTAGCATCCC
Organism: Dendrobium chrysotoxum; assembly: GCA_019925795.1. Lineage (NCBI taxonomy): Eukaryota > Viridiplantae > Streptophyta > Magnoliopsida > Asparagales > Orchidaceae > Dendrobium > Dendrobium chrysotoxum. The sequence goes on from CM034297.1 coordinate 22,973,798, forward strand.
TTCTAAAGAGACTATCTAATTTTATATTATTAGTTATCAATAAATAATATTCATCATCATTAAAAGAACATAGAGTATTGAATCCAACACCTACTTTGATTTTGGCTTGTAATATTTTGAATTCCATGGGTTTTAAAATTATTGAGCTTCATCTCATGTCCAAATTGATGGTGTTAGACCTTTCTTAACAAAATTATTTACACAAGTAGAGTCCTAATCAAAAGAAAGTTCTATTATTTAATTAATGAATGGATCTTTGAGGGTTACATTGATTTCTACTTTTTTTTGCATATGGAAGGTGTACAAGTATTTTCTTTATAATCTTGATTCAAGGCAGGAGAGACTATAACTACCAATTGTACCATATTATATTTAGTAATGAGGTTAGAAAAACTTCTTAACATACTCCTTTAATCTTCCAAAGTTTGACTTTTCTCTATTACATTTTTTAGCAATTTAGACTCTTTCCTCATTGTAATCTTCTTCTAAGGAAATTTCAAAGTTTAAATGTTCAACACTATTTGTATATTCCATAGACTTATAATTTTTCTCAAATACATATGATTCATCCTTCAAACTAGACTCCAAATTGATATGTATTATAGGCATTCTCGTTGACATATACACTTTTTCATTAATTTTACTCTTTCATTTTATCATCCTCTACCTCACCATTGTAAAAGAGGCCTTAGGCACTAATGAATATCTTGTTCAAGGCTATGATGCTTTTCTTTTTCTTCTTCTTTTTCATCTTTTACTTTTCTATTTTTATTTATCTCTTTTCTTCAGCCTATTTGATGTTTTTAGAGAAGTCTATCTACTTTATTGTTAATAATATGTGGCATCATCATATATACCAACATCATAAATCAAGAACAGACATAGAATACTTTTAATATTGTGTTTAAAACCCTCACAGTTTTATTTAGTACACTGATATGGGTTGGAAGATACCAATCTATGTTTGTGAAGCTAGGGGATACCCTGAAAAGCGTTAAAAGAAGCATCTGAATCTATAATGTGGAACTTGGCTTTAGTTTTTAATCTATTTATTTTAATGATAAACATTTTTAAGCCCAAAGCCCTCCCTCCTCTTTCATTGAACTATGCAATATCATTTGAACTGAGTTTACAAGTATCCACCCAAAGGTAGGTAATAGTGCTAAGAGTCATTATGTTGATCCACCTAGATCAACAAGGATACGAGATAACATTGGATACTCTTGATTAACCAGTTACATATTTTTTCCTATTTTCATTTGAAATGCTTTGAGTAGAAAGACTTTATTTCCTATAATATTACCTCATCCTCCTATTTCACTCATGGTTTTAATATTATAGCATGGCACTTTAGCTGGTATAATATTATTTCTAATGATTATCCTATGGTATTTATTAAAATTATTATAGTATTTATAACTATCTCTCTTTTCTTTGCATTTTCCCTTCTGCAGTTCATTTCATTTTGCAGGAGTTGTTTACTGTAGGCTTCTGGAGTTTTGGATTTTAGGCTGGATAGATGGTGCTGAAAGACTATTTTTAGATCTTTCTTCTTTTTTGCGTGTACACTACTTGCCACCCTAGATTGTACCTAGGTTATTTTACACGAGTGCTTAGTAGGGAACTTAAGCTCATAGGCTTTTTTTGTTTCTTTTTATAGCTCTAATGAGTAGTAGAGTGCTTGACGTCCCTCTTAAGGACCTTGTAATATTTTCCTTAATCAATGAGACGGCCTCCCTGTAAGTTCCTCCCCCCCCCCCCCCCCCCCCAAAAAAAAAAAAAGAAGAAAATGAGATAACATAAAATTAAATACATGTATGGAGAATATGGGAGGTGGTTCTCAATATTAAGGCTTCATTTGAGAATGTTATCATGGAACATCTCCAAAAGACAATGTGTCTGTTGATTGCATTGATGATTGCAAATCCATGCAGATCTCTAGATTGAGTAAATATTTGATTAAAGCCTCTCTCATTTCTTGGAAAGTATTAGAGTATCATAAATACTCAATTTCATAGGATGCTTTCTGAGACGAGCTAAAATATTATAATCTACTTTAAGAACTTCCTGATTAGAGATTAATTAATTTCATACTAGTTGAGTTTAAGTTGAAGTTTCAGTGTAGTTTGTGACTAATTTTCCTTTAACGATGGTTGAGGTTCGTAGTTCCAGAACTTTACCACTACATAAATTTACTTGCACCACCTCTTTGGAGGAAGATGTTGAAGAATTATCTATTTTTGAGTCATTGATTACTTTTGAAACTTTATCTTGTGAACTTTAAAAATTAGCAACTCAATTTCAATGCTGATAAGAGTACCTTGAATAGCAAGAATAGAGGCATCACCATCAAAAAAATATTAAAGTGATTCATTTAGTTCATTTAAATTTATTTTTTATTCTTGGGAATTATTTTCTATTGAACTATCAACTACATCATCTTCAGAGATGGATAAGATGTACACTGAATCGTTCTTTATTACTTTCCAAGTCCCAGGTGAGATAAAATAGAAATAATGTAGTGTAAATGGAACAAGGGATTTGGGTTCCCGATCTATAGAGATTACTATTTTGCTCTTTACAACTTTATTTTTATTTTTACTCTCCTCCATCAATATTATGGAAGACTTGTAATCTATAATCTTCTTAGGCTATTCAATTCGAGTTATTTTCTTGTCTTATTTCTCAAGTGCTACGAATTAACTTGGATGGAACTCGGTGATCCTTGGGATACTTGGAGAGATTAATGATAAGCTTTACTTCGAGCTATTTTAGGTGACTAAGAGAAAATAATGTCCTAACTATCATTAGCATTTATAAATGAGAAGTGTGTAGAAGGCTCACCAATCACTCATTTAGCAGATCATTAACTTGAATCTACTAAATATTTCTTAGTATCATAATTTCCCCTAATTCAATGCCCATTCCAAGCCACTTCATAAAGTTTATATAATTTTTGAGTTTATGAACTAACATAAGGTGATATGGTAAATATTTGGGTTTCACCATTTAAGCACTTCTTTTGGTCTTCTAGGGTCAAGAAGTTTGAACTGAGACTTCTTGAAGAGATTCTTAAAACTTCTTTAAATAACTTCTTTTTTAAATGAATATATTTTTTCCTACACTCTTATAGAGTTAGATTTGATCTACAAATCATGAATAACTAATTTATCAAAACTCTTCGAATCTAAATAAAATTTTTATTGTACAATGTTATTGTATAGTATTTTTTGACTCTCCATCCGTTAACAAGAAGCATAGGATGGTCTCTTTTATAGTTAACTTACTAGGATAACTCACCTTGGTATACATTTTCTAACATATAAAGTCCCTTTTATGTATGCTCAAAACTATAAAAAAATTTATATTTTACCACATCTCATACTTGATAAGTTAAAAGATAAACCATTTTAACATTTGCTTAAGCCATATGTGAATTATATAACTTGAGGTTCTGTAGATCTATCATCTTCTTCTCTTGTAAACCTTTTTGTTCTTTTTATAAGAGTTGAGCATTTTGTTCATTTGTTATATTATTATGGACTACAACTCTTATAGAGGTATGCTATACTGTTGCAAATTTGGTTTTGATGATGACAAACATGTTTCCAGTGTGTTTTGCTTGGCTAATCTGTTTCAGGCACAAAAGACCACGAGCCACTCAAGGCAACTCAAGATCGGGTCCAAGTGTGTCCAATGTACTATTTTTCATTTTATTGAGTCAATTGTAATGTAACTGATCCCCTAGCTAAGTAACCTTGCACACACACACTCAGGGGGAGAGCTTGAGTGAATTAGAGTTTCTGTTCAGATCGTCCTGGACGATATTCACATCGTCCTAGACGATCAGGTAAAAACAGGAACCCTAATTAGGACGACTAAGTTAAGAAGGTCTGATTAAGCAGATCGTCCTAGACGATCTTTGGATCGTATGAGATGATATGCTCAAATCAAAAATTCTCAGCCGCTAGATCAAGTTAGGCATGTTTTTATTTTTAGTTATTTGGTTTGATCATCCTGGATGATACGTGTATCGTCCTGGACGATTCAGTACAATCATGCCTAATTTAATCTGGTAATTAAGGAAAGCAATTTATTTTTGATTGATACGATCATATCGTCCTGGACGATCTCAGGATCATCCCGGATGATCATGATCGTCTAGTGCATTTCAGCTGTACGACTCAAACTGTGTTCAGGATGATTTGGGCACTTTTTGTACTAATCGTACAGGATGATATCCCTATCATCCTGGACGATCAAGTCATTTTTTGGTCGTCCAGCACAGATTTCTCTAGACGACCCGAACTATCTTCTGGATGATATTCCTCGACTTGCACTAATCATCCCGGACGATCGCAGGATCGTACGGGACGATATGAACAATTTTTTCTACTGATCGTCTAGAAGAGCTAGATCGTGTAGGCTGAAATAGTTGAATTTGAACTGATTGTACAGGACGATCTATCAATCATCCTGGACGATCTTAGCCGACCAGTTGAGATTTAGGGCAAATTTTAAGCCCTCCTATAAAAGAATTTTTTCTTGAAACAAGAAAAATCTTTTGCCACCTTCCTTCCCTGAGAAACCCTAGAGATAGAGAGAGAGTTGGGAGAGAGAGAGAAGATCTTGTGAGGGGGAGTTAGTGAGGGATTCACTAAGATTGCTCCAAGCACGGATCAGAGTCGTCTTCTCCGCTCGTCGTCTTTCGTCTAGTCGGTGTTCGTCGTGGGAGGATCGTTCGCAAGAAGATCCGGGGTTCTCTGCCCGCTTCAGGTGGAAGCAAAAGGAGTTTGAAGGTTCTCTTCCTGCTTCAGGAGGAAGCGAAAGGAGGTCAGGTTCTCTGCCTCACCGTGTGGTGAAAAGGAGGTGTTTGTACAGGCTTCTCCGCCTTGCTATGGGAGCAAAAGGAGAGACACTTTTTGTTTAGTGCAATACCCGGAGGGGAGGCTCCGGGGAGTGGACGTAGGTCAAGTTGATCGAACCACTATAAAATTTGGTTTGCTTTTCTGATTCAGTTTTACACTTTACTTTTTCGATATTAACTGCTTGGGTGAATATCCATGATTGATCTTTTCGTTCTTGTTTACTTATTTCCACTGCTAAGTATCGTAAAGATTTTCATTGTTATCGTGAAATTTTTAAATAACCAATTCACCCCCCCCCTCTTGGTTAGCCTCGGGACTAGTTCACTAGGGCTTAACATCCCTATCAAACTTTCAAGTGGTATCAGAGTGGGATTCAAAATTTAGGTTTAAAAACTTTTGAATTTAATCCATGGCTAATTGTAACAATCATAATACTACTGAAAGTTATTTTATTACAAGATCACCGTTGTTTGACAATATTCCTTTTGATTTTTGGAAAACACGAATGTCTACTTTTCTGCAATCTATTGATTATCGCATGTGGATGTTAGTTAAGGACGAATACAAACCACCTTTTAGATTGATTAACAATGTGAAAACTGAATTGCCTTTTACTGATTGGATATTTGATGATCATGATTTAGCACAGTTAAATGCAAAATGCTTGAACTGTTTCTTTTGTGCTTTAAAATCTGAAGACTATATGCGTGTTTCTACTTGTACAACGGGAAAAGAAATCTGGGATAGATTATGTATAACATATGAAGGTACAACTGAAGTCAAACAGTCTAGGTTAAACATCTTGTTACATGATTACAAACTTTTTTGCATGAAACCTAGTGAGACTATTTCAGAAATGTACATAAGGTTCACTCAGATTGTTACCTCTTTTCATGCTTTAGGTAGAGAACTTACTAACTATGAAAGAGTGAACAAAATTCTTAGATGTTTTCCTGCTTCTTATGATGCTAAGATTACTGCTATCACTGAATCTAAAGATTTAAATACTTACTCTATTGACAGCTTACTTGGATCACTCATTGCTTACGAGCAAGGGGTGAACCAAAGGCAACTTGATGCAGGTGAACGCAAGAAAGAGAAGATAGTGGCACTAAAGGCCAAAGATTCAGATGCTAGCACTTTCGGGTCTGATAGCGATGATGTTGCCTTAATCACAAGGCAGTTCAAAAGCTTTCTAAGGAAGAAATATAAGAACTATCAGAAGTGGAACAAGGGTAAGTCCAGTAAAAATTTTAAGGGTTCATCTGAATCTGTTTGTTTTGAATGCAGGAAGCCTGGACACATTAAGGCTGATTGTCCTACACTTAAAGCTCACCCAAGCAAGGAGAAGGGTGAGGAGAAACCAAAGTTCAGAAAGGACAAGAAGCGGATTCAGAAGGCATTCTGGGCAGACTCTGTATCCGACTCTTCTGAGACTGAAGTTGAAGAGGAGGAAACAAACTTGTGTCTGATGGCTGATGATCACCCTGGTCAGTCAGATCAGGAAGAGGTATATGAGCTTACTTACGATCAATTATTTGAAGTTTTTGAAAAAATTCATACATCGTATAGGAAGCTTAAGAAAACTCATGCTAGTCTGAAATTAGATTATTTGACTTTGCAAAAAGAGCATGATTCTGTAGTTAAAGATCATTCCACACTTGATTCCAATCACATGTCCTAGCTTGATGAATTCGATGATTTGATCAAAGAATATTCTGATTTAACTGTTGAGCATGATTTCTTAAAAAATATCGCATGTTGAATTAGAAGTTGCTTTTAAGAAAGTGAATGATATGGCATGTGATTTAGAAAGTAATGAAAGTGCAAGAACCTTTGAAATTGTAAGTTTAAATAAATATATTGAGTTTTTGAAAGTGAGAATCAGTGCTTTTGAAAAGAACAAAACACCGCCTACTTTTGAACAGTTTTATGCACCGCCACCTTTTGAAAACTCTGTTGTAAGTTCATCAAAGCATGTTTCATATGCATCTAGGAAGAGGCACTATCACCCACGTAGATTAGTTAACCCTTTTCCTGGTGTTAGATGTTTTTTATATGGCATGTTATGACACATTTCCCACACCTGCACTGTTCAATGTAGTACACATTGGGTGTGGAAACCCAAACTGCCTGTTTCACAGCACAACACACCTGCATTGTATTCTTCTTTTCATAAGAAGGAACCCAAACCTGTTTGGGTTCCTAAGACTAATGTTTGATATTTTTGTAGGTGTGCTCTCACACAAGACCTCATGAGAGCATATGGTACCTGGATAGCGGATGTTCTAGACATATGACTGGAGATGCAAATCAGTTCATTTCGCTGGAGGCCAGAGCTGGAGGCAAGGTTACACTTGAAGATAACACCACCAAGAAGGTGGTAGGCTCAGGTATAATTGGTGATTCAAAGAATTTTATGATTGATATTGTTTTTCTTGTAGATGGACTGAAACACAACTTGCTGAGCATCAGTCAACTGTATGACAAGGGATACAGCATCAAATTCCTGCCCACTGGCTACATTTTAAGCTTAAATGATGAAGTTATTTTGCAGGGCCAAAGGCTCAACAACGTCTACAAGCTGGATGTAAGTTACATTAAATCTGATAATTCAATTTGCTTAAAAACTGCTGCTGATGAGTCTTGGTTATGGCATAGGAGATTGTGTCATGCTAGTATGAAAACCCTTAGGAGAGACACCCAAAAAGACTTAGTTAGAGGTGTGCCCAAGCTTAAGTTCACTAAGGATCACCTGTGTGATGCCTGTCAGTTGGGGAAGCAAGTCCAGTCCTCTTTTCACTCTGTTAAGGACATTAGCACCTCCAGACCTTTAGAAGTTCTTCACATGGACCTCTTTGGACCCATTAGCACTGCCAGCTTAGGGGGGAGGTCTATGGGTTTGTTATTGTAGATGATTATTCGAGGTTCACTTGGGTTAAGTTTTTGTCACATAAATCTGAGTCATCTGATGAGTTTAGATCTTTCCCTACTTGGATTCAGAAGAAGTTAGGATGTGAGATTATTTCCATCCATAGTGATCATGGAGGGGAGTTTGAAAATGAAAGATTTAGAAGTTTTTGTGAGGATCATGGGATTAGTCACAATTTTTTAGCTCCTAGGACCCCTCAGTAGAACGGGGTAGCTGAAAGGAAGAACAGGACCTTAGTGGAAGCCACTAGAGCCATGCTTGCCGAGTATTCACTTCCAAAATACTTTTGGGTTGAAGCGGTGAACACTGCTTGTTATGTGCTGAATAGGGTGAATGTGAGAGTCAAACTGAATAAGACACCTTATGAGATCATTAAGGGTAGGACTCCAAATCTGTCCCACCTCCATGTCTTTGGCTATAAGATTTTCATTCTGAACAACGGGAAATCACCCTTAGGAAAATTTGACCTCAAATCCGATGAAGGAGTGTTCTTAGGATATTCAAGTGTGGGGAAATACTTTAGGGTGTTCAATAGGAGGACTTTGGTGGTGGAAGAAACAACCCATGTAGTGTTTGATGAATTTGATCCTAAGGAGTCTAGATCTGAAGTAGAAGATGAAGAGATTGTTGAGGTTACCCAAGGAGTTGGAAATACAAATTTGGAGGAAAGGGTAGAACCACAAACCACATTGCCTAGAGATTAGAGATATTCTTCGAGTCATCCTAAAGAACTGATCTTAGGAAACCCTTCTGAAGGTGTTAGGACTAGGCATGGACTTAGGAAGGAAGTAAACCATTCTGCCTTTATCTCAATGACTGAACCCACCAACACCAATCAAGCCTTATCGGATGAGTTTTGGATTTTAGCTATGCAGGAAGAATTGAATCAATTTATAAGAAATGATGTTTGGGAGTTAGTAGAAAGACCTAAAAATCAAAGTATTATGGGAACCAAGTGGGTCTTTAAGAATAAGATGAATGATTCTGGTGTGGTGGTGAGAAATAAGGCAAGATTGGTGGCTAAGGGGTATAATCAGATAGAAGGGATTAATTTTGAGGAGACTTTTGTCCCTGTAGCTAGATTGGAAGCCATTAGAGTGCTACTAGCCTTTGCCTGTTATAAAGGATTTAAGCTGTTTCAAATGGATGTCAAGAGTACCTTTTTAAATGGGGTAATTAAAGAAGATGTTTTTGTAGAATAACCCCCAAGTTTTGAGAATTCTTAATATCCAAATCATGTCTATAAATTAAAAAAGGCCTTATATGGATTGAAACAGGCACCCAGAGCTTGGTATGAGAGGCTTAGCACATTCCTGTTAGAAAGAGAGTTTGTTAAGGGGAGCGTAGACACCACCCTTTTTCTGAGGAGATTAGGAGATGACTTACTCATTGTCCAGATCTATGTTGATGATATAATTTTTGGATCTTCTGATAAATATTTATGTGAAGAGTTTTCTAAAATAATGAGTAAGGAGTTTGAGATGAGTATGATGGGAGAATTGTCCTACTTTTTGGGTTTTAGCATAAGGCAAACAGATGATGGAACCTTTCTCAATCAATCAAAATACACTAAGGACATTTTGAAGAAATATGAAATGGACAAAGCCAAGCCAATCAATACTCCCAAGCCCTCCTCAGTTCAGTTAGATAAGGATTCAAATGGAAAATCTGTTGATCAGAAGAAGTATAGAGGGATAATAGGTTCACTGCTTTACCTAACTGCTAGCCGACCTGATATCATGTTTAGTGTCTATCTTTGTGCTAGGTTTCAGGCTGATCCTAAAGAGTCCCACCTGACTGCTGTTAAGAGAATTCTTAGATATCTTTTAGGAACCCCAAACCTAGCAATTTGGTACCCTAGGCACAGCACCTCTTTTGAGATCATTGGATATTCTGATTCTGACTTTGCGGGGTGTAGGGTGGATAGAAAGAGCACTTCTGGGACTTGTCAATTTGTAGGACAGTCGTTAGTTGTACTTTCCACTGCTGAAGCTGAGTACATTGCCTTAGGGAGTTGTGTGGCCCAAGTTCTTTGGTTGAAGCAACAAGTCTTGGATTTACGGGTACCTGTTGGCACAATTTCTGTACTGTGTGATAATACTAGTGCCATCTGTATCTCTAAGAATCCAATCCAACATTCTAGGACCAAATACATTGATATAAGGCATCACTTCATTAGGGACCATGTTACAAAAGCGGACATTAAGCTACATCATGTTGCAACTGAAAATCCGCTGGCTGACATATTCACTAAACCACTTGCCTTTGACTCATTCAGCATTTTGAGAACCAGATTAGGAGTGATTGATATAAATGCTTGATTCTAATGACTGCTGATTTCTGATTGTTCGGATTGGTATTCTATTTTCTGTAGTTAGTTTTTGTTTTGATTATTTGCTTTCAGTTGATTTTATTTCCTCTGTTGATTTTTGTTTTAGCCTTACTGTTAGTTTGATTTGAGTATTTACTTTGCTGTGATTTTCTACCTGTTTTTATTCACTGATTCATATCTTACACTTACTGTTTTATGCTTTTCAAAATCTGATCACCGCTCACTACTTCTGATAATCTGAATTTTTGACTGGGAGTTTTTACCTTGTTTTGGTTTGGAAGCTGGTAAGCAGTGATTGACTCCACTGAATCTGTTAAAGGGAAGAAACATTGATGATTGTTTCTCTTCCTCTAACTCCTCTACTGGTGTATAGTTTCTTTTGGATAAAAATTCTCTTCAAAATTAAAATGTTAGTTTTTGAAATAGAGATTATTTTATCTTCTTACAGTAATCTGCCTCATATCAATAGTGTTTTTCAAAGTCTTGAGTCATTAGTTTGATTTTCTAAACCAAGTGATTACATTTATCATATACTGTATGGCTTTTATTTTGTGAATCGTTCTTCCTTACTATGGAGTGTCATCTCCTATGTCTGGAAGATAATCTCACAGCTGAGACTCTTTAATGATTATGAAAAGGAGAAAGCTTATAAAAGATACGCAGTACGCCAGATAATTTGAAAAAGAGGCATAAAATGAGCCCAAAACTTAAAAGATGCGAAATTACCAAATTGGATACACAAAGTGTATCAAAAATCAAAAGATGCGCAAAGCGCCAACCAAGTTGAAAAGAGGTACAAAATGAGCCCAAACCAAGCTTTCTTCCCTTTCAGATTGTTAAATATCTTAGAAAAATCCGTGCGCCACTTAATATTTTCAAAAGCTTGAGTTTGAAAATCCTGATTTCTGATTTTTTACATTGTAACACTATTATATCAGATATTTTTCTAGAACGAGGCTTGAAAGGATCTCTTTTCAAATCTAATGTCTTTTATTCTGAATCGGATTTTTGTTTTGAAAGAGATTTGCATCGATAAGTTAGAGTTACGAAAGTTGATTTTTCTAACCTTTTTTGGATTTCAGCGCTGTCAATCATCCTGTTATTAGTTTTTCAATCAAAAATCAAGGAAAAATTCTGATTTACTCGAGCAGCTTGATCAAAAAAAAAACGTTGCTTTTATGTGTTTTTGCTGTAAGATTTATTCGTTTTTGTTTTATTTTGATTTCATGGTTGTGTTTTTGGGATCCTGATCGATCATCTTCATCCTTCATCTTTTTCTATTTTCTTCACATCATCCTGGACGATACCACGATCGTCCTGGACGATCCCCTTTGTCCTGGATGATCCAAATATCATCATGGATGATTCGTTCAAAATCATCCTGGACGATTCGTTCAAAATCATCCCCACACTGCTCCTGCTACTAAAAAATCTCAATTATTGGTGATCGTCCTGGACGATCCTTACATCGTCCTGGACGATATAATCCATATCTTACTGATCTGATCAAACGGCTGGCATTGCATCAATTATTGTCCATCGTCCTGGACGATCCACCTCATCATCCCAGACAATCCACGTGTTAGCCGCTAGACCATTGGAATTCGGCCCGTCCGACATATTTATTGCATATCGTCCAGGACGATCCACCTAATCATCCTGGATGATACTTCTCGTCAACGGTCGTCCAGCCTGACTCCTCGGGATGATCGCATGTGTCTAATCTTCCTGGACGATCGGACCGCCTTTTTGACCAATCGTCCAGGACGTCATAAAAGACCATATCATCCCGGACGATGTCGCGATCGTACGGGACGATCAGGCTATTTTCTATATATTCAACAGTTTTCTTCAGGTTTTTCACACTCCTTCTTCCACCCTCCTTCTAGTTCCCCACACTCTTGATTCCTCATGGCTGGTGGAAAATGTTCCTGTCAAAAGGGTGCCAGTTCCTCCCGGGGACATGTCGATCCTCGCTTCCCGAATGCCACCGATCTGGCTACTTTCGAATGCTATCGTAACGTGGGGATCATGCACTCTAAAATTGTAAATCCCCGCACTCTCACTTATCCCATTCTAGATCTGTTCGCATACACCTCCCTCACCTTCATTCTGACCTTAGCCTTTCCCTTTAATCTTGAACTCCTTCAAATCTTCTTTGCCAACTTGCACATTTCTGCGGACTATTCCACTCTTCGATCATACGTTAATCAACGCCCCGTGGAACTCACGACCCACGATTTTCACAATATTCTTAACCTGTCTGTCACTGGCGATAAACTTCACACGCTTATCACCGATCCTGACTATGATTGGAGTGTCGCCAATCACTTCCTTCGCAATACAAACGCACCCTATCATGACAACGCTTGCACTTCCCTTCTCAAGGACGCACGGACCATTCAGCACGTCTTTCGTTCCTCCGTCATTCCAAAGGCGGGGGATCAAATTCATATTAACCCGCTACTGTCCTTGACCACCTACTACATCATGGCCCGTCGAGAATTTAATGCCTCTGATCTGATTATCCGATACATAGAACACCTAATAACCATTAGAGATCTGGGTCACAGGGGTCGCCCAATTCTAGCTTTAGGTCATCTTATTCACTATGCCTTAGAGATAAAATATGACCTTCAGTATCCTGTCCCTCCTGATGTCCCTCCTTTCTTCTTCACAAACAACTCATTCCACGTCCTACACAGCACCCGACTATATCCGAAGCCCGCCCCGGATGTTGAGGAGGAAGAGGAAGAGGCTATTCAATTCATGCTGCACCAGAGGCACCTGCTCCCCTTCGTATTGCCTCTCCCTCTGACCACGTAGTGCAGCATTTCGATCAGTGGGAGGCCAGATTTGACTCCTACGTGGTTGCCCAGGAGCAGCGGCACGCCGAGGATATCCAGCGCTTCACTGACTATGCTGCGCAGCAGCAACAGCAGCATGACTAGGACATCGCCTGGATTGGAGCCCACTTTCAGGCCATTCACCATTACTTCAACCCTCCACCGCCACCTCCTTCTTCTGATCAGGATCCTCCTCAGTTTTAGTTTCATGTTTTATAGTTGTTCTCTTTTATGTTTTATTTCCGAGTTCTGTTTTTCCCTCCTCCTTTTTGTGATGTCAAAAGGGGGAGTCAGTTGTAGTCATTTCAGTTTTTATTATGTGTTATATTTTCTGTATTAGTTTGATTATTAAATAAAAATTTGGAAAAAATATATGTTTTTGGATCTCCTGTTTAGTTTTATTTTCAAACTACTGTACAAATATTTGCCATCATCAAAAAGGGGGAGATTGTTGCAAATTTGGTTTTGATGATAACAAATATGTTTCTAGTGTGTCTTGCTTGGCTAATTTGTTTCAGGCACAAAAGACCACGAGCCACTCAAGCCAACTCAAGATCGGGTCCAAGTGTGTCCAATGTACTATTTTTAATTTTATTGAGTCAATTGTAATGTAACTGATCACCTAGCTAAGTAACCTTACACACACACACTCAGGGGGAGAGCTTGAGTGAATTAGAGTTTCTGTTCAATTTTTGTTCAGATCATCCTGGACGATATTCACATCGTCCTGGACGATCAGGTAAAAATAGGAACCCTAATTAGGGCGACTAAGTTAAGAGGGTCTGATTAAGCAGATCGTCCTGGATGATCTTTGGATCGTACGGGACGATATGCTCAAATCAGAAATTCGCAGCCGCCGGATCAAGTTTGGCAAGTTTTTATTTTTAGTTATTTGGTCTGATTTTCCTGGATGATACGTGTATCATCCTAGACGATTCAGTACAATTATGGCTAATTTAATCTGGTAATTAAGGAAAGCAATTTATTTTTGATTGATACGATCATATCATCCTGGACGATCGCAGGATCGTCCCAGACGATCATGATCGTCTAGTGCATTTCAGCTGTACAACGCGAACTGTGCTCAGGATGATTTGGTCACTTTTTGAACTAATCGTACAGGACGATATCCCTATCGTCCAGGATGATCAAGTCATTTTTTGGTCATCCAGCACAGATTTCTCTGGACGATCCAAACTGTCTTCTAGACGATATTCCTTGACTTGCACTAATCGTCCCGGACGATCGCAGGATCGTACGGGATATGAACAATTTTTTCTACTGATCGTCCAGAAGAGCCAGATCATCCAGAGTAAAATAATTGAATTTGAACTGATCGTACAGGACGATCTATCGATCGTCCTGGACGATCTTGGCCGACCAGTTGAGATTTAGGGCAAATTTTAAGCCCTCCTATAAAAGAACTTTTTTCTTGAAATAAGAAAAATCTTTTGCCACCTTCCTTCCCTGAGAAACCCTAGAGAGAGAGAGTTGGGAGAGAGAGAGAAGATCTTGTGAGGGGGAGTTAGTGAGGGATTCACTAAGGTTGCTCCAAGCACGGATCAGAGTCGTCTTCTCCGCTCGTCGTCTTTCGTCTAGTCGGTGTTCGTCGTGGGAGGAACATTCCCAAGAAGATCCGGGGTTCTCTGCCCGCTTCAGGTGGAAGCAAAAGGAGTTCGAAAGTTCTCTGCCTACTTCAGGAGGAAGCAAAAGGAGGTCGGGTTCTCTGCCTCACCGTGTGGTGAAAAGGAGGTGTTTGTACAGGCTTCTCCGCCTTGCTGTGGGAGCAAAAGGAGAGACACTTTTTGTTTAGTGCAATACCCGGAGGGGAGGCTCCGGGGAGTGGACATAGGTCAAGTTGACCGAACCACTATAAAATTTGGTTTGCTTTTCTGATTCAGTTTTGCACTTTACTTTTCTGATATTAACTTCTTGGATGAATATCTGTGATTGATCTTTTCGTTCTTGTTTACTTGTTTCCGCTGCTAAGTATCGAAAAGATTTTCATTATTATCGTGAAATTTTTAAATAACCAATTAACCCCCCCCCCTCTTGGTTAGCCTCGGGACTAGTTCACTAGGGCTTAACATCCCTATCGAACTTTCATATACCTCCAATGGGAGAATAGGCTCTACGCCAATTTCTAAAGAAAATGGTGTAGACTGAGTTAGATTTCCATACATGGTCTAATAGGCCACAAAGCTTCACCTAACTTTCATGCCATTATTTCTTATTTCTATTTTAAATTTTGTTTAAAATTTGCATTGTTGTCTTATTGATGGCCTCAACTAATCCATTTCCGAAGGGTAATATATGTATATCTCAAAAAAAATTTATGTCATCTAGAAAAGTTATTTTATTTAGCACTTTTGGTGGAGGAACCATTAACAAATATGATTAGATGGAGAATACCAAATTGATATAATATATGATCATAAAATAAATAGGGAACATTGTGAGGTTTAACCTCTCATAATAAGATGGCTTCATCCCATTTTGAGAAGTAATCAGTTGCAGCCAAAATGAACTAAATGAACTTTAGAAGAAGGCATGTCAATGAGACAAATAATATATATACACCAACTTTCAAAGTGCCACGAAGTAATTATCAAGTGCATGATATTTAGTGACTAAGGAAAAACTACACTATATACTAGACACTGATGACATCAAGGTGCAAGAACCATGTAGTTATTAATCATCAATTACCAACAGTATCCCAACCTCTTAATTTTTTAATTTCAAATTTGGACTAGATTACTGAGCATTACACAATTAAGCATGCACCTCAATTACTATGTTAATATATTCTTGTTTATTAAGATAACATAACCAAATCTGATCAATAGAATGGTAGTGCGAAGTGTTATTGACCAATGCATAATAAGAGTCCTCATCTTAATATGGTTAATTATTAACTTCTCTTTTTAGTGTTTGCTTTCCCGTAAATAATTGATGAAGGGTTCCTCATAATCCACCAAGTCAATATCCATCGCTAAAGTTATCTCACCCTAATATATTTCTTATCTTTTATGAAAAATCTATAAGCTACACGAATTAGTGGCATTGTACTTCCATAGAAAAGGAATCATTCTTTGGGCAAGAAAATTCCTTTGTAAGCTTGCTAGGGCATCTATCATTGAATTTTTTCCACGAGATATCCTATATAATGTTATTTCTATATTTTTCTTGAGAAGATTCACTGTGTATTGTTAGTTTCAAAATAATTTTTATTTTATAACCTTGTAAAAATGTACACAATGTTAGTCTTCCCTGGAATAAGATCATTTAATTATTTAGTCCTCTTAGAAGATTCAAGACCATCAAAAAATAATTTCTAAGTAGTTCTTTCTTGCTATTTTAAATTCATAATCAACCCATAAAGAAGGTCATTTTTTAGAGGAGACTTAGAAATGATTGGGTCTACTGGTATGAAGTTGGCCAGAGAGTAACTTTTCACATCACAATGAGGCATAAATTTTATATCAAACTATAGGAGAAGTATATACCATCTAAGAAAACATCCAAAAATTGTTTGTTGGGTACAAATGTATTGGAAGAATTAACTTAAGATATTAGGTTGAGTATATAAGATAACACGTAAGGCTTTAATTTATGTCTAGTAAATATACGTGCTAAATTTTTTTTTCTAAATAGCTGGATAGTTTAATTTAGGTGGGAGTGATAATATAGAACATTTTATGTCCCTTCTTTGTTAATTTCGGATAACAATGTGACAAGTGATACAACTAGAGCCATGGTACATTAAATTAATGATTTTTATGGGATTAAGGTAGCAAAAATAGAAGGTGTCATCAAATATTTTTTTATACTATCAAAATATTTTTGTTATCTATTATCCTTGTAAAATTGAGCATTCCTTTTACATGAGAAGTAAATGTTTCACACTTATTAGAGAGGTTGGAAATAAAACTTCTTTGAGATTTTAACATACCTTTAAAAGGATTTGGTTGAGTAAGAATTTTAGGGGGTTTCAAATCTAAGTTGGCTTTTATCTGGAAAAGATTAATTTTTGTTCTTCATTATCTTTCAATAAAATTTAGAAACTATCTTGAGGTAACACCAAAAGTTCACTTTTGAGGGGTCATTTGCAAATTATAGTGACACAACCACTCAAAGTCAATTATCAAATCTTGAAGGCAATCACTCCACAAGCTAGTGGAAAAAGTTCATCAGAAATCCAGCTCATATCCTACTGGTATATTGCACTGACATTTTTAAATCTAAAGGGCATAAACTTATAGTAGAATACCCCTCTAGGTGTTTTAAATTTTGTGAACCTCTTATCTTCATGAGCCATCCTAATTTGGTTATAACCAGATGAGCCACCCAGGAAGAGAAGGTCACATATGACGTGATAATATCTACCATATGTTTCAATATAGGTAGAGGAAACTCATCTTTTGGAAAAGCATTTTTCAAATCCCCATAGCATATGCAAATTCAACCATTTTTCTTTTTGACTTGAAATGAGGATCTTGTTAGCAAACCAAGATGGGCATTTTTATTCTTAAATAAAGGACATATTAATCAAACTTTCTTACTTCTGCTATACATTGTTGTTCAATTTCTAAGCATATGTGCAGAGGAGCTTTTTTCATCAAAACCATATTAGGATGGATTTTAAGTTTATGGACTTCCACATCTAGAGAAAATTTGGGTATTTCATCATAACTCTAGATTAAATAGTCTTTAAAATTCAAAAGTAACTTGATTAAGTTATTCAATTCATTTTCATTCAATGACGAGCTTATAATAGTTGGATGAAGATTTTCTTTATTGCTAATGTTGATTTCTTTTATTTTGTTAGTATTTATATAAATTTCCTCTTTATTTATGGTTGATACATACCTATTCTTAGGGCTATCTGGATTTCCTAAAGCATCTAAAAAAACTTTTATTAAAAGACCTAAAGTTCATTATAAAGAGGTTGTCAAGCTCTAGATGACTAGAAATAGTTATGCAATATTCATCATCTTCAACTGAACCTAAAGTAATAAAGCCAATAGATGCTTTTATTTTTATTTATAATATGTTGTATTCCATAAACTATCAGATTATTGAGCATCACCTTTGGTCAATGTAGATGGTATTAAACCACTTTTAGCTGAACTCTGAGCTTAGGAGTACTAATCAAAAAGGTAGTTCCACTATTTCATTCATCATTTGATCTTCTCTGTTTACTTCATTTTCAAAACTTTTAGTGGTATATGAGAGAGATTAAGTAAACTTATAAATAATACTCTATGTATGAGCTATTTTATCTGCCAACCTGACTATGATATCAATAAATAGTGCGGTTACAGTCATTTTATGTGCATACATTTTAAGCTTCTTAAAGGTAGGAATATTTGAATCATCCCCAATAACACCTAAACACTTTAAATTTTGGTTTTTTATTATATTTATATATCATGTTGCATGTTTAGTTTTCTCAAACATGCATGATTCCTTCGAACTTGACTCTGAATCATTATGTATTAAGAGAATTTATACTTGCATGTATTCTTCATAATTTTATTTTCTTTCATTTATTCATCATTCTCCTCTATCCCTCTATAGCTCATTTGTCCATTCTGCTACTTCTTTATACTAGAGGTGTTGGATGCTAGTGAACCTTATGCTCAACAAAACTAATTTTTTTCCACCTTTTCGTTCTTTTATTTTTCTTTTTATTTTTCACTTTTCTCTCAATTTCATTGCTTGGTTTGAAGTTTTTAGAAAAGTTCAATATGTTTTCATGCTAGAAGTAGGTAGCATTTTTGAAAATTCTAATATCATGAATTAAGAATGGTTGCAAAGCTGCCTTTATATAGTGCTCAAGAACATCTTACAAACATTTTATACACAAATGAAGGGTGGAAGGAACCATTATATGTTCATGAAGCTAGGATCTTCCCAGGACAACATTAAATGAAGTTTTTGAATTTATGATATAAAATTTAGCTCTTGTTTTAATATTCTCAATTTCAAGTGGGGGCATAAGTAAATGCAAAGTTCTCTCACCATTCTCATGGAAATCTCCTAATTTCATTTGGTTAGAACTGTGTTTACAAGTATCCACCTTTAGATAGGCAAGATCTCTAAGAGTCATAAGTTAAGTTGATATACCGAGATCAACAGGATATGCTTATATATGAAGTTATCCACATGTTAAAAAATATAAATGGATTGTTATGTTAACCAGTTCCTAATAATAAATCCATATTAGAGAAAGTTCCTAATAATAACTTTTGAATTATCATTTCTCTAATTACATCCTAACTAGTGATCCAATTTTGGAGAGAGAAGGTCCCAATTTTTAGGGAGAGAATACAATATTTTAAATTTCTATTTTGTGCTTTTTTAGGTGTGTTCTGATGGCGACGGAGGGTCACCAGCCTTCGTTGGTTGGTGGTCCTTTTGATGGTCATCATCCTACTTTTGGTGGTGCTCTTTTTTTAGCTCGGTCTTTTTCGATCTCATCTCTACCTACTTTTGGAGACATAAATTTGGGTTTTGGACAAGATGCGAGGATGAAGTTTAAGACTGGAATGCCCTTAATCATCAATGAAGGTGGATTGATGGTTCCTAAAAATGCAACTGAAGATATAGGAAAAGGGGAAAATGTATTGGTCAAAGGCATGGTTAAAATTCTAAACAAATCTGGACCTCTTCTAGATTCAAGATTTGATTTAAGCTCAAACACTGGTGCTTCTTCTTCTGGCTATAAGATTATAATGAATGTAGTGGGGAATGCTAACCCTATGGCTGGGGCTACCGATGGGTTGGTTTCTAATGTTGTTGATTTTGGTGGATCCGATTCTAATATGGACTATATTTTGGAGGCTAATAAGAAGGATTTTGGTCACTAAAAACCTGACAGTCCTCAAACTGAAGAGGTTCATTCAGATTATTTGGTGGCTAATCTGGAGAAGGTCCGAAGATGTGATTCAGGAGATTTAGGTGAGTGCAATCTAATTGATAACCTTGCTGTAACTCCCAAACAACTGGTTAGTAATGTGTTGCAGAATGCTTGGAGTAAAAAATTGAATATCAATGTCATGGATCTGGATTTTGGGCATTATTTAACTGAGAATGGTTTAGTGGTGAAGCTTCATTTACAAAATGAATTGGAAAATTCAAAAAAGCTTCAGAATTTGTTGGTGATCAAAGTATTTGGTGAGAATGTTCCCTTTCAAGTGATTAGTATGGAATTAAGAAAACAATGGTCTAAGTTTGGTAGATTCCACTTGACAGTGCTTGGAATGGGATGGGCTATATGTGCGCTTTATGAGCAAGAACCATTGGAGTCAGTCTTATCTAATGGACCATGGTATGTTAAAGGATATATCATTGGTATTTATAGATGGTCACCATTATTTTCTCCTACTTCTTTAAAGGGGTTATCGGCTCCTATATAGATTGGGATGCCAAATCTCCCATTACAATGTTGGGATGAAATTAATATATGTAGGATTGCATCCAAGGTTGGCACTCCATATTTGATTGATGGGAACATGTTTCAATGGGGGTGGAGGGAATTTTTGAGAATTTGTGTTCATATCAAGTTGGATGGTAAGCTGCCTTTGGATGTTTGGGTGGAGTGAAGCTCAGGTAGATTCTTTCAAAGGATTGAATATGAAAGGATCTCTAACTTTTTCTTCATCTATGGTAAGATAGGGCCCTTCAAGAAGAATTGTTTGGATTATACTTTGGAGGTTAATTAGGCTTCTAGTCAATTAGAGAATTTGAGTAAATAAAAAATTCCTCCTATGATGGAAAATTTCAAAGTTGCTGATGGGAATATTTTTGATGTTGCTGATGCTAGTAAAGTTGGCTATGAACCATGGGTTCATGTCAATTATGGGAAGAGAAGATTTAAAAACTCTGGTTTCAAGAAAATTGGGTCCCATCCAGTGAAGGAAGATGGAGGGAAGGGGAATGGATTAATGAAGTCTGAAGGTATTGAAAGGGAACCTGATGTAGTTGGGTTGGCTAATAGAGGTGGTGACTCAGACTCGATTCTTGGAGGAGTGCTATCTGATGGTGCTAATCCAGAAGCTGCTTTAATATAGAACTATCCATTGCAATTGCCTACTTTAAAATTTGGATGGGTGTGGTCTCTAATTCTTACATTCTTCCTAATGATGATAACAAATTTAAAGTTTTAAATGATGTTATTGAGGAAGAGGAGATAGTTTGTCTAGGGAAAGATGATGTCATGTCTCGTGATATCTCTGTTGATAAAGGAGGGATTGGTGATGGTTCTCTGGAGGTGAGAGTTGAGGTTATGAATGGTGATTCGGGTTTCAAGGAAGGTGGCTCTTCTAATGTTAAGAAGAAAAATTCTAAACAACTTAAAGGACTTGGTCCTATTAAATTTCCTTCTAGGAGTAGGAGATCGGATGGAGAATAGAAAATTAGAGTGGGGATCTCTTCCCCTCTTGTTCAATGATGTATTCGATTGCATTCTGGAACTATAGAGTATCTAGGAAAAGGAAAGCTTCTCTATATCTCAAGGAGTTTGTGAACGATCATGGTGTCTTTTTTCTTGGTTTTTTGGAAACCAAAGTGTCTTCTATTGATTGGAGGGAAGTCAATTTATTGATTGGTGTTCATTGGGATTATTTCCAAGTTCCATCAGATGGATTGTCAGGAGGCATTCTTGTGTTATGGAAGTCAAGTATGGCTGCATTTCATGTTTTGGAATCTTCTCGCCAATTTGTAATTGGAGAGTTAGATGTTCTTAATAAAGGTAGGTGGAGGGTTGCTTCTAATTATGGGAATAAGGATGTTTATAAAAGGAGGGAGCTTTGGGGGAACTTAGAAGTATATTCTTCCAAAGACATGCCTATGCTGGTGGAGGATATTTTAATTGTTTACTATTTAAGGAGGATAAAAGGGGAGTGAAGAGATTTATTTTTTCCCAAGGACCCAAAGAGATGAAGTCATTTTTTACTAGTAATGACTTTCGTGAAGTTGGTTGTGTTGGCCCAAAATTCACTTAGTGTAACAATAAGACTAGTTCTGATCGAATCCTAGAGAGATTGGATAGATGTTTTATAAATTTAGCTGTAATAAATTCTTCCCATTGTATGGTGGTTAGGCATCTGGCTAGAGTGGCATCAGACCACTATCCGATCTTATTAAATCTTTTGGAACTCAATCCAATGACTAAGAGAGTCATTAAATTCTAAGATGTTTGGGCTTCTATCTCGACTTTAGCTGCGGTGGTGAGGGGAGCATGGAGTAAGAAATCTTTTGGGAGTTTTTCCCATATTCTTAACACTAAGATGAAGAGAGTTTTAAAAGCTTTATTTTACTGGAGTAAAGCTAAGCTTAAATTTTTTGTCCAATTGAAGGAATGCCTAATGAAGGATATCTTGGAGCTACTGGTAAAGGAACTGGATAATGGGTTTTTATCGGAAGAGGATAGTTGGTCTCTCAAGGCCAAGGTGAGTGACCTGAATTCAATTTTGGCTCGGTTGAACATGTCATAGAGATAACGTGCAAAGGTCAAGTGGATGGTTAAGGGTAATTGTAATTCTAAGTTTTTTTAGTCATTTCCTAGTGCAAGGAGGAATTCTAACTATATTTTTAAAATTAAAGATGAAAATGGTTTATTGGTGGAGGATCAACACCATATTGAAGATGTTCTATTTCATTTCTTCAAGGAAAAATGGAAGGAAAGGAGTTGTGTACTAGAAGGTTGGCCTTCTCCGTGGAGCTGTCTAAATGAAGATAACAAAAGGATTATGAATAGGGAGTTTTCCTTAGATAAAGATGAGGTTGTGGTCTAGCAGGATGGCAATAACATTGCTCCAGGTAATGATGGTATTTCCTATTCCTTTATCAAAGGTTATTGGGGTATTATTAAAGAAGATTTTTGGAATGCTATTAACCAATTTTTTTATATGGGGAAAATGAGTGTTGTTTGGAAAGAGTCTTTAATTGTGCTGATCCCTAAGGTGAGCAATCCTATGGCTACCTCAAACTACAGACCTATTAGCCTGTGCAATATAGTTTACAAGGTGGCTGCCAAGGTTCTTTTGAACAAATTGTCACCCATTATTCCAAAATTGATTTTCTAGGAGCAAGTGGCATATCTGATTGGAAGGTCGATGTTGGATCATGTTCTGTTAGCATAAGAAGTCTTCCATAAGTTCAGGTATTCTAAATCTTCCAAAGGATTAGAACTCTTTCAAAATAGATATGGAACAAGCTTATGATTCTATGGGCTGGCCAACTTTGGTGAAAGCTTTGGAGCATTTTGGGTTCCCATCCAAGTTTTCCAATCTAATTGTGGAATGTGTTCAAGAACCAAGGTTCTCTTTGATGATTAATGGCAATTTTTCAAATTAGATCAATGCTAGGAGTGGCTTCCATCAAGGTTATCCTTTGTCGCCTTTATTATTTATTCTTTTCCCTTAACTTTTATCAAGTACTTTTATCCAAAAAGGTAATTCAATTAGAGTACGTATTTGTCTGAATGGCCCATGGATTTCACATTTGCTCTATGCAGATGACATTATTATTATTTTTAAGCTAAGACAAAGGTAGTGAATGAGATCAAAGGGGTGTTAATGGACTTTTGTGGTTGGACAGGTGAAAGAGTAAATGTTAATAAATCAACCATTCTGTTTGGAAAATTTGTAAAGAAAAGGAATAAGAGATCTATTTCTCGTATTATGGAATTCAAATCTGTTAAGGAGTTCTATTACCTTGGGGTTAAAATTTCTTTGAAGAGGCTTATAGGGGCTGCTTTCTAGTTCGTTATTGATAAAGCCTTAAGAATGTTGAACATTTGGTGTGGTAAGTTCATCTCATTAGCTGGAAAGATTACTCTTGTTAAATCGGTATTGCTTTCATATCCTACATTTCACTGCACAAATTCTCTTATCCCGAAAGGTGTGCTAGATAAGATTGAGAAGATGTCTAGAAGCTTTATTTGGAATAAGATGAATGGAAGATTTGGGCTTTATTATATTAGCTAGAATGTAATATGTAAGCCATTAAAGTGGGGAGGATGTGGCTTACACTCTTGCTCAACCAAAGTTGGGCCATTGAGGGCTAAGCTTGCTTGGAAATTTGTACATGATAAAGACTCATTACTGCATAAGATTCTTATTCTAAAGTATGGCTCTCTGTGGGATGATGGAACATCAAAGAAGGGAGGCTCAGCTGCTTGGAAAATAATTACTGATGGTGGAAGATACCTCAATCCAATAGTTAGATGGATCATTGCTAATGGAGATTCTACTGATGTCTTCAAGGACACTCGGATTAGGGATAAAAGTATTAATAGGTGGCCAACATTTGTGTTTTCTCTAGAAAATAGTGAACTGACGGTGGATAAGTTCATTACAGATGGCTGCTGGAATGAAGGCAAACTCAGTAAGTTCTTTGGGAAGAAACTTGTGGATCTGATCTATCAAATACAGATTATGTCGGAATTGGGTGAAGACAAGATGGAACTTATCTTACAAAACTCTGGAAAAACCAATTCTGCATTGGCATTTGAAGCATCGATTCATGATCATTCTGGTTTTCAAATCTGCAAATGGATTAAAAAGGCTAAGCTTATCCCACGGATGGAGGTTTTCCAGTGGAGAATTTTCAACAATGTTATTCCTACATATCAAT
Source organism: Dendrobium chrysotoxum (assembly GCA_019925795.1). Classification (NCBI taxonomy): domain Eukaryota; kingdom Viridiplantae; phylum Streptophyta; class Magnoliopsida; order Asparagales; family Orchidaceae; genus Dendrobium; species Dendrobium chrysotoxum. The sequence goes on from CM034297.1 coordinate 22,998,422, forward strand.
TCTTGTCATATAGGAGATTGCAAGGCGGGAATTGTTGTCCAAGATGCTGTAATTAGATTGAAGACATTGAACATGTTGCAACCAAATGTGAGAAGCTGAAGGACATATTTCAACACTTAAACAGACGGGGCTTTGGGATCCTATCCTTTGACTCATTTCAAGACTGTTATAAGTGGTTGGCTTTATAGAATAGCTTGTTAGTTAAATTATATTGCAATGCAGTATACTTTTCATGGAAGGTGAGGAATAAGCTGATTCACGAAGGCAATGAGGAATGTTGAATGGTGATTACTGTTAATTCCCTAAGCTATGTTGTAGTTTCTACATCTAATGATAATTTTAACTCAGGCCATTGGGGTGCTAATCAGCCAAGTAGGCTATTATGTAATCATTGGCATCCTCCTCCACCTTATTGGATCAAAGTTAATGTTAATACCTCGTTATCACTGTCATATAAAGCTGGAGTCGGTGGTGTCATTCGAGACAATAAAGGTAGATTTCTTCTGTCATTTGGACATACTTGTGTTCATTGGAATGTTTCTCGATTAGAGGTTTTATCTATTCAATCTCTTAAGGATATTATTAAAGATTGGATGTTTAATTATAAGAGACTTATCATTGATGGTGATAACTCTAACATCATTAAGTTTCTACAAGATGCAATATGGAGAGGTGGTCAGGGGATGGAAGATCTTGCTTTTATCAAGGATTTCAATCATGTGATTTTCAACTGTATAGATAGGAATTATAATAAGTTAGCAGACTTATGTGCTAACTATGCTCTCTTTAGTTGTTTTCATTGGGAAGACATTAGTATGAATAAGGTTCCACCTTCTTTTATTAGTTTGTTAAAGGAGGAATCTGATGTTAATATTTTGTAATTGGTATTTTCTTTTTTGTGATTAATACAGTTGGATGCATCTACCAAAAAAAAAAAACATTGGAGAAAGTTACTCCAAAATTATCTTTAAAATAAATAACTTCATCAGGTTGTGCAATTACTAACTAAGCCAAAGAAATTTGTGGGATGTTTTAAGCTTTAATTAAAGCATCACTCATTTCCTTGAATAAAGATTCATAATTGCTTAACTTTGTGGGTAGCTTCCTAAGCTGAGGTAAGACACTATAGTCAACCTTAGGAATTCTCCTATCAATTACATCTTAAGAGGGCATATGCAGAAAAGGAGTGACGACTTATGATTATTGATCACTTGATTTCTTTTATCTCTGGAAGTCATTTGAGTGGTAGAACCTTGGCACTACAGAGATTAAGCTGCACAACTTCATAAGAAGAAGAGATAGGAGGATTATAAACCTAAGCATATATATATATATATATATATATATATATATATATATATATATATATATATATATATATATATATATATATATATATATATATATATATATATATATATATAGGTTAAAACCCATTGACAACCTTACGAGTTAATTAAAAGAAAGATTACAAGTCCTTAAAAGGGATCTTTTGCTCACAACTGCTCAGAAGGCCAACAAAATAATTAAAAAGAAAACAAAAGAGCCTAAGAACGCCACTAAGCATCAGTACAAAATAACCTAGTAATATTCTACAGCGGCCAGGAGCCAGCACCCAAAAAAAGCTGATTAATAGATAAGCCTTCAACCAAATCATTATGCAATATTAGAAACCTACAAAATGCTATAGAGAGCCAACCGACTAGCACAAAGAAATAATTGCAAAGAAGGCAATCTAACATATAATAATTAAGGAAAAACCAACCAACTATGTTGATATAGTAGCAGCTATAGATTCCAACCCATAAAAAGAAATTAAACAAAAACTTGAGAAGAGCACTCTTAGTACAACTATGACAGTAGCCATAGAACACCAAATACTAGAGATAAAAACTGGACAAAGTCCACATCAATAATAGGATAACCATAAACCATACTAAGTACCAAACTTCACCATAAAAATAGCATAATCCTTCCAAACCAGATAAAAGGCCAAGGATAAGATAATAAGATTAAAAGTACAACAAAAAAACTAGCACCAAATAAATTACACAGCCTCAAAGCCATAAGCACTGTATACAATCTTAAGCCAGCTGCCCCCACAGAATAAAAAGCCAAAATAAAGTTATAAGGACCAAAACAGACTTTAGACAAGATAGAAGGAAGAGTTGCAACCAACTTAGGGATAATAAACCCACTACCAGCACATGGATAAGAACTCCATTGAAGCATAATAGCAATTTAAGATGTGATACTCTAGAAAGTAATTTGGAAGAATTCTTCTTTTATCTTTTAATTAATAATAACCAAAGTTATCTAATTTCTTTAAATACCAACAGAAAAAAACTATCAATTAAAACATCAATATATACATCTGTATTCCTTATCTAAAAATCATATACACTACTCAGGATCAATATAATCATATCATAACTACTATATCCTAAGTATAAGAGAATAGCTAAATAATAAGAACCTGAACCTGAATGATCCTGATAGATCATACACTCTTGTTCCCTTGACCTCGCCTAAAAAAATTAACCACATATAATGACCTAAAAAGCCTAGCATAAACCAAATCCTATATGTTAACTCAAAGCACAATAATATGATCATTAAATTAGTGCAAAAATTGTAAAACTCTTTGATACAAAAGATAATAAATTAGTACTAGTGTCAAATCACTAAAGCAATACTCATATTAATACTACAATTAGTAGATAACTTGTATAAAGCGATAAAATGAAATCATCGATGAAGACTAACAAAATCAAATAAATGTAGTAAAATTATATAGGAGTATGCATATACTATCTAGTTATTCTACATCATTATTAAATTAATATCTTAATCACAAGCTCAATATATACTATATATTATGTGGTTAATGCATATATCATGCATTCTATATCAATAAATCTATAATAGTGTTAATACTAAATCGATACAATAATATAAAAAATGCCTTAATAACTTTCATTTCAGTAGTCACACTAAATAAGTAACAATTCTAGTGTTTTTAAGTATTGTATCAATTTCAGTAAACCATTAGCTTGGTAAACAGTGTCATCAGTCTTTGCCCATCAGCACAGTAAACATCTCCTTAAAATTCTCACATAGTGTATCATGTGAATCAGTCAAGGATAACACCAAACTATAGTATTTAATGGAAAACTTGTCAGCTCACCATCCTGATAGGTCAATGAATCTCCAACCAATGGGACAACCAATCTTTGCTTGTCTTTTACACAGACATTATTATCACAATACTATAACAACAATCTTAATCACATATCCACAATCATTTCTAATTCATTACAGAAAAAGGTGTAATTGAGCTTAATTTAGGAAGTGTCAAAATGTCCTAATGGTAGATAACAGAAAACCCTACTAAATAAAAGATCATAGTTTCAAAATTTAACCAACTTACTAAATATTGTATAAAAGAACATTCTGAAACTTTAATTAAACTAAAGCACTATTTTTAGACATGAAAATAATTTTTTGAGTAGGAAAATATTGTTATATTTTTAAAATTACTTTGCAAAAAATCACAAATAAATATTGAAAATGTTCATAATCCTGATCTCTATATCATATAAAAAGTTAAGCAAATAAAGTTTCACCAATACTAAATTATCCTTATTTTTTACTAACTTAAACACAAATTTGATCAAGAAAATATCAAAAATATAGAATCTTTGAAATAAGAAATAGGGTAATGATTCCTTACAGTGAGACGAGCAAATCTTTGAATAGCATCGATGGATAAAAAATGCTCTACAGCCTCTAAATCCCAAGTTTCCTTTTCTCTATCCTCATATTCTCTCTAAAGAATCTTGATATATTGTCTATACTAGCCACATACATCTTGGAATTTAGAGGAATGTGAGGATAGAGAAAAGTTTAACTGGAAGCTTTGTATATTGTGTATACGAGCCTCAAACATCTTGATTTGAAATGTTTTGTGAAGCCCTTTTGACTAATTATTTTATAAATTCAATCTCTAAAAATTTAAATATTTGAAACAATTTTTATGTTATCATAACATCAATATTGAAATATTTTTAAAGTAGAGAGCTTTTTGTAAAATATTTTGATTGTATACCATTTTGTGATTTAGTGACTTCTTTTGGAGCATGGTATTGCCCTATGTTTGAATCACGTTCAGTTTATCTTATATATTTCTCTATCTATCATCTAATGTGTCTTTAAACATATTATTGAAGAAATTTAAAATTATGTACATAGCACTCTTTGGTCAAAATTTTGTGTAAGACAAGTTGTCTTTAGCTTAAGTGTGATTTTCAACTAGTCTTGCCATATCTTTTGAATTGTTTTGAATTTAAATATTAAATAATTTTTTGTGTGCTAAGTTTCTATCATCCTAACATATTTTTCATAAAATTTCTAGCAATATTTATTTTGAAAAATTAAGCATCCATTTTTTAAGTACTTAAGTTACTTCATTGCCCACATTACGAAGTCTTGAAAAATTATTTTAAAAGTTATTTGCTTGCATTTTTCTATGCAAATATATTTAGAAATATTATTTCATCACATTTGTATTTTCATATAATATCAAATAAGTGATCAAACTCATTTATTTATCTTTTGAATAATACTCTATTTTTGTGTGGGGCTTGAGAGTAATTTCTTGTTAGCTATTTATTTGTGAGATATAAATTGTTAAAGTTATTTTTACCTTTCTTTTGTGACTTGTATTATGATTGTGAGGTTCTCATTATCGTGTGAGGCAGTTTTTATAGCATTAGAAAAATATGAATGTTGTAACCTTTTTGGTTGTTAGTTGAATCCTGGTCTAAGGTTGGAGTAGGTGTGGAGTAGGCCGATTTAGGTTTTGGGCTGAATCACATAATAATTCTTTGTGTTATCTTTTTTTATGATTTGCTTTATTTTTTATATTACACTCATATCACTAAAATTTCTACAAAGAAAAATTAAATATTTTTTTAATTACCACTCGAATTAGTGCACAACCAAATTACCCTACACATTAATATAAAAAAAAGATTACAAGTCCTTAAAAGAGATTAATAGCTCACTATGCTCCTAAGAGCTACATCAAAAAGAAAATAAAATCCTAAGATCCATTGATCCCTACTAAGTATAAAAATCACAAAAAAACCTATGTAATGTCTAAGGGAGACCAACAATCAATCGCAAAAAATAGGAGATCAAAAATAAGAAATTTAGGATAAGCCTTCTACAAAAAGAAGAGCTAGTAAAATAGTAAATATCAATATTAATCTAGCACACCCAAACTTGATCATATTTAGAAGCACCAAAAACCTACTCCAATGTACTATTTTTCTTTTTCTTGAGTCTATTGTAATGTAACTGATCCCCCAGCTAAGTAACCTTGCACACACACACTCAGGGGTAGAGCTTTAGTAAATTAGAGTTTTTGTTCATTTTTTTGTTCAGATCATCCTGGATGATATTCACATCATCCTGGACGATCAGATAAAAATAGAAACCCTAATTAGGGCGACTAAGTTAAGAGTGTCTGATTAAGCAGATCATCCTGGATGATCTTTGGATTGTATGGGATGATATGCTCAAATCAAAAATTCTCAGCTGCCAGATCAAGTTAGGCAAGTTTTTATTTTAAGTTATTTGATCTGATCGTCCCGGACGATACGTGTATCGTCCTGGATGATTCAGTACAATCATGACTAATTTAATTTGGTAATTAAGGAAAGCAATTTATTTTTGATTGATACGATCATATCATCCTGGACGATCACAGGATCATTCTGGATGATCATGATCGTCTAGTGCATTTCAGCTGTACGACCCGAACTGTGTATAAGATGATTTGGGCAATTTTTGAACTAATCGTACAGGATGATATCCCGATCATCTTGGACGATCAAGTCATTTTTTGGTCGTCTAGCACAAGTTTCTCTGGATGACCCGAACTATCTTCTGGACGATATTCCTCGATTTGCACTAATCATCCCGGACGATCGCAAGATCATACAGGATGATATGAACAATTTTTTCTACTAATCGTCCAGAAGAGCCAGATCATCCATGCTGAAATAGCTAATTTTGAAATGATCGTATAGGATGATCTAGAGATCGTCCTGGATGATCTTGGCCGACCAGTTGGTCTTTAAGAATAAGATGAATGATTCTGGTGTGGTGGTTAGGAATAAGGTAAGATTGGTGGCTAAGGGGTATAATCAGATAGAAGGGATTGATTTTGAGGAGAATTTTTCCCCTGTAGCTAGATTGGAAGCCATTAGAGTGCTACTAGCCTTTGCCTGTTATAAGGGATTTAAGCTATTTCAAATGGATGTTAAGAGTGCCTTTTTAAATGGGGTAGTAAAAGAAGATGTTTTTGTAGAACAACCCCCAGGTTTTGAGAGTTCCCAATATTCAAATCTTGTTTATAAATTAAAAAAGGCCTTATATGGATTGAAACAGGAACCCAGAGCTTGGTATGAGAGGCTTAGCACATTCCTGTTAGAAAGAGAGTTTGTTAAGGGGAGCATAGACACCACCCTTTTTCTGAGGAGATTAGGGGATGACTTACTCATTGTCCAGATCTATGTTGATGATATAATTTTTGGATCTTCTGATAAATATTTATGTGATGAGTTTTCTAAAATAATGAGTAAGGAGTTTGAGATGAGTATGATGGGAGAATTATCCTACTTTTTGGGGTTTAGCATAAGGCAAACGGATGATGGAACCTTTCTCAATCAATCTAAATACACTAAGGACATTTTGAAGAAATATGAAATGTACAAAGCCAAGCCAATCAATACTCCCATGACCTCCTCAGTTCAGTTAGATAAGGATTCAAGTGGAAAATCTGTTGATCAGAAGAAGTATAGAGGAATAATAGGATCACTGCTTTACCTGACTGCTAGCCGAACTGATATCATGTTTATTGTCTATCTTTGTGCTAGGTTTCAGGCTGATCCTAAAGAGTCCCGCCTGACTGCTGTTAAGAGAATTCTTAGATATCTTTTAGGGACCCCAAACCTAGGAATCTGGTACCCTAGGCGTAGCACCTCTTTTGAGATCATTAGATATTTTGATTCTGACTTTGTGGGATGTAGGGTGGATAGAAAGAGCACCTCTGGAACTTGTCAATTCATAGGACAGTCTTTAGTCTCCTGGTCCAGTAGAAAGCAGAACTCAGTTGCACTTTCCACTGCTGAAGCTGAGTACATTGCCTAGGGAGTTATGTGGCCCAAGTTCTTTGGTTGAAGCAACAAGTCTTAGATTTAGGATTACCTGTTGCACAATTTCTGTTCTGTGTGATAATACTAGTGCCATCTGTATCTCTAAGAATCCAATCTAACATTCTAGGACCAAACACATTGATATAAGGCATCACTTCATTAGGACCATGTTACAAAAGGGGACATTGAGCTACATCATGTAGCAACTGAAAATCAGCTGGCTGACATATTCACTAAACCACTGGCCTTTGACTCATTCATTATTTTGAGAACCAGATTAGGAGTGATTATATAAATGCTTGATTCTGATGACTACTAACTTCTGATTATTCTGATTGTTATTCTGTTTTCTATTAGTTAGTTTTTGGTTTGATTATTTGCTTTCAGCTGATTTTATTTCTTCTGCTGATTTCTGTTTTTAGCCTTACTGTTAGTTTGATTTGAGCATTTATTTTGATGTGATTTTCTAACTATTTTTTGTTCACTGGTATATATCTTGCACTTACTATTTTATGCTTTTCAAAATCTGATCACCGCTCACTACTTCTGATAATCTAAATTTCTGACTGGGAGTTTTACCTTGTTTTTATTTGAAAGCTAGTAAGCAGTGATTGATTCCACTAAATCTGTTAAAGGGAAGAAACATTGATGATTATTTCTCTTTCTCTAACTCCTTTACTGGTGTATAATTTCTTTTGAATAAAAATCCTCTTCAAAATTAAAATGTTAGTTTTTGAAATAGAGATTATTTTATCTTATCTTCCTACAGTAATCTACCTCATATCAATAGTGTTTTCAAAGTCTTAAGTCATTAGTTTGATTTTCTAAACCAAGTGATTGCTTTTATCATATAATGTATGGCTTTTATTTTGTGAATCATTCTTCCTTATTGTGGAGAGTCATCTCCTATGTCTGGAAGATAATTTCACAGCTGAGACTATTTAATGATTATGAAAAGGAGGAAGCTTACAAAAGATGTGCAGTGTGCCAAATAAATTGAAAAAAAGGCATAAAATGAGCCGAAAGCTGAAAAGATGCGAAAAATCGCTAACTAAAAGATACATAAAGTGTATCAAAATGAAAAGATGCACAATGCGCCAACTAAATTGAAAAAGAGGCACAAAATGAGCCCAACCAAGCTTTCTTTCCTTTCAGATCATTAAAGGTCTTAGAAAAATCCGTGTGCCACTTAATACTTTCAACAGCTTGTGTTTGAAAATCCTGATTTCTGATTTTTTACTTTGTAACACTATTATATCAGATATTTTTCTGGAATGAGGCTTTTCTTCTGAATCAGATTTTTGTTTTGAAAGAGGTTTGCATCGATAAGGTGCCCGGGGTCGGAGTTACAAAAGTTGATTTTTCCAACCTTTTTCTGGATTTCAGGGCTGTCAATCATGTTCTTATTAGTTTTTGGATCGAAAATCAAGGGAGGATTCTATTTTACTGGAGCAGACTGGTCAAAGAAAACAAAAACAAAAAAAAACAAAAAAAAATTGTAGTTTTTTTTTGTCTTCTTGTTCCAAGTTTACTTCATTTTTTGTTTTATTTTTTTCATTTTACTGGTTGTGTTTTTGGGATCCTGATCTATCATCTCCATCCTCCATCCTTTTCTATTTTCTTCACATCATCCTGGATGATACCCCGATCGTCCTGGACTATCCTCTTCGTCCTGGATGATCCAAACATCATCCTGGATGATCCACTCAAAATCATCCCCACACTGCTCCTGCTGTTGAGAAACACTAATTATTGGTGATCGTCCTGGACGATCAATATATCGTCCTGGATGATATGATCCATATCCTCCTGATCTGATCAAATGGCTGATATTGCACCAATTATTGGCCATCGTCCTAAACGATCCACTTTATCGTCCTGGACGATCCACATGTCAAGCCGCTGGACGATTCGAATTCGACCCGTCTGACATATTTATTGCATATCATCCTGGACGATCCACCTAATCATCCTGGATGATACTTTTCATCAACAGACATCCAGCCTGACTCCTCGGGACGATCATCTATGTCTAATCATCCTGGACGATCTCTGATCGTCCTGGACGATCCGACCGCTTTTTGGACTAATCATCCTGGCCGTAATTATTACACCTATCATCCTGGACGATCTCGCGATCGTACGGGACAATCAGGACAAATTCTATTAAAACAGCCATTTTTTTAATGATTTTCCACACTCTTTCTTCCAATCTTACTCTACTTCCCTTCACTCTTGATTTCTAATGGCTGGTGGCAAACGTTCGCGGTAAAAGGGTACGAGTTCCTCTCGGGGACATGTTGATCCTCGCTTCCCAAATGCAGCCGATCAGGCTGCTTTCGAGTGCTATCATGATGTGGGGATCACGCATTCTAAAATAGTAAATCCCTGCACCCTCACCTATCCTATTCTTGATCTGTTCGCATACACCTCCCTCACCTTCATCCTGACCTTAGCCTTTTCTTTTAATCCTGAACTCCTTCAAATTTTCTTTGCTAATTTGCGCATTTTCATGGACTATTCCACTCTTCGCTCATACATCAATCAACATCCTGTGGAACTAACCACCCATGATTTTCACAATATTCTTAACCTTTCTGTCACTGGCGACAAACTCCACACGCTTATCACCGATCCTGACTATGATTGAAGTGTCGCCAATCACTTCCTTCGTAATACAAATGCACCCTATCATGACAACGCCTGCACTTCACTTCTTAAGGATGCACGGACAATTCAACATGTCCTTCGTTCCTCCGTCATTCCAAAGGTGGGGGATCAAATTCTCATCACCCCGTTACTATCCTCGACCACATACTACATCATGGCCCGTAGAGAGTTTAATGCCTCTGACCTTATTATCCGATACATAGAACACCTCACCACTATTAGAGATCCGGGTCACAGGCCTCGCCCAAATTTAGCTTTAGGTCATCTCATTCATTATGCCTTAGAAATAAAATATGACCTTCAGTATCCTGTCCCTCCTGATGTCCCTCCTTCCTTCTTCACAAATAACTCATTCCACATCCTACACAGCACCCGACTACATCCGGAGCCTACCCCAGATGTTGATGAGGAAGAGGAAGAAGCTATTCCAGTTCCTGCTGCACCCGAGGCACCTGCTCCCCTTCGCATTGCCTCTCCCTTTGACCACCTGGTGCAGCGCTTCGATCAGTAGTAGGACAGATTCGACTCCTATTTGGTTGCTCAGGAGCAGCGGCACGCCGAGGACATCCAGCGCTTCACTGACTATGCTGCACAGCAGCAACAGCAGCATGACCAGGACATTGCCTGGATTGGAGCCCATTTTCAAGCCATTCACCACTACTTCAACCCACCACCGCCACCTCCTTCTTCCGATCAGGATCCGCCTCCGTTCTAGTTTTTTATTTTGTAGTTATTTTCTTTTTTGTTCTGTACTGATGTTTTAGTATTTCTGTTTACCCTCCTCCTTTTTGTGATGTCAAAAGGGGAGTTAGTTGTAGTCGTTTCTATTTTTTGTTATGTGTTAAGTTTCCTGTAATGATTTAGTTGTTAAATGAAAATTTGAAAAAATATTTATTTTTCGATCTCTTAGTTATTTTTTATTTTCAAACTACTGTACAAATATTTGCCATCATAAAAAAGGGGGAGATTATTGCAAATTTTGTTTTGATGATGACAAACATGTTTCCAGTGTGTTTTTCTTGGCTAACCCGTTTCAGGCACAAAAGATCACGAGCCGCTCAAGCCAAGTCAAGATCGGGTCCAAGTTTGTCCAATGTACTGTTTTTCTTTTTCTTGAGTCAATTGTAATGTAACTGATCCCCCAACTAAGTAACCTTGCACACAGACACTCAGGGGGAGAGCTTGAGTGAATTAGAGTTTCTATTTATTTTTTTTCTTCAGATCGTCCGGGACGATATTCACATCGTCCTGAACGATCAGGTAAAAATAGAAACCCTAATTAGGGTGACTAAGTTAAGAGGGTCTGATTAAGCCGATTGTCCTAGACGATCTTTAGATCGTATGGGATGATATGCTCAAATAAAAAATTCTCAGCCACCAGATCAAGTTAGGCAAGTTTTTATTTTAAGTTATTTGGTCTGATCGTCCCGGATGATACGTGTATCATCCTGGATGATTCAGTACAATCATGCCTAATTTAATCTGGTAATTAAGGAAAGCAATTTATTTTTGATTGATACGATCATATCATCCTTGACGATCGCCGGATCATCTCGGACGATCAGGATCGTCTAGTCCATTTCAGCTGTACGACCCAAAATATGTACAGGGTGATTTGGGCACTTTTTGAACTAATCGTATAGGATGATATCCCGATCATCCTGGACGATCAAGTCATTTTTTGGTCGTCTAGCACAAGTTTCTCTGGATGACCCGAACTGTCTTCTGGACGATATTTCTTGATTTGCACTAATCGTCCCGAATGATCGCAGGATCGTACGGGACGATATGAACAATTTTTTTTACTGATCGTCCAGAAGAGCTAGATCGTCCAGGCTAAAACAGCTGATTTTGAACTGATCGTACAGGACGATGTAGAGATCATCCTGGACGATCTTGGCTGACCAGTTGAGATTTAGGGCAAATTTTAAGCCCTCCTATAAAAGATATTTTTCTTCCAACAAGAAAAATCTTTTGCCACTTTCCTTCCCAGAGAAATCCTAGAGAGAGAGGATCTTGTGAGGGGGAGTTAGTGAGGGATTCACTAAGGTTGCCCCAAGCATGGATCAGAGTCATCTTCTCCGCTCGTCGTCTTTCGTCTAGTTGGTGTTCATTATGGGAGGATCCTTCGCAAGAAGATCCGGGGTTATCTGCCCGCTTCAAGTGGAAGCAAAAGGAGGTCGGGTTCTCTGCCTCACCGTGTGGTGAAAAGGAGGTTTTTGTACAGGCTTCTCCGCCTTGCTGTGGGAGCAAAAGGAGAGACACTTTTTGTTTAGTGCAATACCCGGAGGGGAGGCTCCGGGGAGTGGACGTAGGTCAAGTTGACCGAACCACTATAAAATTTGGTTTTCTTTTCTGATTCTGTTCTTCACATTATTTTTCTGATATTAACTGCTTGGGTGAATATCTGTGATTGATCTTTTCATTCTTGTTTACTTGTTTCCGCTGTAAAGTATCGAAAAGATTTTTCTGTTCCTCGTGAAATTTTTAAATAACTAATTCACCCCCCCTCTTGGTTAGCCTCGGGACTAGTTCACTAGGGCTTAACATCCCTATCGAACTTTCAGCTAGCCCCGAGCAACCATGTGATCCCCTCACACTCCTTCTCCCTCATGCTCAACCTCACCTTCTCCTTCCTCTCAAACCCTGATTTTCTCTCAAAATCTCCTCTCTTAGGGTTCCTTCAACTATCATACAATCCTTTCTATTACCAAGAGATTCTTCAAACATTGCTTAAGTAATAGGTTCCAAGAAACACAAAAAATTTAAGTTGGCCATCTGTGTTTATACAGTATGATTGGAATTCGTACAGTATGATCAGTTCAAAAACTAGATCCATCTAATATGATGCAAATAGTCATTCATATGAATTGTTAAACTTTCAAAACACATTATACAGTATGTTCCTGCGATCGTCTAGTATGATCTGTTTACTCTCACTCTATTCGTATGGGATGATTCATAGGATGATTGGAAATCATCTTTATTAGTCGTTCAGTGCTACTTTCATTGTGTAGTATGGTTAGTTGATTTCAAGTGGGTCATCCGGTATGATGTGAATATCATACAGTATAATTAGTTTAAAAATCGTGGTTTAATTTGGTATGATCTTTGGGACAACCAAATTTTATCTATGTCAATCATACGGTATGATCAAGATCATATAGTATGATCTGCTATTATTAATTAAAATATGATTTGATTGACTAACTATGAGAGTTAATTTAAGTAAGACTTCAAATTTTTGTATAGTATATCTATAGTATGATTAGTTTAAAATTCCAATTTTGAATATCTTGCTCAATTTATCAAGCGACTAGGGTTTTTCAATGGTAACAAATTATATAGTGAAAGTTTATTAGGGATGTTAAGCCCTTATGAACTAGCCCGAGGCTAATCAAAAGGGGGGTGAATTAGTATTTTTAAGAATTCATGAGCAAAAATGATTTTAAAATAATTACAATTTTGCGATGATGTGCAGATGTTTAACAAAGCAAAATAATAACTACAATCACATGATCATCAATAAAAAAGTAAAGTGTAGAGAGTAATTAGAAAGAACACACTAGATTTTATAGTGGTTCGGTCAACTTGACCTACGTCCACTCACCGGAGCCTCCCCTCTGGTTATTACACTAACACTAAGTGACTCTCCTTCTGCTCCCACAACAAGGTGGAGAAGCCTTTACAAAACTCCTTTCCACCAACCCGGTGAGGTAGAGAACCTAGACTCCTTTCACTTCCTCCTGAAGTAGGAAGAGAACCTTAACTCCTTTTGCTTCCTCTTGAAGTAAGCAAAAAACCTTGATCTTCTTACAGATAATCCTTCCACGGAGACACTAAAGGATAAGAGATAATGATCGGAGAAGATGATTCAGATCCTTACTTGGAGCAACCTTTATGAACACCTCACAAACTCCCCCTCACAAGCTCTTTTCTCTCTCTCCCAAGCTCTCTCTCTCTCTCTCTCTCAAGGTTCTCTCAGGTAAGGAAAGTGGCAACAGATCTCAAAAGTAGAATGAAAGAGATCTTAAATAGGAGAGCTCAAAAATTTTGCGATCGTCCGAGATAATTAGTTCAAATCAGGAATTTCATCCAGAAGACTATTCGGCGTCCAGGAGAAAAGCCTAGATTGTCTAAAGAAAATGACTTGATTATCCAGGATGATAAGTATATCATCCTGTATGATTAGTTCAAAATTGCCCAAAATCATCCTACACATTGTTAGGGTCGTATAGCCAAACCATGCTCAATAATGTCAAAATGACCTGATCATCCGGGATGATATTGATATCATCCCGTATAATTAGTTTAAAATTGGTAATATCATCTAGAGGATTGTTATGATCATCCAGGTGAAGTACACTTGACGATCAGGATTTTTAATTGATCGTTCAGGATGATCTTACGATCATCCAAAATGATATGATCGAATCAATCTGACCTTAATTACATTCCTTAATCACATGACTAATTTAGGCATGATTATAATGTATCATCCAAGATGATTAGACAAAAAATTTAAAAATAAAAAATTGCATAACTTAGCATGGCGATTGAGAATTTCTGATTTGAGCATATCATCTAGTACAGTGGGTGTATCATCCAGGATGATCTACTTAATCAGACTGACTTAACATGACTGCCCTAATTAGGGTTTTTATTTTCAATGGATCGTCTAGAATGATATGAATATCATCCAGGATGATTTGAACAAAAAAAGAATAGAAACTCTAACTCACTAAAACTCTCCCCTTAAGTGTATGTGTGCAAGGTTACTTAGTTTGGGGATCCATTACATTACACTTGACTCAAAAAAGGTGAAAAAATTACATTGAACATGAACCACATACAGACTGACTCGATCTTGAGCTGTCTTGGATTGCACTTGATCTTGCGGACCTGAAAGGTTAGGCAATCAAACATAAATAGAAATATTTATTATCATCAAAAATATAATCCTTGAATCTAGATTTACAGCAATCTCCCACTTTTTGATTATGGCAAATATTTATTAGTAATTTCAAATTCATTAAATAAACTTTGAACATTGATAATTTAAAACACTAAATATTTGAACATTGATAACTACTCCCCTTTTGACATCATAAAAAGGGGAAAATATCACATAGACACATAAGGAAAAACAGTACAAAAAATAACACAAGAAAAATAGCAAAAAGTGAACAAACTAGTAGCAAGGGGAATTCTGATTAGATGCTGGTGGAGGCGGCTGAAATAGACTGTGGATGGAGGCAAATTGTTCACCAAACTAGGCCATGTCTTAGTCGTGCTACGACTACTGCTGGGCTATAAAGGCATTGAATCAGTTGACATCCTCAGCATGCTGCTGCTCCTAGGCAACTATATAGGAGTCAAAGCGTTCCTCCCACTGGTCAAACCTATGTACCAAGTGATCAAGAGGTGCTTTTATAAGGAGAAGAGCAGGTGTAGCAGGGACAGGATCAACTTCTTCCTCTTCTCCCTCAACATCCGTGCTGGGCTCTGGATGAAGTTTTGTATTGTGAAGAACATGGAAGGAGTTGTTTGAGTAGAAGGAAGGATTGATATCAGATGAAATTAGATATTGCAGATTGTACTTTATTTCAAGAGCATAGATAATGATGTGTCCTAAGGATAGATTTGGGCGTATCCTGTGGCCTGGATCCCTAATACTAGCGAGATGTTCAATATATCAAATGATTTGGTCAGTTGCATTGAAGTCCCAATGGGCCATGATATAATAGGTAGTCATGGAAAGCAAGGAGGTAATGTGGATGTGGTCTCCAGCCTTTGGAATGATGAAGGAGAAAAGGACATGCTGGATTATCCTAGCATCCTTGACTAGGGAAAAATAGACATTATCGTGGTAAGGGGCATTGGTGTTCCTAAGAAAATGATTGGTGATGCTCCAGTTAAAATCAAGATCAGAGGATACAAGATAGAGTTTATCACCAGTAATTGAAAGTTGGAGAATATCGTGAAAGTCTATGGTTGATAGTTTAATAGGGCAGTGATTAACATAGGAGCGAAGAGCGGAGTAAGAAGAGTTTATGTGAAGATTCACAAAGAAAATATGGAGAAGCTTAGAGCTAAATAGAAAGGTGAGAATCAGAATAAAGGTGAGGGAAGTGTGGGCGAAAAGGTCAAGTATCAGATATGTGAGAATGCGGGGGTTGATGATTTTAGACTGAGTGGTCCCCACATCAAGATAGCATAGAAAGGTAGCCTAATTGGCTGCATCAGGAAAGCGGGGATCGATATTTCCTCGAGAGGAACTAGTATTCCGATGCCTAGATCGTTTTCCACCAGCCATGAGGAAAAGATTGTATGGGTGTAGAAGGAATGTGTGGTGAAAAATCTGGCTGAGATTGGCTGTTTAAATATAAAATAGACCTATCATCAAAGACAATCGCAAGATAATCCAAGATGATAGGAGCAATAATGGTGTCAAGGATGATTGGAGAAAAAGGCGGGTGGATCATTCAGGATGATTAAATATCATCCAGGATGATTAGTTACGGATGATCATCATGAGGAGACAGGCTGGATGACTTTTGAGTAAAGGTATCATCCAGGACGATTAGGTGGATCATCCAGGATGATATGCAATAAATGAATCAGACGGGCCAAATTTGAATCATCCAGCTGCTACCACATGGATCATCCAGGGTGACGAGTTGTATCATCTAGGACGATCACCAATAATTGGTTCAGATCAACCGTTGGATCAAGATGGGGTGATTTGATCATATCATCCAGGATGATGTATGGATCATCCAGGATGATGTGACAAAAAAAAACTGAAAAAGGATGAAGGATGCAAAGGAATGATCAAGGATCCCAAAACATAAAAAAAATAAAATCAAACCAAAACAAAGAGAGAAAAGAACAAAAGACGAGATAACATCAACCCAAAAAATAAAGTTTTTTTTTTGAATCGATCAGCTCCAATAAATCAGAATTTTTCATTGATTTTCAATTCAAAAGCCAATAAGAAGAAAATTGACGATGCTGACATCCAAAAAAGTTGGAAAACTGATTTTCGTAACGCCTACCTCGGACACCTTACAAGTTCAAATTCCATTCAAACAAAAGTCCAATTTAGAAGAAATGAAATTAGATTTGAAAAGAGATCTTTTCAAGCCTCATTCCAGAGAAATATCTGATAAAATAGTATTACAAAATAAGGAATCAGAAATCATAATTTTCAATCTCAAGCTCTTGAAAGTATTAAGTGGCACAGGAATATTTTCTAAGATATTTAAAAATCTAAAAGTGAAGAAAGCTTATTTCTTTGTGGGCTCATTTTGTGTCCTTTTTTTCAATTTATTTAGCACACTTTATGCATCTTTTGATTTTTGATACACTTTATGTATCTTTCCAACTTTTGGCAGTATTGCGCATCTTTTTATTTTTGGCCCATTTTGTGCCTCTTTTCATTTCTTTTGCAAGCTTGCTTCCTTTCATAATCTCTAAATAATTTCAGTTATGAGATTGCCTTCCAGTCATTAGAGAAGAAGAAAAAACTCACTCTCTATATTAAGGAAGAGTAATTCACAGAACAAAAATTATTCTCTATATGATAAGTGCAAACACCCGATTTAGAAAAAATATAACAATGATTCAATGCTTTAAAAACACTACTCATATGAGATAGATTACTATAGGAAGATAAAATAGATCTCTGTCTCAAAAATAAACTTTTTAATTTTGAAAATGATTTTTATCCGAAAGGAACAATACACCATTAAAGGGGTTAGAGGAAGAGAAACAATCATCAATATTTCTTCACTTTAACTATTTCAGATGAGTCAATCACTGCTTACAGGCTTTCAAACAAAAATAAGGAAAAAAACTCTCAGTTAGAAATCCAATTTATCAGCAGTAGTGAGCAGTGATCTGATTCTGAAGAAAATAAACAGTAAATTAATAAAGGAAGAAGGAAAATGCATAAAGAGAAATAATCAAATCCAAAAAATAATAATGACAAGGAAATTCTGTTGAGAATAAAAACCAGAAATAAAATAGAACAATCAAAACATATAAAAATAAAGGAAAACTGAAAAATAGAAACTTCAGAAATCAGTGATCATCGAATTCATGCAACTATGTCAATCACACCCAATCTGGACCTTAAAATGCTGAATGAGTCAAAGGCCAGTTATTTAGTAAAGATGTCAGCCAGTTGGATTTTAGTTGCTACATGGTGTAGCTCAATGTCCCCTTTGGTAACATGGTCACAAATGAAGTGATACCTTATGTCAATATGTTTGGTTCTTAAATGTTGGATAGGATTCTTAGAGATACAGATGGCACTAGTGTTATCACATAGAACTAAAATTGTGTCAACAGGTAATCCTAAATCTAAGATCTATTGCTTCAACCAAAGAACTTCGGCCACACAACTTCCTACGGTAATAAACTTAGCTTCAGCAGTGGAAAGTGCAATAGAGTTTTATTTTTTACTGGACCAGGAGACTAAGGACTGTCCTATGAATTGGTAAGTTCCAGAAGTGCTCTTTCTATCCATCATACATCCTGCAAAATCAGAATCAGAATATCTAATAATCTCAAAAGAAGTGCTGTGTCTAGGATACCAGATTCCTAAGTTTGGGGTCCTAAGAGATATCTAAGAATTCTCTTAACTGTAGTTAGGTGGCATTCCTTAGGATCAGCTTGAAATCTAGCACAAAGACAAACACTAAACATGATATCAGGTTGGCTAGCAGTCAGGTAAAGTAGTGATCCAATTATTCCTCTGTACTTCTTTTGATCAACAGATTTTCCATTTGAATTCTTATCTAACTGAACAGTGGAGCTCATGGGAGTGTTTATTGGCTTGGCTTTATCCACTTCATATTTCTTTAAAATGTCCTTAATATAGTTTGATTGATTGATAAAAGTTTCATCATTCGATTGCCTTATGCTAAACCCCAAAAGTAGGACAATTCTCCAATCATACTCATCTCAAACTCCTTATTTATTATTTTAGAAAAATCATCACATAACTTTTGATCAGAAGATCCAAATAGTATATCATCAATATAGATCTGTATAATGAGTAAATCATCTCCTACTTTTCTCAAAAAAAAGATGGTGTCTATACTCCCCTTAACAAACTCTCATTCTAATAGGAATATGCTAAGCCTCTCATAGCAAGCTCTGGGTACCTGTTTCAATCCATATAAGGCCTTTTTTAATTTAAAATCATGATTTACATATTGGGAACTCTCAAAACCTTGGAGTTGCTCAACAAAGACATCTTCCTTTATTAACCCATTTAAAAAGGCACTCTTAACATCCATTTGAAAAAGCTTAAATCTCTTATAACTGGTAAAGGCGAGTAGCACCCTAATGGCTTCCAATCTTGCTATAAGGGTAAAGGTCCCCTCAAAATCAATCCCTTTTATTTGGTTGTACCCTTTAGCCACCAATCTTCCCTTATTCCTAACCACCACACCAGAATCATTCATTTTATTCTTAAAGACCTATTTGGTTTCCACTACACTTTAATTTTTAGGTCTTTCTACTAACTCCCAAATATCATTACTCATAAATTGGATAAGTTCTTCTTGCATAGCTCTGATACTAGTTGATAGTTTATTAGGTATGTTAAGTCCTTATGAACTAGCCCGGGGCTAACGAAGAGGGGGGGGGGGTGAATTGGTATTTTTAAGAATTTATGAGCAAAACTGATTTTAAAATAATTATAATTTTGTGATGATGTGTAGATGTTTAACAAAATAAAATAATAACTATAATCACACATTCATCAACATAAAAGTAAAGTGTAGAAAGTAATAAGAAAGAATACACCAGATTTTACAGTGGTTCGGTCAACTTGACCTACATCCACTCCCTGGAGCCTCCCCTACGGGTATTGCACAAACACTAAATGACTCTCCTTCTTCTCCCACAGTAATGTAGAGAAGCCTTTACAAAACTCCTTTCCAACATCCCAGTGAGGTAGAGAACCCAGACTCCTTTCACTTCCTTCTGAAGCAGGCAGAGAACCTTACCTCCTTTTGCTTCCTCCTGAAGCAGGCAAAGAACCTTGATCTTCTTGCAGATGATCCATCCATGGAGACACCAAAAGATAAGAGATGATGACTAGAGAAAATGACTTAGATCCTTGCTTGGAGCAACCTTTGTGAACACCTCACAAAATGCCCCTAATAAGATTTTCTCTCTCTCTCCCAAGCTCTTTCTCTCTCTCAAGGCTCTCTCAGGAAGGAAAGTGGCAAAAGATCTCAACAGTAGAATGAAAGAGATCTTAAATAAGAGGTCTAAAAAATTGCCCTAAATTTCAACTAGCTGTCAAAGATCATCCAGGATGATCCTTAGATCTTCCTGTACGATCAGTGTAAATCAGACCCTTTTGGGCTTAGATGATCAGGTTCTTCTGGATGATCAGAAGATAAATTTACTTATATCATTCGGGATGATTCTGCAATCGTCAGGGATGATTAGTTTAAATCAGGAATATCATCCAGAAGACTGTTCAAGACGTCCAGGAGAAAAGCCTGGACGATCTAAAGAAAATGACTTGATCATCCAAGACGATGAGTATATCGTCCTATACAATTAGTTTAAAATTGCTCAAAATCATTCTGCATATTGTTCGAGTCGTGCAACCAAACCATGTTAGATGATGTAAAAATGACCTGATTATTTGGGATGATATTTATATCATCTGGGATGATATTGATATCATCCCATATGATTAGTTTAAAATTGGGAATATCGTCCAATGGATTGTTCGGGACATCTAGGTGAAATACACTGGACGGTCAAGATTTTTAATTGATCATTCAGGATGATATGATCAAATCAATCTGACATTAATTACTTTCCTTAATCACTTGACTAATTTAGGCATGATTATAATGAATCATCTAGGATGATACTTGTATCATCCAGGATGATCAAACAAAAAATCTAAAAATAAAACTTGCCTAACTTAGTCTGGAGGTTGATAATTTCTGATTTGAGTATATCTTCTAGTACGATGGGCATATCATCCAAGATAATCTGCTTAATCAGACCAACTTAACATGGATGCCCTAATTAAGGTTTCTATTTTTATTGTATCATCCAGGATGATATGAATATCACCCAGGATGATTTGAACAAAAAATGAACAGAAACTCTAACTCACTAAACTCTCCCCCTGACTGTGTGTGTGTAAGGTAACTTAGCTTGGGGATCCATTACATTATACTTGACTCAAGAAAGATGAAAAAATTACATTGAACCTGGACCACATACAGATTAACTTGATTTGAGCTGGCTTGGATTGCACTTAATCTTGCGGACCTGAAAGGTTAGGCAATCAAACAGAAACAGAAATGTTTATTATCATCAAAAACATAATCCTTGAATCCAGATTTGCAACATATAGTATGATCTTGATCGTATTGTATTATTCATTTCTATAAATTAATTATTCAATTATCCATTAAACACATTCTTTGTATACATGATCGTAAAGTATGATTATAAGTATTACAGTATGATTAGTACAAAAAAAATTAGCTTTAAAATTTTCTCACTCGCCCTATGTATATGCTCACGATCACCCAATTGCATACACTCTTATATGGCTAGACTCAAGAATTAGAAAATAACAAAAATTAAAAGTACAGACACTTTTACTTGACTTCCTATTCTACCTAATCTTGAGTTTTTAGTAGCCTTGAGCTGTTTATATTTTACCTGAAATGTTAGTGCTCACAGACAAAAAGAATATCTAAAATATATATTGAGAAAAATACCATTTCAATCAACAATATTTGTCATCTTTAGAATCATAAAATAGAGATCCTAGATTACAACACACAAAAGGTTGACATAATAGAACCAACATCACATGAGCTGCTAGCCAGGATTCCAAGTTTTGAATAAATCCAGAGCAAAACTACTCAATAGCCATATAACAGATAAAAATCAATGAAATTAATTAGAACCAAAAGTATGAAAATAGGAGGATACAACCCAACCTGAAGCTAACTACTAAACATTAGAGCACAATAAAGTAGAAAAATAACACCTACAAGAGTAAAAACCCAGCAAGAAAATCCAAAACGAGATGGACAAATCTTGAAAAAAGAAGGTAAACCATAAAATGCTAAAGGTCAACAAAATAGAAGATCCAAATTCATCCAGCCAGCAAGAGGTAATAGCCCAAAATAGAACAATACCAAATGTAGGAAATAGCCCTAACAACCTAACACAAATATGCACAATAAAGCCAGCAACCAAAAGAACCAACAAACACCAAAGAAAATTTTAAACCTCAAATATGGCAATTAATCTTTGTATATATACACCTTCCCTCTCAAAATACCAAGTAATTCAAAAATGTTAAGTTCAGTGAAGCTACTACGTTGGTAACCAAACATAGGAAGCCAATCTGCACAATAATTACATTCATGATAAATGTGTGAAATTTTAAAATTAAAAGTCAAAAGTAATGATTTATTTTCTCTAATAATGAAAAAATTATAGGTATTGGTAGAAACATTGCCCTTAATAAAATGCAATAATAAATTAGTATCAACTTCCACCAAAAAATCCTTAATATTTATAGAATAGAAAATATTAAGATGATTAACAAGAGCTTTGAGTTCAACATGATGAACTATACACAAATTTAATAGGCCAAAAAATGTACAAAGCACATTACCAAAATGATCTCTAATAATCTCACAACAGCCATAGCAGTTGTTGCTAACAGTCCCATTAGAGTTAAGTTTATAAAATGGACGCTTTAGTTTTATCCACTTAACAATCTTAACCTCCACCTCCATACCAAAAATATTGAGAGAAATCCAAAATTGGTGACCCATAAAGTTGCAATTTTTAAAATTTGTATACTTGATCAATTTAAAAGTAAACAACAGAAGAACTTTATCCTTCACATTCACAATGATAAGCATAAAATCCATCTTAATATTATTATGTTTAGAATCATTTCTGTCCTTCCACATAAACCAAAAAAACTAAATAGGGATGAGATTCTTCACATGCCCTTTCTTGGGCAAACACCAAGCTTTCAAAATAAAAATCACATCACTATTATTGTTAAAACAATTACTACTGAAAAATCATTAAAGTTCCTCTACACTTTAGCAACAATAGAGTCATTAACAAAAACATGATTTAAAGTCTCAGTATGAAAAAAACATTGATGTTTGGAAGGAAGGTAAAACCCTTTCTTCATTAAATAACAATCAATACGCACAAATTTATGAGGAATTCTCCAATCCAATGGAGTAAGAAATAGGAATAGTATAATGACAAATAATAGAAAATAAAGGAGATATAGGTTTGGCATTTCAAAAATAATTCTACACTTTTTTGTAACTAAAATATCCAAAAATCTATAAGTTAAATAATATAAAATTCTCCTTCTCCACTTATAAAGGAATTTTAATGATTTTATCCATAATGCACTTAGAAACAAAATTCCTTAGCTTATCAACAATCCAATTATTACCATAAAAAAAATCTTTGTCTTTAATAAAAGCAATAGAGTGAGAGGGTAAAGATGTATGAATAGATAAAGGCCACACCCATTTATCTTGCGAAGAAAAACATTACCCTAACCAATACCCTGTTGAATAACAATATCAGCCTCCCATTTTAAGGAACACGACCTTTTCCAAACCACAGAATCACTACCCTTATAATGATAGATAAGAGGATATGTACCATCACAATACTTCCTCACAATAAACTTAGACCATAAGCTTTTTTAGTATGAAAGGAAAACTAAAGTTTATAAGAAAATATAAGCACCATGTCCAAAATACTTTTTCATCACAAACTACCCTCCTTTAATACACCACAATACTTGTCCCAAGAAGACCGATGAATGAAGGATTTGTTAGACATAGATCTAAAATAAAAATTATTAATAAGTCTTTCCATACTAGAACAAACACTCATGGTTGGCTGAATAGTCTGAAAAATGTAGATTGAAAGAGAGAATAAAAATATTTTAATAAGCACTAATCTTCCACCAAAAGATAGATAGTTAAAAGCCCATGAAGAGAGTTTTCTATGAATAAAAGGAAGGATATCCTTAAAAAGGTGGGCACATTTCTTCCCTTTAAATATAGGAGTCCTTAAATATTTATGGGAAGAGTATTATAAGCAAAACCACACTCTCTATGAAAATCTTTGATTCTATACTGAGAAATGGATTTAGTATTAAGAAAATAGCCCTTATGCTTATTAATATTTAAGGCACTAATCTTTTGAAACTGAATAAGAAATTAAAAAAATCTTAAGCACCTTTAAAGAACAATTAGAAAAGATAACAAAACTACTTGTAAAGCTAAGATGAGAAATAAGAATACCACCCAAAGTGCAATACTGGAGCTTAGGATGAATACTTTAAATATCCTCCAAATCCCTTGATAAAAATTCTGTAGTAATGATAAAAAGAGGTGGGCATATGCAAAAAACTTGTTTCAGGCCTTGAGAATATTTAAAAAAACCATGAGCCTTCCCATTGACTAAAAAAGAAAACAACTATTCTTAATAGTGTTCTTAATATGATGGATAAAGTCTGAATTTAAACAAAAACTAGAGAAAATGAAAGAAATTTTCAATACAGATTTCTATAAGCTTTAGTAATGTCAAGTTTAGAAATAGAATTCCCTCCTCCACAGGCATATCTAGATTATGCATCATCTCTTGTGTATGTTGCAGATTATCAAAGATAGCATGATCTTTCACAAAACTAGTCTGGAAAAGGGAAATAAATTTACAGAGAAGTTTATCCAGTCTTCTCATTATAATTATAGAGATCAATTAATTCAAAAAAAGAACATAAACTTATGGGCCTATAAGCATCCCAAATATTCATCATCTCTCTTTTAGGAATTAGAGTAATGGAGGTTGTAGAAAAATACTTGGGGTAGTGAGAGACATTGAAAAAGGCATAAATAACACCCATCAAATCAATTTTTATTATATTACAAGACTTCTGAAAAAACTTAGAGTAAATCCATCAGTGCCAGGAACAGATTTAGAATTCATACCTTTCAGGACTTCCAAAATTCCATTTTCAGAAGGAGTCTAAAGAAGAAACATGCAATCCTCCTCACTAATTAATTCGGGTATAAGAAAATCATTAGTAACAGGAGAAGTATTAAAGCTATTATTAAAAATATTTCAGAAGTAGTCAACAACAGAATTAGCAATCAAATCTTTAGTATCAAAAACCAAACCATTAGGAGATGTCATTTTGTGGATATGGCTAATAACACTATTTTTATTGGCAAGATAATGAAAAAATTGTGTGTTTTAATCCCCCTTCCAAAATGAATTTGATGACACTTTTTGTCTCCAAAAAGCTTCTTCCGTCTCTTGCATGTTAAACAAATTAACTTTAGCATTCAAAAGTAAAAAAAAAAAAATTATATTAGAAGGGTCGAACATATAAAGAGTATAAAAATGAGATTCTTGAAAATAAATTTAGCCCCCAAAATGCTAACAAAGCGATTCTTGAAAACACATTTATTCCATCAAGTTAGCTTCTGCTTAAGACTTTTTAATTTAAATCAAAACCTCATTATACCTTAAATATTATCATCAGTGTGTAAGGGGAAACCTAATTTGACTTAACTATTTGATAGAAAAAATCATCACAAAGCCTCATGTTTTGGAATCTAAAAGAAGCAGCAACATTAGCTTTATAAAAATTAATGGTAAGAAAAATAGGCGAATGATCTGACAAGATTCTACTCGAATGTTCAGCATGCATCAAAGGATACGCCATAATCAAAAAATTCTTAAATAAAATGTGGTCCAATCTTATAGAGAAATCCAATAATTGGCTCCAAAGAACTTTTTTACCAAAATGACAGAAAGTGGAATAAATAAAGAACCACAACAATTAAATTAGAGAAAATCAATTTGAGCATGAATCAGTTGAGGTAAATAAGACAAAATGTTAACTTTCAAAGGCTCTTTCCAAAGTATCCAAATCTTGTTATTGCAATTAGAAAAACTCATACTTAAGCCAAGCCTTCTAGTCATATAAGAAAGCTTAGATGAAGAAATTAAAGGTTTAAGAAAAACAAGAAAAATAATATTCTGAACTCTACAAAGGTTCTTCACTCTATCACAAGAATTGGTGCACCCCAACACTCTCACATTCGTTATAAGAGCATTAACCATTAATAACTTTTTATGAAGTTTGAGCCCTTGTAGAAAGAGGAGTGGACCACACTCAAGTTTTATTATTTTATTTTTCTTTTTTCCCACCTTGGTAAATCCTTCACTATCCTTAATGCATGCATCATTACTCTCCTTACTGTGTGAATCGATAACTAGTTTCATATGAGAATTATGTGTTTCCACATTAGCAAAAAACTAACTAGTAGTAGGAAGAAATTATCCCTCTTCGCAAGCATCTTTTCCCATATCATAGATAATGATTAAAGCATCACTCTTGGAAAATAATATCATTCTTTGAGCTAACATTTGATTCAGAGGCCTTAGTATTCATTTTATTTAATGCACATGAAGCCAGGGATTGATCCTGGGAAAATTAACTCACTATCTTTAACCACTTATAAGGAAGGTGCCGAGCAAGCTAACATAATGTTAGTAGGATCATAATCCATTTTCTCACTAAAAGACTCAATTAAAACTAGTGTAGGCACACCTTCATTTATATCATCAAGCTTTTTCCATATTATCCACTTGAATGGCATCTTGTAAAAGTAAATCTGATATAGGTAAGACATCCAAACTAGCCACCATACTAGGATTACTAGTTAATGGACCCAAAAGAATGGAATTAGTATTTCAATCAACATTTTCATTGAAAATAAGATCCCAGTCCTTCAAATTATTATCCTCATTCCTTAATGGTTGGTATTTATCATTGGGAGAAGCACAAATTAATTGTTAAATGAGTGGACATATATTTTACAATTATTTAAAAAATTAAGAATTTTTTTAAATAAACTTTGTGCAGATAACCTAAAGTTTCTGAGGAAATCCAAATCTCTTTAGGATGCTCCTTAGTAAAATCCACTTCATCTAAACATGTTCCATAAAAAAATCAGGTCTTGGATGAAATGGTTTGTTTGATTTGTGAAGGCCTTCAAAAAATCAAACCAAGAGCATGTAAAACTTGAGTTAAAAAAATGTAATCTCATATTAAAAATTGAAATCCAAAGAGGAACAATCAGAGATTCCTCCATAATGTTGAAAAAAGGCATCCAGTTAAGCAATCTTATTTGATAGTTATTGATATAGTAAGATTGTATAGCAAAAATCCACTATAGTCTAAATCCTTCGATAATTGAATCACCACTTGATAAGCATCAAGTAATCCAAAAGAAATAAAACGCATTTGGTTTAAATTAGCAAAGAATATATGGATCATATCTATGTTTAGCCTTCTCGTTGAAAACATCCCAACTAATGTAAATTGAAACTAGGATGTAAGCTTAACAACATCAGTATCTGAAATCAATAAAGTCAGAATACCCAAAAATGAAGTCTGAGTAAATGATAAAGCAGGCTTAGTAGAAGATGAAGACCTAGCAACAACTTCTTTAAAAGACTTGGATTTAGAAACCTCCTTACTACTTTAATCATTAAAATTTAAAAAAATTATGATTTTTATCAAAAGAAATAGCATTTGGAGCCCCCCAAGGTTTAGCTAAAGGAGCAGCCATCCAGATTCAAGCAAAAGAGAGACGAGCCATAAATGGACTTAAGTCACCCTAATACAGACACATAAGAAATATTACTAGAAGAAATTAGAAAAAAACACAAAGATTGCCCGTGATGAGATCAAATAGAAGAAAGAAGATGGGTGAACTAGAATCTCTAGAAAAGATGCCAGAGTTCAAGCGTAAAAAAGAAAGCATAAAAATTATAGGTTTGGGTTACTACTCTCTAGTGCTCAAGTTAATTTTAGGTTTTGAGGTAGACCAAAATCATAAGCCCTTATCCTTCATAGATATAATCTCCAATATCTAATAAAATTGAGAATTAAACATAAAATTTCCACCTAAACTATTATATCCCAACATAGGATAGACTGGAGCACTTTAGGGTGGTCATCGAAGTTCTCCTTACCCTTGTTTTTTTCCTCAATAAAGAGCCATTGAATATTGAACCAATCTAATTTGAAAAGCCTACCTCTTATCCTTGACTAAATCTTTGAAATCTAAAAAAATAATTTTCAGTACTTTAATCAAGAGTATTCCGAAGAGACTCAAATCTCCTAGGATCTAGTTAACTGTAAAGGCTTACCTTTATGGGAAATCTATTACCCCAAATAAAAAATAAGCTCTATCTTAGTCCGATAAGGTAGTGGAATGATCTTTAAGAATGTATTCAATTTTTTTTAACCCAATTTTGCATTTAAATGCCTCTGCCGAATATCATGTTCACCTTTGGGGAGATATAACATTCTCTATATTATTTTTTATTAGAGAAATGAAAAATTCTCAATATCTGATTTCGTCTTTAAATACTATTCTAGAATGAAACTTCTATCTTTCGAGATAGTTTGTTATTCTTTTTGTTATCTTTGATTATAAAAATGAAAATTTTTAGAACCCTATTTTTGTCTTTGAATCCATTGTAGAATAGTGTGTCTACCTTTTAAGATAGTATGTTATTCTTAATGTCATATTCGATTAAAAAAATAGGGTCACCCAAATTTTGTATGGTTTATAATATTTTATCTTTCCATAGCATCGTGATGCCTGAGTAATTAATATAAATAGTTTTTCTATTTTTTTGTGTCAGCCTGCTATATTTTTGTAAAATTTTTTAAGAAGATAGGCTAGAGGAGATAAACATACGTACTTTAGAGTGGCTGGCTAATATTATAGTGAGAAAGCAAGTATTTAGAGAGGAAAGGAGTGTGGAAAGCAAAGTTGTAAAGGTACATTCACTCTATGAAGGATTTATTCAAATGCTCAATTTGGGATCCTTCATTCTTGGTGACATCTTTTTAATCAGTACTATTTGTACTACCTATTGACCTCATTTCTATCTCAGGTCATTAGAATTATAGAGACCCTTAACTACAACCATCTAAACATAAAAAATCCTAGACAACAATCAACAGATTTAGTACAACCTTGAATTATAATTAAATGACTCAATGCACTGTTACCTTCAGTACACTGGCCCCTTGACTTCAATCATTATTCAAATTACTTCATTTGAAGTTCCATGCATTATAAATTTCATCACAGGACCTATTTTCTAGTGATTTACCTACTTGATTAAGTTGAGCTAGCCTAACCTAGCTTGATTGATCAAGCCCTTTCTGAATATACAATCAAACCTTAGTTTGCATCTGAATTTTGCCAAACTCATCTAGAATCAACTCCTAATTAGTTGGACATGATTAGTCACATTAACCAAACTAATAGTTGACTTGTTCAATGAACCTAAGTGGTCAAACCTAGGATAAGCTAGGTCAAACCTACACCCTTTATAAAATTAGTCACAATTAAAGGTTTGAGCATCAATTATCATTAGATGTCCAATCCTAGAGGCTATTTTTGGATTTCCCCTTTAATCCCAATAGTGAAAAGGGAGAGGAGCGAATCTAACCAATATAGGGAAAGAAAAACCCTGCATAGAGAATGGAGAAAAATGAATAGGCCATCTATTTACCCCAACCACATGCCCACCGATAAACCAAGGTCCATCAAATAAAACTACATCTCTTTGCAAAGTTGATTAGAATACACATATAATCAAATCCATCCAAATGAAAATAATTTGAAACCCCACAATTGAAGACCATTATCTCATTAACTCCTTATTAAGAATATTTTGAGGAACCTTCTTCCCCAGAGTCTGTATGACTAAAGCATTTTTCAGAGTATCCTTATTTAACTTTTCAGAATCTATATGCAGCTTCACTATGAATCCATCATAAAAAAGAGACAAGAATTCTTTAGCATTAACTACCTTAATATGAATTCTTACCCATGCATTGGTCTTAATATTAGCATTAGCTGGCAAATTATGAGAAGACTCCTTTCCATCCACCTATTTTTAAATTCTAAATATTAGATTTTCTAGGTCAATCTGAAAAGCATAATAAGAAACTTAGGGAGTTCACACCCATCCACCAAATTTAAAGAATTTGGAAAAACTTTTCTTTAGGGTTTACAATTTAGTTTTCTATAAGGGAGTGTTAAAGTTTCAATATTATCCGCAATTTTCTTTCTTTTATTGATGGTTGAGGTTTACGATGGTAGAATTTAACCACTATGAAGATTTACATGAACCACCTCTTTGGAGGAATAGCCATGGGATCTATTTATTTCTTGATCATAGTCTACTTTTATATATTTTTTTTGTTGAACTATTAGAATCAAACATCTCAATTTCTATGATGATAGAGTATCCTAGACATCTTGAACCAGGGCATTGCCATTAAAGAAATATTAAAGTGAATCTTTTAGTTCATTGAGATTATATTTGAGTCCTGATAATTATTTTCTTCTTTACTTTTAGAACTGTTAATAGAGTTATCATCAAAAATAAATAAGATATGCACTGAATCTTTCTTCATTACTTTTTGAGTCCCAGGCACGACAAAATAAAAATCATACAATCTAAGTGAAATAAAGGATTTGGGTCCCCCATATAGATAGACTACAAATTTACTCTTTATATCTTTTTTTTTATTTTTTTCTGCTCGTTTGAAATGGTAGAAGACTGATAAACTGTAATATTTATAGGCTCTTTAGCTAAAGTTATTTTTTTAATTTCTTCTTGATGAACTACTAGATCAACATGGATTGGGCTTTGTGCTCCTTTGGATGGCGAAATAAATATATGAAATGCTTTACTTAGAATTCTTTTAGTTTAATGAGATAAAAAATGCTTCATTATAAGCAACTTGCTTTATAACTAAGAAGGGTGCAAAAGGCTCACAAATCACACATTTAGTAAATCATTTACTCTAATTTGCTAAATATTTCTTGGGTATCATGACATCCCCTTATTTAATATTTTTATCAAGCCACTCCATTTAGGTTATAAACTGTTGAGTTCATGACCTAACATCTAGTCATATGGGCAAAAATTGGGCTATCCATATTTACCCACTTCTTTCAACTTCATAGGGTCAAAGATTTGAACTCATAATTTTTCAAGAAGTTCTTCAAAGTTCTTTGTATAGCTTCACTATTAAATGAATATATTTTATTTATAAGAGACTCAAATGACTCTCTGCTCTCTTCTGAAGTGAGTTTGGATCGAGGTTTGAACTTATCATCCTGAGGTCAACTATACTATTGATACTAGGAAGCATGAGCTGGATTTTCTATTGCCACTTTTATTAACTATTTATATTTATCAATTGTAGGCACTAACTCAATTTTTTTGAAAACCTTCTAGGGGTTTAATTTCTTTATCTTTATCGATGACTAATCTTTTAAGAAATATGATTAGGAAGCTTCCTCTTAGTGATTAGAGGCTTTACTCATTGACTTCTAAAATGTCTTTAAGCTGAACCCTTTAAGCAAGAACTCTAATTGACCATGCATATTCTTTAGAAGAATCTCTATAACTTGCTACTCTTGTTGTTAGGCTGACCATTCATGATTAGGTTCATCTATATAAAGATGTAATCTAGTATATTCTAGTAATTTCAATCGGTTATGTCATGTTGTCTTATCTCAACAAATATATTTATAAATAATTTCTCTAACTCTATGAAGGTATGGATAGACCCATAAGGTAGTTTGCATACCAATCAAATGCTACACCAAATAAGATACTTGCAAAATATTTGAAGAATAATGCATTGTTACCCCTGACATTACAATAACTATCTTGTAAGTGTGCTAAATACTAAATTTGACTGCCTATGCCATCAAAAATATTTAATAAAGGTAGTATGAAACCTTTAGAATAAGTGATAAAGTCGTACTCCTCCATATATGGTCTAACCTACAGAACAAATGAAATACTCTAGGACTATGCTAGAGTCTCTTAACATGCTGCTCTACAATCAACTTAATTTTTGCAAGATAAACATATTCTCTTTCTATGTTTATGGGTTTATCCTTGATCTTTTTAACTAATTAATTCTTTTTGTTGATAAGGTGGATAGATTCTACTAGATGTGATTCTATTTGTGCTCTTGATGAAGGAGACTCAATACTCTATACGGCAGCCATGACAACTATTAATTCTTACATCTTCTTTTACATTTTGATGATTTTCTTTTCATTCTAACTTAATTAGATTAATATTTATTTGGGTAAGTTTGGTTTTTCACCCTCCTTAACCTCCACATCTAAGACATATGCTTTACCTTCACTTTGTTTTTTATAGTAGATGCTTGAGTATTTACCATGTAAGTATTTATATACATTTTTCAATTATGATATCTCATTGAGGCCATTTTAATGGCCTCTACTTCACCTATTTATCTAGTACTTTCTTTTAATTCATTTAACATATCTTCATCCAATCTTTGAGACACATAGTGTGGGCTGATTGGGGTATGCTCTCTATTTGGTGAAGGTACCATCAGAGCTTTACCTTTCATTCTTCTTCACTCCACTGCTGCATGATTATTATGTAAAATTTAGGTTAATGTTTCGTACATAAATTCTTGTGAAAATAATTTTAAGTTGATATTATTCAGGAAAATCTTAAGAAAACATCATAAATATTAAAGTTTGTACTATCACTGCAATGCTTTAATGAACAACATTGCAACTCCATCAATGCTTCGATGCAAATTTGGAACATTATGGCACTCTAACTTGGGGAATTTTGTAATTTACTTCAGCATCACAATGCTAAATCTTTATGTATTGTAGCATCAATAACGCCCCAATGCTGAATTTTGAAATGTCGTTACACTAGAGTTTTTTTAAATAATTAAATTCCTCAACACCGATATCAATAGTGTTGTTGTTCTAAATTACCAACTTGAGAAACATAGTTTCCTTCTTGGTTCCATATTGTAGTGCCATGGTAGCACTGTGGTGCCAAATCACCTATAGTACCATGGCGAGTTAGTTAGAGTGGTTCACTATGAAGCATTGCATTGATTCAACCTAACGCCATGGCAGAGCCAAAATAAAGAGAACTGATGCACTAGTTCATTATGGTAATGCCATAGTGCCAATCATTCAAGAACTACGGTGTATGAGTTAGTTTTATACTTAATATGAATAGCTTTCTTTTGGAAGTATTATGGGATAGTCATTTATTTATTATACCAAATGTTAAGGGAGTGTGGAGTTTAGTGTAGAAGGCCATTGTACTTTAGGTAAATCGATTCAGGAAGCATCTACTATTTTGAATTTATTATAAACACTTCTCTAGTGATAATTTCTCTATATCTTGTTATGATTCATATAATGAAATATGTTTTGTGCAAAATCCTTTCCATGGCTAGCTAATTCACTTTTGTTGGGCTTATGACGTGAATGAAGAATGTTTTTCCTTATGTAGACTCCGGGGCATGTAATGCTTATTATTTTTTTCAATGTACCTCAACCTTAATTTAATTCATGTAATGGCCATGTTTGAATTTAAAACAAAGTGTGATTCATTCCTTCAATGGAGGAATAATGAAAAAATTTGGAGGTTAGAAATAGAACAATTTATACCTAGATATAGGATGAATAAGATTCTAGAGTTTATGGAGATAAAATTACTATAGTAAGGTGCACCCTTACTTTAACCACAATCCTGGTAAAGATTAAAGGGTTTATATACTTTAATTAACAATAAAACCTAAAATAGTTTACTAGGATAATAATGCAACATTCATTATTATAAGTATAAATTTTTTTCTATTTTATTAATTTATCTTTTTTAGCAACTACAATAGTGTGTAAGACATCACTGTCATCACTATTTAGTAGGATAAACTTGTTACTTTAAATAGAATATTGAATTAATAATCTTATTAAATACTTACACTAATTTCATAAGGCTATAATAAGCTTTTAAGTAATACTGATATTCTTTTTTTTTTTTTGAAGGAGTGCAATTAGAATTGAAACGGAATGAAAGGAAATACAAGATCCTAAGTGATAGCTAATCTATCACAGTCCTTCCTAATCAAGTCATAAACACTTGATGGAAGGACATCAACAAGAAAATGCTCCCATAGAAAGTCACCCACAAGAGCAGTTTGGGCACAAGCATTCGCCACATAGTTACCTTCCCTAGAGATGAAATGGAAAATTACATTTTTAAAATATCTATAAAGGAAAGATCCACCTTCTGAACCTTCTTGCTGCAATTCTTCAAGCAAATTGTTTGTTTGAGTAAGTTGATAAAATTTTTGTTGTCTCCTTCAATTACTATTCCTTGTTTCTCCATCATCCAATCTTTAATAACCTCTTTGAAGTTGAGAATAGAAATCAACTCTAACATGGAGATATCCCAATGCACCAACTTCCTTCCATATGCCATTAAAAATCTTCCCTTATGATCCCTTAAGATTCCAACGATGCTTGCTTCCCTGTTCTGCTTTAAGGACGCATCAAAATTGAGTTTAATCCAATTTGTAGGCAGAGGAAACCAAGTTTTAGACAGCATTTGCTGGTTAGTTTCCCAGTTCATACAAATTGGAATAGTTAACGGGTGAACAAAATCTGCCAAAATCTGAGCTGCAACCAAACCTTCACTCCTTGGTCTGCTCCCATGCATAAACGAATTTCTTTCCTTCCAGTTTTGGTATACCGCTGATATGTACAGCTTAACAATGCTTGGATTTGATTCCGCCATCTTCTCCATCTTATTAATACAATTTGTAAAATTTTTGAAGCTTGGTAATGCAATACCCCATTTATTTAAAGAAGAAAAAATGGCTTTAAGCTTTATACAATTGAGAGCAATGTGATCACTATCCTCCATAGCAGCACAACCTCTCGGACAGTTATCGATTCACACAATTTTCTTTTGTACATCCAAGCTTTCGTTGGTATTGTCTGGTTAACCAGTCTCCACCAGAAGAAGAATTCTTTAGGCAGGATTTTAAGTCTTCGCAGCCAATTAATTTTGTTCTGTATTTCAGGATGCTTAATAGCAGCTTGATAAGACAAAGAAGCAATTGTCTTACCAGAATAAGTATGCATTAGTTCCAAGGTGTCTTCCTCCTCCTCTCCGTTAATGGGTGTTCTAAAAATGATATTTCTCAGGTCTTCAGAGAACATATTGTTAAGCATTTCCTCATCCCAGCTTCCATCTTTAATTAAATAAGAGATAGCTTTATTATCTAGCTTTGCAAAATCACACAATGCTGGCCATTTGTTCAAATTACAATCGAGAATCCAATTGTCATTAAGAATGTTGATTCTTTCACCATTAGAGATATTCCACCTTGTAATAGGATTTAAGAACCATCCTCCATCTCTGATGATACGCCAAGTAGGAGAAGATGATCTCTTAACTTCACAGTTCCAGATGTCCTTCCTGTATTTGTTTGCCAGAATTTTAATAAGAGGGCCCTCCTTCCTATTAACATAATTCCAAGCAATACGAGCTCTAACCGGACCTTGTCTCTCAGTTGCCCCGTGAATGCCAAGACCACCAAGATTTACCGTAGTACACATCTTATCCCATGGGATATAATGCATACCATTACGCTGTTGCTCTTTATGCCACAAATAATTCTTGCAATACTTATCAAGATCTTTGAGAATGCTTTTAGGAATCAAAGAATGGGCCATGCTAAATAATGGAATTGAAGAATAGATAGAGTTTATTAACACTAGCTTCCAAGCCATAGATAAATTGCGTGATCCCCATGTATTGAGCTTGTCCATCGCCTTCTCTACAATTTCACTAAAGTCACTTGCCTTCAATCTTCTGATAGCCATCTTAACCCCAAGATATTTGAACTCCTCCACCGTTCTATAACCAAGCATGTATTTCAATTTCTTCCTTTTGGACCGAGAAACAGATCTGCCATACAAGACCATAGATTTGTTTTTATTGATGGTTTGCCCAGTCCAGCCACTATAATCATCTAGAATATATGAAATAATCCTTATATTTCTACAAGAAGCTTTGGCTGCTATCAAAATATCATCTGCAAAAAGCAAGTGTATTATTTTTGGAGTATTAGACGCAAGTTTAATACCCAAGTCATTGCCTCTTTCCACAAATGCTTTGGACAAAAGTTCAGAACAAATAATAAACAGGCTAGGAGATAACGGGCATCCTTGCCTGAAGCCACATTTAGCCTTAATCCATCCACTTTTTTCCCCATTAACAATAATAGAAAATAGCGGGTTGCAAATGCATTCCTTAATAAGATTAATAAAACCAACAGGAAAACCAACATCATACATGATTCTATAGAGGTTTTTCCAACTCATGCTATCATAAGCTTGTTCCATGTCAAGCTTGAGTAGCATAAATCCAGGTTTTGATTTTGAAAATTTCAGCTTATTGACCAATTCATGAGCCAAAAGACAATTATCTGAAATCATTCTACCCATAATAAAAGCACCTTCTTATTTCGAAAAAATTGTTAGAAGACAATATCTCAGCCTACTCAAAATAAGACCAGCAACCATCTTCTAAAGAGTTTCACAAAAGCTTATAGGACAGAACATACCTGGTTTATTAGCCATAGAACTCTTTGGAATGAGAGCTATCAATGTCTCCTTCCAATAATCTGGCATGACACCACTCTTGAAGAAGTGAAAAATAGCATTCCACACCTCTTCATTCACTATGTTCGAAAAATATTTAAAAAAACATGGATTCACTCCATCATTACTAGGGGCTGTGTTGTTATTCATTTTCATCACCACCGAGAGCAATTCCTATTTAGTAACTTCAGTAGATAGTAATAATTTTTGCACCTCAGTCAGCAATCCTGCAGTTTGAAAGCCAGGTAGCTTGGATAACAAACATTGTCTTTTCCTCCATTTTTTTCCCGAAGAAATCTTTAAACACCGCTTGAATGTCCTCAAGATCCGTAATTACTTGCCCATTGGAATCTACCATTTGCTTAATCATATTGTTGTTCCATCGAGCTGATGCAAAGGCATGAAAAAATGTGAATTCCAATCTCCCTGATCTAACCAATGAGATTTTGAACGTTGCTTCCACCACATAGCAAGTCTAGGAAGAGTCACATTGAGATCGTTCACCTTCCTTCTCAAAACCAATAATTTTGTTGAATCCAGTCCACTTTTGCTTTCCTCTTCTTGTAAGGATAAAATATCCCTTCGCAGCTCCTCTTTGGACTTGTTTAAGTCTTTAAACTTGATTTTACTCCAAAAGAAAAGGTTTTTCATAGACCTTTTCAACTTCCTTTGAAGGATGTCTGAAGGACTACCAAAATCCTTTTTCCTCCAAGCATTGGTCACCACACCCCTTGAAGCTTCATAAGAACACCATGCATTTTCAAATTTCAAGGATTTCTGCTTCCTCAAAGTAGAATTAAGGTTAAGCAATAGAGGACAATGATCAGAGGCTACTCTCGGCAGGTGTTTAGTTACAGCAAAAGGAATCAGACTTAAATCTTTCGTGTTAATACAAATTCTATCCAATCTTTCCCATATCCTTGCACTCCCCTCTTTATTATTGCACCAAGTAAATTTTGGTCCAACAGTCCCAATATCATGAAGATCATTATTGGTAAGGAACTCCTTCATCTCCTGAGGTCCTTGAGAAAACACAAACCTCTTCCCTCCCATCTTATCACTTTTTGAAAGTATGCAGTTAAAATCACCTCCTAAAATACAAGGCATGTCTTTAGGAGTGTAACCTTTAATTAACTCCCACAATTTTCTCCTTACATATTTGTCCTTATTAGCATAAACAATATAGACATTCCACAAATCACCATTAGGGCTTTTAAGACAACCAACAATACATTGGGAGGAAGATTTTAAGATCTTAAAGGAAGAAATCTTATTCCTCCAAAGTACCAAAATACTGCCAGCTTTACCTCTAGCATTGACATGAGAGAAATCCCATTCACTACCAATGATT
Source organism: Dendrobium chrysotoxum (assembly GCA_019925795.1). Taxonomy (NCBI): domain Eukaryota; kingdom Viridiplantae; phylum Streptophyta; class Magnoliopsida; order Asparagales; family Orchidaceae; genus Dendrobium; species Dendrobium chrysotoxum. The sequence continues at coordinate 23,036,317 of CM034297.1, forward strand.
CTCTTTACCTCTGAAGCATCCAGCGAGCGTAACTTTGTTTCCAACAAACCAATGAAAAAAATACCGTAGTCCCCTACTAAATTATACAGATAGTGGGAAGCCTCTTTTTTCTTGGCTCCCCTATAATTCCAAAAAAGAATAGACATCATTGTTTAAGATTGGGGGTAAAACCCCCATTCTTTTTAGCTTTTCCACCATCCATCTTTCTATTATGAGAAATTATGTTACTTGAGCCTAAATATTTGAGCTCTTTCAAAAGCTTAACTTTCTTACCAAATGAAGAACTTTCCATAACAGCCATCTTCAGCTCCGATAGGTCCTTGCCCGCAATCTGGCATATTTATGGCTCCCCACTACAAGGAATAACCAAGCTTCTTCTACTACCCATTTCTTTGCCAAAAATTTCTCCTTCCTCAGCACCCCCATCCTCATAAGCTCCCAAACTTCAATATTTTCATTACTCAAGGAATTGAGTTCCCTGTTAAGATTACCATCAGTTTTAAGATAAGGAATACCTGAGTTCGCAAGTAATCCATTAGGATCTACTTGAGTTTGCAAGCTTCCCTTCCCATCTCCTTCCTTGTCTTGTGCACTACCTGAAATGGCTGAATCAAAAAAACCAGCAGCTGAGGATTCATGTTCTGTCTCCTCAATTCCTCCTCCAAGAGCCACCATAGTGGCTCCATTTGCTTCCAGAGTCGTCACATTTACAGTAGGTTTAGTGGTAGCCTTCTTCACACCAACCTCCTCCCCATTACTAATCTCCATACCCTTTCCACCATCAGCTTTATGAAACACTTCCTTATCTTGGACAGCTAGCTTCTTTTCTGGAATTACTTGAACAACCTTTTGAGCCATTTGCAATACATGATGAGGGACATTCTTTTTCTTCTCAAACTTTAAATTTGAAGCATTAGCAAATTCTCTATGTTGGCCAACCCTTCTACCTTTCTTCCTGTTAACTAGAAGCCAATGACCATAAGAGGTAGAATCCATTTTTTCCACCTCCTTTCCCACAACAGCCCCCTCTCCACCATCATTTCTAACTCCCACCACTTCCTTAGGAACATCACAAGCTTTATTACATTCAGCTTTAACATGGCCTATCAATCCACATTGGAAGCACAAGGATGATATTTTTTATACTCCACTTTTTGAATAAATCTTCCTGAAATACTATCCACCCAAACTCCTAAAGGATGTCTTTGATCAATCTTCACCCTAACACAAATTCATGCAAATTCATGTCTACCCCATTGGAACAAATTCCCATCCAACATGAGAGGTTTACCTATCATAGAAGCAATCCTTGCAATGTTCTTTTCATCCCAACAATGAAGAGGAAGGTGTGGCATCCTAATCCATATTGGAGAAGTCAATCCTTTCATAGATAATGGTGAAAAATCTGGCTTCCATTTTTCCATACCGATTATGTGCCCATTCAAAAACCATGGCCCTTCAGTTAGAACTACCTCCATTAGTTCATTGGATTTGAAAGAACACAAAAACCAGCCTTTCCCAAGGGTAGTGAAATGGAAATTACCAAGTTTGCTCCATTGCCGCCTCACTTCCCATGCCACCAAGTGTGAAGGCATTTCCTTTCCAAAAACTTTGAACACTAAGGAATTAGACAACCTACTAGCATTCAAATTCTCCATATCTTCACATAATTTCACTGCCTTACCATCCTCGGACAGCACCACATCCCCTACATTTAAGTTTAACTTAAAATATGGCTTGGTACTCCAAGGATTAGCATTCACTTAAACATTATTTTTCTTGGGCGAACCATTAGTTACCTTATCCACACCTGCTACCTCATTATCCACTAGGCCTGGTTTAAATCTTTGAGGGCTTCTCTCTGTTTGAACAGAATTTGCATGATTCTGCACACAATCACCCAGATCAGCTGAGACACAATTCCTCACTTCCACAAAATCAGAACGGTTTTTCACTTGATTTCCCATAGATACTAGAGCGTTCCTCTCTGAATTAGCTAGCGACTTGTTTGGGATATGAAAACCTTTGCCAACCGAAGAAAGGGAATTCGAATTTATCTTGCTGTTAGGGATAGAGATTGCATTTGAATTCCCATAACGATTCACAAAGATCTTTGTACCCAAGGAGGAAGCCTCCGGATTAGAAGAGAAACTATTTAAAACTAGAAAATCATTGAACTTACAGTCCTCAATTGAAACAACATTCTTCCCCTTGCCTTCAACAAGAATAAACTTATTCTGATGCTCAAGAGACCTTTCTGTGATAACAAATTCTCCTCTTGCCTTCCGACGACGGACATTCTCCTCTTCGAGATCAAAATCAGAACCAAGATGCTGAAGATCAGAGATCTTCGACAAAGGTAGTGATGGCCGGCGGCCTCCCACCACCATACCCAAACTCACTGCCGAAGAGTCAAGCAAAAAAACCATGAAGCTTAAAATTTAAAAAATTGCACTTTATCTCTCTAGAATCCTAGACGCTCTCTCTCTACAACTTTACTAACTTAAAATTTTTTAAATACGGATATTCAATATCATTAATAATGTGCTTAAAAAAGTACATTCAAAAATTGATATCAGTCAAAAGCTTAGAATTTGATTATAATCTTATACTTGAATTCTAAAAGGATAAAATAAGAAAACTAGTACATTTGAAGGTGAACTAATGAAGTTTCATTATAGTGATGAGGAATAGCTCAAATAAGTAAAGTTATAACTTATAATTTTAAATTAAAGCAATAACTTAAATGATCAAAGTCAGATAATTATTAGTTTCTTTTCTAATTTATGTAATATAAATAGTGTTTATTTAAACTATGATCTTGGGTATTATTATTTTCATAATTTCCATAATTTTTATTAAGATTAATTAAATAATCAGAATATAAAAATTTGTAGTAAACATGAGAGGAATTTCAATGAAATATAAATATAAGAATCACAAACAACAGTTAATACTACGCATGCTTTCATATAAATGATAAAAGGTGCATAAAATATATGTTAGTAGAATGTAACTAAACATAAAATAACATGACCTTGATTATAGGATAACTAGTGCACTAAGCACCATGCATAGCATATCAAGTGTCTTAGCTCCCATAAGTGATAACTTTTAAGTCTTCAGATAGACTATACAATTAGTTTATTTTAGCATGAACCAATTTAGTTATATTTTGCACTCAATCTATCTCCCGATCTACACAAGGTTTCAGTCTATGGCCATTCACTTTAAAAGTAATTAAACTTTTGTTATCCTTACTTTCGATAGTTCCATAAGGAAATATTTTTACCATAGTGAATGGTCGAGACCATCAAGATTTTAATTTTTCATGGAATAACTTAAGTCTGAAATTAAATAGTAAAACTTCATGTCCAAGAGTGAATACTTTCCTAAGAAGCTTTTAGTCATGCCTTGTTTTAACCCTTTATTTATACTCTGCATTTTCATAAGCTTCATTTCTGATCTCTTCCAGTTCACTCAATTGCATCAATATTTTTTCTTTTTCCATTTTAAATTGCAATTCAATTCTTTAATTGTCTAAAAAGCTTTGTGTTTTAATTCCACAGGAAAGTGGTAGGCATTTCCATAAATAAATTTAGAGGGAGTCATACCAATTGTAGTCTTATATGTAGTTCAATATGCCCATAATGCATCCTCTAACTTAATTACCAAATATTTTCTATTTGCATTGACCATTATTTCTAGGATTCTCTTAATTTCCCTATTACTAATCTCAGCTTGACCACATGTTTGATTATGATAAGAAGTTGCTACTCTATGATACGCTCCATATTTCTGTAAGACTGTTTCTATTAATTTTATTACAAAAATGACTTCCTCCATCATTGATTAAATGTCTTGGCAATCCAAATCTTGAGAAAATATTTTTTCTTATAAACTTCTTATTTAAATTAAAGCAATAGCTTCAGGTGCCCCCACTTTTGATCCCTAAGATTTTAGGTTCCCCCACCACAATTTCTACTGACAGTAGTAGTAATAAGGATAGTAGGAGAAGAAAATGATGTTGATGATGAGGAGGAGGATAATGTGTGATGTTTGTTTCACTATTTCTTTTTTTTCTTTATTTTTATTTTTTTCTCTAAGATAGTTAATGATGCAAGTCTATAGTTGTATTGTGACATTGTAAAACTTTCATAAAAGTGAACTTAGGTCATTATTATTCGAATGTATTGGATGTGTGGATTGCAATACCCTATGGTTATGTTAGTGCATGCATCATTCTATATCCATGTTGTGTTTATATGGTTTACTATGTTGTTATAATTTTTTAATTATGTTTTATCCTTTTTATAATTTCCTACCTACTTATAGTATTGATTATTCCTTATTATTATTCAATTTCACTTTGTTATAATTATTCAACCTTCAAATTAAAATTGATTAGAATAAGAACAACACCAAACTATAGGTGCTTAGTTATATGAGCAAAGGATAATAATTAACAATTAGAGCAACCTTTGCAATATATAATAAAATTATCTAAGTTACTACTACAACACAAAAGCACCTAACTACAAGGTGTAGATTGATTGACTATGTTTAAAAAAAGGCAATACTCAGATTAATTTTAAAATTTTGAATAAGCTAAGCATAACATTGGAAGCATTATAACAAACCTTAATTAACTCAAATTTAGGTTATGTGAAGGGGAAAAGTTATAAGATAATCAACATCATTACTATAGTACTCCAAAAAAGTAGAAATAAAAATAGAAAAACAAGAAAAAATTTTAAAAGAAAAATATGTACCAGAATATCAAAAATAGGTACCTAAAAAAGCTTGAATTCCCAAATAACCTAATACTAAATTAAATAAGGGAAGCAAAAAAATCCTAGTACATATTGGTATTTATAAATGAATTGCATTAATCGAAGTATGAAAATTTCCTAAATGGTAGTCAGTCAAATAACTAAGTAGTTTATAATTGGACATACACATGTAGTATATGGGCTTACTATGGATTTTATTAAACTTGATTATTTAGGATGTTTAATACTAATTATTTTAATTTAAATTTCCAATCTTTTACATATTAAAATTATCAACAAATTAGTGAAGTATTTTCCTATTTTTAATCATTTTAGCAAAGAAATTCATTAATAAGGATGAATTAATCAAAAGTGCAATCACATTGCTTAAGGATAAGAAATAAATTCAACATTGGGAAATCTGTTAAGTGAAAATTTGGTTAATGTTTTGTGTATTAATTCTTAGGAAGATATTTCTTTTAGTTGATGTTGTGCAGAAAAATCATACGAAGAATCCATAAATATTAAAGTATACACTAGTGCCATGATGCCTTGACCAATAATGTCGCAACAACATCAATGCCCCAGCGCCAATCTAGAACAATGTGGCACATTGAATTTGGAAATTTTTCAATTTAATTAGGCCCCATAGTGCCATATCTTTCAATGCCACAACATCAATAGTACCCCAATGCCACATTTGGAAAAACTATTGTGTGAAACTTTTTATTATTTTATAAATAATTTAATTCTCTAAAATAGATATCTATAGCACCGTAATGCCAAATTACCTACCTTAGCATCATAGAAATAGTATTTGTTTCACATCATAGCATTGTGGTTTCTCAAAATTGCCAAATCACTTATAGCACCATGGAGAGAAAGTTAGAGCTACTCACTATGAACCTTCACGTTGATTCAGCTAAACACTTTAGCATAACCAAAATATAGATCATTGAAGTGGTAGTTCACTATTATAAAACTACAATGCTAATGTTTCAACTGCCACGGTAGCAAAGTCAACTATATACTTAGTATAAATAATTTTATCTTCAAAATATTATGAGTTTTTCATTTGTTTATTATACAAAATAGTAAGTGAGTGTGGAGAGTGATTGTGCTTAAGAAAAATCATTTTTTTTAAAGAAGCACAAAGCAATAGCATTAAAAGAAAAAGGGCCTAATACAAATTATTAATAATGTCACACTCCTCCTTTAACAATTGAAGAAAATGATGAGGAATATGATCCATACCAATATCATCCTTAACAAAACTATAACTTAGAGCAATGTTAGCACAAACATCAGCTAACTTATTGCATTCCCTATTCACACAATTAAAATTAATATGATGAAAATCTTTAATGAATGAAAAAACTTCAATTCCAATGCCGGACTTACACGCCTCCATCTTCTTGACACCATCCTGAGTATACTTAATAACATTGATGTTATCACCTTCAATTATAATTCACTTGTATTGCATCATCCAAACTTTGACGACTAATTTCAAGGAGTGAATAGCTAACATTTCCAATCGAGAAATGTCCCAATGAACACCATTGAGCCCAAATGCCAATAAAAACCTTCCTTTATGATCCTGGAATACACCTCCAACTCCAGCCTTATAAGATGATAATATGGTAGCATCCACATTAAATTTGATCCAATTGGGAGGAGGAGGATGCCAACAAATTTTGAACAAATGAACTGATTGATTAGTACCCCAGATGCCCAATTTGATTATGATATATCCATCTGAAGAAGAAATAGAAGCAAATCCAACTATATTAACCGCAATAATTAGACTAATATCCTCCTTATCCCCATACACACATTTTTTTTGGATTTCCAATAGAGAAAAAAAATTGAACAATAAAGACTAGCAAGAAATACTTAGTTTGATGCAGATTTTTCCAACCAAATATGGTATTCCAGAAATGACCCAAACGAAGGAATTTCAAAACCTATTCATTCTAAATTTGCATGATTCAAACCAGCTTTGAACAACTAACTGCCACATGTTCATAATCTTCCATCTCCATACATCCTCTAGGACATAAATTACTATTTCTTAATCTTCTATGCTCCAGGAATTGGAATGTAGGAATAGAATTGTGATGTAGCCTCCACCAGAAAACTTTCACCCTTGGGTTAAGCTTAATTATCTTAATCCATCTCCAATACATCTTTATAATGAGATATTACACAACTGCTTCAAATGCTAAAGAAAAAATCGATTTACACGTTACCTGATGAATAAGTTCTACTTGGTCTTTTATGAAATTTGTATCAATCTGGACTTCACAAATTAGCCTGATCAACTCCTCTGCAAAAGACTTCCGAAGCTCCTCCTTGTCCCAGACTCCATCCTTAATGAAATTTTCAACCCTCATATCATCTTTCTCTAAAATAGATACAAAAGTAGGACACTTATTAAGGCCTTTATTCAATACCCAAACATCCTTAACTTCACTAACTGAATCCCTTGTTGAGATCTTCCACCTAACAATAGGTTGTAGAGCTTTTGCACCACTCAAAATAACCCTCCAACCACTCAAAGAGTTCTGCTTAACTTCAGGTTTCCAACCAGATGAACAATATCTAGACTCCATGGTCTTGTACAATATTGAATCAGCTTCATTAAGGAATTTCCATGCCAACTTCGCCCTTAATGCTCCCACCTTGCTAATAAGGGAATGTTGACCATCTCCACACATTTGAATCAGTTTACATAATTCTTCCCAGATCACATAGTGAAGGCCCTTCCTCCTATCATTCTTATGCCAAATAAACTCCCTTCAAACCATATCAATTTCACCTAAAAGACCATTAGGATTACGAGAATGAGTGCATTGAAAAATAGGAATCAAGAGAACAATCGACTTCAAAAGAGGAAATTTCCCAGATAACGAAACAAACTTATTCCCCCAAGCATTAAGTTTTCCAATGACTTTATCCAAAATGAACTAAAAATCTGCAGCCACAAGTCTTCTCAAGGGAATCTTCACACCCAAGTAATTTAACTCTTTAACAGTTTTAAACCCCATCAATCGAGTAATTATTTTCCTCCTTCTTTTAATAGCTTCTCAAAAGAGGATAACAGATTTTTGATAATTTAATTTCTTACTCGACCAACAACAAAAGTCCAATACAGTACCCCTAATCTTTCTTTACCACCTTGACATTAGCTTTAAAAAAAATCAATATATCAACTGCATAAAGAAAATGAGATATCCTCAGAGCATTTGGATGAATTTTTTTCCCAATCTCATTATCTACTTGTATCAAAGCATTTGATAACAATTGAGAGCATAAAATAAATAAAAATGGAGATAAGGGACAATGTTGACAAAAGACACTTCTAGCATTGATCCAATTTGATGATTTATTGTTAATTAAGATAGAAAATTTGGGATTCTCCACACAATCCATTTTAAGTTTAGAAAACTTCAATGGAAAGCCAAAATAGTTCAAAACCTGCTCCAACGTTCTCCACGCCATACTGTCATATGCTTGTTCCATATAAATTTTGAATGAAACCAGTCCTTTAGAAGATTTAGAATATCTGAATTTATGAAAAACTTATTGAGCTATCAAAACATGCTATGATAGAGAACGTCCCTTTAAAAAAGTTGATTGATTTTCTAAAACAAGCTTAGGAAGTATAGATATAAATCTATTAAGGAGAATTTTAGCCACCAATTTATAAATATTTTTGCATAAACTTATTGGCCTAAAATTAGAAGGAACCAAAGGATTATTCACCTTCAGAATGAGCATAATCAATATATCTTTCTAATTAAAATCCATTTTCCTAGTATAAAAGAATTGCTTGATAGCATTCCAAACATCTGGCTTGATAATGGTCCAATAAGCCTTGATAAATGAGTGTGTAATCCCATCAGCTCCAAGTGAAACACCACCACCGAGCTTATTAACAACTCCCATAACCTGCTCCATAGATAACTCTGCCTCCAATAGTCTTCTATCATCTTCATTTAGTACACACATAGGGGAAGGCCAACCATTCAACAAACAAACTCTAGCTTGCCACTTGTTTTTAAAGAAGTTGAAAAAAATACTTTCAATCTGAGCATGGTCATCCACTATCACTCCATTATCATCCTTGATCTTGTAAATACAGTTAGCATTCCTCCTAGCACTTGCAAAAGAATGAAAAAACTTTGAATTAGTATCCCCCTATTTGATCCATTTAACCTTTAACCTTTGTCTCCACCACATATTCAATCGAGGAAGAGTGTTATTACGCTCATTCACCTTTATTTTGAGAATAAGAATTTTCTCATCAGAGAGTCCTCCATCATTTGCTTCCTCCATTTGTAACTCCAAAATTTTGTTCTTAACAGATTCCTTCAATTAATAAAGATCTTTCAACATGGCTCTACTCCAGTAGAATGGAGCTTTTAATGCCCTTCAAAACTTAATATTGATAATATCAGGATAGCCTCCAACTATCTTCCTATTCTAAGTATTTTGAACTACAGTCGATGAAGCAGCATGAGAAGCCCAAGTATCTTCAAATCTAATGACCCTGTTTGTTATAGGAAGACAATTCAAATGATTTAGAACAATAGGGCAATGATCTGAAGCCACCCTAAGTAAATGATGAAACACCATCAACTAAGAAGATCTAACAACATCAAATTTAACAAAGCTCCTATCTAATCTTTCTAAAATTTGGGCTCCTCCAACTTTGTTATTACTCCAAGTGAAATTCGGCCCAATATAACCCACTTCATGATAATCATTATTAGTTAAAAAGATCTTCATTTCCTTGGGTCCTTAGGAAAAAATGAACCTTTTCCCTCCCTTTTTATCACCTTTGGACAATAAGCAGTTGAAGTCACCACCCACCACAGATGGCATATCTTTGGAATAGAACAACTCTAATTTGTTCCACAACTCCCTCCTTTTATAAGCATCTTTATTCCCATAAACAGTAAAAATCCACCAACACCTTTATTATGGATATTTAAATCCCCGATCACACAATGATACGAATACTCCAAAGTAGTAAAAGAAGGCACATTAGACTTCCATAACATAAAGATTCCCCCAGACAATCCATCTGAATGAAAGTGAAAGAAATCCTAATCTACTCCAATAAGCTTATTAACATCTTTCCTATCCATAGAAGCTACCTTTGTCTCTAGCAAACCAACAAAAAACACATCATTCTCCTTCACAAATCCTTAGGATATAGAGAAGCTTGCACCGTCCTAGCTCCTCTACAATTCTAAAAGGCAATTGAATTCATTGATAGTTAGTAGGGGAGCAATCCTCGGCTACTTTTTCTTTATTTCCCACATCCAATTTCTTGCTTCTAGGCATCAACTTTGAGGACCGAGCAACTTCAGTATTTTGCCCAACTTCCTCTTAACAGAAGAATTAGCACCATCATTCTTAATCGCTTCCTCAACATTTGAACCTCCCTCCTCATCAATACCATTAAGCACATCAAACTTATTATCATTAAGAATAGTAGGAAGAGAATTGGAATTGCTATTCTTACCAAAATTTGAAACATCACACATATTAGGAGTCACTATAGTCAGCTTCATACAATCGACAGATTAAACAACTTCAGCAATGGGAGTAGCACTTTGAAAGCCCTATTTAGGAACATCATTCCCATAAGTGCAAGAAACTAGAGTTTCTTTATCACCAAGAACTGGATTCTCCCTCATACCCTTAACAACATTCTATACATTATGCCTTTTAGCCAAAAATTACACCTTCCCTTCCCATAATTAACATGAACCCAAGGCCCATACCCAACTTCTGAATTCATAATACCAGCAGCCCCACAACCTCCTACAGCTTCACCTCCACCATCCACACCAGACAATATCGGAGCACCCCCACCTTTGTTTACCTCAAGCCTCACTTCTGAACAGTTTCTTTTAAGGTGGCCAATCATACCACAGTTAAAGCATAATTTAGAAACTTTTTCATATTTAATCTTTTGGAAAAACTTGCCAGAACTCCCTTCCACCCAAACACCTAATGGAAGCTATCTATCCAGTATGATTCGAACACAAACTCTAGCAAACTCTCTCCTCCCCCATTGAAACATATTCCCATCTAATAAAAATAGCTTTCCAACTTGAGAAGCAATCCTACAAATATTTATCTCATCCCAACATTATAAAGGTAGATTAGGCATCGTAATCCACACTGCAGCTAAAAGGCCTTTTAAAGAATTCGGACAAAATGTTGGTCACCACTTATCAACACCAAAAATGTGCCCCTTAACTAACCAAGGTCCCTCTATCAAAATTGAATCCAACAATTGCTTCATTAAATCAACAGAGAACCCAATCTAATCCCAACAGAGTGAGTTGAAATTTTCTAAAATGACTCCATTATCTTCTTAGCTCAAGACTAATCACATGAAAGGGAATATGTTAACCAGACACTTTGATAACCAAGGTAGTTTCCAACTTTTTTATATTCTACAATTCATTTCCCATATGTAACTTAACAGCCTTCCCATATTCCGTTAAACATGATCCCAATTCCAAAATTCTCTATTTTTATGTGCCTTTCTACACCAAACATTTGGCATGACGTTGCTGATATGATTTATCATTTCCATAACAAACACTACATTACGATCTTGATCAACTAGATTTTATTCACCTAAGACACAATGACAAACCTTTTCTAGATCATCTAACTTTGAAGAAAACCCAGCACCAGCCCTCTCAAGATTAGGATCAATGACCTTCTCTACACTAATAGAAGAATTACCCACCATAGTTACGCCTATCAAACAATTATCACTTTTACTTGCCTGATCCCCTGGACTACTAGGATTTGAATGACAAAACCTACTAACATGTATCTTCAAGACAGAAGAAGATGACGCATCTAAATTCAAATTTCCAGTAGTTCTAAGATTCAAAGATTTAGACATAGTAGGTTTGGGGTATTAAAGCCCATCATTAATCAATACTTCCTTACCCTTCCCTATCACATTCAAATCCATCTTAACACATAGCTATTGATATTATCGACACCATGACCCATTGTAGAGATTTTGATGATAACAAACAGATGCTTGCATGTTCAAATTTGTGTGTTAAGTATTTTAGGTGTAATGATTTGATGGATGTGCATGATAATTATTTATATGGGATTTATATTGCACAAATTAAGTTTAATCAAAATTTGAGCTAAAAGAACTCAAGATGGACCATGATGGAAAGCTTACAAATTTTATGTTATCATAGGAGTATGTTAGTGGTTCATTAGCATTTACTTGCATGGTTTAATTTGCTAACAATTTAAATATCTATTAAAATGATTTACACATTATTAATTAAGAATAATAAGCATGATTTAAATATCTATTAAAATGATTTACACTTGTTTGTTTTCTTTTTCTAAATTTTTACTGAATATTTGTTTAGTTTTTCACCATATATTTTTTCTTGGAAATATTTCTTATTTGATGAAATACTAGTTGAGAATGTTCTATTAAGTTTTTCTATGCTAAATCTTTTAAATCCATAAGATAATAAAGCAAGTATTATTATTTCCTTTTACATGATAAAGATTTTAATTTCAAATTTAATTCATTTTTAAAAGTATTATGTTATTCAAAGAGTTATAGTTTAAATCAGTAAGAAAAATATTTTTAGTTAATATATTATTCATATTTTTATCAAAATATAAATCTATCTTAAAGTGAGCAAATTTTATATTCCATTTGCAAGTAGTGAGGTGATTAAAATTAATTTGTAAAATCACCTCAGATATTTTGGTCATTTTATTATAATATATTTTGAGCTTGTATTTTTTACATCAAGTTATATTTTTCTTTTTCTTGATCTAAGCCATTTGGCTTAGTGAAGCTTAAATTATAATTAGATTGGGTTGTACTCACCCATGTAGGAGAGTACTTAGGTTGTAAAGAACTTCTTTGGTTTAAAAAAGTGAGGTTTGCAAGGCAAACCTGGGATTAATGAATTTTAGCTTGAGAGTTGGCTATCGTAGATATAGGTCAGATTGGAATCCGAGCCGAACCACGTAAAAATATTTGTGCCTCTTATTTTCATTTCTTGTATTTATTTTTCTTTAATATTATAATAAAAATTATGTGATTACTTATTATTTTCCAAATAGCATTAAATTTTTTTAATTGCTTTCTTTTAATAAAAAATTTAAGAACCCCAATTCACCCCCCTCTTAGGGTGCCATAGTCATCCAACAATTGGTATCAGAGCCTTGGTTCTTTTCATTTTGGCTTAACATCCTAGAGTAGATCTAGTTATAAACTATGGCACAAGGTTTTCCTAGGGGTTCACTTTCTGAAGGACAATCTTCTCATCAAATACCATTGTTAGATGACGTTCCTTTTGATTATTGGAAAAATAGAATTAGTACATTCTTAAGAGGACAAGACTCTCGTATGTGGAATATGCTTACACATTAATATCATACACCCACTAAAGAAGTTAATGAAATTAAAATTGAAAAACCTTTTGATGAATGGATTGCATTGGAGAGAGAATTAGATGAGTTAAATGCTAGGGCTTGTAATACTTTGCATTGTGCACTTCTTCCAAATGATTACATAAAAATTTTCATGTTAAATTCTGTAAAAGAAATTTGGGATAAATTAATTATAACTTATGAAGGTACTATGAGGTTAGAGATGATCACATAAATAGACTTATTCATGAATATGAATTATTTCATTTGTCTCCTTCTGAGTCATTTTCTGATATGTATACAAGATTTATGAAAATAATTAATACATTACGTTCTCTTGGTGGAATATATAAGAATCAAGACTTAGTCTATAAGATTCTTAGATACCTTCTGAAAGAATGGGATGCTAAAGTAACTACAATTAGTAAGGCTAAAGATTTATCTACTTATCCACTTGATCAGCTTTTGGGTTCTTTGATAGCACATGAATAGATTATAGCTCAATGGGATAAGTTGGATAGGTCTTCTAAGAAAGAGAAGGAGAAAGGTAAAACTATTGCCTTACAGGTTGATGATAATGATGAATCTAGTTTATCAAGCTCTAATGAAGATAGTGATGAGGTGGCCATGCTTTCAAGAAGACTTGAAAGCTTACTAAGGAAGAAAAATCAAAGGTATAAAAAATCTAAAAATTATAAATTTCAAACTAAGAAATTTTCTGCAGGAGAAAGGATTATTTTCTACCATTGTAAGAAGCTTGGACATATAAGAGGAGATTGTCTAGATCTTATTGACTCAAAGAAGAAAGAGATGGATGTAAAGAGAAAGAGTGACAAGAAAGAAAAGAAGCATTTCAAGAAGAAAAAGAAGGCTCTATGGGCCAACCCAAATTTAGATGAATCAAGTTCATCAAATGAAGAGGTGAACATTTGCCTTATGGCAGGAGGAGAATCAGATTGTGATTCTCAAGAGGTATATAATGATATATCTTATGAAGAATTAGATGATGCATTTATTGAATTAGTTGTTGAATATAAGAAATTAAAAAGAAAATATAATGTTTTAGAAAAAGAGCATAAAAATTTAGATATGCATTTTAATGATTTAAAAAATGAATGTGATGGTTTGAAAAATAAAAATAGTTCTTTATTAGATCATTCTTTACTTGTTTTTAAACTTAAAAGAGAAAATATTCTATTAAAAGTAAGACTAGATTTATGCATAAAATTACAAGTTTATTATATAGTTTTATCTAATACAACATTAAATAAATAATTTACTTATATGTCACATAGACATCATGCTAAGCCATATGCAACCACTAATATTTGGTGTAATTATTGTGGTAGAAAAGGACACATCTCATTTGATTGATATGCTCGTAGATCACAAAATGCTAAACAATCATCTTTTATATGGGTTCCAAAAAAATACAAGTGCTTCTTATACCATACATAATAGATATCATACTACTCATTTAAAATGTGGACCCAAAAATATTTGGGTTACAAAAGTTAACATTTGATTTTCTTTTATAGGAATGCCTTCAAAGTAAAATCAATGAAGGCATCTTGTACTTTGACAGTGGATGTTCAAGACATATGACGGGCGATAAAGCAAAATTCTCCACATTAGAACCATGTGATAGGGGATATGTCACATATGGAGATAATGAAAAGGGAAAGATTATTGGCATTAGATCCATATGTAAGAACTCTATTACTTTAGAAAAAGTCTTATTTGTTTCTGGTTTAGAATATAACTTAATATCAATTAGTCAATTATGTGATAAAGGTTTAAATATTTCTTTTTATGCTTCACATTGCATTATTAAAAATAATGAAACTATTTTGCTTATTAGAAATAGACATAAAAATATTTATTTAATTGATTTAGAGAATACAAATGATATTAATTTTAATTTACTTTGTATGAAATCTTCAAATGATGATGCTCGGTTATGGCATAGAAGGTTTTGTCATGCTAATATCCACATTTTAAATAAAATTTCTAAACTTGATTTAGTAGTTGGTTTATCAAAAATTAATTTTTATTTTCATTTTATATGTGATACATGCATTCATGGTAAACATATGAAAGGTTCATTCAAGAGTAAAAATATAGTTTCTACAAGTAGACCTTTGGAATTATTACATATGGACTTATTTGGGCCAATTAATACAACTAGTTTAGGTGGTAAAAATTATGGATTTGTTATAGTAGATGATTATTCAAGATACACTTGGGTATTATTCTTAGCTAATAAACATAATGCATTTGATGATATTAGAAAATTTGCTAAGTATATTCAAAGTGAACAAGGTTATTTGATTCATAGAATTCAAACAAATCATGGTGAAGAATTTGAAAATAAATCATTTGAAAATTATTGTGATGAAAATGGAATTAGACATAATTTTTTAGCTCCTAGGAGTCCTCAACAAAATGGTGTAGTTGAAAAAAAAGAATCATACTTTGGTTGAATTAGCAAGGTCAATATTAGATGAATGTAAACTTCCAAAGTATTTTTGGGTAGAAGTAATAAACACAGCATGTTATGTTACTAATAGAGTTTATTTAAGACCTATTCTCAAAAAGACCCCTTATGAAATATTTTTTGGAAAGAAACCTAAGATTAGTCATTTATATATTTTTGGTTGTAAGTATTTTATTTTAATTAATGACAAGGATCCTTTAGGTAAATTTGATAGTAAGTCTGATGATGGTATATTCTTAGGATATTCAATTTTTGGAAAATATATTAGAGTTTTTAATAAGAGAAAATTAATTGTTCAAGAATCCATTCATATAATTTTTTATGAAAATCCTATAGATTTAATAAGAAATGATTTGAATGATGATGATATTAAGAATATAAAGAAAATAAATTTAGAGGAAAAGGAGGATGATTCATTGCTTAAGGAATGGAGATATGATAGAAATCACCCAAAATAATTAATAATTGGTGATCCTTCTCAAGGTGTTAAGACTAGGAGAAACCTTAGGGATGAGGTAGAACATTCTGTATTTCTTTCAGAAATTGAACCTAAAAATATAAATTAAGCTTTACAAGGTAAATGAAGCTTTAAACTTTTTCAAATGGATGTTAAAAGTGTATTTTTGAATGGGTATATTAATCAAGATGTATTTGTAAAACTACCACCCGGTTTTGAAAGTATTAATTCTCCTAATCATGTGTATAAATTAAAGAATAAATTATATGGTTTAAAATAGGCTCCACGTGCTTGGTATGATAGGTTAAATAACTTTTTAATGGAACATAATTTTAGAAAAGGTAAGGTAGATACAACTCTTTTTATCCAAAATATTGGAGATGATTTGATTGTTATACAAAATTATGTTGATGATATATTATTTGAAAGTAGAAATGAGAGTTTATGCCATGAGTTTTCCTCTTTAATGTCTAAGAAATTTGAAATGAGTATGATGGGAGAACTCACCTTTTTCTTAGGACTTCAAGTAAAACAACTAGAGTCTGGCACATTCATATGTCAAGCTAAGTACATAAATAAATTATTAAAAAATTTTGATATGAAGAGATTAAAATTGAGCAAAACCCCTTTAAGCATATAAACTAGACTTGGTTTAGATGAATCAGGAAAGCCAATATATCAAAGGCTTTATACGAGTATGATAGGTTCACTTATGTATCTTACTACTAGAAGGCCTAATATTATGTTTTCCATATATTTGTGTGCACGATTTCAAGCTAATCCTAAGGAATCACACTTAACAGCAGTTAAGTGAATATTTTGCTATTTAATTGGAACTCCTAAGTTAGGCTAATGGTATCCCAAAATTTTATTATCATGTAATTTAGTTGTATATTCTGATGTATACTATGCTAGTTGAAAGGTTCATAGAAAAAGTACATCTGGAACATGTTAATTTTTAGGATCATCACTCATTTCTTCGTCTTCTAGAAAACTAAATTCTATCGCTTTATCCACTGTTGAAGCACAGTTCATAACTGCAGTTAGTTGTGTTGCTCAAGTTTTATGGCTAAAGCAACAATTAAATGATTTTGGAATTAAGCTTAAAAATGTTCCCATTAAATGTGATAACACAAGTGCTATTAGTTTAACAAAAAATCCTATACAACATTGATGAACTAAACACATAGAGATTAGACATCATTTTATTAGAGATCATTTTAGTAAAGGTAATATGGATATAAATTTTGTAAACACTAATTCTCAAATAGCTGATATTTTTACAAAACCTTTAGCTGAAGAGAGATTTTTTATGTTAAGATGTAAGCTCGGAATGTTAGACACTAACATTTAAATTTCTTATTTTTTTTATTCTTTTTGATGTTGTCAATGGGGGAGAAGAATTATATATGTTGGTCATAATTCTTTTTACATGCATATATTTAGGGGGAGAATTATTTTTTTAATTAATATTTCTTAATTATTATATATATTATTATAATGCTTAAAAGTTATGATAAAAGTCAATTTACACCTTTATTATAACTATACCCAACATAAGTTTATCATCATAAAAAAGGGGGAGATTGTTGATATTATCTACATCATGACCCATTCTAGAGATTTTGATAATAACAAACATATGCTTGGATATTCTAATTTGTGTGTTAAGTATTTCAGGTGCCATGATTTGATGGATGTGTATGATAATTATTTATATGAGTTTTACATTGGACAAATCAAGTTTAATCAAAATTTGAGCTAAAAGAATTCTAGATGGACAAAGATGGAAAGCTTGTAGATTTTTATGTTATCGTAGGAGTATGTTAGTGGTTCATTAGTATTTACTTGCACGATTTAATTTTCTCATAATTTAAATATCTATTAAAATGATTTACATTTTATTAATTAAGGATAATAAGCATGATTTAAAAATTTATAAGATTCCTTAATTAAATTTTATATGCTTCATTGATTTCATAGAATTTATCAAATATGAAAAGATGCTTAATGAATTAGGGAAATTAAATGTAATAAGCTTATGTGGTAAAAAATTATTATGTATTCATTTTAAATTAAACTTGTTTCTAATAAATTTATTGATATATACTTAATGTTATCTAAATTACATCATAATATTGTATGAATATTTATTATATCTTTAGATACATGAAAATATGCATAAGATTTTATTTTACTGTATGTGATATTATTTTAATAGAAACATGGTCTGATTTTTATTTCGTTAGATTGTTTGACTTCTATAAATATAATTTGATAGGTAATATCACTCATTTGGAGCTATATTAAATTTATAATGATTTTCTAAATATTATATGATTTTAATATTATTTGCTGGGTAGCTGTTTTTGCCTTGTTTTGGATGTATATGAAGACTTTCTGACTTATCCATGTGACTAGCTATTTTATAGCCATTTTGAACTTATATTTCTTTAATATAAATGAATTCTTTATCAAATATAATATTTTTAGATGATAAATTAATATTAGATTAATAGTTTTATTCAAATTTGGCTTTACCCTTTCTCTTTAAATACCCCTCATCCTCTTCATATGAGGGATATTCAAGAGAGAAACTCCAACATTTTTCTCCATTCCTTTCTTCTTCCTTACACGCAAAATCTTAAGAGGAGAAACTTTGATTTTCATTCCAAGAGCTCTTTTCATTTGCGAGATCAAATTCTTGGTTGGAAAGCTTCAACGTACTAAATCCTGTAATGTCTCTTGGAGTTCTTGTTTGTTTTTTTTTTTAATTTTTACTTGCTGTTATTTTAGTTTTTAACCATATATTTTTTCTTAAAAAAATTTCTTATTTGATGAAATACTAGTTGAGAATGCTATATTAAGTTTTTCTATGCTAAATCTTTTAAATCCATAATGATAACAGAGCAAGTATTATTATTTCATTTTATGTGGCATAGATTTACATTTCAAATCAAATTCATTTTTAAAAGTATTATGTTATTTAAAGAGTTATAGTTTAAATCAATAAGAAAAATATTTTTTGCTAATATATTGTTTATATTTTTATCAAAATATAAATCTATCTTAAAGTGAGCAAATTTTATATTCCATTTGCAAGTAGTGAGGTGCTTAAAATTAATTTGTAAGATCACCTCAAATATTTTCATCATTTTATTGCAAAATATTTTGAGCTTGTATTATTTACATCAAGTTGTCATTTTCTTTTTTTTGATCTAAGCCATTTGGCTTAGTGAAGCTTAAATTATAATTAGATTGGGTTGTACACACACATGTAAGAGAGTATCTGGGTTGTGAAGAACTTCTTTGGTTTAAAGAAGTGAGGTGTGCAAGGAAAACATGGGATTAGTGAATTCTAGCCCGAGAGTTAGCTAGTGTGGACGTAGGTTGGATTGGAATCTAGGCCAAACCACATAAAAATATTTGTGCCTCTTATTTTCATTTCTTGCATTTATTTTCTTTATTATTATCATAAAAATTGTGTGATTACTTATTATTTTTTAAATAGCATTAAAATTATTTTAATTGCCTTCTTTTAATAAAAATTTTGAGAACTCCAATTCACCCCCCCTGTTGGGGTGCCATAGTCATCCAACAATAGCAAACCTCTTTCATTAATAACCAATGCTCTTACTTTAACACCCTTATTACGACCTCCCATGAAAAAAGACCCACCTAAACCACCATTAAAAACTTCACTAGTCATTCAAGAATTTTCCCAAGCACCACTAGAGGGTTGACAAACATCTCCCATCAGACGTGCCAAAGAATCAGCGGAGGATGATCGAAGATCATCCACCGCCAAGACAGACTATGAGAATGAAGGAAACGAAAATTTGAAAATCAAATTATTTCATTAGGAAATTGGACACTCTCTCACTAAGAAAAATCAATTTTGGAAGCATCTATTGCTGGAATTTATTATAAATGCTACTCTAGGGGGTATTTCCTCTTCTTAAAGTCTTATATTTTATTATGTTTCATATAATGAAATCTTTTTTATGTGAAATAATTTCCATGGTTGGGTAATTAACTTATTCTGAACATATGATATGAATGAAACAAGTTTTTCCTTATGTATGCTTTATTGTATGCAATACTTTATGTTATTTTTAATATCTTCTGGTGTTAATTTAATTCACAGAATGGCCATGTTTGAATTTAAAACTAAGTGTGATTCCCTGCATTAATGAAGGAATAATGGAACCTCTAGGATAATGGAAATAGAAAACATTTACATGAAAAACTTTCTTGTGTTTATAGATATAAAATCACTTTACTAAGGAAAAAGCCTTACATTACAGTAATGCAAGGCTGATACAGATCTAAGGGTTCATATTTTATGCTTCAAAACAAACTTTAGAAGAGTCCTACTAGGAGAATAATGCAACATTCATTATCATAAGTTCAATACAATTTTTTTTTATTAATTTATGTTTTTTAGAAACTGTAGTAGTGTGTAGAACACCAATTTTATCACAATTCAGTAGAAAAAACTTGCTACTTGAAGTAGGAAATATTAGGGGCATTCATCAGATACAAATGTTTCTCATGGGATTGAAACTCTTCTCTTCACTTTATTACTTTATTGATAAATGCACTTATCTAGCTTTACAATAGCAGTTGTTAAACCACTTCAATAATCTTTAGCTACCATTAGTGTACTCAAAGTGGCAACGATCTTGGGATGCTAATCCTTCTTCTTACTAAATGTCAAAGTTAGATTATTTATAGGTTTCAGCTTCCCCACATAAGGGAGGAAGATGATTCATTACCCTCTAAATGGTGCTAATTAACTCATGAGGAATGTTGGGTTAGTGAGTGATGGGAAACCTTCACTAGATTATTATTTGAATTTAAAGATGCAAGTGGGGATGATGGAGTGTAACCTTATTGGGATTGAAACCCAAATTTAATAGAACTTGCCAGAAATAGTTCATGCTAAAGACTGACTAACATTACTTGGTTATTGAATCTTAAGAAGTTTGTTGGATCTCTACAAAGAATATGCAACGATCATTTACTTGGTCAATTTTACTTTTTTAAAATTCACTATTTCCCTAGTCGGCATAATAATTTCTTCTTTTTTGGGATGCTCGTATGCTGCCCTAATTAGTGATCCCACCATTCATACTTTTGAAAAATTCTACTTTAGTCTATTCAATGCTATTTGCATGGTCGTGGACCAATCCTTTTAGCAATGATTTTAAACTTTTTGTTCCTTATCAGATAAGGAAGATATAATTAGTTCTTTATAGGTTATATAGCGTGGAAAATTAGCAATTTCGATGATATTTTCCTCTCCCTCTATTGTAGATAACATATTGAAATAGCTCCCACCTAATAACTATTAGTTTACATAAACTACTCCTACTATAGACTCCACCATAGCAGTGAAAAAGATTTCTTTCTCTATCATGTTAATCATTTATTTGTCCAACTCAGGTATTAGTTATTATTGTGACATTAAGATTTGGTCATTTGTTTTGTACCAAATAATGACCCGATCTTAAATGTACTGAATATAGGGGCTTCGGGCTGATCAACAAACTTTAACTTATGGTTAACTATTAATTTTGGAAGGTTAAGTAGTAGAACATGAAGGATTTAGCAGTTATGGGAGTAGCTGTAGACTCACCCTCTATAGTAAATTCTACACGAAATTTCTTGGTAGATGCTTCATTAGATTTAACCACCTCAGAATTTGGTCCACTGAAGATCATCTACAAATTTTTAAAACTTGAACCAAACTTGATTATGGTGCACCCTACAAGTTGGGCCTGGCTAAATGAAATGTTGAGATCATCAAAGAAACTTAATATCAATTTTTTTTACCATCTCTAAAATTGAACTAGAATTTTGTATCAGTTTCTGGACTCACTATCTTTAGACAAGATATTTAAGTTTGGAGAGAATTCTCAACTGAATTTACTGAATCCCTAAAATGTCTAATTGAATGAATCTACATTTTAAGCATAGAATTAAAAATAATGAGATTGGACACAATACATGTAACCACAATGAACTACATGAAGATATGTAACTATAATGTATCAATTAGACAAGGAGAATTATTGAAGTTGGAATTGAGATTTAGGATTGAAAATTGATTAAATTTAGATTTAAATTTAGGGTTTAGAATATTTGATATGGACCCATTATTAAAACTAAGGAAAATTGAATTTAAGGAAAAGATTTAGTTTAGTCTAAATTTAGTTTATGATTGGTTGAAGATTTTAAAGGTTGAACCCTTATATGCAAGGATGAAATGAATGAAACTACCAACAAAATAAAAGGAAGTTTGAGCCTACTACAAGAGTAAGTTTACTACCGATTTAAAGTCCAGTCACTACTAAAGCTAATGAGAGCTACTAATCCCTGGCGGAAACGTCAAAATTTTTTTTTTCGATAGATAGATTATACTAATATATTTTCATTATATTTATATAATCAAATTTGCATAGTTAAAACATACCATCTCAAAATACAAAATGATGCTTGACTATTAATTTAAGAATATAGATGAAATTTATTTTCATAATAAAGTCAACATAAAGGATATACTAATGTGATAAAATTTTAATCTATGTCTAGAGAATTTTCCCCTACTTAAATGAACAAGACCAAGGTTCATTATTTTTATGGGTTTTAGGTTCCATATAATGGTAATCCCCTATAGTTAATCACATCCCAAGACAAATCATGAGAAAACTCTTTATTAAATTAGTGACTAAACAACTTTCTATCAATAAAGCTATGTTAAATGATTTGAATTTTTAACTTACTAACTAGGAAAAGAATAAGACCTGATAACTTCATTACTAAGTTAGGGAAAGAGAGGTAGAGAGTTCTTATGATTCTAAGGAATACCCTAAAAATACTCTAACAAATTCTATGACTAAGAATTTAATAATATAGATTAACACAATATTTATTTTTGTGTTTTTAAATTTACTAGATGATCCAGATAATCATCCTAAGAGGAAGTAAAGTGTATACAAATCTTGGCTTATGACTGCTTGGAGTGGACAACCTGATAATCACCTAAACACACTTTAAAACCATGTCTTCAGGTCTCATGCATACAAGGTAGATAACTCCTATTTAAATGGAATTTAGGATTTAAATTTATACTTTTTTTTTTGAAGAGAAGCTAGAAAATCATTAATAGCTAAGGAATAAAAACTAAGTACAAAGAGTTGATTCCTTCTTCAACAAATCAACAATTGAAGAAGGAATCTTATTGAAGGAAATATCTTCCCAAGAGAAAGAAGAGAAAATGGCAAAGTTAGCACAAAGGTCCGCTAACTTATTACAACTCCTATTGACAAAATTGAAAATCACAAAATTAAAATCCTTTACAAAAGTCATATCTTCAGCTCCATGACCGCCTGATCTCAAGATTTTTTGAAAGAAATTGATAATGTTAACATTATCACCTTCAATGATAATACCCTTATATTCCAACATCCAATCCTTAATAGCACTTTGAATAGATAAAATAGCTTGAAGCTCTAATTGGGAAGCATCCCAGTGCATGAAAAAATGACCAAAAGCTAATAGAAGCCTTCCTTTATGATTACAAAAAATTCCACCAATTCCTGCTTTATATGAAGAAAGAAGAGCTGCATCCACATTTACCTTGATCCAATTGGGTGGAGGAGGACACCAACGATCTTCCAACAACGATAGCTGATTAACGACCAACCGTCCCAAGGAGAAATTAAGAAAAATAGGAGAAGTAGACACATAGGAAACTGTTTCAGCTGCAATCCTTAATGAGCTTTCTTCCGATCTTCCATGAACCAGTTCATTTCGCTATTTTGATATTAGATAAACCGCAGTACAAAATAGATTAATCATTGCAGAATTTTGTTTAGAAAGCCAGAGACAGGAATGATCAAACGAATCCCCAAGCTTAACATCAAAGCCCCACTCATTTAGGTGTAGAACTACCTCCTTTAACTTTATGCATTTGGATACCACATGATCTAAGTTCTCAACATCATGACAGCCTCTAGGACAATGGTTGTAGTCAATCAATCTTCTATATGCCAAGAATTGATTTGTAGGAACTGCATTATGAAATAATATCCACCAAAAACATTCAACCCGAGGCCTAATCTTAGCCATCTTCATCCAACCCCAGTTTTTGAAAATTGGAAAGTCCTGTTCTATCGCATCTGCCGCCAAGGAGGCAATAGATCTTCTAGAAATCTGATGTAACAGTTCTAGCTTGTCTTCAGATAAGGAATGCTTGATTGGATTCTTCATAATCAAAGCTACCAGATCATATCCAAAGAGATTGTTTAATACGTTAAGATTCCATTTCCCATCAGATATAAGATTGTCCACCGATAAGCCAATGCAGTCAGCTGACGCTACAAAGGTTGGCCTTCTGTTTAAACTTTTATTAAGAATCCAAGTATCCATTAAGACATCCACAGCTTCTCCTGTCGTAATATACCATCTGACAATTGGCTTCAAATATTTTGCACCATTATATATCAATTTCCAAGCCACAAAACCAGATTTATTCCCAGCATCATTCTCCCAAGGCATGCCATATTTCGGAAAGAAGACCTTATGCAACAGAGAATCCGTATCATTCACATATTTCCAAGCAATTTAGCTCACAATGGACCAACTTTGCTAGAGCAAGAATGCAACCCTCTACCTCCATATCTCATTGGCTTACACATGGTATCCCAACTCACATAATGCATACCAGCACCTCCATTTAGCTTATTCCAAATAAACCACCTACAAAGTTTAACAATTTCATCTAAAATTCCTTTAGGAATCAAAGAATGAGAGGAATGGAAGGTAGGATATGATAGCGCAACCGATTTAACAAAAGCAATCCTTCCTGCTAATGAAATCAATTTACTTCCCCAAGAGTTCAACATCCTTAGCACATTGTTGATAATGAACTGAAAATCTGATTTCAAAAGCCTCCTCAATGCCACTTTGACTCCAAGATAGCTGAATTCCTTAACTGATTTGAAACCCATAATTTGCAAAATGGATTTCCTCCTCTTTCTTTTAATAGACTTCCCAAACAAGATGGCTAATTTTGAGCCATTAATCTTCTGGCTGGTCCAATCACAAAATTTGTTTAAAATGCTTTTGATTTCCTTAAAAACCTTAAGATTGGCTTCAGAGAAAATTATAATGTCATTTGCATACTGCAAGTGAGATATCCTAGGTCCCTTTGGACTTACTTTAATCCCAATAGACTCCTTCCATAAAAAAGCATTAGAGAGTAACTGTGAACAAAGGATAAAAAGATAGGGGGATAGTGGACACCCTTGACGAAATCCACTACTAGCATCAATCCAACAAGAGAGTTTACCATTAATCATTAGAGAAAAAGATGGATTTTGCACACATTCGATAATTAATTTAGAGAAAAGAGAAGGATATCAAAAATAATCCAAGGCCTTCTCCAAGGTAAGCCAACCCATTGAATCATATGCCTGCTTCATGTCAATTTTAAAGGAAACTAAACCCTTAGAGGATTTAGAATATCTGAACTTGTGGAAGATATCTTGTGCAATTAAAATGTGATCTGAGAGTGATCTTCCTTTAAGAAAAGCCACTTGTTCGTTTGTAATCATCTTAGGAAAAATAGAAGTCGTTCTACTTAACAGAATCTTTGCCACAATCTTGAAAATGGTATTACACAAGCTAATAGGTTTGTAGTTGGAAGGAGTTAGGGGATTACTCACCTTAAGGATCAACACCATAATCATTTTTTTCCAATCATCACACATCAGAGCAGAATAAAAGAATTGAGCCAAAGTATTCCATAGATCTTCCTTGATAATGGACCAATAGCATTTAAAAAAGGAATAAGACATACCATCCTTCCTAGGAGCAACATACCCGCCACCTTGTCTGATAACCATCTCCACTTCTGCTAATACAAAATCTTTGTTCAGCCACCTGACATCCTCCTCGTCTAGCATTCTGTACGGAGCTGGCCAACCTTCCATAGAACAACTTCTTTCTCGCTATTTATCCTTGAAGAATTCAACCAAGACTTGCTCAATCTGATTTTGATCCTCCACCAAGCAGCCATTGACATCTTTGATGCTAAATATGCAATTGGAATTCCTTCTAGCACTCGAATAAGATTGAAAAATCTGGAATTGCAGTCCCCTTCATTCATCCACTTAACCTTAGCCCGTTGTCTCCACCAAGTATTTAAACGAGTCAAAGTAGCATTTAGCTCATTAATTTTGGTTTTAAGAATCCAGAATTCCTCAACTGTGAGACCCCCATTCTCTGATTCACTTGTTTGGAGAATAAGGATTTCCTTCTTAAGGTTTTCCTTCAACTAGTTTAGACATTGAAGCTTCGACCTGCTCCAGCAAAATAAGGCCTTTAAGGTTCTGTTCAGCTTTTGATTGAGAATTTGAGAAGCACCTCCCGTAGCATTCTTACTCCAAGCATTTTTAACAACTGCAGTAGCCGCCAGATAGGAAGTCCACACCTTTTCAAATTTTAACAGTCTCTTAGCCGTAGGCATGAAATCCATGAGATTTAACAGAATTGGACAGTGGTCAGAGGCCACCCTCTAAAGATGTCTGACCACCATACGATGTCCCGAACTGATAGTAGAACAATTCAAAAAGCACCTATCCATTCTTTCAAGCATTCGATCAGCTCCTGATTTGTTATTAGACCAAGTATACTTCAGCCCAACACAGCCCACTTCATGTAGATCATTTGAAGTCAAGAAAGATTTCATCTCTCTAGGACCTATAGAAAATGAAAATCTCCTTCCCCCCCTTTTATCTTCTTTAGAAAGTAAGCAATTGAAGTCTCCTCCTACTACCATAGGATAATCAATACCAGAAAAAGTGCCAAGTTTTTCCCACAGCAGCCTTCTAACATACACATCTTTACTACCATAGATAGTAGCAATCCTCCATCTACCCTTATTTACAACATCCAACTCTCCAATGATGAATTGAGGAGAGGAATCCAGCACAGTAAAAGAAGCCATACTACTCTCCCAAGAAACCAAAATTCCTCCGGCCAAACAAACTGAAGGTACATGGAAAAAATCCCAACCACCACCTAGCAAGAAAGTAACGTCCCTCTTATCAATAAAAGACAGCTTAGTTTCCAATAACTCAACAAAGAAAACTTTATGATCTTTCACAACCTCCTTGAGATATAGAGAAGCTTTCTTCTTCCTAGCTCCTCTACAATTCCAAAAAACTATAGAATCCATTAATGGATTAGAGGGGAAGATATCCCAGCTTCTCCCTAGCATCTCCTTCCATTCTTCTGCTCCTGTTAGCCAACTTAATGGGTCCCAAGCCTTTTAATTGTTTGGCACCTTTCCTTTTGCTGATTGGAGAACCAACCTCCTTAACCTCCATCACCTCAGCTAAACCCAATTCGCTTATACATTTATTACCATCCCCTATTCCTTCTTTAGGATTAGAAGATATAGGAGACAATAACATCTCAGCAACCTCCCCTTCCTCCACCCCCTCGTTCAGGACTTCGAATTTATTAGCATTTGTAAGAAGTGAGGAATTATCCAGTAACATACCTCCTGCAGAATGTGTGGCCGAGACTTCCACCACTTCATGACGGCTTCCTTTCAACTCAGCAATATCTTCACGAACAGTATTCACCACCTCTGGTCTAGCAACACCAACTTCCTTTAACTTAGCATTCAGACCTTCATTAACTACCATAGATGCCTTGTCAGCTATTAGGTTTGCTGAAGCATCCTTAATTACCACAGATTTTTTCACTGGACCAGACATATTATTTTTTGATTGAGAATTTTTGTTCTTCTTATTCCCGTATTTAACTTGGGTCCAAGATCCATCTTCAACCTCGTTACAAGAAGCCTCCCTCTCCACCACAGTATCCTCTACATTAGATCTCAAATTCTCCTTAGAATTACCCAAAATGATAGGAGCTTTATCAGGTTCAGAACAGCTTACCAAGAAATTCTCCTTTAGATGCCCAACTCTATCACAACTAAGACAGAATGTAGGTAGCCTCTCATATTCAATGTTTTGAAAGAATTTGCCAGAGGAACCTTCCACCCAAACACCCAATGGTAGATTGCTATCAAGCTGGACCCGCACACATATCCTCGCAAATTCTCTTCTTCCCCACTGGAACATGTTCCCATCAATAAGATAGGGATTTCCTACCATTGAAGCAATCCTACGAACATTGATTTCATCCCAGCAATGTAAAGAAAGATTCGACATCCGAATCCAAATAGGAGCAGTCACTCCTTTCAACAAAGTAGGTGAGAAGAAAGGCGACCATCTATCCAATCCAATGATATGTCCATTGACATACCATGGCCCCTCCTCTAAGACCTTCTCCAATGCCATAGAGTCTTAAAATACACACAGCACCTAGCCCATACCAAGCAAGGTCAAGTGGAATTTACCAATAGAAGACCATTGCCTCCTCAATTCTGTGCTTATGATGTGAACAGGGACGTTATCCCCAAAAACCTTAACTACCAAGGCTTAGCTAAGTTTGTTGGTGTTCTCCAATTCCTTCTCAACACGTAGCATTACCACTGAGTCTTTTCCAATAAAATTTTCACCCAGTTGTAAATCTAATACTTTAATATTTGCTTTCTTAATACACACATTTGATCGCTCACTGCTAAGCTTCTGATTGGAAGTCTCCAGCTGAACTTTAGTTGAATTACAATTACCCAGTTCTCCAGAAACACAATTATGACCTATCTTTAGATCAAAAATTACCTGATTAAGGGTTGCTACCTTAACCATATTATCAGTAATGGAAATTCCACCATTCTCTGTTGAATCTTGAGGATTAAGACTACTTAAATCTCTTGAAACTGAAGATACCCTACAATCTCCCTCTGGGACTCCAATATTACCATAGTTAGTAATTCCATCTTTATCTGATAGAGAATACGCTCCACAAGAAGATGAAGCCTCAATACTAGATTTACGAACAACCATCGCATCTTGAATTTTTCCAGAAAACCTTCAAGATTTTAACAGAGCAATCAATTAACAAATCTTTACCTTTTCCTTCAACTTCAATTTGTTTTTTTTGGAACAAGAAGACTGCCTTCATTGATGATCAGAGGACGATTTGGTTTGAATTTCAACATAACAAAATCGGAATCCCTAAACGTTGGAGGAGACAAATCGCTTTTGAGTTGAGAAAATGGACAAATAGAAGAAGAAGATGAACGACGAACATCAAAGGAGCCACAGGCACCAGAGGACCGATGACTTTCCGCCGCCATCGGAGAAGAAATTGCTACGCGCCAACTTGAATTTTGAAATTTTGGCAGTTTCTCTCTCTACAATCCGGGAGTTTCTCTCTCTACAATCCGAAGAAATTTATACTTAAAATCAAGAACTTTGATTATGTTATGCACCTGACTAATACACTTTAAAATAATTTTTCTTAGACTCTAAATCCTCTACGATGCACTTAATACAATCTAGGCTTTACAACTAAAGAAGGCAATATGATCGACTTTCTCAAAACATTTTGATACTATAACAAATGGAAATCATGGGTTGACTATAGCTTGTAATTAAATTGTGTTCATTATTTTGTGCATGTTGAAGGTATTAAATATGCATGCATGTATGCATGTATAGGTAAAGGTGTTCAGTCATCAATACCAAACTACAACATCCAAAAACTAAGGCATGTTTCCAATAAAGGCATGAGCATATATGCCACAAAAATGTATGAAAACAAGTTGCACTCTAATATAAATAATCTACTAACCCATGATTCGATGTATATCTGAAGGAAGTAATGTGTATCTAAAGATAGGTTAGTAGATTATTTATATCTTGAAGTGACTCTTCCCTCGAGAACTTTCTTGAAGCTTCCAAAGCCACAAGAGGAGCAAAGCATGCAGCTAGCTTGGTGCCATCGTGTGATCCCCTCACACTACTTCTCCCTCACGCTCAAGCTCACCTTCACCTTCCTCTCTCAAGCCCTAGATCTCTCCAAAAACTTCTCTCTACCGAATCCCCTTATTTTTCCTCCAAGCCTCTCACAGCAAAAGGATAGATCAACAACTTCCTCAAGAAAATTTTAAGGAATGATGTTTGGGAGTTATTAGAACTATCCTCTGTATGATATGCCTAATTTTGAACTAATTATACGGGATGATAGAAATATCATCCTGGCCGATCAAGTCATTTTAAATCGTACAACATATTATGTGTAGTCCAATCAGCATGATGCTTAGGATAATTTTGGTTATTTTGAACTAATCGTACATGACGGTAGAAATATCATCCTAGACGATCAAGTCATTATGAGATCGTCTAGCATAAGTTTCCCTGGATGAATAAAACTATTCTCTGGATGAAATTCTTGATTTACACTAATCATCCCGGATGATCGCAGAATCGTACGGGACGATTTGAACAAACTTTTGTTCTAATCGTCCAGGCTGAAATATGAGTTTTTATACTGATCGTACAGGTTGATCTGTCGATCGTCCTAGACAATATTTAATGACTAGTTGAGATTTAGGGCAGTTTTTGAGCCCTCAATTAAAAGATCTTTTTCTTCCAACAAGAAAAATCTTTTGCCACTTTTCTTTCCAGAGAAAACATTGAGAGAGATAGAGAGAGCTTGGGAGAGAGAGAGGATCTTGTGAGGGGGAGTTTGTGAGGGATTCAAGAAAGGATCTGAGTCATCTTCTCCATTCATCGTCTGTTATCTTGTTGGTGTCTCTGTGGGAGGATCGTTCGTAAGAAGATTCAGGTTCTCTGCCTGCTTTAGGAGGAAGCAAAAGGAGTCTAGGTTCTCTGCCTACTTCAGGAGGAAGCGAAAGGATTCTAGGTTCTCTGCCTGCTTTAGGAGGAAGTGAAAGGAGTTCAGGTTCTCTGCCTCACCGGGTTGGTGGAAAGGAGTTTTTGTATAGGCTTCTTCGCCTTGCTGTGGAAGAAGAAGGAGAGTCACTTAGTGTTAGTGCAATACCCGGAGGGGAAGCTCTGGGGAGTGGACGTAGGTCAAGTTGACTGAACCACTATAAAATCTAATGTCTTCTTTCTGATTATTTTTTGCATTTACTTTTCTATTAATGATTTTGTGATTGTGTGATTGTGATTATTATTCTATTATCATTGAATATCTGCACATCATCGCATAACTGTAAAAGTTTTAAAACATTCAAAAAGATTTTTTAAATCATTATTTTGCTCTCAAACTTTTAAAACTACTAATTCACCCCCCTTTGGTTAGCCTCGGGACTAGTGCATAAGTGCATAACATCCCTATCAAACTTTCAAGTGGTATCAGAGCGGGATTCAAAAATTAAGTTTAATAACTTTTGAATTTCGATCCATGGCTAACTTTGGTAATAATAATACAGCTGAAGGTTATTCAATTACACGACCACCATTGTCTGATAACATACCTTTTGATTTTTAGAAAACTCGCATGTCCACTTTTCTTCAATCTATAGATTATTGCATGTGGATGCTTTTTAAGGATGGCTATAAAACACCTTTTAGAATGGTTAATAATGTTAAAACTAAACTTCCTTTCACTAAATGGAATCTTGATGATCTGGACTTAGCCCAACTGAATGTCAAATATTTGAACTATTTTTTCTGTGCACTGAAATTTGAAGATTACATGCGTGTTTCTACTTACACTACTAGTAAAGAAATCTAGGATAGATTATGCATTACTTATGAAGGTACATCTGAGATTAAGCAATCTAGATTGAACATCTTACTTCATGACTACGAACTCTTTCGCATGAAACCTAGTGAATCAATTTTTGAAATGTATACTAGGTTTACTCAATTATCACTTCTTTACATGCTTTAGGAAGAGAACTTACAAACTACGAAAAAGTGAACAAAATTTTGGGATGTTTGCCTTCTTCTTTTGATGCCAAGATAACTGTAATTACTAAATCCAAAGATTTGAATACTTATTCTATTGATAACTTACTTGGGTCACTCATTGCTTATGAGCAATGAGTGAACCAACGACAAATTGATGTAGGTGAGAAGAAGAGGGAGAAAATTGTGGCACTGAAGGCCAATGATACTAACACTAACTCTTCCCGATCTGATAGCGATGATGTTGTCTTAATCACTAGGCAATTCAAAAGCTTTCTAAGGAAGAAACATAAAATTTTCAGAAATGGAAGAAAGGTAAGAGTAGCAAAAATTATAAAGGTTCATCTGATATTGTTTACTTTGAATGGAGGAAGCCTGGATATATAAAGGTTGATTGTCCTACACTTAAAGCTCACCCAAGCAAGGAGAAGGGTGAGGAGAAACCAAAGTTTAGGAAGGGCAAGAAGCGGATCCAAAAGGTGTTCTGGGCAGATTCTGTATCTAACTCC
This sequence comes from Dendrobium chrysotoxum, assembly GCA_019925795.1. Lineage (NCBI taxonomy): Eukaryota > Viridiplantae > Streptophyta > Magnoliopsida > Asparagales > Orchidaceae > Dendrobium > Dendrobium chrysotoxum. The sequence continues at coordinate 23,068,884 of CM034297.1, forward strand.
TATGAGACTGAAGCTAAAGAGGATACTACGAACTTGTGTCTGATAGCTGATGATCATCCTGATCAGTCTGATCAAGAAGAGGTATGTGAGCTAACCTATAATCAATTGCTAGATGTTTCTTAGAAAATTCATTCATCGTATAGGAAACTTAAGAAAACACATGCCATCCTAAAATTGGATTTCTTGAATTTGTAAAAAGAGCATGATGTTATGATTAAGTATCATTCTACACTTGATAGCAGTCACATGTCCTTGATGAATTGAATAAAAAATATTCTGAACTAATTATTGAGCAAGAGTCATTAAAAATATTGCAAGTTGATTTAGAAAAAGCTTATAAAGAACTGGACACCATGGCATGTAACTAAGTAGTGATGAGCATTATTTGAAGTTTCAAATTGCAAGTCTCATGAAGGAAACTGAATTTCTAAGACTAAATATTTATGCTTTTGAGAAAAATGAAACACCTCCTACTTTTGCACAATTTTATGCACCTCCACTTTTTGAAGAATTTATTTCAAAATCATCAAAGCATGTTTCATACACACCTAGGAAGAGGCACTATCACCCATATTGATTAGTTAATCCTTTTCCTGGCGTTAGATATTTTTCTTGTGGCATGCTAGGACATATCTCACACACCTGTATGGTTCACCGTAGTACACATTAGGTGTGGAGACCCAAATTGCATGATTCACAGTACAGCACACATGCATTGTATTCTTCTTTTCATAAGAAGGAACCCAAACCTATTTGTGTTCCTAAATCTGACATCTGATGATTTTGTAGGTGTGCTCTCACAAAAGGCCTCATGAGAGCATGTGGTACCAGGACAGTGGATGTTATATATGACGGGAGATCCAAATCAGTTCATTTCACTGGAGACCAGAGATGGAGGCACGGTTACACTTGGAGATAACACCACCAGGAGGGTGGTAGGAGCAGGTATAATTGGTGATTCAAAAAATTTCATTATTGATAATGTTTTGCTTCTAGATAGATTGAAACACAACTTGCTGAGTATCAGTCAACTTTGTGATAAAGGATACAACATCAGGTTCCTGCCCACATGCTGTATTATAATCTTAAATGATAAAATTGTTTAGCAGGGATAAAGGATCAATAATGTCTACATGCTAGATGTAAGCTGCTTTAAAACTGATGTTTTAATTTGCTTAAAAATTACTGCTGATGAGTTTTGGTTGTTGCACAGGAGATTATGTCATGCCTATTTGAAAACCTATAGGAGAGTCACCCAAAAGGACTTAGTTAGAGGTGTCCCCAATTTTAAGTTCACTAAGAAGCACCTGTGTGATGCCTGTCAATTAGGGAAGCAAGTCCACTCCTCTTTCCACTCAATTAAGGACATCAACACCTCTAGACCTTTAGAAGTCCTTCACATGGATTTGTTTGGACCCATTAGCACTGCCAGCTTAGGGGAGAAAGTCTATGGATTTATGATTACTGATGATTACTTGAGGTTCACTTGGATTAGATTTTTTTCATATAAATCTGAGTCATTTAATGAATTTAAGTCTTCATCCACTTGGATTCAGAGGAAGTTAGGTTGTGAGATCTTGACTATTCATAGTGATTACGGTGGAGAGTTTGAAAATGTGAGATTTGGAATATTCTATAAGGAGCAAGGGATTAGCCATAACTTTTTAGCTCCTAGGACCCCTTAGCAGAACGGGGTAGCTAAAAGAAAGAATAGGTCCTTAGTGGAAGCCGCTAGAGCCATGCTTGCTGAGTATTCACTTCCAAAATACTTTTGGGCTGAAGCGGTGAACACTACCTGTTATGTGCTGAATAGGGTGAAGGCTAGATCAAATATGAATAAGACACCTTATGAGATCATTAAGGGTAAAACTCTAAACCTATCCCACCTCCATGTCTTTGGCTGTAAGATTTTCATTCTGAATAATGGGAAATCATCCTTAAAAAAATTTAACCCTAAATCTGATGAAGGAGTGTTCTTAGGCTAGAGTATGGGGAAATCCTTTAGGGTGTTTGATAAGAGGACTTTGGCGGTAGAGGAGATAACTCATGTGGTGTTTGATGAATCTGATCCTAAGAAGAATAAAGTTGATGAAAAAGAAGATATAGGAGAGATTACCCAAGGAGTTGAAAATGTAAATCTGAAGGAAAGGGTAGAACCTGAAAACACTTTGCCTAGAGATTGGAGATATGCTTCAAGTCATCCTAAATAACTGATCTTAGGAGACCCATCTGAAGGTGTTAGAACTAGGCATGGACTTAGGAAGGAAGTAAACCATTTTGCCTTTATCTCAATGACTGAACCCACCAACATCAATTAATCCCTTTCTGATGAGTTTTGGATCTTAGCTATGCAAGAGGAATTGAATCAATTTGTAAGGAATGATGTTTGGGAGTTATTAGAAAGACCTAGGAATCAAAGTGTAGTGAAAACCAAGTGGGTCTTTAAGAATAAGAGGAATGATTCTGGTGTAGTGGTTAGGAATAAGGCAAGATTGGTGGCTAAGTGGTACAATCAAATTAAAGGGATTAATTTTGAGGAGATAATCAAATTGAAGGGATTAATTTTGGGGAGACCTTTGCCTCTGTAGCTAGATTGGAAGCCATTAGGGTGCTACTAGCCTTTTCCTGTTATAAGGGATTTAAGCTGTTTTAAATGGATGTTAAGAGTGCCTTTTTAAATGGCGCAATAAAAGAGGATGTCTTTGTAGAGCAACCCCCAGGTTTTGAGAGTTCCCAATATCCAAATCATGTTTACAAATTAAAAAAAGCCTTATATGGATTGAAACAGGCACCCAGAGCTTGGTATGAGAGGCTTAGCACATTCCTGCTAGAAAGAGAGTTTATTAAGGGGAGCGTAGACACCACCCTTTTCCTTAGGAAAGTAGGAGATGATCTACTCATTATTCAGATCTTTGTTGATGATATACTTTTTAGATCTTCTGATAAAAATTTATGTGATGATTTTTCTAAGATAATGATTAAGGAGTTTGAGATGAGTATGATGGGAGAATTGTCTTACTTTTTGGGGTTTAGCATAAAGCAAATGGATGATGGAATTTTTCTAAGTCAATCAAAATACATTAAGGATATTTTGAATAAATATGAAATGGATAAATCCAAGAAAATAAACACTCCCATGAGCTCCACTATTCAGTTAGATAAGGATTCAAATGAAAAATCTGTTGATCAGAAGAAGTACAGAGGAACAATTGGATCACTGCTGTTAAGAGAATCCTTGGATATCTCTTAGGGACCCCAAACTTAGGAATCTGGTATCCTAGGGATAGCCCTTCTTTTGAGATTATTAGATATTCTTATTTTGATTTTGTAGTGTGTAGGGTGGATAGAAAGAGCACTTCAGGAACTTGACAATTCATAGGAAAGTCTTTAGTCTCCTGGTCCAGTAGAAAATAGAACTCAGTTGCACTTCCCACTGTTGAAGCTAAGTACATTGCCTTAGGAAGTTGTGTGGCCCAAGTCCTTTAGTTGAAGCAACAAGTTTTAGATTTAGGATTACCTATTGGCACAATTTTAGTTCTATGTGATAACACCAGTGCCATCTGTATTATTAAGAATCCCATCCAACATTCTAGAACTAAACACATTGATATAAGGCATCACTTCATTAGGGACCATGTTACAAAAGGGGACATTGAGCTACATCATATAGCAACTGAAAATCAACTCACTGACATCTTTACTAAACCATTGGCCTTTGACTCATTCAGTATTTTGAGGATCAGATTGGGTGTGATTGACATAAATGCATGAATCTGATGATTACTGACTTCTAATGTGTTTCTATTTTTTTAATTTTCTTTTAGTTTTTGTTTGTTTTGATTGTCCATTTTACTTTAGAATTTTTCTTTACCTGCTGATTTTAGTTTTTTGATTTGCTTATCAGATTTGATTATTTTTTGCTGATTTTCATTTGCTAGTTTTCATTTATTGATTTTTGTGTGTCTGATTTTCTTCCTTCTTATTTTGTTTACTGATGACTCACTTCAAAATCAGATCACTGCTCATTACTGCTGATAAACTGTATTTTTGACTAAGAGTTTTGCCTTATTTTTATTTGAAAGCTTGTAAGCAGTGATTGACTCCTCTGGATCTATTAAAGGGAAGAAACGTTGATGATTGTTTCTCTTCCTCTAACTCCTTTAATGATGTATTATTTCTTTTGGATAAAAATCTTCTTCAAAATTAAAAAGTTAGTTTTTGAAATAGAGATTTATTTTATCTTCCTACAATAATCTACCTCATATGAATAGTATTTTCAAAGCTTTGAATCATTATTATATTTTTCTTAATCAAGTGATTACACTTATCATATGATGTATGATTTTTATTTTGTGAATTACTCTTCCTTACTGTAGAGAGTGAGTTTTATTATCGCTTTTGTCTAGAAGATAATTTTATAGCTGAGATTCTTTAATAATTATGAAAGGAAGCAAGCTTACAAAAGATGCGCAATGCGCCAAACAAATTGAAAAAAAGGCACAAAATAAGCCCAAAGCTGAAAAGATGCGAAATGTCGCCAAACTGAAAGATACATAAAGTGTATCAAAAATCAAAAGATGTGCAAAGCGCCAAATAAATTGAAAAAGAGGCACAAATAAATAAGCTTACTTCCCTTTCAGATCTTTAAATGTTTTAGAAAAATCCATACGCCACTTGATACGCTTGAGACAAAAAATCATGAATTATGATTCCTTATTTTGTAATACTATTATATCAAATATTTTTCTGGAACAAGGCTTGAAAGGATCTCTTTTCGAATCTAATTTCTTTTCTTCTGAGTTAAACTTTTGTTTGAAAGGAATTTGAACCTGTAAGGTGTCCAAGGTAGGAGTTACGATAGTCGATTATCCAACTTTCTGGCATTTAGCATTTTTGATTTTCTTTTTGTTGGCTTTTGAATTGAAAATCATAGAAAATTCTATTTTATAGGAGTTGATCTAAAAAAAATTATTATTTTCGCTGTTATTTTTGTCTTTTCTGTTCCACCTTTTTTGATGTCAAAAGGGAGAGTTATTTTTATGTTGTAGTAGTTTCATTTGTTGTATTGAATGTTATCACTAATTATCTATGATTAGTAAAATTTATCTTCTCTCGTGTGTGCTTTAATTATTATAATCTGGTTGATTTGAAACTACTGAATAAATGTTTGCCATCATCAAAAAGGGGGAGATTATTACAAATCTGGGTTATAAGATTATAGTTTTGATAATAATAAATATTTTTGTGTTCTAGCTTTAATTGGCTAACATTTTAGGTGCAAATGATCAAATGCAACTCAAGTAAACTCAAGATCAGGTCAGCGTGTGTTTAAATTTATTTTTTCCCTTTCTTGAGTCAAATGTAATGTAATTGATCCCTTTGCTAAGTAACCTTGCCCACCACACTCAGGGGGAGAGTTTTAGTGAATTAGAGTTTCTGTTCATTTTTTATTCTGGTCGTCCTAGATGATATTCACATCATCTTGGACGACATGGTGAAAATAAAAACCCTAATTAGGGCGACAAGTTAAGTTAGTTTGATGAAGCAGATCATCCTGGATGATCCTCTAATCATACCAGATGATAGGCTCAAATCAAAAATTCTTAACCACCAGATTAAGTTTGGCAAGTTTTTAATTTTAGAGATTCGGTCTGATCGTCCTGGATGATATGTATATCATCTTGGACGATCCTTTACAATCATGCCTAAACTAGTCTGGTAATTAAGGAAAGCAATTAATGTCTGATTGATATGATCATATCATCACGGATGATTGCAATATCGTACGGGATGAAACATGCAAAATCCTGACTGTCCAGAGCAATTCAGCTGGCCAAACAGAACTATTCTCTGTACGATATGCCCAATTTTGAACTAATCATACTGGATGATAGAAATATCATCCTAGCTGATCAAGTCATTTTAAATCGTACAGCACATTCTGTACAGTCCGATCAGCACGATGCTCAGGATGATTTTGTCTATTTTGAACTAATCATATAGGACAATAGAAATATCATCCAGGATGATCAAGTCATTATGAGATCATCTAGCATATGTTACCTTGGATGGATAGAACTATTCTCTAGATGAAATTCTTAATTTACACTAATCATCCTGGACGATCGTAGAATCGTATGGGACGATCTAAAAAAACTTTTCTTCTAATCGTCTAGAGAAACCAGATCATCCAGGCTGAAATATGAGTTTTTACACTGATCATACACGATGGTTCATCGATCGCCCTGGATAATATTTGACGACCAGTTAAGATTTAGGGCAATTTTTAAGCCCTCCTTTAAAAGATCTTTTTCTTCTAACAACAAAAATCTTTTGCCACTTTCCTTTCCAGAGAAAACCTTGAGAGGGAGAGAGAGAGGATCTTGTAAGGGGGAGTTTGTGAGGGATTCACAAAGGTTGCTCCAAGTAAGGATCTGAGTCATCTTCTCTATTTGTCGTCTCTTGTCTTATTGGTGTCTCTGTGGGAGGATCGTTCGCAAGAAGATTTAGGTTCTCTTCCTGCTTCAGGAGAAAGAGAAAGGAGTCCAGGTTCTCTGCCTACTTTAGGAGGAAGTGAAAGGAGTCTAGGTTCTCTGCCTCTTCAGGAGGAAGCGGAAGGAGTTCAGGTTCTCTACCTCACTGGGTTGGTGGAAAAGAGTTTTTGTACAGGCTTCTCCACCTTGCTGTGGAAGCAGAAGGAGAGTAACTTAGTGTTAGTGCAATACCCGGAGGGGAGGCTCTGAGGAGTGGACGTAGGTTAAGTTGGTCAAACCACTATAAAATCTTGTGTATTCTTTCTGATTATTTTTTACATTCACTTTTCTGTTGATGATTGTGTGATTGTGATTATTATTCTATTATTATTGAATATCTACACATCATAGCATAACTGTAAAAGTTTTAAAACATTTAAAAATATTTTCTAAATCATTGTTTTACTCTCGAATTTTTAAAACTACTAATTCACCCCCCCCCCCTTTGGTTAGCCTCGGGACGAGTTTATAAGGGCTTAACATCCCCATCAAACTTTTAGTTTGGCATTTGGTCTAGCATGATTTTTTTGGTTGTACCATTGGTTGTCTTGGCCGAGCAGCAACTGGATAGTATGGTTTTCCATTCTTTTTTGGAACCTCCTTTCAAATTATGTATGCTAGGTTTTGGGTAAGTTGGGTAATTGGGATGTTGGAATTTAACATTTTAACTGTTGTTGCTGCATTAATCCTTTTCTGAGTTTTTGGTCTTGCTCTTCTCCCATTTTGGTTTGGAGTAGGATCATATTTGAGTGGCAACTAGTATGTTGGCTTTATGATTTACATGATACTACACTCCTGAGCTGGTTGATCACTACCCATGATCTATTTTATCTATCAAGTTATCATTTTTCTTCAGTTGTTGTATTCTGGTTTTTGGTAAGCATGCTTTTATTTGTTTGTAATTATAGTTATTTTAATCCTTCTAGTAGTATGGTTGAGCTGATTTTTAGCTGCTATTGGCCTTCAAATTTTAGTTGTTGTTGGCCTTCATTTGTTCCAATTTTTGGTGTTTGTAGTTCTTTTTGGTTGAGTTTTATCAGAGTGTTTTGTAGCCTAGTGGTGCTTATTTGTATGATGGATTATCTATTTATACGGTAGATTTCAAAGGGAAGCGTTAGCTGCCTCATTAGCAATTTTCATGGGATGGCTGGGTCGTTTTATAGCTCTAATATATGGTGGTGGATTTTCATTTCCCCTGACGATTGGGGTTTTTTTGTTATTTTCTTCTTATTAGCTCCATTTCTGATGCTACGAATGGGCCAGTTATACCATAATTTTAATAATCATATTATGTTTAGGGATTATTTTACTAATCCTTATGGTTTCTGTGAGTACTCTACTCAGTGTGTTGGATGGCTTTTGGTTGAGTTCAAATTTTATGGACATATTGCTTGAGACTATATTGCTGGCTGAGCCCCTTCAGCTGGTCGTGGCTTAAGAAAATATTTCTGGCTAACCTTATTTGTATTCTCATTATTATTAATGTTATATGGTTTACTATCTTTAGATATTTCTTGATGATTATGATTCTCAGGATAATAAAAAATTGGGTTATTAGCTTTTTCAAATGCATGGTTTTTCCTGTTGTGACAATCTTCTTGTAGGTTTTGTATTTTTTAGGTTTTTTGACTTCACAATTTTGGGATACAAAGAGTACCCAATGTTATCATGTTAATCTTTTCTTATTTTTGGGTGATGACTTCTTTTCACCCTAGAATTTACCTAGGCAATTTTATACTTCTGATTAGTAGGGAACTTGAGCTCTTAGGATTTATTTTATTTTTTTTGTTTCTCCCAGAGCATTAGTGAGCTTGAGGTCCTATTAAGGACCTTGTAATAGCCTTTTTTCATCAATGTGTTGGCCCCTTTATGGGTTTTCACCCCACAAAAAAAGAGTGATTAAACTACTTATACTATATAATCTATATTAAATAAGATGATCAATTATAATTATCAAAATAGCCACCAATCATAATTTAGGTATTATTTTAAAACTTAAATTTTTTTTCTAATCGTACTATACGATACGCATTGTATTGTATGATATATAATAATTATGCTTAAATTGATTCTATGATTAGGTTTTTAATTATGATTAAATTATTCACTCAGATCGTATAGGATGATTGCAGATAATCGTATTATATGACATAATTCCTACGTGGGATGATAATTATATACCGCCCCTCATATTGGATGATTAGCTATGTATTTATACTAATCATGCTAGATGAAGTCCCCAATCATACTAGACAATCAATATAAACACTTGAACTGACAGTACACTGGGTTGCAGTTCATATTAACTTACAGTAATATTTTGAACTAATCATATAGTACAATCTGAGATCGTACTAGATGATCTGAAGCACCAGATTGAAATTTAGGGCTTTTTTGGAGGCTCTCTATTTAAACTCTCATATTGTCTTATTAGAGAGACCTTTGGCTCCTCAGTGTTTTTTTGAGGGAGCAAAGAGGTGCATAGGAGAGCTTCGGGAGAGAGAAGAGAGGGACAGATTTTTATAAGGGAGATTTATGAGGATTCACAAGGTTACTCCAAGCAAGGTTCTTCCTCATCTTCTTCAAGCTTCTGCCTAATCCTTTGGAGGCTCCAGATGACATTCTATAGCAATAGTCCCAGGTTGTTTTCCTTCTCCAGGTGGGAGAAAAAGGATTGCGGGTTTTCTACCTTCACAAGGAGGGTAAAAAAGGATTCCAGGTTCTCTGCCTTCACTAGGAGTATGAAAAAGAATTCCAGGTTCTCTTCCTTTGATGGGTTGGTGAAAAAGATTTTGTAAGGGCTTCTCTGCCTTACTGTGGGGGTATATAAGAGACACTACTTTTAGTACTATACCTAGAAAGGAGGTTTTCAGGGAGTGGACGCAGGTCAGTTTTTACCTAACCACTATAAAATTTTGTGGGTTTTATTTTTATTATTCTGCACTTTTATTTTTCTATGGTTTACTATGTGGTTGACAAACTTAAAATTTTTATTATCATAATTTTAAATTCTTCTGCTTTAAGGGGATTAACCTGTTTTGTTTTTATTTATAATTTTTTAATAACCAATTCACCCCCCTCTTGGTTAGCCTCGGGTTGGTTTCTTTAGATTTAATAACCTACACGAACTTTTAAATATTACTATTATTGAGAAGGATATCATTTCAGTTAACTTACTTAATGTAGTTGATCAGGGTCCTATACTAGATGATGTATTAGTATTTCATGGTCAATAGGATAATAATGTCAAGGAAGCAAAAGACATCTTAGATAAACATGCTTCTAAACATTTTGTACTCTTTAAGAATATTTTCGCTCATTTGAATTTGGCTATATGTGCTGATGAAGAAGTTCTCTTGGAAGTAAAGTCATGTATGCATTATTCTGATTTATCTTGTAAAGATATTTGTTCTAATTATTTTTTTCTTTTAAGTCATGTTAATGACTATTCGAGTAAAGTCCTTAATTTATCTATGGGTTTGAGTGGTATGAAACCTATTAGTATTAAAGCAGGACTCAATAATGAATTAAGAAGGTTAGGCTATTGAAGCTATTCCAAGGTAAAGGAAAGTTCATGGAGGTGAGAAGAATTTGGGCAGGGATAATTCCCTTCTTTTTTCAATGTCTTCTATATCTTTTTGTAATTGTAGGGGTGCTAGGAAGAAGGAGGATGCCCTATATTTGAGAGAGTTTGTGAAATTATATGATGTTATTTGTACTTGTATTCTAGGAATTAAAGTATCTTCTTTTAATAGAGAGGATGTAAATAGATTTATTAGAGATTCTTGTAATTTTCATAATCATCCAACTAATGGTACCTCTGGTGGTATTTTAGTTCATTGGAATAAGCTTAATACTTCATTTACTCTTATTGAATCTTTTAATCAATGTGTTATATGTATGCTGAGAACTTCTAAGTTCAAAGAATGGATTCTTTCTTTTGTGTGTGGGAATAAGGATGTTCACTTGCAAAGATCTTTATGGGAGTGGATAGAAGCTCTAAGTTTCAAGTACGTTCCTATTGTTGTGGGTGCTGATTTCAAAAGAGGTTCTCTATGTCTCAAGGTCCTCAACAAATGAAAAACTTTATGGCTAGATGTGATTTACATTAAGTAAGTTGTATGTGTCCTCTGTTTACTTGGTACAATAACAAGGAAGGATCTGCTCAAATTTTGGATAGGTTGGATAGATGTAGGTTTAATTCATAAGCTCATAAGGTGATTCCTCTTGATGTAGTTAAGCATGTTGCTAGAGTTGCATCTGATCATTATCCCAGTATGCTAAAATTAGATAATTCAGTTTCTTCTCATAGAGGATTCTTCCAATTTGAAAATGTTTGGTCATCCTATCCTACTTCTTTTGGAATTGTTCAAAAAGTATGAGAGAGGAAGGACTTCGATAATTCTGTTGATATTATCCATAGAAAATTTAAAAGATCTTTGAGGTCTCTTTAACTCTGGAGTAAGAATAAGCTCAAGAAATTAACTTTGTTGAAAGTTGATTTTCAAAAGAAAATTATTCAGTTGCAATTGGAGGAATGATCAGTTAGATGTTTTAATCTAGATAAATTGCTCCTTTTAAGAATCAAAGTACATGAGTTAAATGTCACCCTGGCTAGGTTGGCTACTTGGTGGAGGCAAAGGCCTAAAGCTAGCTGGTTGGAGGAAGGTGGTTCCAATACTAGGTTATTCCATGCTTTTTCCTCTACAAGAAGGAAAGGTAAGAGAATTTTTTAAACTAAAGATGTTTATGGTTGAATGGTTGATCATCCTCATGAAGTGATGTCTATTATTTTTAATTTTTTTCAAAATAAGTGGAATGAGATAAATTGTTCTTCAAAAAATTTATCATGTTTTGCTATAGAAAATAAAGTTTATGGTTCTTTAGAACCACTGTTGGAGGCTGATTTCTCTAAGGAAGAGATGCGGGAGGCAATGAAAAAGAGAGAATCTAACAAATCACCTAGTATCGATGGTGTCACACATTCTTTCACAATACCTTATTTGAAAATTGTGAAGGATGATTTTTGGAAAGCTTTTAATGGAGTTTTTTCAATCAAGTTGTATTTCTTCGAGTTGGAAAGATACTTTATTGTGCTCTTACCAAAGGTTCAAGATGCTAAAGATGTTACAAAATTTAGAAATATTAGCATGTGTCAAACCATCTATAAGATTGCAGCAATTATGAATGTTAAGAGATTGAAGTGGTGTATTCCAAGCCCAATCTTAGAGGTACAAGTTGCATATTTTCCTGGTATATCTTATGTTGGATCACTGCTTGTTAGCTCAAGGAATTTTTGCAAGTTTAGATACTCAACTACAAAGAAAGGTTTAATGGCTTTGAAATTTGATGTGGAGTAAGCTTATTACAGTATGGGTTGGTCTTCTCTTGTTCATGTGCTCAAGTGTATGGGATTGCCTTATATAATTTCAAATTTAATTTTGCAATGTGTGACTAATCCTCATTTTTTTATTCTTGTGAATGGTGTTAGATCTGATTGGATAAATGCGAAGGTTGGTTTTCAACATGGTTGTCCACTATCTCCATACCTTTTCATTATGTCTGCTGAATTGTTATCCATATCATTTCAGTAAAGCGGAGCTACATTGGGTATTAGATTTCATCCTTGAGTTGAACCAATATCACACTTACTTTATGTAGATGATGTGTTGGGGTTTGCAAAAGCTTCTTCAAACTGATCTTATTAACAAAATTATTCTGAACTATTGTTCTTGGACTAGCTAACATATTAATAAGAGTAAATAAATAGTTAATTTTGGTAAATCATTGGTAGCTAGAAGGAAAAGAAGATTATCTGCTCAGCTAGGTTAGAAGTGTGTAAAGGAGATTACTTAATCTTAGTATCAATGTGGTTTTGAGGATAATGGTTGCTGCAAATTTTTCTGATATATTATCACATGCGGTAGATAAGTTGAATGCATGGGGAAGCAAATTTTTGTCCTTGGCTGGAAGAATAACACTTGTCAAATCTTCCTTTCTTGCTCTTTCTTCCTTTATTCTAACATAATCATTGGTGCCTAGAGCTGTGTTAAATGATTTAGATAAAATGTGTAGATCTTTTTGTAGCATAAAGACCAAGGACGACAAGCTATACACAATGTGCCTTGGGACCAATTGTGTCGTCCGATGTTTAGTGGTGTACTTGGAATATTTTCAGAGAGTTCAAGATAAGGCCATTACGATAAAGACTTACTTAGAGATTTAGATAGAATTTTAATTCATTTCTTAGCAAGACAATTTTGGCTAAATATGAAGATGATGTGTGGGGTGGCGAAATCAAGCGAGGGACCTCAGATGTGAGGAGAATTTTTGTTGAAGGTGCTAAATTTCTTAGGCCTTTAATCAGATGGATGATTGTGAATGGACAAAATGTTAATATCTTAGAGGATAATTGGATTTGGGATAAGAATTTACAAAGCTCGCTAACTATGGTTGATGTTTATAGTTTATACAACCATAAAGTTGATTTTCGACTTCAGAAAAATGGCAAATGGGATGTATCTAAGCTACTACAGTTTTGTGGTGATCACTTAGAAGATTGTGTTCTTGTTATACCTGTGCATTACAACCTACATGAAGATCAACTCGAGCTTCTGAACTTTGTCACGTAAAATAGTTACATCCTGAGTATTTCAAAATTCTTTTATTTGAGAGGATCTAGTTGAAGATTGAAATTATAAATGGTTAAAGAAAATGTAGCTTACTATGACAGAAAAAAATTTCTTGTGGCATTTGTTTAAGAATGCTTTGCCTACAAATGATTGGTTAGTGTATATAAGGTTAATAGAGGAGATTGGATTTCTTAGAGGGTGTAATGATATTGAACACATCTAGCATATTGATGTGATGTGTGATAAGTTGTTGGATATCATTGTAAAAGTTAATCAATATCATATTTGAATTCTTGTTTTCTGTTCAATTTCTGAATGTTTTTTTTTTGAAATTGAAAGTAAGTCATGACATAATCTAAGTATGGCTAGAATTTAATGTAGTGTTGTGTGTATATCTTGGAAATCTTGAAATCTGTATAAGCATGGCCTTACGATTCTTACTGCAATGTTATCTACGACTAATATATAGTCATCTTCATTCAACAATCTGATAAAGGAATCCTGGGATGCTAAATAGCTTCTAGAGCTGAAAAATACTTACTAACATCCTCCTCCTAGTGGTTGGATTAAAATTAATGTGGATGCATCTATTCTAAATAACAATCAAGTCGGTGTTGGAGGGGTAATTCGTGATCATAGAGGAAGGTTTTTGCTTGCGTATGATAAGCAATTGCTGCATTGGGATATTGCTTAGTTGGAGTTTACGATGGTGTTTCTGATTCGAGATGTGCTATTAGGTTGGAAGTATTATCTCCATGGTATTATTATTGATGGTGATAACGTGAATATATTGAGAGCTTGGCATAAATCTTTAAAGAAGAACTTCGGTCAAGATTAGAATTTTTTGAAGAACAATCTTCTATTTTCGAAAGAGTTTATTTTTGTTGTTTTTCATTCTATTAATAGGCTTTGTATTAAGGTGGCAGTTTTTTGTGCCTCGTTATCTATTGGTGGGAATGTTATTGAGACGTTTCTAGCTTTAGTAATCTTCCTTCATTTTTTAGGATGGTTTGTAAAGAGTATGATAGATTTTCAATCTCTTAGATTGTTTCCTTTTAAGGTTTTATTGAAATTGTAATTTCCTCAAAAAAAAAAAGAAATGGAAAAAGCAAACATATATAGCCTTTATTTTATTTAAGTGATTTAATTAAGATGTACTTAATCATTTGTATTTATTTAAGTTGGTTCATCTAATTGGGTTAATCTAAATTTGATTAACTATTTTAATTAATTTTCTTTATATGATTTAACTTTATTTATTATTCTTCAATTTTTTATAAATTTATTTTTTTTAATTATTTATTTTTTAAATTTTATTTAATTTTTAATTAATTTCATCTATTCTAGTTTGATTTTTAATTTTATTTAATGAATTTTATTTATCTTTGATTATTTATTTATTTTTGTTTATTTAATTTTAACTTATTAAATTTTATTTTAATTTTAATTAATCTCTTTTATTTATTTGAGTTTGATTTATTTAAATGATTTATTTTAGTTAATCAAAGTCTCACATAAGGCAAACAAGATTTGTCCAATAGAATCATCCCCTTCAATAGATGGGAAAAATTCAACTCAGAAAAACTCACGAAGATAGTTAAGCATACATCCCAACTTGGTAAGAAAATCAGCACGATAGTTTCCTGCACGGTAAATATGAGAGATAGTATAATTGAAATTATGAAGTACCAATTTAATATCTCTAACAACGTAAAAAATGTCAGCATTACCATTAGCATTACCATCAATCAACTGGACTAATAGCTTAGCATCCACCTCCAACAAAAAGTCTTTCAAATCAAGAGCATGACATAAACTGACCCCCACATAAAGAGCATGAAGCTCAGCAATAATAGGAGAAAATGGTTCCAAAAGACTAGCAAAGGCACTAATAATCTTACCGAAATGATCTCTGATGATGCCACCATACCTAGACAAAAGATTGTTAATGACACCATCAAAATTTAATTTCATAACAGGATAGTTAGGCTTTAACCATCTCATAATATTCTCCTATCCCACTCAATGGTATTAAACTTAATGCC
This sequence comes from Dendrobium chrysotoxum, assembly GCA_019925795.1. Taxonomy (NCBI): domain Eukaryota; kingdom Viridiplantae; phylum Streptophyta; class Magnoliopsida; order Asparagales; family Orchidaceae; genus Dendrobium; species Dendrobium chrysotoxum. The sequence goes on from CM034297.1 coordinate 23,084,094, forward strand.
AAACTGACAAGCAACAACCCTATGATTTTTAAAAAAAATTCACTGATCAAATTGATAGAAAAAAGCTACAGCACTTTATCTTTGACATTAGCCACAAAACACATGAAATCCTTTTTCACACCATTGTGTTTGCAATCATTGCTCTCCCTCCAAACAAACCACAAAATAAAAATAGGGATAACGTTCCTAATATGGCCTTTATGAGGTAAAAACCAAGCATGTAAAAAATAGAATGAACATCACTATAGTTGTTAAAATGATTGGTGCAAAATAAATAACAAATAACTCCAGACTTTAACCATACAGGACCCATGCACAAAAATATGATTCAAATACTCAATATGATAGCAAAATTTGGCATTTAGAAGGAATAGGCAAACCCTTCTTCATAAGCAAAACATCAATAGGAATAAAAGCATGAAGAATTCTACATACTAAAATAGAATAAGACATAGAAATACTATTAAGTAGAATAGAAGAAATAAGATAGGACATACTTTTTTATTCATGATGTGATCCCAAACTTTTTTAAACACAAAATTACTAGAAGAATAAAGTTTTAGCACAATACAATCCTCCACATTATTCTATAAAGGAATCTTCAAAATTTTATCCAGCAAGTAATCATAAACAAAAATTACAAGTTTATCCTATTCCACCTATTGTGCACAATAAAGCTGTGGGCTCCGAAAATTCGGCCCCGGCCTCCGCCCGCTTTTTTGCTTTTCGAGGGGGGGGGAGTTTTAACGAACTAAGTTCCGAGGTAAATTTTGGAAGGCAAATGGGTTTGTAGATTAGACACTACCCAGAGATTTCGCCCTCATTTTGCGAGGACTTTATGATCTGAGTTCTGGTTTCCTATAGGCGCAAGCCCCTATAGTTAATTACCCCTCCCGGTAACGAGAGAGAACTTTCGATTAAGGCTAGTCGTCAATCAGATACGTAAGGATACGTGGATCTGGCATATAGTAGCAGCAATAGGTTGGGAATGTTAAAATCTGGAGTTATTCGGAAATTTGAAAGATTGGGAGATTCGGAGATTTAATATTTAAAATTGGAAATTGCACCATCTTGCACTTAAAGCGGATGGTGGGGGAATGGATGATAGGCCCGATCAAGATCCCATGGTTCCGTCGTCCCGGGCCATTGTGGTCCCTGGTCTACTTAGTTAGAGGAGGTAGTCGACCCAACCTGACAGAAGGATCCTTGTCGGCAGCCATGGGTTGCTTCGTCCAAGGGTACCTTGTAGACCTGGGGGGAGCATTTGTCTAAGGGGACAAATTTGAATCCACCTTAGCTAACAGAGGGCTTGTGCCCTATCGATCATATCCTATTGATTCATATCTCAAGGATTTGATGCCATTGGGGAGCATACGGGCTCTGGCCATAACCATAATATAATGGTGCCATTTGGCGGCGACCACCTGGTTCAGAGGGCCCCGAGTCATAACCGTTTATCCTGCAGTGCCATTTGGCGGCGAAACTGCCGGTTAGAGGACTCGTACCACGTCCTTGCTGGCAGGAGATTGTTTGAGAATGGATCCTAGTGATATTTTCGACCAGGCATTAGCTTTATGTGAGCTGAAGTAAATTTTAATTTGTCCACCTCGGCAAACTGTTGCGGAGGGTGGATGGATTTGCTTTATGTGATTGATGATTGGATTTCAGTTTTAAATATTTTCGGAGTTTAGGATTTTGGGAATTTTTGTGGAGTTTTGGAGTTTGGATTTTGTGAGAGTTTGGGTGGTACTTTGAGATATTTGAAATGGACCCCTCCGGTTGATATTTTCATTCAACACGGCCATCATCGGGGTACATGGGGTCATTTATATTTTATTGATTGGACCCTGTCGACTCTATCTACTGGTCGATAGAGGATCGGGTTTTGTAGGCTTTGGACCTTTATTGGTGAATTCTCTTGATTATAGGCCTTGAAGGCCTAATATGAATGCATTAAAACAAATATATATAGGTTGCCACAACTGTATATTTGTTTGATGGTTCGAACCCTGTCGACTCCTATTGACCTTTATAGAAGGATCGGGTTCGAACCTGAATTCACTCATTGACCAGCGCAGCATCCCTAGACGTCACGTGTGTACCAATAACATGCTCGCCGGGGCCCATGCGGGTGTTTGGGGGGCATTTTATAAATATTTATTGAACCTTGTCTACTCCTATCTGCTTATATAGGAGGATCGGGTTCAAATTTATTGACCCGCGCAGCATCCCTAGGCGTCACGTGTGTACCAATAACACGCTCGCCGGGGCCCATGCGGGTTCAGATTATATCTTCCCCTTTTAGTGTACCTATGTGTATACAAATTAAAGTGCACACGTGCAGGGGTATTCTTGCAATATTTGTACACGCCTTCTGTCCGCTTGCATGAAAGTTGCGGATCCGGTGGCGTGGTGCAGCAGCTCGTGAACTGAGTTGTTTGTTGCTATGTACAGGCAGATTGTCATGCACTACTTGTTGCTCTCTGCATTTGGATTGTTGTGCACCAACGAATCTCCTGCTTTTTGTTGGTAGATATTTGCATTCATTGCAAGTCTTTATGCATTTCACTATGGTTCTGATCCCTACAATACATCCACCGTTGTTGCGGGTAGATGTATTCATTCACGGGCTGAAATTGACTACAGGATACTGCATTTACTGAAGTCATTTTGTATCTACCCACAGATGACATGCGGTGCGTACATCTGTATTTGTAGGGAACTTGTATGTATTGCAGATCTTTTATATTTGCCCGTGGATAATAGGTAGAAGGTATAACAGGCTTCCTTCAATAACTTGTGGGAGCTTGCACTGGATGTAGTCACTTTATATCTTGCTTATGGACACGCACAGGGTGTACTATGAGTCTTCTATAGCAACTTGTAGTCTTGTGTATGTTGATCGATGAACCACTATATTTACTTGTGTATCTTCAAATGTTCGTAGAGGATTGTTGTATTATTGTATGCCTCCCATGCTCTGGCGTTGGATAACATGGATTGCCTTTTATTGGTGCAATTTCTGGGTGCTGAATCATTGCCCGGTCGTGCATCTTTCTTGGAATTAGTTTGCATCTTGTATGGTGAACCTGAATTGTTGATGTTTTCTTTCAATTAACTGCACATCCCTTTCAGTTTTCACTACTTGTGGATTTCTGTTTGCTTGTTCCCATATGGATATTGATTGTTAGTGAATCCATCATATATCCTTGTGGCCATTGCAATCAGTTGCATGAATCTTCATTACTTGTGAGTGTATGATCATACATATGTAGTGCAATGCTTATTGTAATATTCTTGTGCATCTGCTTGCAAGTAGATCATATACCCTTCTCAATTCTTGTTGATTATTGCTTACAATCAAATAATGATTGAATTCTTATGCACCGAAAGTTACATGCCCTTTGATTCCCATTGAGTTTTGGTATATATAAGGAACCAACATGCTTATTTGCATGGCACTCATATTTGAAGATCTTTCGCCACGAGTCCCCTATTGTACACTTGCAAGTTCAAATTCAAGTCCAACATGAATTTGGTTCAACATCGTCAACTTTGATTTGAGTTTGAGCTCAATTTGAGTCCAAGTTCATTCATGAGTCATTGTTTGCAATTGTTTGTAGATGCTAGCATCTTCACTATATGATAGTTCCTTGATTTATCGTCCCTTGCCTATATGTCATTTGAGAGTTTCCCCTCTCTTTATCATAAATCCCTTACTCATATGTTGACTTTCATTTGCATGATTGGGATAAATGCTATGGGCCACTTGTTGTCATTTCATTGAGATCTTGTATTTTGATCACAAGTATATTGTTGCATTCTCAAATTGATCTTCACTTGCAGATAGATCACATTCGTTGCCCTCAATTATAAGCATGTTAGGTTGGAAGTCTGCAACTCCTTTATTTGACTATTTTCATACACTTGAGTGCATTTGAATGATTAAAATCATTTCTTCGTTGATTGTTCATCAAGTTCAAACTTCGTCACTGCATTCAAATCAAGTTCATGTTCGAATCCATTTCATTTAGGTTCAAGTATTTTGTTAATCATTTAAGTTTTATTCAAGTCCCCTGTGGTCCAACCTCAAGTCTTTGCTTGAGTTCAAAAGTTCAAATCAAGGTTCGTTTGATGTTGAAGTATGAGTCAAAGTTCTTTGCATTTGTCCTTTATCAATTGCTTAGGTTTGAACTTAGTTTGATTTCAATTTTCATCGTTCGCTAAAGTTCAAGTCCCCTGTATGTGTTCAATCAAGTCCAAGTGATCTTCTGTTCACCCGAAATTTTGGCAGCCTCCCGGCGTCTACCCCGTTTAGGGGAAACTACGGAAAACTAGGCCTTTCCCACCACGCTAGAGAAAAGCGTGCATGGTAGATGCCCTCTTTCGAGGACACCGTGGCCGTGTAAAGTCTTTAACCCCACCACGCCAGAGAAAGGCGTGCATGGGTCTTCAAATGTACCTGTTTTAGAATAGCACAGTTTGCTTTCCCCGCCAGTACAGAGCCGCGTACGGGTACTTATATCTTTGCCCCACCGTGCTAAGAAAAGCACGCACAAGGCTCGCCTGCCTCGCTGTAACCGCCGCACCGAGTTCCCTCCCACCACGCTAGAGAAAAGTGTGCATAGGGGGTCCCTCGGTGCGTCGCAAACACCGAAAACAGGACTTTAAGAGATTGCCCGCCTCGTCACAAGCATCGCGGCGAATTTCCTCCCACCACGCTAGAGAAAAGCGTGCATGGGTGGTCTTTCGCCACGCTACGAGCGTCGAGAGCGAGTTTTCTCAAGTTTAGGAGGTTATACCTTTGCAGTGGTTGGCGGGGTTGGCACGTGGATCGAGGCGAGAGATAGGAGCTCTTTCTCTTTTGCATTTTTCTTTGTTAATTATAACTAATTATAACCAATCGTAATTATCTCTAATTGATTATAATTAATTATAAATAATCTTAATTAATTATAAATAACTAATATTAATTAATTCTAATTAAAATTAATAATGATAATTAAACATAATTAATTAGAATTAACCTTAATTAAAATTAATCATAATTAATAAAATTAATTATAATTAATTAAATAATTATGATTAATTAAAATTAGTTATATTTAATTAAAATTAACTTTAATTAAAGTTAATTAAAATTAATCAATTAAAATTAATTATCATAAATTATAATTGATTAAAACAATTAAATATAATTTATGAAAATTAACTGTAATTAATCCTTAAATTCTCCTCCGTCTTGCCCTAAGGGATATTCGGCAACAAGATTTTGGCAGGATTTATGCTAGATCCTGTCAAACGGGATTTGAGCCACCCGTAAATCTCATGGCGGAATAAATCCTCCGTTTCCCTTTTTAAGTTCGGCAGGTTCACGGGATTTGGCCGAAGTAGTGGGTGAAAGGGAGAAAATTACCTTCGCACAGCGAGCAAGTTCCTGTTGTTGCTTCCGCTCAAAAATGTCATGACTCTCGATCCCACAGGAAGAGAACGTCGATCGAAGGAGTGAAGTCGGACGACCGAAGGAATCGAAGAAGCGAGTCGTGTGACCTCACAGTAAGCGAACTCCCGTTGTTATCTCCGATCAAAATGTCGCAACTTTCGATCCGGCGGGAAGGGAACATCGTCAAAGGCGCGGAGTCGGACAGCTACGAAGGAGTCGAAGGAGCGAAGTAGATCGGCAAGGGGGCGGAGGCCTTCGGCTAGGGTAGGGGAAATCTCCCTCTCTCCTTCTCTCGCTCTCTTTCTCTCTTTCTGGATCGGAGAAGCAAAGGGATCGGGATGGAGATCGCGAGGAAGGAGGCAGATATCGGAAGCTGGGATTCGGAACTGGGAAGAGGAGTTTGGCATGGAAGAAGTCTCTCCAGTTGAAGCCTCCCCAGCCTCCTTTTATTAACGTTGAGAGGGGCAGAACCGAGGCCATCGCAAGATTTCCAGACTGCTTCGGCGCCGAATTCAGCAGGATCTGTGGATCCGGCGGACATGAGGTACGATTTCAACGATTTTTTTTTATTTCCTTTGGGTATGATCCGGAGGTCAACAAATGCCCCCCAACAAATGTGGTTCGCGTCTGAAGCGAATCACGTTTGTTGTATGTTGATTGACCCTGCGGATTTCTAGATAGTTGTTCTAGATGTCACACAAGGGTTTTCATTTAATGGATCTCCAAAAATTTGCTTAGATGTCACACTAAGAGTTTTCTTTCTGTAGATCTCCAAGAGTCTGTCTCGGTGTCTTCAGATTTTTTAGATGCACTTGTAGTCAATAACTTGATTGACATGTTGGCTCTAGTTAGGTAGAGATCCAAAAGATACTAATAGAGTACTTTATACCCAGATCCCTAGAGTGTTCGTTCGTAGATTGATGATAGTATATAGTAATGCCACTTTCTATTCTCCTTTTGACACTACTGCTTTCTTAGTTTTCAGTTCTGATTTTATAACTGTACTGACAATTCTTTGTTTCTTGTGCAGGTCACTACAGAGATTGGATCCAGTCAGTCAGCTACCACTGGAGATTTGGTTCTGGTACGTGTTTAGTTCGTTTGTTCTGTTTCTTTTCTTTCTTTGGCTGCTTACTGACCCTTGTTGCCTTGTGTAGGTTCCAAAAGTGCAGCATACCTGGTCTTTGGAAGGAGCTGAGCAGAGCTGTTGACTTCCTCTTCAGGCATAGTTTAGGAGACAAATTTGTAGTCCTCTGTGAAGGACATTTTACTTTTCTCTTTTTTGTTGATGTAAACTTGTAAAAGAGAACTGAAAACTTGTATATGGATTCTGAATTAATAAAATGAAGCATTCTTTGTAAATTCTATTATTGACGAGCTCTCTTTTTACTGCTCTTGTGATTTCTGTGGTTGTACTTCAAGTTTTGTTGATGATGAAGTAAATAATTTTAAATATTTATTTGGGGATCTTGGCACGCAGCGCGATGTCGACCCAAATAAATATTTAAAATGCCCCCAGCCTTTAGGGACACTTTTAGATGTCGTTCGGGATACCTCTTTCTTGTAGCTTTAGTTTTCTTGGGATTTTGGTTCCTTCTGTCCTGTGCTTTGTGCGGCGGACATTGATGGAGAATTTCCTGATTTGTCTTTACTGACTTGTCAGGTGATTTTTTTTGTACCTTCGGCCCTATGCTTCTAGCACTGGCGGGCTTGATGAAGGAGTAGATGTCGGTGACCTAAACCCTTAAGTTTGTAATAGGTCGTAGGCGAAAAGTCATCAGTCCAGAGCTTTGTACATAGCGGACTTGTTGATGACGGAATCCTCTTAGTTCAGCCTCAAGCTTTTCATGAACTTTGAGATAATTTCTTCTGTCCTTTGCTTTGTGCTTTGGTGGACTTGTTGAAGAAGAATTTCTTCGATCCTAGCTTTGTGCTTCATGGATTTGTCGAAGGATTTGTAGGTTTTGGATTCGGTTGATAGTACCAAACTTGGGTAGTATCTTGATCCTTAACCACTTGAGGAAACTTTAATCTGAGTCACTTGAGTTCATCAGATTGGACGAGCTGAGATTTGACAGCTCTTCATCCTCTGGTTGTTGAGATGGGGGTTCCTCTACTACGGCCTTTCTTATGGCGTATTGAGTAGATGGAGCTGCCAGCGATCCGGCCATATTTGGGCGTGTTGGATCCGACCTCTTACACCCATTCAGGCTTCAGACTTGAGCTAGGGGAAATGTGCTTCCCAATGCTGATTTTGCTGAAGTTGATAGATTTTGAGTCTTCCTTTGTGGTTAAAGATTTAGAGCCTACGCGAATTTGGTAGTTGCTCGAGATTTCTCCTTCCCATTGGAAACTTGATTCTCCAGTCAATTAGGAGAATTTGGTAGACTACGATCACTTGAATTTGTCGAGTCAAATTTGCCTTCGTACTTCCTACAGTCACTACTAACGGGTTGACGAAGTGGGGGTTCCGCTACTACGGCCTTTCTTATGGCTTGTTGAGTAGACAGAGCTGCCAGCGATCCGGCCATATTTGGGCGTGTTGGATCCGACCTCTTACACCCACTCAAACCTTAAGCTTCAGGCTGCTGAAAGACTTCAGGTTGTTCTGGCTCAATTTGTTAGAGTGTATAGTTGCAAAAGTCTCTTTCTGACCTTTGAAATCTTGGTACGTTGGAGAAGGTGGTGTCTCGATCTTTTGAAGCTCACCTGCATATACTTTGAAAAGAATTTGTTATTTTCTTCAGTATAAAAGAATATTTGCGTTGGTGATTTTAAATATTTATTCGGGGATCTCGGCATGCAGCGCGATGTCGATCCGAATAAATATTAAAAATGCCCCCTGTCTCGCAGGGACATTTCAGAGTAGAATAAATTTGAGATTTTGTGATTCTAAATATTCATTTGGGGATCTCGGCACGTAGCGCGATGTCAACCTAAATAAATACTTAAAATACCCCCTGTCCTGTAGGGTGATTTTGAAATGCATTCTTGCAACACAAGAGAATTTCAAAATTGTAAAATGTAAAGTGTATATAAATATGCATGAAATACACAGTACACTAAACATAATATTTCTTTGAGCAATTCTATGCATGGTACTTCTTTAGATGTCGACCGTTGATCGGCGGCATGGGCCTCTGACCGTGTAGATCGATGAGCTGGTAGGCTCCTCCTTGATACACTTTCTCAATGACGAAGGGACCCTCCCAATTGGATACGAATTTGCCACCAATTTTTGGGTGAGGGATGATTGGCCTTCTCAGCACCAGGACCAATTCTCCTTCTTGAAAGGATCGAGGGCGCACCATCCGATCAAATGATTTTACCATCCTTCCACGATAGATCTCTAAGTTTTGTTGGGCTTGCAATCTAACTTCGTCGAGTGCATCGAGCTCCTCTATTCTTAGGCGAGCATTCTGCTCTTGAGTAAGCTCATTCTGGATAGCGACCCGAAGGGACGGTAGTTCAACTTCTAGTGGCAAGACGGCTTCAGCCCCGAACACTAGTGAATAGGGAGTAGCTTTGGTCGGTGTTTTGTAGGTCGTACGATATGCCCACAATGCTTCTGCCATCTTTGTATGCCATTCTCTTTTATTCTTGGTGAGGATCTTCTTCAACAACTTTACCAGCGTCTTGTTGAAGGCCTCAGCCAAACCATTGGCTCTTGGATTGTATATAGACGAGTACCGCCAGTCAATCTTGTGACGATCTACAAACTTGTAGATTTTCGTGCTTTTGAATGCTGTGCCATTATCTGAGATCACGTGGCGTGGTACACCAAATCTGTAGATGACATTGTGGGTAAAGAAGTTGATCACGTGCTCGGACGTAACTTCCCTGAATGGTGCCACTTCTGCCCACTTAGAAAAATAATCTGTAGCTGCCAATATAAAGCGATGCCCAGCTGATGACGGCGGATCTATTGGCCCAATTATGTCAGTGCCCCAACATTCAAATGGCCAGGATGCGATTGTTGGGTGCAATGGATTTGGTGGTTGATGAATAACATCACCATGAATCTGACATTCGTGGCACTTCTTAGCGTGGTTGATACAATCTCTCACCATCGTAGGCCGGTAATAACCCATTCTTTTAATTTTAGCAGCCATTTTGGGACCTGACTGGTGTGCTCCACAGAGTCCTTCGTGAACTTTTGTCACCACTTTATCAGCTTCCTTAGTCCCTAGGCACCTTAGCCACATTTGATCAAAAGCCCGCCGATATAGCGTATTATTGACAAACGCGTATCGCAATGCTCTTTTTCTAATTTGTGCAGCCAGAGATTTATCTGTTGGAAGTTTGCTTTCTTTGAAGTAGTCGACGAATGGTTGCCTCCAATCATCTTCGACTTCAACATCTAGGCAATCCAACCACGACTCTGAGAATCTACCAGTTCTTCATCTTTTTACTGCTGGATGTTCCCCTGGTTGATTTTTAATAGTGATTTGTTGGTGAGGTTGAGGATCAACCGGGGTTGCATCTTGTTGGCTTAAACCTGGTATTCCCTCTGCTTGCGGGAATTGTAGGGTTGCTGGCTCTAAGACCCGGCGATTTTCAACCGCAATGAATATAGGTGGCCTCTTATCTTCATATGCAAGCTCCTTGGCCAGTTTAGCTAGACAATCTGCTTTTGCATTCTGTCCTCGAGGAACTTGAGTTATCTTGACATTCGGTATTTGTTTTAGAAGCTCAAGAGCTCGTCGGTGGTAGTGGGCCAATTCAAGTTTGCAAATCTTGTAAATGCCCAGGACTTGATTTATCACAAGTTGAGAGTCGCCAAAAATTTGGAGATCTGTGATTTGGACATCAATTGCAATCTCCAGTCCTGCTATTAGAGCTTCGTATTCGGCTTCATTATTGGTCCGCGGTTCAGTTAAACTGAACGAGAATCTCATGATACCTCCCTCGGGTTCTATAAAGACTAGACCGATGCCAGCTTGGGCCTTTGCAAGGTTTGGAGGTTTGGGAGACTTGATAGACGATGCCCCATCAAAGTACATCTCCCAAAATGGTACCTTTTCTTTTTCATCAACTTGCATGATTTGTTCATCTGGCAAATCATCATTGAGCGAAGAGTCAGCTGGGATTGGATGTGCGGCGAGGAAATCTGCCAAAGCTTGTCCCTTTACTGCTTTCTGTGGCATGTACACTATATCAAATTGCAGTAATAGCACTGCCCACCTTGCCAAACGACCTGTCAACGCTGGTCTTGTCATCAAGAACTTCAGCGGATCGATCCTTGATATCAAGGTGATTTTATGAGATAACATGTAGTGGCGAAGTTTCTGGACTGCGAAGATCAACGCCAGACAATGTTTCTCAATTGGAGAATATCGTACTTCTGCTCCGATTAATCTCCGACTGATATAGTAGAGTACATTTTCTTTTCCTTCCTCATTGTGTTGGGCAAATAATGCTCCGAGGGAATCTTCTAGTGCTGCCGTATACAGTATAAGAGGCTTCCCCGGAATTGGCGCTGCGAGAATGGGCGGATTTAACAAGTATCTCTTGATGCTGTCAAACGCTTCCTGGCATTCTACATCCCATTTGAAGCAGACATCCTTCTTCATTAGTTTGGAAAATGGTTGGCACCTACCCGACAGATTCGATATGAATCGTCGAATGAAAGCCAGTTGCCCTTGCAAGGAGCGGAGTTGACGGAGACTTCTTGGCGGTGGCATTTCTATAATCGCCTTGATTTTATTGGGATCAACTTCTATGCCTCGGTGACGAACGACATACCCGAGAAATTTGCCCGAGGAGACCCCGAAAGCACATTTGAGAGGATTCATCTTCAAGTCAAATTTTCTGATTCTTTCAAATACGATCCTCAGGTCATTTAAATGATCTTTTCGGTCCATGCTCTTAACGACCAGGTCATCTACATAGCATTCGACCTTCTGATGTATTAATTCATCAAAAATATGGGTCATCGCCCGTTGGTAGGTGGCACCAGCGTTCTTCAAGCCGAAGGGCATGACCGTGTAGCAGAAAATGCCGATGGGCGTTCTGAATGACGTATGCCTTTCATCCTCAGGAGCCATCTTGATCTGGTTGTATCCTGACGATCCATCCATAAACGAGAACATGTCATAATTTGACGTGTTGTCTACCAGGAGTTTGGATACAGGAAGCGGAAAGTCATCTTTTGGACACGCCTTGTTGAGTTCCCTGAAATCAATACAGATACGAATCTGTCCATTCTTCTTCTTGACAGGGACAATATTGGCGATCCAATCGGCATATTTTTCTTCTCGGATGAAGCCCGCCTCTATGAGTTTCTTTATTTCTGCGATCACCTGTTCTTCAATCTCCAATCTCATTCTCCTTGGAGCTTGTTTGACTGGTGCTGCATCTGGTTTGATTGCTAACCTGTGAACTGCTACATCAAGGGATAAGCCAGGCATTTCAGCATATATCCAGGCAAAGCAGTCCCTGAATTCACAGAGGAGTTCTTTAATTTCTTCCACTTGGTCTTCTGGCAGAAGGGAACTAATGAAGGTTGGGCGAGGGTCATCCTCGGTTCCCAAGTTGACTTCTTTTAGTTCATCCATAGTGGTCGCCTGTCCACCATCTTCAAGCTCTTCTGGTGCAGGCTTGGCCTCTAGAGGCTGATCATCATAATCCTCAGCTTCGTAGGCTTCTTCATCAGGAACATCATTGGATTCAACTTTCCTGCAAGTGATGGCTCGGCAAGTCTCCTTCCGGATGCATTTTCGCCTGACGAATCCAATACCTTTATATGCATTCATCTCCTTCCGCCGCATTGGACGTGGATTCCTTCCATACCAGAGACTTAGGCACATACAGAGTTGTCGTTTAGGGGTGGGAACATTGATCCACTTTCGCAATATTCTTTGAATACCTTTGGTATTAAACCTAGGTAGCCTCGTAGGTAATAATTCTTCAGAATCGATGAAGACATGGTCCCAATCATGATTCACTTCTTCATCCTTTCCTACGGAGTAGAATATATTCCCTGACTCGATCCCCTTTCTGATTGGAGGCAGATAAAGGGTTACGAGTTCTTCAACTTTATGCACATCTCGTTGAATTATTTCTTTAAAATACTGTAGGGGAATATGAGTGACTACGAGCACGCTATCTGAGATTGACAGGCTATCTATTCTTCTAGAGAATACCTCTTGTACCGTGTTCATATAGATAGAGTCGTAGTCATAGTCATCATTTGAATATGCGACCTCCCTACTCCATTCGTCCATCAAATGACATATCTTCTGGGATTTTGTAGAGGTGACATCCTCTTCATCTGTGTCGCTCCCAAGGTGAGGTACATGTTTCCTTTCTTTAGAAGTGGAAGTGGTAGCTTCTTTGGGAAGAGTCAGCGTTGCCTTCTTTCTCCCCACCTGCTTTTTCTCACTTTCTTGCTTAGGTCGCTTTGCACTCTCTGGGTTTGATGCTTGAGCCTTTAGAGAGTTTGACAGCCTCGGCTTTTTAGGTATGAAATACTGCGCATCTTCATAGACTGTCGCTTCATGGACTACAAAGGGCTGAATATCACCAGAGATCCTGAATTCTTCCCCATCCCTAAGGTACTTCATGCACTGGTGTAGTGTTGATGGGACGATGCCATACTCGTGCAACCAGGGGCGACCCAGGAGCGCCTTGAATGAAGTGTCCGCATCAATTACATGAAATTTAGCTTCTGTATGGAATTCTCCAAATACAAGAGGGAGCATAAACGATCCAAGGGTCTTCTGCCCTTTCTCGTTAAAGCCATGTACCATAAGCTTATCTGGCCCGAGGTGCTCTATGTTGAGGCACAATGAACTTAGTGCTTTTAAGCTCATGAGGTTGATGGAGGATCCAGGGTCTATCAGAATTCGACTGATTACCAAATCGTCACTCTCTGCAGTAACATACAGAGGTCGATTGTGGTCTGCCATCCCAAGCATCATGTTGTCCTCAGTAAAAGTGATGAATGGTTCATTTTGAGCTTGCATGACCTCAGTCAGGTTGCGCTCAGCGAAGTACGCCTCATATCTTTCGTGGTCTTTGAGAGCCTGAATCAAAGTCTCCCGAAGATCCTTGGACATCACCAGAGCGTCGTATATGCTGAGCTGGGCAGGGATCTTCCTCAGATGGGATAAGATATTATAATCTATTCCCTTAACTGGAGTATGTTTCTTCTTAGGATCCTCGGAGATAATGTCTTCATTGACAACTATCTCATTTCCCTTATCCTTATTGGATATTCCTTTCTTTGGCGGAGGTGGTAGTATCTTGCCACTTCTCAACTGCACTTGAGCGATCTCTTCTGGATCAGACTCATTTGACGATGCATTTTCTTCAGAGTCTGCCATCGTCGCGTCTAGGGATTCATTCGTTGACTCAGAATCACCTCCCAGATTTACATGTCCTATCTGCGACGCTATATCGGGATCAGATTCATCTGTCTTTGGAAAATGCAGATCCTCCTCTGAGCTGTAGTCCATTGACGATGTTGCCAGACAGGTTTCAACGATCACCTCTCTGACATATTTTTCTTTTGTCAGAGTTATTGGCGTTGCTGAAATGACCCGACAGACTTCTGTGGGAAGAGGATCCTCATCAGCCTCTTCTGCTTCGTCAATCTTGAGCTCTGACATAAAGTCAGCAAGCTTAATAGGACGCCTCGCAGTCTGGTAGTATTCATCCAGACTATCTATAACCCTTTGGGTTGCTATTTTCTTCTCCTTGGGCTTCTTCAATTTTGTCTTCTTCTTGGAGGACTTTTTCTTTCCAGACTTTGAAGTTCCAACTTGGTTGGGAAACTGTTTAGAAGCAGACGCCTGTGCCACAAGTAATGCCTTCAGATTTAATACTGGCTCCGTAGGAGATTTCCATTTTACACCCGGAACTCCTTCAAGCTGTTTCAGCATTTTCACAGTTTTCTTAGAGACCGCAGTCTCCCACTGTTCTTCTTGAGTTGGGTTCTTTTCAATTTTCTTTTCTTCAATCGGGGGTACGGAGGAAGTCGTAACTACCCGAGTTGATTCTTTTCTGGGGTGAGTCAGCACAGTGTCGGATAATGTGAGCTCTCCCCTTCAATATTTTCTTTCAAGCCAATCTTTGAAGACATAACAATCTTCAATTGGATGACTCATCACCCGATGATATGGGCAGTAGTTTGGGTCGCCACTGTGTTTTGACTCCTCGGGTCTCTTGCACTCTGGCAGTTCTAAACCCGCTTTCAATGCTTGTCGAAATAACTTGGCGACACTTTCCCTCTTGAATGAATATTCCTTATTCATTTTGTCTTTGAGGGAGGGGAACGTTCGATCACCAGTTCCCGTTGTTTGCCTCAGACGTTCTCCACCGCCTTGATAAGTTCGTGGTTTATCATTACCCCCGAGTATCAACTTCGGCTGGGGGTTAGGGTTGTAGACTTGCTTAGGCTTTTCTTGATATTGCATTGGCTGCTTGCCTTTGTCTACATTGTAAATCACTTGTTTCTCCTTATCAGCTCTGGAGAAAAATATAGAGTCAGCCTCACCTCTTCTAGCACCTGAGGCTTCAGCTTTCTTGGGCTTATCAGAATAATTTTCTGATTTTGACAAGTTCAATTTCTCAAACTTGGCCACTCTGTCCAGCAGGTCCTGAAATGTGGTGATAGTAGCCATGCACAGGAAGGGTTGCATTTTATCATCAATGTTTCCCATTAACAACTGTACGGCATGTTCTTCTTCAAGTTGTTGCTCACATTTCATGCTTAGATTGCGCCAGCGAGTGATGTATTTAGTCACTGATTCTTCCTTCTTTCTCTTATTCAGAGCAAGGTCAGCGATCGTTATCTTCTCGGTCGCACTGGCAAATCTCTTCACGAACATATTCTCTAACTCTGCAAATGTCTTTACAGAGTCATTTGGTAGTTCGGCGTACCATTCGAAAGCAGCTGCTGTCAAACTGCTAATGAATTATCGGAAGAGTAGAGCATCATTCCCTCCAGTATTCCTGCAGGTGGCTTTGAACTGCGCCAGGTGCTGTCTGGGATTTTTGTTGCCATCAAAAGTATTGAATTTTAGCATAGAATATCCCTTCGGGTATGGCACCTGATCATACTCTGCCGGGTACGGACGACCTTTACCCACTAGCTTCTCTGCCTGATCAATAGCTATAATAGCCCTGATCCTTTCTGTAATGATCCCTTCAAGCTGTGCAACAGTCACAGGCTCGGAGGTACTTGCGATATTCTACGGAGTAGGCTGACGAGTGGTATTCTGAGCCTCGTGGCCACCTTCAGGAGTGTCCCGTACTCCTGAGACTTGCGGCACTTGGAAGTTTGGAGGATCAGGGGGAGGATTGGGCATAGAACCAACTGCAGCATTTCTCTGCATGATCTACATCATTGCCGTCATTTGGGTCATCATCTCTGTCATTTTCTCATGCAACTGAGAGATTTCCCTATCCTTGGCCCTCATTTGACGTTTCATTTGTCTCTGCATTTCTGCGAGCGTGACGTTCTCGTCAGCAAAGGGATTATCCTCAGCCTCTTCTCGCTCTTCTTGGGAATGGACACCTCTGCCAGTGGTGGACCCGGCTTCATGGCGGCGCCGATATACTTGTCTAGGCGGTGGTTGCCAACGATCTTCATCTTCATCATCGTCGTAGTAGGCCTCCTCTTCGACATTGATGTGTCTCACCATGTAGACCACTTCCATGTCCAAGGTGTTATTTACCTCTTCCAAGTCTTCTTCTATGTATTCTTCCATATTTTCTTCTAGATTTCCTTCCATGTATTCTTCAATATTTTCTTCTCCCGTATCTTCTTCTCCTTCTTCTAGTACTCGGATCTCCGAGCGGCGGCGCCACTGGATCTCCGGTTCTTGGTTAGGTAGGAAGATCTCTTCGACCCGTGGGCTACGGTCGAAGTTAGACTCTTCCTTGGGAGGAGTTGGTGAGCGACGGGATCCCCTGGAGGATTCTCCAAGGTGTCTACCGTCGGGAGGAGCATCATCGTGGGCCTTCTTTTGGACCCACTTTTGATGTTGTTTGTAACTGGGGGCGGATCTCCGGGAAGCAGTACCGGATGTCACACCCAGATCAGTCTTTCTTTCGTTCTTTTCTTCTCTGCGAGGCCTTGGCCTCCAGATTTCCTTTCCTTTCCACCGGGACCTTTCGGCGGCGGATCCCCGAATTCGAGGTTCAGGTGTCACGCCCTGATGTTCACCGTGCGGGGTGTATTTTCTTTCCTTTCTCTCCACAGTAAGAGACAGGCGCTCTCTTGGTGGAGTTCTCCTGGCTTCGACCCTCAGTGGTCGCTGGTACCTTCTCTTTTTCAGTCCTCTCTCCTTCACGGTCTTCAGGACTCTGCAGACTCGAGCTGAGAGAGTTTCAGGCTCCTTCTTCTTTTGAGGAGGTGGGACTTCAGGCTGTCGGTCCCAGAACGACTTTTTCAGCTCTCCAGTTGAGCTGTTTCTCTTTACCCACCTCAGGTCCGTAAACTTGTTCCGGGTAGGAACGTTGGATATATGCTCTGGAGCAGGCAGGTTCGAGGGATGCACAGGCACTAATAGCTGCTGAGCCCGGAGTTCAGCATTCATCTTCCTTCTCTGCCTCCTGGTGGGCCTTCCTCCAGATGAGGAAGCTTCAGTATTGTTCCTCCCAGGTACAGATGACCTTATTGGCAGCGTAGTGGTCCTGGTAGGTACCACTGAGATTTTCCCATCAGTCACTATCCTTCTGGTGGTTGGGATCTCAGATTGAGAAAGTCGTTCGAACACAGAGATCCTTCCACGAGAATTTTCAGCAGCAGCAAGTCGTTGTGCCGGCAGGTGCACACGACGAGTGGTAGTTCCAGTAGAGTGTGTCCTCCTAGCAGGCCCTTCAGTATTTCTGCCATTCGTAGGAATGGCGGTGGCCACTTCAACAATAGCAGGGAAGTCGATGCTACCAAACTGGATGGTAGCTCCAGCATTCCCTGTCTCAATGATAGCGTTCGCCAGTTGGATCCTGGCTCCTTATCCCAACTGGACAGTCATTGGTGTGTTCTGTAGATCCATCTGCACAAATGAAAGGTATGGGTTAGTGATCAAAATTTGATACATCACCCCACACTTTCAAAAATACAGAGACTTGCACAGAAAAAAAAACAAAAACAGATAACATTAGCGAGCAAATTCAAATAATATAAATTTAAAATACTGCTAAATTCGTTATCTCGATAAATTTGTCTGAATGATCATTCTTAGAATATTCAAAAATTTTGATTCTTTAAATGAACATTTTAGAAAATTTAGAATTTTGAATCCGGGTTGAAAGTAGTTGCTACTATAGCACTGAGACGACTAGCCAAAGATGGAAAGAGAAACCAATCCCCAGCGAAGTCGCCAGAAATCTGTGGGCTCCGAAAATTCGGCCCCGGCCTCCGCCCGCTTTTTTGCTTTTCGAGGGGGGGGGGAGTTTTAACGAACTAAGTTCCGAGGTAAATTTTGGAAGGCAGATGGGTTTGTAGATTAGACACTACCCAGAGATTTTGCCCTCATTTTGCGAGGACTTTATGATCTGAGTTCTGGTTTCCTATAGGCGCAAGCCCCTATAGTTAATTACCCCTCCCGATAACGAGAGAGAACTTTCGATTAAGGCTAGTCGTCAATCAGATACGTAAGGATACGTGGATTTGGCATATAGTAGCAGCAATAGGTTGGGAATGTTAAAATCTGGAGTTATTCGGAAATTTGAAAGATTGGGAGATTCGGAGATTTAATATTTAAAATTGGAAATTGCACCATCTTGCACTTAAAGTGGATGGTGGGGGAATGGATGATAGGCCCGATCAAGATCCCATGGTTCCGTCGTCCCGAGCCATCGTGGTCCCTGGTCTACTTAGTCAGAGGAGGTAGTCGACCCAACCTGACAGAAGGATCCTTGTCGGCAGCCATGGGTTGCTTCGTCCAAGGGTACCTTGTAGACCTGGGGGGAGCATTTGTCTAAGGGGACAAATTTGAATCCACCTTAGCTAACAGAGGGCTTGTGCCCTATCGATCATATCCTATTGATTCATATCTCAAGGATTTGATGCCATTGGGGAGCATACGGGCTCTGGCCATAACCATAAAATAATGGTGCCATTTGGCGGCGACCACTTGGTTCAGAGGGCCCCGAGTCATAACCATTTATCCTGCAGTGCCATTTGGCGGCGAAACTGCCGGTTAGAGGACTCGTACCACGTCCTTGCTGGCAGGAGATTGTTTGAGAATGGATCCTAGTGATATTTTCGATCAGGCATTAGCTTTATGTGAGCTGAAGTAAATTTTAATTTATCCACCTCGGCAAACTGTTACGGAGGGTGGATGGATTTGCTTTATGTGATTGATGATTGGATTTCAGTTTTAAATATTTTCAAAGTTTAGGATTTTGGGAATTTTTGTGGAGTTTTGGAGTTTGGATTTTGTGAGAGTTTGGGTGGTACTTTGAATATTTGAAATGGACCCCTCCGGTTGATATTTTCATTCAACACGGCCATCATCGGGGTACATGGGGTCATTTATATTTTATTTATTGGACCCTGTCGACTCTATCTACTGGTCGATAGAGGATCGGGTTTTGTAGGCTTTGGACCTTTATTGGTGAATTCTCTTGATTATAGGCCTTAAAGGCCTAATATGAACGCATTAAAACAAATATATATAGGTTTCCACAACTGTATATTTGTTTGATGGTTCGAACCCTGTCGACTCCTATTGACCTTTATAGAAGGATCGGGTTCGAACCTGAATTCACTCATTGACCCGCGCAGCATCCCTAGACGTCACGTGTGTACCAATAACACGCTCATCGGGGCCCATGCGGGTGTTTGGGGGGCATTTTATAAATATTTATTGAACCTTGTCTACTCCTATCTGCTTATATAGGAGGATCGGGTTCAAATTTATTGACCCGCGCAGCATCCCTAGGCGTCACGTGTGTACCAATAACACGCTCGCCGGGGCCCATGCGGGTTCAGATTATATCTTCCCCTTTTAGTGTACCTATGTGTATACAAATTAAAGTGCACACGTGCAGGGGTATTCTTGGAATATTTGTACACGCCTTCTGTCCGCTTGCATGAAAGTTGCGGATCCGGTGGCGTGGTGCAGCAGCTCGTGAACTGAGTTATTTGCTGCTTTGTACAGGCAGATTGTCGTGCACTACTTGTTGCTCTCTGCATGTGGATTTTTGTGCACCAACGAATCTCCTGCTTTTTGTTGGTAGATATTTGCATTCGTTGCAAGTCTTTATGCATTTCACTATGGTTCTGATTCCTACAATACATCCACCGTTGTTGCGGGTAGATGTATTCATTCACGGGCTGAAATTGACTACAGGATACTGCATTTACTGAAGTCATTTTGTATCTACCCACAGATGACATGCGGTGCGTACATCTGTATTTGTAGGGAACTTGTATGTATTGCAGATCTTTTATATTTGCCCATGGATAATAGGTAGAAGGTATAGCAGGCTTCCTTCAATAACTTGTGGGAGCTTGCACTGGATGTAGTCACTTTATATCTTGCTTATGGACACGCACAGGGTGTACTACGAGTCTTCTATAGCAACTTGTAGTCTTGTGTATGTTGATCGATGAACCACTATATTTACTTGTGTATCTTCAAATGTTCGTAGAGGATTGTTGTATTATTGTATGCCTCCCATGCTCTGGCGTTGGATAACATGGATTGCATTTTATTGGTGCAATTTCTGGGTGCTGAATCATTGCCCGGTCGTGCATCTTTCTTGGAAATAGTTTGCATCTTGTATGGTGAACCTGAATTGTTGATGTTTTCTTTCAATCAACTGCACATCCCTTTCAGTTTTCACTACTTGTGGATTTCTGTTTGCTTGTTCCCATATGGATATTGATTGTTAGTGAATCCATCATATATCCTTGTGGCCATTGCAATCAGTTGCATGAATCTTCATTACTTGTGAGTGTATGATCATACATATGTAGTGCAATGCTTATTGTAATATTCTTGTGCATCTGCTTGCAAGTAGATCATATACCCTTCTCAATTCTTGTTGATTATTGCTTACAATCAAATAATGATTGAATTCTTATGCACCGAAAGTTACATGTCCTTTGATTCCCATTGATTTTTGGTATATATAAGGAACCAACATGCTTATTTTCATGGCACTCATATTTGAAGATCTTTCGCCACGAGTCCCCTATTGTACACTTGCAAGTTCAAATTCAAGTCCAACATGAATTTGGTTCAACATCGTCAACTTTGATTTGAGTTTGAGCT
Source organism: Dendrobium chrysotoxum (assembly GCA_019925795.1). Taxonomy (NCBI): domain Eukaryota; kingdom Viridiplantae; phylum Streptophyta; class Magnoliopsida; order Asparagales; family Orchidaceae; genus Dendrobium; species Dendrobium chrysotoxum. The sequence continues at coordinate 23,104,773 of CM034297.1, forward strand.
CAATTTGAGTCCAAGTTCATTCATGAGTCATTGTTTGCAATTGTTTATAGATGCTAGCATCTTCACTATATGATAGTTCCTTGATTTATCGTCCCTTGCCTATATGTCATTTGAGAGTTTCCCCTCTATTTATCATAAATCCCTTACTCATATGTTGACTTTCATTTGCATGATTGGGATAAATGCTATGGGCCACTTGTTGTCATTTCATTGAGATCTTGTATTTTGATCACAAGTATATTGTTGCATTCTCAAATTGATCTTCACTTGCAGATAGATCACATTCGTTGCCCTCAATTATAAGCATGTTAGGTTGGAAGTCTGCAACTCCTTTATTTGACTATTTTCATACACTTGAGTGCATTTGAATGATTAAAATCATTTCTTCATTGATTGTTCATCAAGTTCAAACTTTCGTCACTGCATTCAAATCAAGTTCATGTTCGAATCCATTTCATTAAGGTTCAAGTATTTTGTTAATCATTTAAGTTTTATTCAAGTCCTCTGTGGTCCAACCTCAAGTCTTTGCTTGAGCTCAAAAGTTCAAATCAAGGTTCGTTTGATGTTGAAGTATGAGTCAAAGTTCTTTGCATTTGTCTTTTATCAATTGCTTAGGTTTGAACTTAGTTTGATTTCAATTTTCATCGTTCGCTAAAGTTTAAGTCCCCTGCATGTGTTCAATCAAGTCCAAGTGATCTTCTGTTCACCCAAAATTTTGGCAGCCTCCCGGTGTCTCCCCCGTTTAGGGAAAACTACGGAAAACTAGGTCTTTCCCACCACGCTAGAGAAAAGCGTGCATGGTAGATGCCCTCTTTCGAGGACACCGCGGTCGTGTAAAGTCATTAACCCCACCATGCCAGAGAAAGGCGTGCATGGGTCTTCAAATGTACATGTTTTAGAATAGCACAGTTTGCTTTCCCCGCCGGTACAGAGCCGCGTACGGGTACTTATATCTTTGCCCCGCCGTGCTAAGAAAAGCACGCACAAGGCTCGCCTGCCTCGCTGTAAGCGCCGCACCGAGTTCCCTCCCACCACGCTAGAGAAAAGCGTGCATAGGGGGTCCCTCGGCGCGTCGCAAACACCGAAAACAGGACTTTAAGAGATTGCCCGCCTCGTCACAAGCATCGCGGCGAATTTCCTCCCACCACGCTAGAGAAAAGCGTGAATGGGTGGTCTTTCGCCACGCTACGAGCGTCGAGAGCGAGTTTTCTCAAGTTTAGGAGGTTATACCTTTGCAGTGGTTGGCAGGGTTAGCACGTGGATCGAGGCGAGAGATAGGAGCTCTTTCTCTTTTGCATTTTTCTTTGTTAATTATAACTAATTATAACCAATCGTAATTATCTCTAATTGATTATAATTAATTATAAATAATCTTAATTAATTATAAATAACTAATATTAATTAATTCTAATTAAAATTAATAATGATAATTAAACATAATTAATTAGAATTAACCTTAATTAAAATTAATCATAATTAATAAAATTAATTATAATTAATTAAATAATTACGGTTAATTAAAATTAGTTATATTTAATTAAAATTAACTTTAATTAAAGTTAATTAAAATTAATCAATTAAAATTAATTATCATAAATTATAATTGATTAAAACAATTAATTATAATTTATGAAAATTAACTGTAATTAATCCTTAAATTCTCCTCCGTCTTGCCCTAAGGGATATTCGGCAACAAGATTTGGGCAGGATTTATGCTAGATCCTGTCAAACGGGATTTGAGCCACCCGTAAATCTCATGGCGGAATAAATCCTCCGTTTCCCTTTTTAAGTTCGGCAGGTTCACGGGATTTGGCCGAAGTAGTGGGTGAAAGGGAGAAAATTACCTTCGCACAGCAAGCAAGTTCCTGTTGTTGCTTCCGCTCAAAAATGTCGTGACTCTCGATCCCACAGGAAGAGAACGTCGATCGAAGGAGCGAAGTCGGACGACCGAAGGAGTCGAAGAAGCGAGTCGTGCGACCTCACAGTAAGCGAACTCCCGTTGTTATCTCCGATCAAAATGTCGCAACTTCCGATCCGGCGGGAAGGGAACGTCGTCAAAGGCGCGGAGTCGGACAGCTACGAAGGAGTCGAAGGAGCGAAGTAGATCGGCAAGGGGGCCGAGGCCTTCGGCTAGGGTAGGGGAAATCTCCCTCTCTCCTTCTCTCGCTCTCTTTCTCTCTTTCTGGATCGGGGAAGCAAAGGGATCGGGATGGAGATCGCGAGGAAGGAGGCGGATATCGGAAGCTGGGATTCGGAACTGGGAAGAGGAGTTTGGCGTGGAAGAAGTCTCTCCAGTTGAAGCCTCCCCAGCCTCCTTTTATTGACGTTGAGAGGGGCAGAACCGAGGCCATCGCAGGATTTCCGGACTGTTTCGGCGCCGAATTCAGCAGGATCTGTGGATCCGGCGGACATGAGGTACGATTTTAGCGATTTTTTTTTATTTCCTTTGGGTATGATCCGGAGGTCAACAAAAGCTAACAACTTTAAGAATAATAATAAAATGAGAATTTAGAAAATTATCAAAGGAGGAAATCCCCATCCAATTATCTTGCCAAAAAAAAGACCTTACCATGTCCAATGCCTCAAGAAATCAAGGACTCAACCTCCCATTCATGGAGCACCCATCCTCTTCCAAACCATCGAATCAAATTTTTTAAAATAAAAAAATAAGGGGATGCTTACCAATGCAACACTTAACATGAAATTAACCCATAAACTTTTATTAGATCTAAAAGAAAACTAGAGTGACCACTATTAGAACCCATAAAAAACTTATTAATCAATCTTTCCAAACACAGACACACATTGTAAGTTAGCTAAATAGAGTGAAAAATATTAATAGGAAGCGAACACAACACACTTTTAATCAAAATCACCCTTACACCAAAAGGAAAAAACTTAAATGCCCAAGATGACATTTTTTTTATAGCCCAAATATTTAATAGGCAAATTCTTAGGAGCAAAACCAAATTTAGACGGAAAAATTTAATCTTATGCTGAGTAAAAGAATTAGCATAAATAAAGCCGCTCTTGGATTTGCTGATGGATAAACACTAGCACATTGAAGTTGATTAAGAAACCTAAAAAGCATCTTGAGCACCTTAATTGAACCATTAGAGAAGATAATGAAATCATCAACAAAACTTAGAGGAGAAATAGGAAAATTGTCAACATTACGATAATAAAGCTTAGGATGCTGAGTAAAAAGGTTATCCAAACCCCTAAAAGGATACTCAACATCAATGATAAATAAAGTAGGAGAAATGGGGTCCCCTTGCCTTATACCTTGAGATGACTTTAAAAAACCATGGCTCTTACCATTGATAATAATCGAGAAATAGCAATTCCCTATACTATTTTAGATAAGATTAATAAAATTTGAGTTAAAACCAAAAAGAGCTAAAATGTTATATAAAAACTCCCAATTGAGACTATCATAAGCCATCGTGATATCTAGTTTAAAAATAATCATACCACCCTACACAGGCACAACAATGTCATGAATGAAATCTTGGGCCAAAAACACATTAGAAAAATACCACGACCGTTAACAAAACCTATTTAACCCAAGGAAATAATTTTAGGAAGAAACATGGCCAGCCTTCACATAATAAATTTTGAGATCAACTTATTAAGAAGGGAACATCGACTTATAGGCCTAAAGTCATCCCAAAAGTTAATAGCCTCTTTCTTAAAGATCAAAACAATATTCGAAGTAGAAAAAACCTATAATATACATTACCATTAAATAAATCCTCGACAGTAGCAATCGCATCAATCTTAATTTAACTCTAGTTTTAAGAAAGAACTTAGTGGTGAAACCATCATGGCCCACCACAGAATCCATGTTCATGCCCTTGATGGTTTCCCAGATTTCATTTTCCTCCAGAATGTGGTTAAGAAAGATATTATCTTCCTCACAAATAAGTTTTGAAATAACACCTAAATTAAAAATAGGATCAAAGCTGACACTATTGTTAAAAATGCCTTTAATATAAACCACACTAGCAATCAAATCCTCATTTTCATAAGAAATACCACTAGGCAAATTTATCTTATGAATATGAAAAATCATCTTCTTTTTATTAAAAATACCATGATAAAATTTAGTGTTTTTATCTCCTTCCTAAAGAAATTTGAAAGATGCTTTTTATCTCCAAAAAACTTCTTCCTTCTCCTGAAGTTGAAGAAGTAACACTTTTTCCTGATTAAGAGTGTTACGTTATCATGAGTAGGGTCATGAATAACAATGCCATCCAACTCAATAACTTTCATTTTATCTTCAAAAATATTAGCAGAAAGAATTCTAAAAATAAATTTATTCCACCAATTCAACTTCTGCTTCAATCTCTTCAGCTTAAACCAAAGTTGACTCATGCCAAAAATGTTATCGTCAGGAAATAAATGGGCATGCCAAATGCTATTCATAAATTTTTTAAACCGCTCATATAAAAGCCACATATTTTGGAATCTAAAGAAAGTTGAAGTAAAAGTAGTAGGCAACTTCATAGAAAGTAAAAGAGGAGCATGATGATAAAGTGTTTTACTCAGATGTTTAACATGAGTACTTGGGTAATCAGAAATCCAATTATCATTAAACAAAATACGATCCATAATTTGCCATATAGTGGCTCTATTCTAAGTATAAGCACTATCAGAAAAGCCAATATCATGTAAATTATATTCAAAAATCATGTTATTAAAATCTTCCATAGCATGATGATTAAGAAGTCTATCACCAATTCTTTCAAAAGAAGCAGCCATAACATTAAAATAACCACCAACAAATCACGGAAGGGTAGAATTAATAGAGAATTCAGTTAATTGGTTCCAAAGATAATGTCTACCAGAACTAGAACAAGAAGCATACACAAAAGCACCAGAACAATTTAATTGGAAGTAACCAATATGAGTATGAACAACTTGAATGTTAATTGAAACATGATTTCTCCAAAAAAAACAAAATTTTTTGGGAACAGTTCGCAAAACTCATACTAAAATCGAGGGAAGAAGCAATCAAAATCAACTTTGAAGTAGAAATAAGCAATTTCAAAAGAACTAAAATTGATATATTATGCACCCTACAAAGATTCTTTACTCTAATTTTAGAATCAATGCCCCCAATACTCCTCACATTCCAAATAAGAGCTTTAACCATTAGTAAAATTTAAAAGAGTTTGAGTCCTCGTAACACGAGGAGTGGGTAAAGGAACATTTTTATCACCTTTCTTCTTCATTTTGTCTGTAGGAGTACAACCATCATCATCCATGGTATGAGCAGTAATATCATTAGGTGAAGAAATAAAAGTAAGATTTTTAGCATAAGATTCCTTACCTTCCATAACCATCTGATCATGAGCACCTTTAGTAGCAATTTCACCTTCCTCGAGAGCATCACTCCTCTTGATATTCGTCAAGTGTAAAGTGTTTCCCACAAATTTATTACTATTACCAAAGCTAGAATAAGATTCAAAAATATGTGAAATAATCTTATTTATTTACAAGGAGCTTGTGAAGGATTAACTTCAACTATAGGAGAGGCATCTTTAATAACCAATAGAGATAGAGAGTTAGAATCAATGTTTCCATTATCTAAAGTAATATTTTCCAAATTAGTATTAGTTCTATCAATAAGAGCATTAGAAATTCTATCTTTATTGAGATCATTAGGTTTCTCACCAATATGGACTTCCTTATGTAATTGTTCATACCACCTTCATTAATAGAGGGATTAGGGAGAAAATTAAAAGCTGAGGTTGGAGAAATACCATTAGGGAGAAGTATCATATTCAGCACAAAATTATTTTGGAGCATATCCACAGCTTAACCAGCACTACGATCATCAACATCTCCAATAGAAGTTTGAGATTTCTTAAGTGAAGGGTGCAACACAAAACAATCTGAAACTAAACTACCATGAATCTTGCAATTATTACAACAATTAGGAACCTTCTCAAATTCAACTTTTTGTAAATACCAAAGAGCTTTAGATCTGATCCATATTTCTTTTGGAGGCATCTTAGTGATATCCACCTCAACCATAACACGAGCAACTGAGGGTCTTATTTTGGAAGCAATGGCATGATCCGTTTAAAATGATCTACTAAAAATAAAATCCAGCATGTAAATTATGATAGTTGAAGAAAAAAAGTCCATATAGGAACAATAGGAGACTCTTCCTTGATATCAAAGAAAGGAGTACACTTTAACAAACACATTTGATAATTTTGAATGCAGTAGGATCTTCTAGAAAAAACCCAACTTTAATCTAAATCATTCAACAGCTATATTTCAAGACGTCGAGGATCAAGCAAGCCAACAAAAAATAAGCTAGGTAACTTAAGATTCTTAAAAAAATAGGGAAATAGCATCAAGGTTTGGCCTTCCCAAAGAGAACTTATCAACTAAAGTGTATTGAACAAGTGATGCAAGCATAACAACATCATCATCAGAAATCAAAATTGCAGGAACACCTATAACTGAATATTCAGTAAGAGAAAATGAAGTATTAGAAGAGGAAGAAGCACCGAACATGACTTCTTTGAAAGACATTGAGATTGAAGAAGAAGGAACTCCATTAACACAAAAAAACCCTAATTTTTAGAGAAGTCAGAGAAATAGATGAAGTCTAAGGGTTTAACGTAGGAGGCATCCCCATAATCACAAATATTAAAAATAGGGAATTAAGGGCCTAGTACCACGCAAAATAAGCTAAGAGACACCAAAAGAAAACTGTTAAAAAAATATTAGAATAAAAAAAACAGAGATAGAGCTAAAAGATGGGAGCCCTGGAATAGCTAGAGAAGATGCCATAGCTAAAGAGTGAGCACTAGGTTTTAGGAGGTTTATTTTTTAATTTAAGTGATTTATTAAAATTCCTTTATTCTTCCTAGGTTTTCCATGTAAAAAGTAAGTGATTTATTAAAATTCCTTTTTTTTTTTGGGGGGGGGGGGGGGTCCACAGAGGGGCCTACGGTTGTTTAAGGTAAAAATTACAAGGTCCTTAAAAGGAACCTCGATCTCACTACTGCTCAAAAGAGCTACAAAAAAGTCAAAATAAAACCTACGAGCTCAAGGTCCCTACTAATAAAAAGTATGTGAAAATCTAGATACATTCTTGGGTGGCAAGAAGACAACACCCAAAAAATTGGTAAGATCAACTCATTATCTTTAAGCACCATCTTTCCACCCAAAAAATCAAAAGCCAAAATACTTGAACTTAAAATGACCCTGCAAAGTAAAGTTAAAAATAAAAGAGACACTATAAAGGATAAAGCCAAAGTGGGTTAGTATCTGTACCAGTAGAGAGCAAGATCCCACAAAAATGCCTTTGCTGATACAGATATGTAGGCTCACTTAAGGCTGCCCAAATACCCCAACCACCACTAATCAGAGAGTTAAAAGAAATGGCACCAATAACTTAGCTTAACTATAAGAAAAAGAAATAGAAGAAGACAACAATTATGGTTGTAACAGAGAAAAAAGCACAAAGAAGAGAGGAAACAAACGGTCCCCCTCCAACAATTCCTTCCCAAACAGATAAAGTTACAACCCGGGCCATCCCAACCAAAAAACCCCAAAGAGCCACATAAGCAAAATTGGGCCCCATCAAAAGTAAACAAAACAGAAGAGAGTGAAGAGGTAGTGAAGCATATTGCACCTAAGGACCCTAAAAATCTGAACAGAAAAGAACCCCTCAAAAAGATACCAATAGCTAAAAGACCCATTATCAGACCCAAATAGCAGGCATAGGAAGGAAAACCAGGCTACAAAAAATAACAACCAAAGAACCCAACAACACACCATAACCACCTATACTAATGCACTGCACAGTCACAAAGAAAAAACATATCACAATTCATAACCCAACAAAAAAGATGAGGGAGTAGCAATTCTAACAAAAATATAGGAAGAATCACCAATAACATCACCCCAATAGTAACCCTCCAAAGACATATAATAACTCTCAGAATAAGAAACAACAAGGCTATCAAACCAAGAGAAATAACACAGACCAAATACCAATAAAATCTTAACCAAATTTAACACGCATAGATAAATCAGTAATAACCATAAGTAAATGCAGCTAAAAAAGATTTGGAGCCCAAAACTAACAAAAAATATGACCAGAGAGAAACCAGCCAGTTAAGCTCAAGAGCATAGTATATGCAAAGATATCATGAATAAAACCTAAAGTTCACTCCAATCTAATCCCAAACCCACCTAAGAAAAGAAAAAATTAGCACAGGAGGAGAGGAAAAGAATAGACAGAGGAGCAACAGGATTTCAAAATCATAATCGCCACAGATACATGATTCCTCACCCAATAACCATTAGATAAGAACCAATAAACCTCCATGAGGAAAATAGAGAGATTAAAGGCCACCAAACATGGAGAATAACAAAATCTTAGACCAAGACAACCAAATGTGCATAGCCATTACAAACAGCAGAATAAGCATAATCGAATCCATACAAGACACAGCTGGTCAACCCACAACAAACAACCTTAGAAATAGATAAGCAGCTCTTTAGGTTTTAATCAACATACCAATTATAACCATAGCTAAGAGATCCAGCCAAACACAACATATAAAGAAATAATGAAGGAGACAATTCCAAAGTGTGCTATGTGCCCATACAAGCAGAGGACACAACCAATTAGGAACTCCCTTATGGATACAGGCATGTAGGCTCACTAAAGCCTACCCAAATAGCCCAAAAGAAAAGGCCAGATGAGAATAAGAATTAGCAGCACTAGCATAACTTAAATAAAAATTCCTCTACACACCAAAACAGAGAAAAGAGGAAAAGAAAACATTAATAATTAGAGCAGAAAGGACCTGAATACAAAGAGGACAAGGACAAATATTCCCCCCCCCCCCCCCCCCCTCCATCCCCTCTGCCCTCCCAAAACAAAACTTCCATTAAAAGCAATAAATTCAAGTGCCCGGGCCACCTAAGCCAATTAACCACATGAAGCCACCAAAACATAACACTACCAGAAATAAATAAATAAACCAAACCCCAACAATAACCAGTAATAAATGTAACCCAATAAAAATAGGAAACTGAACAACCAAGCAGACCACACCCAACAAAAAGTAAAAGGGCTATAGAAAAAAAGCTGTAACTGCCAACCACATATTTTGAAATCTAAAGTTTGGGATAGAACCATCTGGTCTCATCTTAATACATACAAGGATAGGACAATGTTAAGATAGAGTTTTGCTAAGATGCTTAATGGAGGTATTGTTAAAAGAATTCATCCAACTATCATTAAAAAGTACATGATCCAAATGTTGCAGTAAATTACCACAATTCTAAGTAAAAGTATTACCAGTATACCTAATTTATAAGGTTGCAATCGAATATCATATTATTGAAATCCTCCATAGATTGATAGATACGGCTGGAGCCCCCAAGCTCTTCAGAAGAGTTGGAAATGGTATTGAAATCACCACCTTCCAACCATAGTAAAATAATTAAACCATGGAAATTAGAAAGTTTCTCTCAAAGGGCTTTTCTAATAATACAGGAAGAAGTAGCATACACAAAAGAGGCATAACATTTCAACTGCATAAACTGATTATTGCAATGAATAACTTGAGTAAAATCTCTAATAATTTCAATAACAATAGGATCTTTGCCAACACTATTATTTGAGGGAAATAAAGGAGCATGCCAATTGGTCTCAACATTGCTAAGAAATGAATCATGCAATAGCCACATGTTCAAAATTCTAAAAGGAGAAGGATTAGTATTTTACTGCATAGAAATACTCAAAAGAAGCGGAGAGTGATCAGAAAGTGTTCTAGATAAGTGCGCAATATGAGTATTATGAAACTTAGAGATCCAAACATTATTAAAAAGAATACAATCTAAGACTTTCCACATTGTAGCTTGATTCCACGTAACTGCATTGCCAAAAAAACAAATATCATGTAAATTAGTGTTTAAAATTGTATCATTAAAGTCTTCTGTAGCTTGAAAATTTGGAGGTTTCCCCCCAACTCTCTCAGCAATATTAGTAATAGTGTTAAAGTCACCACGAACCATCCATGGTTTGAAAGTATTAGAAACAAAATTAGTAATTTGTGTCCATAAAGTTTTCCTATCAATTCTAGAGCAAGAAGCATAAACAAATGAAGCACAATATGAAAATTGAAGATAATTAATACTAGTATGCATAATTTGAGGATAATCATTAAGGATGCTTAAAGTCACCCAATGTTTCCAAAAGATCCAAATTTTATTCGAGTAAATACTAAAAGACCCATCAAATCCCAGGTTAATACGAATCAAATTGAGCTTCAAAGAAGAAATTAAAGGTTATTAATATTATAAATTCTGCATAAATTCTTCACCTTATCCCTAAAAGGAAGAATACCCACACACCTAATATTTCAAATGAGAGCTTTAACCATTGGAAGAAGAAAAATTAGAAGCTCGAGTAACTCTAGAAGTTTGAACATCTTAGAGTTTATTATTTTTAAATTTCTTCTTTCCCACTTTGGTATAACCATCCTCGTTAATATTGGCTTGTTGTGTTGAAGAAGGGGACAACATGGAAACATCATTTATACCTTTAGAGTTCCCTAATATAGAAACATCCTTATTAGGAATAAATTCACCTTCCTCCCTATGTTCTTACTCACCACCTTCCTCATTCTCAGATTGCTCTCCATTAATAATATTTAAAGCACATTGTTTATGTATCACAACACCACCATCTCCTTCATTTGGTAAAACATTTCCTTTGTTTCCATTCTAAACCAATTCCGTCATAGGCAAACTAGTAAGAACCGTGGGATCACCTTTAATATTAAGAGGAACCAATCCATCCAATTGGGGCAAGGTGTCAGATTCCATTAAGCAGCCATATTGACATTATTCACCTCTAAAGGAATGTGAGCCTCATAATCAGTAGAATAATTCTTATTAGAAGGAGGCACCACTTTCGCCTCCTTAATTGCTTTTTTGAGGCTAGGATGAGCCATAAAACATTCATCAAATGAATGACCATGGACTTTGCAATAAGAGCAAAAATTAAGGATGTTTTCAAATTCTACCTTTTAAAAATAACCAGAAGCTTCCGATCCAAGCCACACCTCTCAGGGATGTTTTTTGGTAATCTCAAATTCCACAAGAATCCGATAAACAGAAGGCCTAGATCTTGAAGCAATGGCTTGATCCGATTGTAGGGGTATGCCAATATGGATCCCAAAGCATGTAAAACATGTGTGTTAAAAAAATGTAACCTCAAATTCAAAAAAGAAATACATATGGGAACTATCGGAGACTCCTCTTTAATATAAAAGTAAGGAGTCCACTTCAATAATCTCATTTAATAGTAATTAATGAAATAAGATCCTCATAAAAATTTGACTATAGTCCAAATCATTAGAGAGTTGAATAGCCACATGCCTTGCATCCAATAATCCAATAAAAAAATCCTAGAAGGTTTAAAGCACCGTAATGAAATCTTTCCCACCAGCGTAAATTAATAAGGAGAGGCAAGTTTTATAATATCTTCTTCAGAAATCAACAGAGCAGGAAACCCTTTAACAAAAGACTTAGTAAGCGCAAAACCAGTTTCTTTCAAAGAAGCATCGCCCGCAAGAACATCGCAAAATGAGTGAGATTTAGGGTTAGGGTCATTACCAGCAACACCAAAAAGACCATTATTACCTCATACGGACCCTGATGGAGGAATACCCCAAGGTGAGGGATTAGAGGAGGATTGACTAGCCACCATGATAGGAAACTAGAAAGAACCAAAGGCCCAATTGCCTTAGGTTAGAGAAAGCTCAAATTACAACTACAAAAATGAAAGTAATTAACTATAAGCCACTAAAATCAGTAGTCGAAACAACAAGCTACTACAGGTGACACTCGATCGCCAGAGCTAGAATATGCATAGGAGAGAGAATATCAATGTGGGCTATAAGATTCCTTTTTTTTAAACTCGTGAAGGGGCCTACGCGTTAATATAAAAGAAATATTAAAAGGTCCTTAAAGGGGACCTTCAGCTTGCTAATACTCAACAGAGCTATAAAAAAAAATAAAATAAAATCTAAGAGCAGATGGTCCCACATACTAAGAATTACAAAATCTCCTAATAACATTCTAGGGCAGCAAGTAAATAGCACCCAAAAAAGGAAGATAAGAAAATGGACATTCAGCATAGTCTTCCTACCAGAAATACTCATCATGTCAAAAAAAAACTCAATCTAAATAACCTGTAAGAAATAGGGACTACAAAAAGAAACAAGCGTAATAGAATATGGAAATAAAAAAGAACTTCGTAAATAAATAGCAGTTGAGACCAATTAGAATTATATAAAATATAGGCGAAGTCAGACATTATGAACATTATCCTATATTTGGCAATCTGTAATCTCAGATTACAGACCTTGTAATCAAATAACAAAATGGTCATATTAGTACTATAACCGAGAGGAAAAATGTGAAAAAAACACTTTAAAGCATAACCAAATAGAGGAAATGAACATAACCCAAGCCAAAGTGGGAGAATTATTGTCCAAATTACTATAGTGTAACTTCTCAAAATAGACAAAACAAGGAGCCAAAACATCACTCAGTAGGACTAAATCAAGGCTCCCAAATAAATAATTCCAGCTCTGATGATGGTTATAAGAGCCATGGTGAAGCCACGCTACATAGCCTTCTAGACCAAATTTGATTTGTTTCAAGAATCAGAATCACCTAACCACCATAATTAAATAATTCATTTAAAAAGGTTTATTTTATAAAAATCATAATTAAATAAATAAAAACCTAAAAATTCAAAATAAATTAATTTTAAATCTAAATAAAATATAAAATTTATTAAAATTTATAATCCTCTAGAACTTTTAAGTAAAAGATAAAAGCCAAACATTGGTTTGCTTAAGTAATAAATAATAAAAGGATAAATACATACTAATAAATAAACAAAATAAATTAGAGATGAAATCATTAAAAATTAAGTAAATAAATAAACAAAAATAAATCAATTATGTTTAATTAAATTAATCAAAATTCAATAAATAAAATGAATAAAATAAATATAATTAAAAATAAATTATGATAATTGAAAAAAAGTAAAATTAGATAATGATAAATAAAATTAAATTAATTTTAAAAATTTTAAAAAGCCAAATTAAATTCATCTTAAATAAATAAAATTGAAGAATTTAAATAAATAACTTTAATAAATCAGTTCTTTATGAGTTTGCTTTATCTACTAGGAGGGAGCAAATGCATTTTATTTTGTAAGCCATAGAATTTGACAATTGATAACTTAAAATTTATTTGAGGTTATGAATTAACAAGATTAAAAGGTTAATAAAATAAAAGGACTCTATATAGTCATTTTATCTATTTAGATGGGAAGAAATGCATTATAATTATGTGCCTTAAAACTTGGCAGACAGGGTTGTTTAAAACTTAAAAAATTTATTTAAACAAAATAAAAGATTCTAAAAGCTAGATAATAAAATATTGAAACACTAAAATTTTAATTTAAAATCTAAATATCCCTTGACCTTATACTTATGATTTATCGAAGAAAAAAAGTTTTTACACACACTTTAGATGATCTAGTAGGACAACCAACTCTAGCTTAGGTTATGATGTTGATTTGTTTTGGTTTGTATTGTGAGATGCCTTACTTGGAGGGTATCTACATGACTTGTGTTTATTTACTACATTTTGGATGTCATACATACATTCATTACATTAATAAATATTGGAACTACACATTTATTTGTAGTGCCCCTTACTTTTTAGTATCAAACATTTACATTTTTTTAGTTAGTGGCAGTATTTACTTTTCTATCGAAAGTTGAATGTTTCCAAGAGTAATGTGAAATGTAAATTGACAATGAATATGTAAAGTTCATATCTCTTATATAATTAGATTGAGTTGTAAACAGTCAAGAGTTATAAAAGATTTAAAGGTGGTTGCTTATATTCAATTATAGAACTCTAAAAAGTAAATGTTCTTTGTTCCTTTGAGATACATTCTCTTTTGAAATTCTATAGAAGACCTAAGATCTAAAAGACATGAAGAAAATAAGCAATAGAATTTAAATCTACATTTCATAGAATTTAAATCTACATTTCTTATATGTCTTGAAATCTATATTTATTTTTGTGTGGCCTGATCACCTCTACCTTTCAACAAACCCTCGGTTATACATTTTATAAATAAATGAATAAAAGTTTTATTTTTAAATTACTTTATAAATCATACATATAACCTGCATTGTGCTAGTTATATGCTTTTGCATATTAAATGAATTTAATCCAATTTTAAGCTAAAATCTCCTTAATTCTAATTAAAAAAACAACCTACCTATATTACATCCATAAGGCTTTGATTGGTGCTTAGATTATTAGCTGGGAGTCCACTCTAAGCTGACGTAAGTCCAGATTAAAAATACACTTCAATATTTCTTCCATAGGAGGTTTATCCAATTCTAAATAAATTTTAAAATTAAACTCAAATCTAAATATAAATATTTTCTTAAATCAGTATATTGTTTAGTGAATAAATTCTCAGGCTTCATCCAATCCTTTTTGTAGAATAAGAAATAAAAACTTTATTTATTTTTTTTAATTTAAAAAGTCTATCTCTACTTTATTTAAGTGTTTTCTCAAGACTTATCTTGAGATGTAATTAACTATAGAAGCTTGTCTCTATAGTGCATTGAGAACCCATTACAAAAAATAAACCCTACATTAGTTTTCTAACGTAGGGGAAAAATATTATGGATGAAGACATAGCTTTGTTCCCTAAATAATTTCATATTGAAAATGATTGGTAAATGTTTATTTTATCTTTCAAGATAAATTTAGCATTCCCTATGCAATTTTTTTTAATAAAGTAAATTTCATTTCTCTTTTCATATTGATAGTGAAGCATTAGTCTATCTTTCGGGATAGTATAATATTTGGCTATGTATATTTGATTAAAAAAATATAAAGCAAATCAGTGGCACATTTATATGTCCATAAATTCAATCTAATTCTAAATAATTAAAGAGAACTATTATTCTAGATTAAAGAGTTTCTGGTTATCCAAAATCTTAAGCACTATCTTCTTCTCTTCCATTAACTCATTAAAGAAGTGTTCAGGCTTTGTTCCTTTCCTAATTGGTTAGTTCAAAATTCAAACCATTGATCATAGCTTTGTGAATCAAAAGAAGTCTAATCATCACTTAATCTATAATTTTCTCAAGACTTATCTTAAGATGTAAATAACTATAGAGGATTGCCTCTATGGGGAACCTAAAACCCTATAAAAATAAAAATAAACTCTACTTTAGTTTACTAGAGTAGGGAAAAAATCTTTGTATATAGATTAATTTTTATAAATTGGTTCATTTTGTTTTCAAAATTATAGGTGAATATCATATTATATTTCAAGATGAATAGTATAATCTCTATTTGGAGTTTGATCATGAAAATAAATAAGCTATCAATAGAGTAAGTATTCAAATCTAAAGAGTAAGTAAGCTATCAATAGAGTAAGTATTCAAATCTATAGAGTAAGTAAGCTATCAATAGAGTAAGTATTCAAATCTTTAGATTCAATGATTGCAGTTATCTTAGCATCATTTAAAGAAGGCAGACATCTAAGAATTATGTTCACTCTTTCATAGTTTCTAAGTTCTCTACCTAAGGTATGCAAATAAGTGACGATTTGAGTGAATCTCGTGTATATTTTAGAAATGGTTTCAGTAGGTTTCATGCAAAAAATTTCATAGTCATGAAGTAAAATATTTAACCTAGAATGTTTGACTTCAGTTGTACCTTCATACGCGATGCATAATTTATCCCAGATTTCCTTACCAGTTGTACATGTAGAGACACGCATGTAATCCTCAGATTTTAAGGCATAGAAAAAAAATTCAAACATTTGGCATTCAATTGTGCTAAGTCACGATCATCAAAAGTCTAATCAGTAAAGGGCAGTTCAGTTTTAACATTGTTAACCATCCTAAAAGGTGGTTCGTATCCATCCTTAACTAGCATCCACATGCGATAATCAATTGATTGTAGAAAAGTGGACCTGCAAGTTTTCCAAAAATCAAAAGGTATGTTATCAAATAATGGCGGTCGTGTAATTAAATAACCTTCAGCAGTATTACGATTACCAAAGTTAGCCATGGATCAAATTCAAAAGTTTTTAAACTTAAATTTTGAATCCCACTCTGATACAACTTGAAAGTTCGATAGGGATGTTAAGCCCTGATGAACAAGTCTCGAGGCTAACCAAGAGGGGGGGTGAATTGGTTATTTAAAAATTCAAGAGCAACAGCAAAAATCTTTTCTATGATATGCAGCGGAAACAAGTAAATACTCAGATGAAAAGATTAAACACAAATTTTACCCAAGTAGATAATCACAGAAAAACTAAAGTGCAGAAAGTAATCAGAAAGAACACACTAGAATTTTATAGTGGTTCGATCAACTTGATCTACATCCACTCCCCGGAGCCTCCCCTCAGGGTATTGCACTAACTCAAAGTGTCTCTCCTTTTGCTCCCACAGCAAGGCGAAGAAGCCTGTACAAAAACCTCCCTTCCATCGACACGGTGAGGCAGAGAACCCAACCTCCTTTTGCTTCCTCCTGAAGCAGGTAGAGAACCTCAGACTCCTTTCGCTTCCTCCTGAAGCGGGCAAAGAACCCCGGATCTTCTTGAAAGTACGAGATGCGCCAAGAGGGGGGGTGAATTGGTATTTTAAAAATTTAACCATACACAAGAGTTCTAATTTTTTTGTATTTTCAAAATATAATTTAACAACCAATGTGCGGAAGCAATTACCACGATCACAACGATAAAATTGATAACACTACGAGATTTAAAAATTGATTTTTCACCAGGCAATTAAAACGCACAAATTTAAAAGCGTGGAAAGTAAAGTGCGGTAAACAGGAAAAAACACACCAGAAATTTTTATAGTGGTTCGGTCACTTGACCTACATCCACTCCCCGGAGTCCTCTACTCCGGGATTTGCACTAGTAAAAGTTGACTCTCCTTTTGCCCCCACAGCAAGGCGGAGAAGCCTTTACAATACTCACTTTCACCTCCCTCGGTGCGGCGAAATACCAAACGCTATGTCACCCTCCCGGTGACGGCAGCGGACCTTCTCCTTTTTCTCCCTCCTGGAGATGGTAGAGTACCTTGGCGATGTTGATCTTGAAGTGATTCTTCCTTCGAGAACTTTCTTGAAGCTTCTAAAGCCACAAGAGGAGCAAAGCATGCAGCTAGCTTGGAGCCACCGTGTGATCCCCTCACACTACTTCTCCCTCACGCTCAAGCTCACCTTCACCTTCCTCTCTCAAGCCCTAGATCTCTCCAAACAAAAACTTCTCTCTACGAATCTCCTTCTTCCTCTAAGCTTCTCACAGCAAAGGATTGATCATATACTCTCTAGAAAAATATTAAGTTGTTTTTTATATCAGGCTTCAGAAAACCCTAAGAAATTCAACTTTTGCGTTTCTATTCGTACAGTACGATTTATAATCGTACAGTACGATCCGTTCAATTACAGCTCCGTCCAGTACGAGTGCAGACGAACAGGTATCGAATTTTATTCATATCGTACAGTACGATATGTATATCGTACCGTACGATACTATTGATTCGTACTGTTCGTACGGGACGAACTGTGGGACGAACCTCGGGACGAAAGAACTCGTCTCTGTCAGTCGTCCAGCACTCATTTAATCGTACAGTACGAATAGTGATTTTCATGATATCGTCCTGTACGATAGCACTATCGTCCAGTACGATCAGTTCAAAATTTCTTGGGATCGTCTGGTACGATCTCTGGGACGAAGAAAATCGTCTCTGACAATCGTCCAGCACTCCACCAGTCGTACAGTACGATCAGTTCATTTCTTGATATCGTCCTGTACGATACGAATATCGTCCAGGACGAACAGAACATAAAACCTTGGTTTCGTCTGGTACGATCTCTGGGACGAATGAAATCGTCTCTGTCAGTCGTACAGTACGATATACGATCGTACAGTACGATCGACATATGATTAGAATTCCTGATTTAGGGAGATAATTTTGGCAAGTTATTAATTAATCGTACAGTACGATATATATCGTACAGTACGAATAGTTCATAAAATCAAATTCGAAAACTTACCAAACTTATTCTGGCGGCTAGGGTTTCACAATTACAAAGAATCGTACAGTACGATCTGGATCGTACAATACGATAAGTTTGTAAATTTAAACATTTGAAAATTAGCCGTTAGCCTGAGTATTTTAATTAACCGTACAGTACGATCAATGATCGTACAGTACGATGAGGTTTAAAAAAATAATCATTTTACAAGAAAAAAAATCTCCCCCTGTGTGTGTGCATTGTTGCTCCTTTCACATGCATGCTTCTGTGGCAGACTCAAAAAGAAAAATTAAAGAAATGAAAATTACAGACTCTTCAACATCCTATTCTACCCAATTTGAGTCTCCAGTAATCTTTAGCAGTGTGCATCTGACCTGAAATGTTAGTCCTCATATACAAAGATTAAACATTTGTAATCAAGCGGAAGTCTATATGTACTCAGAAAGTATTAGTTGTCACCATCAAAATTAAGTGCTCGGGATCCTGGATTTCAACAATCTCCCCCTTTTTGATGGTGTCAAATAATATTTTCTGACGGACAGATGTGCTACACAAATATATATATATTTTTTCTTGTATATATATTTTTTTTTATTATAACAAAAAAATAAAACAACAAGAAAAAAACAAACGGAGTGATAACATAAACAACCAAAAACAGTTAATAGTAAGTAAAAACATAATACAGAACACACAGAAAAGTCTCCCCCTTTTGACAAAACTAAAAAGGGAAGAAAAAAGAAATAAAAACAAGTACACTGATAACAAACAGAAAATAGAAACAACTACAACAATCTAAAAATCTGGATCCTGATCCGGAGGTGGTGGTGGAGGGTCGGGAAACAGCTGGTGGTACTGATGAAGGGAGGCGAACTGATGATCGATCGATTGGAAGCGCTCCCTAAACCATTTCATATCCGTGTCATGCTCCTGATGCTGCTGAGTAATGTGAGCATCCAACCGAGTCTCCAGACGATCAAGTCGTCGAATAATGTCGTCGTGAGGGTAGTCGGGAGGTGCAAGGCCAGGTGGTTGGATTGGTGGTGGCGGAGGTGCGTCAGCAGGAGCATCAGCCTCCTCGTCATCAAACTCGGGATCGGCGGGAGCGGCCCCCCGATGGAACAGGATACGAAAGGAGGCATCCGAGTAGAAGATAGGAAGGTGATCAGGAGGAAGCGGATAATGAAGCTGGTATTTTGCATCTAGAATGTAGCCTATGACATGCCCTAAGGCCAGGTTCAATTTACGACGGGCACCGGGACAGCGGTAGGCAGACAAGGTATGAATGTAGTCGAATACCATTTGGGCTTCATTGAATTTTGTGCCCGACATAATGAGATAGGTGACGACAGACAGTAGGGGAGTGATATGGATGCGATCTCCAGCCTTAGGTATAATAGATGTGCGTAGGACATGCTGGATAACGCGGGCATTTTGATTTAAGGTTTGGACCAGTGGTAGGTGTTGATTTGAGGGGACACCTCTAAGGGTCATATTTACGGACGTCCAATCATAGTCGTGGGAGATCATGGATTGGGGACGAGGACCGTCAGTGGACAGCCCGATGTGCTCAGCAATGTCGTTGATGGTGATAACGACATTCTGTTTACAGACATAGGATGTGAAGGCAGCGTTTTCAAGGTTGACTCGGATGTTTGCAAAAAACTCAAACAATAGTTCGGAGTGGAATGGAAAAGCAAGAGTCAGAAGGAATTGAAGGCTAGTCGAGGCGAATAGATTCATCACCTCAAAATTTAGGGCGGCCTGATTGAGCATGCGGGAGGGAGTGAACTTTGCCTCCTTGAGTTTGATATACGCTTTCTCATCCGCAGCTGAGAGAAAACGATCGTCGAAGCGCCGAGAGGAGGAAGAGCTCCCGACAATCATACGACCGCGCTTACTGGACCCAGACATTTTGGAAAAGAGGATTGGACGAATGAGGAAATTCAGAGGGATTGAAGGTGAGGAGAAATGGCTAAGAATTCCTCTCGTTTTATAGAATTTGGGGGATATCGTACAGTACGATCGAGAATCGTACAGTACGATATGCGCAATAATGTCGTCTGGACGACTTTTCAGAAAAGTGAGTCAAATCGTACAGTACGATCAGTATCGTACTGTACGAACGTGAGTGTAAGGCGTTCGTCCCAACGAGTCGTCTGAACGACTTTTGACCAAAAGTATTCGTACAGTACGAAGAGGTGTTCGTACAGTACGATGGGCAATAATTTTCGTACCGGCCGATTTAAATTCGTCCTAATCCGTTTGCCACGTGTACCGTACCGTACGATCGGGATGTTCGTACAGTACGATGACCAATAATTACTATCGTACAGTACGAGTAGTGAATCGTACAGTACGATGTGTATAAGACATGAAAGATCTGGATCGTGAATGGGAATGAACGGCTGAGATTTGAGTGATTGGAACCTGATCGTACAGTACGATTGTCAGAGAAGATCAAGGTTTGTGAGCAACATGGGAAGAGGATCAGGAGTCCAATTTTTTTGTTTGTTTTTTGTTTTTTGTCTTTTTTTTTTTTTTTTTTTTTTTTTTTGGTTTTAACAACAAAAACAAATCAACCACAAAAATTTTTTTGTTTTGTTTTGTTTTTTTTTGTTTTGTTGCATTAGGCGTGAATGTCTATGACACCTAATTTGGTTCGTAGAGTGCTAAATGTGTCATAGCCTAATGGTTTTGTGAAGATGTCCGCCAATTGATCTTCAGTAGCAACGTGGTGCAGTTCAATATCGCCTTTGGCTACATGATCTCTAATGAAATGATGTCTAATGTCTATATGTTTGGTTCGTGAGTGTTGAATTGGATTTTTGGATATGCAAATTGCGCTAGTGTTGTCACACATGATCGGAATCGTTCCTACAGGTAGTCCTAGATCTACAAGCTGTTGTTTTAACCACAACACTTGTGCAACACAGCTACCTACCGCTATATATTCCGCTTCGGCGGTGGATAGGGCTACTGAATTTTGCTTCCTACTGGACCATGAAACTAATGATTGTCCAATGAATTGACAAGTGCCAGAAGTGCTTTTTCTATCTACCTTACAACCTGCAAAGTCTGAATCGGAGTATCCTAAGATTTCAAAAGAGGTGCTGTGTCTAGGATACCAAATTCCTAAGTTCGGGGTGCCTAGAAGATATCTGAGAATTCTTTTGACAGCAGTCATGTGAGATTCTTTCGGGTCAGCTTGAAAACGGGCACAGAGGCACACACTAAACATTATGTCTGGTCTACTGGCAGTCAGATAGAGAAGCGATCCAATTATTCCCCTATACCTCTTTTGATCTACAGACTTCCCACTGGGATCTTTATCCAATTGAATATTAGAGCTCATGGGTGTATTCATAGCCTTAGCATTGTCCATTTCATATTTTTTCAAAATATCGTTGACGTACTTAGACTGGCTAAGAAACGTTCCACCTTCCGTTTGTTTTACACTAAATCCAAGGAAGTAACTAAGTTCACCCATCATGCTCATTTCAAACTCGTCGCTCATTGTTTTTGAAAATTCATTACATAGGTTTTTCTCCGTTGATCCGAACAATATGTCATCTACATAAATCTGAACAATGAGTACTTCAATTCCTACCTTCTTCAAAAATAAGGTGGTGTCCACACTACCCTTTACAAAGCCTCTATCTAGTAGGAACGTACTAAGTCTTTCATACCAGGCTCTAGGTGCTTGTTTTAACCCGTACAGTGCCTTTTTCAGTTTAAACACGTGGTTTGGAAATTGTGAGTTTTCAAACCCCGGAGGTTGCTCCACATACACATCTTCCTTGATTACTCCATTCAGGAAGGCACTCTTTACATCCATTTGATACAGCTTAAAATCCCTAAAACAAGCAAAAGCTAACAGTACCCTGATGGCTTCTAGTCTAGCTACCGGAGCAAAGGTTTCTTCAAAATCTATTCCTTCAATTTGGTTATAACCCTTCGCTACTAGCCTAGCCTTATTTCTTACTAATATGCCTGAGTCATTCATCTTATTTTTAAAGACCCACTTAGTTCCAACCAAACTTTGCTCTTTAGGCCTTTTGACTAATTCCCATACATCATTCCTAACGAATTGGTTCAACTCTTCTTGCATTGCTAGGATCCAAAATTCATCTCCTAAGGCTTGATCTATACTCGTGGGTTCAATCATAGATATGAATGCAGAATGGCTAACTTCTTTCCTAAGTCCATGCCTAGTTTTTACCCCTTCTGATGGGTCTCCTAAGATCAGCTCTCTAGGATGACTAGAAGAAAATTTCCAATCTTTAGGCAGATGTTCCTGAGGTTCCGCTCTAGTCTCTATGGTAATGGTTTCTACTCCCCGTATAACCTCAACTTCTTCTTCTTCATGATTAGGTTCAGATGTCTTATTGGATTCATCAAATACTACATGAGTGGACTCTTCTACTACTAGGGTTCTCTTATTGAATATTCTATAAGCTTTACCTACAGATGAGTAGCCTAGGAAAACCCCTTCATCTGATTTAGGATCGAACTTTCCTAAGGGTGACTTGCCATTGATTAGGATGAAGCATTTGCACCCGAAAACGTGTAAGTGGGAAAGATTGGGTGTCCTACCCTTAAGCAACTCATAGGGTGTCTTATTAAGTTTGGATCTAACATTTACCCTGTTTAATACATAGCATGCGGTATTTACTGCTTCTGCCCAAAAGTATCTAGGGAGAGTGTATTCAGCTAACATAGCCCTAGCAGCTTCAACTAACGTTCTATTCTTTCTTTCTGCTATTCCATTTTGCTGAGGAGTTCTAGGGGCAGAGAAATTGTGTTCCATTCCAACCTCTTTACAAAACGATTCAAACTTATCATTCTCAAATTCCCCACCGTGATCACTATGAATTGTTGAAATTACACATCCTAATTTCCTTTGAATCCAAGTGGAGAAAATTCTAAATTCTTCAAATGACTCACTCTTATGAGCTAGGAATTTCACCCAAGTAAACCTAGAGTAGTCATCTACTATTACAAACCCATACAACTTCCCTCCTAGGCTGGCTGTACTAACAGGTCCGAACAGGTCCATGTGGAGAGTTTCTAGTGGCCTAGTGGTGCTGATATCCTTGATTGTATGAAATGAAGATTTAACTTGTTTTCCTAATTGGCAAGCATCACAAAGATGGTCCTTAGTAAAGTCTAACTTTGGTATGCCTCTAACTAAGTCTTTCTGAGTGATGTTCCTAAGTGTTTTCATACTAGCATGGCATAGTCTCCTATGCCATAGCCAAGAGTCATCTGCTATTGTTTTCAGACACAAGGAATTTGAGGTTTCAATGCAGTTCAAGTCTAACATGTAAACATTGTTTATACGTTTTCCTTCTAACACAAGTGAATCATTTAAACTAATCATGCATTTGTTAGACAAAAATTTTATATCAAAACCCTTGTCACATAGTTGACTTATACTTAAGAGATTGTGCTTTAAACCATCCACTAAAAGTACATTCTCAATAATTAAATTTTTAGTATTTCCAATGTTACCTGAGCCCACCACTTTTCTGGTGGTGTTGTCTCCCAAAGTTACCTTGCCTCCTGACCTGGCCTCCAGTGTCACGAACTGCTTCATGTCTCCAGTCATGTGTCTCGAGCAGCCACTGTCCAGGTACCACATGCTCTCACTAGGTCTTTTGTGAGAGCATCCCTACAATGTCAATCATAGATTAGCTTTGGGAACCCAAGTGAGTTTGGGTTCCACATCATGCTTATATGAATGAAATGTATGCATGTTATGCTGTGATGATTGCGATTTTGGTCTCCACACTAGATGTGTCCTATAGTGAATTGAGCATGTGCGAGCTATGTGACCTAGCATGCCACAAGAATAACATCTAACACCAGGAAATGGGTTCACTAATCTACGAGGGTGGTAGTTCCTATTTTTGGGTTTGGATGATGCATGCCGTGCTGGTTTTGAATGAGATGATTCACATGGTGGAGGATGAAAGAATTCAGCAAACATGGGAGGTTTTTTGTTATTCTCGTATGCATGAAGTTTTTCATTTAAGAATTTGTTCTCTTGGTTAAGACTAGCATATTCAAATCTCAATGCATGCTCACTACTACTAAGTTCCCCTGATAGTTCTTCTAGTTCCTTAAATGCATTATCTAATTCAACATGTGATGATTTCAAGGTTTCATGTGCAGTGGTTAACTCAATATGCTTCTTGTTTAATGCATCGTATTCATCAAGCAACGACATATGATCTCTATCTAAATCAGAAAAATTTTTTACTACACTAGCATGTTTCTTTTGTAAAGTACTAAACTCAGTATTAAGACTAGCATGCTTTTTCTTCAATTTTCTATACGAGTCATGGATTTTTTCAGAAATAACAAGCAGTTCATCGTAAGACAGTTGACATACCTCATCTTGATCTGATTGATCAAGATTATCATTAGTCATAAGACACAGATTTGTTACCTCCTCCTCTGCTTCTTCTTCCGATGAGTCTGAGGCAGAGTCGGCCCAAAAAGCTTTCTGAGTCTTAAACTTGCCCTTCTTGAACTTAGATCTTTCCTCACCCTTCTCCTTGGTTTGATGAGTTTTGATGTTGGGGCAATCAGCTCGGAGATGACCGGGTTTCCTGCACTCAAAGCAAATTGTTTCAGATGCAGCCTTAGTATACTTTGAGTTCTTACCTTTGTTCCAATTGCTTTGATGATGGCGCTGCTTTCTTTTCAAAAAATTTTTGAACTGACGAGTCATCAAAGCTATGTCGTCATCTTCCTCCGCTGCTGAGCTGTCACTTTCAGAATTGTTTGCTTTTAAAGCCACTGCTCGCTCCTTTTTCTTTTCACCTGCATCACTTTATCGTTGACTCACTCCTTGCTCGTAGGCAATGAGTGACCCAAGCAAATTATCAATAGAATAAACATTTAGGTCTTTTGACTCAGTTATTGCAGTGATTTTAGCATCGTATGAGCTAGGCAAACATCGCAGTATTTTGTTTACTTTTTCTGAGTTAGACAACTCTCTTCCTAAAGCATGCAGTGATGTTACAATCTGGGTGAATCGAGTGTACATGTCAGTTATAGTTTCACTAGGTTTCATGCGGAACAGTTCGTAATCATGTAACAGTATGTTCAACCTAGATTGTTTGACCTCACTAGTTCCTTCGTACGTTATACACAGTTTGTCCCAAATTTGTTTACCAGTAGTACACGTTGATACTCGCATATAGTCTTCTGATTTTAATGCGCAAAAGAAACAGTTTAGACATTTAGCATTCAGTTGTGCAAATTCTCTATCCTCAATGCTCCATTCATTAAATGACAGTTCAGTTTTCACTCCATTCAACATACGAAACGGTGCAGAATAACCTTCTTGGACTAACATCCACATGCGGTAGTCTAAAGACTGTAAAAATGTAGACATGCGTATTTTCCAAAAATCAAACGGTATGTTGTCAAACAAAGGTGGACGAGTTATGGAATAACCCTCCGTAGTGTTACGGTTACCAAATTGAGCCATGGATCTTACGTTTCTAGGTTTTCTAAAACACTATTTTGAAACCCCGCTCTGATACCACTTGAAAGTACGAGATGCGCCAAGAGGGGGGGTGAATTGGTATTTTAAAAATTTAACCCTACACAAGAGTTCTAATTTTTTTGTATTTTCGAAATATAATTTAACAACCAATGTGCGGAAGCAAATACCACGATCACAACGATAAAATTGATAACACTACGAGATTTAAAAATTGATTTTTCACCAGGCAATTAAAACGCACAAATTTAAAAGCATGGAAAGTAAAGTGCGGTAAACAGGAAAAAACACACCAGAAATTTTTATAGTGGTTCGGTCACTTGACCTACATCCACTCCCCGGAGTCCTCTACTCCGGGATTTGCACTAGTAAAAGTTGACTCTCCTTTTGCCCCCACAGCAAGGCGGAGAAGCCTTTACAATACTCACTTTCACCTCCCTCGGTGCGGCGGAATACCAAACGCTATGTCACCCTCCCGGTGACGGCAGCGGACCTTCTCCTTTTTCTCCCTCCTGGAGATGGCAGAGTACCTTGGCGATGTTGATCTTGAAGTGATTCTTCCTTCGAGAACTTTCTTGAAGCTTCTAAAGCCACAAGAGGAGCAAAGCATGCAGCTAGCTTGGAGCCACCGTGTGATCCCCTCACACTACTTCTCCCTCACGCTCAAGCTCACCTTCACCTTCCTCTCTCAAGCCCTAGATCTCTCCAAACAAAAACTTCTCTCTACGAATCTCCTTCTTCCTCTAAGCTTCTCACAGCAAAGGATTGATCAACTACTCTCTAGAAAAATATTAAGTTGTTTTTTATATCAGGCTTCAGAAAACCCTAAGAAATTCAACTTTTGCGTTTCTGTTCGTACAGTACGCTTTATAATCGTACAGTACGATCCGTTCAATTACAGCTCCGTCCAGTACGAGTGCAGACGAACAGGTATCGAATTTTATTCATATCGTACAGTACGATATGTATATCGTACCGTACGATACTATTGATTCGTACTGTTCGTACGGGACGAACTGTGGGACGAACCTCGGGACGAAAGAACTCGTCTCTGTCAGTCGTCCAGCACTCATTTAATCGTACAGTACGAATAGTGATTTTCATGATATCGTCATGTACGATAGCACTATCGTCCAGTACGATCAGTTCAAAATTTCTTGGGATCGTCTGGTACGATCTCTGGGACGAAGAAAATCGTCTCTGATAATCGTCCAGCACTCCACCAGTCGTACAGTACGATCAGTTCATTTCTTGATATCGTCCTGTACGATACGAATATCGTCCAGGACAAACAGAACATAAAACCTTAGTTTCGTCTGGTACGATCTCTGGGATGAATGAAATCGTCTCTGTCAGTCGTACAGTACGATATACGATCGTACAGTACGATCGACATATGATTAGAATTCCTGATTTAGGGAGATAATTTTGGCAAGTTATTAATTAATCGTACAGTACGATATATATCGTACAGTACGAATAGTTCATAAAATCAAATTCGAAAACTTACCAAACTTATTCTGGCGGCTAGGGTTTCACAATTACAAAGAATCGTACAGTACGATCTGGATCGTACAGTACGATAAGTTTGTAAATTTAAACATTTGAAAATTAGCCGTTAGCCTGAGTATTTTAATTAACCGTACAGTACGATCAATGATCGTACAGTACGATGAGGTTTAAAAAAATAATCATTTTACAAGAAAAAAAATCTCCCCCTGTGTGTGTGCATTGTTGCTCCTTTCACATGCATGCTTTTGTGGCAGACTCAAAAAGAAAAATTAAAGAAATGAAAATTACAGACTCTTCAACATCCTATTCTACCCAATTTGAGTCTCCAGCAATCTTTAGCAGTGTGCATCTGACCTGAAATGTTAGTCCTCATATACAAAGATTAAACATTTGTAATCAAGCGGAAGTCTATATGTACTCAGAAAGTATTAGTTGTCACCATCAAAATTAAGTGCTCGGGATCCTGGATTTCAACACTTCTTGCGAATGATCCTCTCACAAAGAATAACAACACGATGAAAGACGATGAGTAAAGAAGACGACTCTGATCCTTGCTTGGAGCAACCTTCGTGAACCCCTCACGAACTCCCCCTCACAAGATCCATTCTCTCTCTCCCAAACTCTCTCTCTCTCTAGGGTTTCTCTGAAAAGGAAAGTGGCAAAAGATTTTTTTCTTATTGAAAGAAAAAGATCTTTTATAGGAGGGCTCAAAATTTGCCCTAAATCTCAACTGGTCAGCCTAGATCATCCAGGACGATCGATAGATCATCTTGTACGATCAGTTCAAAATTTGTTGTTTCAGCCTGGATGATCTGGCTCTTCTGGATGATCAGTAGAAAAAGTTATTTATATCGTCCCGTATAATTTTGTGATCGTCCAGGACGAGTAGTGTAAATTTAAGAATTTCATCCAGAAGACCGCTCTGGTCGTCCAAAGAAACTTGTGTTGGACGACCCAAAAATGACTTGATCGTCTGGGATGATAAGGATATCATCCTGTACGATTTATTCAAAATGTGCCCAAATCGTCCTGAGCACCGCTCTGGACGTACAGCTGAAACACACTAAACGATCATGATCGTCCAGGTCGATCCTACGATCATCCAGGATGATATGATCGTATCAATCAAGTATTAATTACTTTCCTTAATTACTAGACTAATTTAGGCATGATTGTACTAGATCGTCCAGGATGATACACGTATCGTCCGGGATGATCAGACCAAATATCTGAAATAAAAACTTGCCTAACTTGATCTGGCGGCTGAGAATTTCTGATTTGAGCATATCATCCCGTACGATGTTGGGATCATCCAGGACGATCTACTTAATCAGACAGACTTAACTTGGTCGCCCTAATTAGGGTTTCTATTTTTACTTGATCGTCCAAGATGATGTTAATATCGTCCAGGATGATCTAAACAAAAAATTGAACAGAAACTCTAATTCACTCAAGCTCTCCCCCTGAGTGTGTGTGTGCAAGGTTACTTAGCTAGGGGATCAGTTACCTTACAATTGACTCAAGAAAAGGAAAACAGTATATTTAGACACACTTGGACCCGATCTTGAGTTGGCTTGAGTTACTCTAGATCTTTTGTGACTGGAATGGGTTAGCCAAGCAAAACATAATAGAAACATATTTATCATTATCAAAACCAGATTTGCACCAAACATGACCTACATCCACTCCTCAGAACCTCCCGTTCAAAGTATTTAACTAAATATTTAGTGACTCTCCTTTAGCCCCCATAGTTATATGGAGAAGCCCTTACAAAATCTCTTCCACCAACCCAGTGTGGTAGAGGACCGAAACTCCTGTCACAGGCAGAGAACTTTGACTCCTTTTTTTTCCCTCTAGGATATGGCAGAGAACCCCGAATCCCTTTCACCTTCCTCAGTGCGAAGGAGTACTTGGGTCCTTTGACATCAAAGAGATCTTCTTCTTCCCAAAACTTCCCTCAATACAAATCTTAAATCTGATGGTACTAAGGTACAAGCTTGCCGGAGCAACCATGTGAAACCCCCTCCACACTCCCTTGAAACAGTCTCCAAGAATCTTCTCCCTTTCAAACTCCACCCTTTCCTCTCTCCCTTTTAAAGATCTCTCTTTAATTTTTCTCCAAAACAAAAATGGCTCAATGCATGCCAAAGACTCGAACAAAGTCTTTAGAGAAATCTTAAATAGAGGGCTTCACAAAACCTTAAAAATTTAATTCAACCGTCAAAGATCATACTATATGATCGCAGGATTGTCCAGTATGATTAGTTTAATCAACCTACAATTCATCCAGGATGAATCTTGAGATGACCAAATATCATCTCTGTGGATCGTACCTTACGATCCAGTTCATATAGTACGATCAGAATATTAAAATTTAGCAGATTTGATTGACTAATTATAGGATTAATTTAAGCATAATTTTCGTAGATCATCTAGTACGATGAGTATTATCCTAGATGATTAGAATAAACTTTGAAAATTAAAATCATGCATAACTTATGATTCGTGGCAATTTTTATGATCATAACTAATCGTCTTAGACGATCTAAATCATCCAATAGGATTAGTTCAATGAGCTGGTCATACAGTATGATATAAATTATATAATACGATTAGTTTAGAATTTGAACTTCTAGTTTTGACTCAATCTCACTCCCCCTGAGTGTATGTGTGCATGGTCACCAAGCTAGCATACACCCTTACAGGACTTGACTCAAAAAATAAAAAAAACATCAATGAATATTATAGAAATCTTTACAGCAAAACCTATTCTACTCAATCTTGAGCCTTCAATCTTCATTGGATGGTGCATGGTGTTCCTGAAATGCTAGTATACTCACAAACAAATATACATTGTAATTATTAGGAGACATAATGATGTGATCCATAATGTTTGATATAATCAAAAACATAAACTCGTGAGCTTGAGTCGCAACACTTCATATTTAGCTACATCTTGAGACTACACAGGAAAAGATGGTGTTGAAGTTTGAGGATTATATATAACATATTTTCTTTTAGCTATAGCAGATGCATGTTTCAGTAAAACTTTGCCAAAATACTTCTTCAAGGGAAGTAGTAAAATTATTTATAGCATTAAGTATTTCTAATTTTTCATTTGGTGAACTATTATGATCTGACATCACTATTTTAATACTAGCCGTGCACCCCGAATATCATGAACAGGGTTATTTCCAAATAGTTTATTTAGACTTAATGTGTTTCCTGAGAATTTCTTTCTACTAGAGTGTCTGAATTGTGTACAATACCATCATTAGAAATAGAGAGAATTTATACAAAATCTTTCTTCATTACATTTTTAGTCCAAAGTAGGATAAAATAAAAGTCATATGGGGTTAGCCGCATAACGTATTTAGGTCACCCATCCATAGAAAGTGCAATTTTATTTTTCATTGATTTGTTCTCATTCTCATTCTTGTCCATCTTTAGAACTACGAAACTCTAGCAGGCATGGACTTCCTTCAGCTCTTTATTCGGAGTCATCTTCAGGTCTTCTTTAAGAGC
Source organism: Dendrobium chrysotoxum (assembly GCA_019925795.1). Taxonomy (NCBI): domain Eukaryota; kingdom Viridiplantae; phylum Streptophyta; class Magnoliopsida; order Asparagales; family Orchidaceae; genus Dendrobium; species Dendrobium chrysotoxum. Next base: position 23,135,488 of record CM034297.1, read on the forward strand.
AACAAGATTAACCTTGATGGGAATCTAAGCTCCTTGAGACACTTGAAGTTATAAATAATACATTTTATTTAAAATTCTTTTAGAAGAATGAGATAAAATAGCATCCAATTTTTCATCTAGCTTTATAATGTACCAATGCAAAAAAGGTTCACCAATCACACATTTAGTAGATCCCTGGCCCAAATCTACTATGTACTCCAGGGGAATCACAATTTCTCCATATTTGATATTATTTTTAAGCCCCTCCTTGAATGTTATGTAATTTTCAAGCTCATGACCCAGCATATAGTGACATGGATAATAATTGGATTACCCTAATTTTCCCACTTCTTCTAGCCTCTTTTGGTTAGGTATTTTAAATTCAAATTTTAGTAAGAGGTTCTTGAAAGTTCTCTTGATTTCTTCTCTTTTAAATGAACATGCTTTATTTATGTAAGCCTCTAGCTTCTATCTATTCTCTTTTAGAGTGAGATAATATTAGGGTTTGCCCTATTAATGATTCTGAGGTCTAATAAATTATTAATATTGTGATGTATGTGTTGGATTATCTACTTGTATTTTCATCAGTTGCTTACACTTATTTACAACTTAAATTGACCTTGATTCCTTTTATAAGTCCTTTTATGTTTTCAACTTCTTTGAATCATCCTAAGATTGATCCTTTATGTATGACAATTAAGAAGCTTCCTCTTCGAGATTAGAGCTTTTACTTAAAAGCTTCTCAAATATTTTAATGGTAATTTCTTTAAGGAAAAAAGGCTACTTGACCATGAATATTTTTTAAGAGGATTTCTATAGCATGTTACTATTATAAATATGGCTCACACTTCTTACCATGTTTCCTCCATCACAAGATGTAATCTACTAAAGTTTCCCTAGGTTTCTTTTTTCCAACTACCAAATCCTCGACAGTGACATGATGTTTAGATTCAACAAATATCTTTAAAAAAAGGCTTTATAATTCTGAAAAAGGTATGGAAAAACCCATTTGACATCTCTATGTACGAATCAAATGAAAATCATACAGGCTACAATTAAATTTTCTGAACAACAATGCATCACTTACCCAAGCATTGAAATAATTTGCTCTAAAATGCACTAGTTTCTATTTGGGATTACCAGTACCATCAAAATTCTTAAATGAAGGTGACAAAAATCTTTTTAGGTATGTTACTAAGTAATATTCTAGTTATATGGTTTACCCCTAAAAATAAATGAAGTGCCCTAGGATTGTGCTAATGCTTTTTAACATGTTGCTCTATAATCAACTTTATTTCTATTAATTGAATAGTTCATCTCTCCTATTTTTTTAATTTTATCTTATTATTCTTTAATCATTTCTTTCAATTTACTGATCACTTAAATAGACACAGGCTCAGGTAACTCGACCTATTCTCATGGTGAAGGAGATTATCAACTCTGCAATACTGCTATGGAGACCATGTTGAAATCCAGGATCCCGAGCACTTAATTTTGATGGTGACAACTAATACTTACTGAGTACATATAGACTTCCGTTAGATTACAAATGTTTAATCTTTGTATATGAGGACTAACATTTCAGGTCAGATGCACACTGCTAAAGATTGCTGGAGACTGAAATTGGGTAGAATAAGATGTTGAAGAGTCTGTAATTTTTATTTCTTTATTTTTTCTTTTTGAGTCTGCCACAGAAGCATGCATGTGAAAGGAGCAACCATGCACACACGCAGGGGGAGAATTTTCTTTTAAAAATGATTAATTTTTTTAAAGCACATCGTACTGTACGATCTTGGATCGTACTGTATGATTAATTAAAAATACTCAGGCTAACGACTAGTTTTTTAATGATTAAGTTTACAAACTTATCGTACTGTACGATCCATATCGTACTGTACGATAATATGTAATTGTGAAATCCTAGCCGCCAGAATAAGTTTGGTAAGTTTTTAAATTTGATTTTCTGAACTGATCGTACTGTACGATACTGTTCGTACTGTACGATTAATTAAAACTTGCCAAAATTATCTCCCTAATCAGGAAATAAATGTTGGTTTCTATTTTATATGTCGATCATACTATACGATCGTATATCGTACGGTATGATAGTCAGAGACAGTTTCATTCGTCCCAGAGATCGTACCAGACAAAACCAAGGTTTTTTGTTCTGTTCGTCCTGGACGATATTCATATCGTACAGGACGATATCAAGAAATGAACTGATCGTACTATACGACTGGTGGAGTGCTGGACGATTGCCAGAGATGATTTCCTTCGTCCCAGCGATCGTACCAGACGATCCCAAGAATTTTTGAACTATTCATCCTTGACGATATTCCTATCGTACAGGACGATATCATGAAAAACACTATTCATACTGTACGATTAAATGAGTGCTGGACGATTGTCAGAGACGAGTTCTTTCGTCCCGAGGTTCGTCCCACAGTTCGTCCCGTACGAACAGTACGAATCAATAGTATCGTACTGTACGATATACATATCGTACTGTATGATATGAATAAAATTCGATACCTGTTCGTCTATACTCGTACTGGACGGAGCTGTAATTGTACTGATCGTACTGTATGATTATAAATCGTACTGTACGAACAGAAACGCAAAAGTTGAAACTTTTAGGGTTTTCAGAAGCCTGATATAAAAACAACTTAGAATTTTCTTTAGAGGGTTGTTGATCAATCCTTTGCTGTGAGAAGCTTGGAGGAAAAAGAAGGGGATTCGTAGAGAAAAGTTTTTGGAGAGATTTAGAGCTTGAGAGAGGAAGGTGAAGGTGAGCTTGAGCGTGAGGGAGAAGTAGTGTGAGGGGATCACACGGTGGCTCCAAGCTAGCTGCATGCTTTTCTCCTCTTGTGGCTTTGGAAGCTTCAAGAATATTCTTGAGGGAAGAGTCACTTCAAGATCAACATCGCCAAGGTACTCTGCCATCTCCAGGAGGGAGAAAAAGGAGAAGGTCCGCTGCCGTCACCAGGAGGGTGACATAGCGTTTGGTATTCCGCCGTACCAAGGGAGGTGAAAGTGAGTATTATAAAGGCTTCTCCGCCTTGCTGTGGGGGCAAAAGGAGAGTCAACTTTTACTAGTGCAAATCCCGGAGTAGAGGACTCCGGGGAGTGGACGTAGGTCAAGTGACCGAACCACTATAAAAATCTCTGGTGTGTTTTTTCCTATTTACCGTACTTTACTTTTCATGCTTTAAATTTGTGCGTTTTAAATTGTTTGGTGAAAAATCAGTATTTAAATATCGTAGTGTAAAATCTAAATTAAATTATCAATTTCATCATTGTGAACGTCGTATTTGCTTCCACACATTAATCGTTAAATTATATTTTGAAAATACAAAAAAATTAGAACTCTTGTGTAGGGTTAAATTTTAAAATACCAATTCACCCCCCCTCTTAGCGCATCTCGTACTTTCAAATGGTATCAGAGCGGGGTTTCAAAATAGTGTTTTAGAAAACCTAGAAACATAAGATCCATGGCTCAATTTGGTAACCGTAACACTACGGAGGGGTATTCCATAACTCGTCCACCTTTATTTGACAACATACCGTTTGATTTTTGGAAAATACGCATGTCTATATTTTTACAGTCTTTAGACTATCTCATGTGGATGTTAGTCCAAGAAGGTTATTCTGCACCGTTTCGTATGTTGAATGGAGTTAAAACTGAACTGTCATTTAATGAATGGAGCATTGAGGATAGAGAATTTGCACAACTAAATGCTAAATGTCTAAAATGTTTCTTTTGCGCATTAAAATCAGAAGACTATATGCGAGTATCAACTTGTACTACTGGTAAACAAATTTGGGACAAACTGTGTATCACGTACGAAGGAACTAGTGAGGTCAAACAATCTAGGTTGAACATACTGTTACATGATTACGAACTATTCCGCATGAAACCTAGTGAAACTATATCTGACAGGTACACTCAATTCACCCAGATTGTAACATCACTACATGCTTTAGGTAGAGAGTTATCTAACTCGAAAAAAGTAAACAAAATACTGCGATGTTTGCCTAGCTCATACGATGCTAAAATCACTGCAATAACTGAGTCAAAAGACCTAAATGTTTATTCTATTGAAAATTTGCTTGGGTCACTCATTGCCTACGAGCAAGGAGTGAGTCAACGACAAAGTCATGCAGGTGAAAAGAAAAAGGAGCGAGCAGTGGCTTTAAAAGCAAACAATTCTAAAAGTGACAGCTCAGCAGCGGAGGAAGATGACGACATAGCTTTGATGACTCGTCAGTTCAAAATTTTCTGAAAAGAAAGCAGCGCCATCATCAAAGTAATTGGAATAAAGGTAAGAACTCAAAGTATACTAAGGTTGCATCTGAAACAATTTGCTTTGAGTGCAGGAAACCCGGTCATCTCCGAGCTGATTGCCCCAACATCAAAACTCATCAAACCAAGGAGAAGGGTGAGGAAAGATCAAAGTTCAAGAAGGGCAAGTTTAAGACTCAGAAAGCATTTTGGGCCGACTCTACCTCAGAATCATCGGAAGAAGAAGCAGAGGAGGAGGTAACAAATCTGTATCTTATGACTAATGATAATCTTGATCAATCAGATCAAGATGAGGTATGTCAACTGTCTTACGATGAACTGCTTGTTATTTCTGAAAAAATCCATGACTCGTATAGAAAATTGAAGAAAAAGCATGTTAGTCTTAATACTGAGTTTTGTACTTTACAAAAGGAGCATGCTAGTGTAGTAAAGAATTTTTCTGACTTAGATAAAGATCATATGTCTTTGCTTGATGAATACGATGCATTAAACAAGAAGCATATTGAGTTAACCACTGCACACGATACCTTGAAATCATCACATGTTGAATTAGATAATGCATTTAATGAACTAGAATAACTATCAGGGGAACTTAGTAGTAGTGAGCATGCATTGAGATTCAAATATGCTAGTCTTAACCAAGAGAACAAATTTTTAAATGAAAAACTTCATGCATACGAGAATAATAAAAAACCTCCCATGTTTGCTGAATTCTTTCAGCCTCCACCATGTGAATCATCTCATTCAAAACCAGCACGGCATGCATCATCCAAACCCTGAAATAGGCACTACCACCCTCATAGATTAGTGAACCCATTTTCAGGTGTTAGATGTTATTCTTGTGGCATGCTAGGTCACATAGCTCGCACGTGCTCAATTCACTATAGGACACATCTAGTGTGGAGACCAAAATCGCAATCATCACAGCATAACATGCATACATTTCATTCATATAAGCATGATGTGGAACCCAAACTCACTTGGGTTCCCAAAGCTAATCCATGATTGACATTGTAGGGATGCTCTCACAAAAGACCTAGTGAGAGCATGTGGTACCTGGACAGTGGCTGCTCAAGACACATGACTGGAGACATGAAGCAGTTCGTGACACTGGAGGCCAGGTCAGGAGGCAAGGTAACTTTGGGAGACAACACCACCAGAAAAGTGGTGGGCTCAGGTATCATTGGAAATACTAAAAATTTAATTATTGAGAATGTACTTTTAGTGGATGGTTTAAAGCACAATCTTTTAAGTATAAGTCAACTATGTGACAAGGGTTTTGATATAAAATTTTTGTCTAACAAATGCATGATTAGTTTAAATGATTCACTTGTGTTAGAAGGAAAACGTATAAACAATGTTTACATGTTAGACTTGAACTGCATTGAAACCTCAAATTCCTTGTGTCTGAAAATAATAGCAGATGACTCTTGGCTATGGCATAGGAGACTATGCCATGCTAGTATGAAAACACTTAGGAACATCACTCAGAAAGACTTAGTTAGAGGCATACCAAAGTTAGACTTTACTAAGGACCATCTTTGTGATGCTTGCCAATTAGGAAAACAAGTTAAATCTTCATTTCATGCAATCAAGGATATCAGCACCACTAGGCCACTAGAAACTCTCCACATGGACCTGTTCGGACCTGTTAGTACAGCCAGCCTAGGAGGGAAGTTGTATGGGTTTGTAATAGTAGATGACTACTCTAGGTTTACTTGGGTGAAATTCCTAGCTCATAAGAGTGAGTCATTTGAAGAATTTAGAGTTTTCTCCACTTGGATTCAAAGGAAATTAGGATGTGAAATTTCAACAATTCATAGTGATCACGGTGGGGAATTTGAGAATGATAAGTTTGAATCTTTTTGTAAAGAGGTTGGAATAGAACATAATTTCTCTGCCCCTAGAACTCCTCAGCAAAATGGAATAGCAGAAAGAAAGAATAGAACTTTAGTTGAAGC